>CANSNZ010001069.1:0-1200000 GCA_947646795.1 Beta lomatogona
CTTTCGAATTTTCGTTGATTTGGGGGCTAGGGTTTTTAGGGTTTGCTATAAGGGGGACTAGGGGGGTTTTCTAGAGAGAAGGCAGAGCCCCTCTCTCTAGAAAACCTAAACTGGTTTTTAACTGTTAATTTTACGAAGCAACAACTTTTGATATTTCAAACATGGCATGTTGGCATCCTCCATTCTTATTCTTTATTCCACCACGCGTTTATTTAAACAAAAACCAAAACTTCAAACTTGCATTGCATATTTGCATTTCAAGCAAACAACTTCATTCTTCATACTTCAGCTCTTGATATTGAATCTCAGATCATAACCAATTTCAATTCTCACTCCATTTTCCAGGTTCTATCACTTAATTATTCTTTCATTCTTTACTATTCACGATCTAAATCTTTTTTTTTTTTTCCATTTATTTGTACATATATATTAAGGGTTTACGCCATTTCTGTTGAATTATATTTTCTATTCCAACAGAGCTGTGTATATACTTATTAATCTCTGATTATTACTGGGTTTCGATCAGATTATCTTTAATCTTTGAATTTCGATAGCTGAGATTATGAGTACTGGTAGCTCAATTGGGGTTTCAACGATGAAACCTTGTTGTAGAGCGCTGATTAGTTCTAGAAATCCATTTATTTTTAGGGTTTCTCGGAACAGTGTAGTGATTAATGATTCGTCGACTAAACGATGTTATAGACCGAATCATAGACTTAGGTGGTATAGATATGATCATTGTACATCAAATGTTGTTTGTAATAAATGTAGAAATGATTCGAACCGGAGGGGTTTTTATGATTCCGGTTCTAATTCGGGTCGTGCTAGGGTCTTTAAGCGTTGTCGTGGTAGCGATAGGGGTCGGGGTGTTTCAGTGATAGTGAATGTGGCGTCGGATGTGAGGGATCATTCGACATCATTGCCGTCATCATTGGGTGGTGCTCGTGTTAATGAGAAGAGCTTTGGGAGGTATTACATTCATGGTGGGGTGAATGTGGATTTGAAGCCTTTGGTGATAGAGAAGATAGAAGATGATGCAGGATTAGGAGTGGAAGAAAAAGAAAAGGTGGGTAGGAATAGGATAGGTGTAAATAAGAATGATACAGAGGAAGTTGAAGTTTCCCCTCATGAACATAAGGTGTCGGAGATTGAGGAGGCGTGGGAGCTTTTGAGGAGCTCCATTGTGAATTATTGTGGAAATCCAGTTGGGACAGTGGCAGCAAATGACCTGAGTGACAATCAACAGCTTAATTATGATCAAGTTTTTATCCGTGATTTTGTCCCGTCAGCACTTGCTTTCTTACTCAATGGGGAAGGAGAGATTGTGAAGAACTTCCTGCTTCATACATTGCAATTGCAGGTAATCTCTTGTTAATCTACTACAGTAGAAGCTAACCCTGTCACTTCTATTTATACTTCAGCTATATGGTAGTCTGCTGCATATCCTATTCTTATACTTCCTCCGTTCCATTTTAAATGAAACGTAGGGTCTTGGCACGGGGATTTAGAATAGGAGAGAGATAGAGAGAAAAAAAAGATGGGACCCATGTGATGAGGAGAGAGATAGAGAGAAGTGAATACCAAATAAGGTAACGTTTCACTTATTTTGAAAGGCCTAAAATAGTAAGTGTTTCATTTAAAATGGAACGGAGGAAGTATATGTCATTTATTGCTGTCGATGTAGCATTACTTTATATGTTTGGACTGGTTGAATAGTGAAAAATAGGATTTGAATACACCTTGATTATCTATCTCATGCCATTCACACCCAAGCAGTAGAGGAAATATAGAAGTAGAGGTTATATACTGTGATGTACGCAGCTTTTAGTATGTATCGATGTCAATATATAACCTCTATACACTGTTGATTTTTTTCTTGGAGGACAAGTACTCCCATGCATTAATTAAAAGGATTTTTTGTCCCAAACTACATTTAACTTTTAAGTTTATGCGAGAAACTACCTTGTAAAAAAATTGTTGTCCTAAACTACCTTACTTTACAATTTTGTTGTTGACAGCTACCTTATGCCCGTTTCTGGCGTTGACTTTTGTTTTTTAAGTTCAAAATTGTGGGAAAAACAATATTACCCTTGTGGAAATTGAGGAGGGTGATTGTTTCAATTTTAGTTTAAGTAGAAGAGGAATTTAACGGTGGATTGGTGGTACAAAGTGTCACATAGATATGAGAGAAAGAGCGCGCGCACATAGGGAAATGGGGAAATTAGGGTGGGGAAAATTAAAAAAGGGTTTGAAGAGGTCAAGTGATATAACGTGACATTAAAAAACCGGAAAGAACAAAAGTCAACGCCGGAAACCAGCATAAGGTAGCTGTCAACAACAAAATGGTAAAAGTAAGGTAGTTTGGGACAACAATTTTTTTATAAGGTAGTTTCTTGCAAAAACATGAAAGTTAAAGGTAGTTTGGGACAAAAAATCCTAATTAAAATGTCAACAAATTCATTCATTTCTTCTGATGAAATATAGAAATATAGAACATGATGTACTCCCATGTTTAATGACTTATCTGCTAGGAAAAATCATTTGCCTAAATGCCAAGTTCAACGAAATTAACTGGCTAAGTCTGATTGTCACAGCATAAGATAATATAAATATTTGGAAATTTTTTTGAATGAATTTGTTGACATTTTAATTAATGTATGGTATTTTATCAAAACTGATGTTGTTGTTGTAGTATTATTTTATTAGATTAATTTCTACTCTATACTCATTACTCCCTGAGTATGTTTGGTTCTCGTTGAGAGTGTTGTTTATCTTAGTTTCAGTAACCTAATCGGTCCTTGTTTTTGGATGACTTGGGTGCTACTCCATCGTACATATTAATCCTCCTGCCTAGAAATATTGGTTTTATTTTCTCCAACTCCTTAAAAATAAGAACTTATTCGCTTGACCGAGATTTCTTGAAGTACTTAATTTGTGCTTACTTCACCTGGTAACAGAGAGAAAAAAGGGGAAGGGGGTACAGATTAGTAAAGAGGAAGAAGAAAGTTGAAGTAATCCTTGTACAAAGGCCTAATCAGATATCATAGGAAATTAGTACCAAGAGTGCATCAGCCACTCATATAGACAATGGGTACGGGGTATGCAGAGAAATATCTTGGGGAAATTAGATTTGAGCTCCTAGGTCCGGCCTCGCCTTATAAGCTTATTTTGATGGAATGCGCAAAACATGGATATTGGTTATATATAATCAGGAAATGAAGCATAGAATTCCGGGCACTTTTGGTATAGTGCTTTGGCTTTAACTTTTTGTCATTTTAGGAAAGGTGACCTTTTTTTTTCAATAATCCCAAAATTTTAAGAGTGACTACTATTGTTGGACAAATGGATTAAAGTTTTGTCTTAGTTGTAATATAAATGTATGTGAAGTATTACAATAGCATAATCATTTCTCAAAGCCTTGATCTAAAAATCTTTTTCCTGATCCATAGAGCTGGGAGAAAACTGTTGATTGCTATGATCCTGGACAAGGATTAATGCCAGCAAGTTTCAAAGTTAGACCTGTACCTCTTGATGGAAAAGAAGGAGCCTTTGAAGAAGTTCTGGACCCAGATTTTGGTGAATCAGCCATTGGACGTGTGGCCCCTGTTGATTCTGGTAAATATGATGCCTATTTCATGTCATGTAGAATGTATTAATGCACTTTAGCAGCACTTGATAGGCTATTTGATGTCCAGGATTGTGGTGGATTATTTTGTTGAGAGCATATGGAAAGATTACAGGCGATTATTCACTACAAGAAAGGGTGGATGTCCAGACTGGGATAAGATTGATTCTTAACCTGTGCTTAACTAATGGGTTTGATATGTTCCCTACACTATTAGTCACTGATGGATCTTGCATGATTGATCGGCGCATGGGCATACATGGTCATCCTCTTGAAATTCAAGTAAGTTATCTTGTATTAGACCTCACTTCCGGCACCTTATGCTGCATCATTTGGTTCATTCATATTTGTTAGTGTGCAAATATGTAATGGCAATGTCACCTATTCCTCATGTTATCCATTGCCCAGCCCAGCCTATTTTAACTTTACCCATCCTAGCTTCCAGTGGTTCTAACCATTTTATGTGCCTTCTTGGTCATACATATATGTTCTAGTGTTGACGGCTGAATCATGTGAGCCTATAATATTGTGATCTGCTTCCAGTTGAATTTAGACGTTTTGTTGCTTTGTCTAATCTGAATATCACAGTGTTTCTAATCTTTAAGAAACATTTTTTTTTTAATAAATAATCTTTAACATAAGTTTAACTTATTAATTGAAACACGTTCTTTTGGAGATCATATAAAGGTTTACTGATCACAGTAGTATTATGTTCTTTTGGAAGAGAAGGATTATCTTAAAAGGTTCTCTCCTCTCTCGTAGATCAAGTCAGAGGAGACCATGATGATATCCTAATACATTAATGTGAAAGTGACTAAATTTATAGTTGTGGATTATATAGTAGTTTATATGTATTCTTA
The DNA here is from genome assembly GCA_947646795.1 of Beta lomatogona. Lineage (NCBI taxonomy): Eukaryota > Viridiplantae > Streptophyta > Magnoliopsida > Caryophyllales > Amaranthaceae > Beta > Beta lomatogona. The sequence goes on from CANSNZ010001069.1 coordinate 4,486, forward strand.
CTACCTCAACTGCATGAGATGCAATTTAGATATGGCTTGTATTCAAAAATTATTTATTGTTGTGATAGATACTTGTTAGAGTTCAGCGAATGAATTACATTGTTCTGATGAGACTACATGGAAAAAAACAACGATGTGTTTACTTAATATATGTCTGGGTTGTGACTGCCCTTGTTCTTGCAGGCCTTATTCTACTCAGCTTTACGGTGCTCACGTGAGATGCTAGCTGTCAATGATGGAACCAAAAGTTTGGTGGCAACAATTAACAACCGGTTAAGTGCACTGTCTTTTCATATTAGGGAGCACTACTGGGTTGACATCAAGAAGCTCAATGAAATATACCGTTACAATACAGAGGAATGTTCTACTGATGCCATCAACAAGTTTAATATCTATCCAGAACAGATACCTTCATGGTTGGGTGACTGGATCCCTGAGCATGGTGGTTATTTGATTGGTAATCTGCAACCTGCTCACATGGATTTCAGATTTTTTACACTTGGAAATCTTTGGTCTATTATTTCCTCTTTGGGGACTTCCCAGCAAAATAAAAGTATACTCAACTTGATTGAAGCTAAATGGGATGACCTTGTAGCAGATATGCCTCTTAAAATTTGTTACCCTGCTTTAGAATCTGAGGAATGGCGCATTATCACTGGCTGTGATCCAAAGAACACGTAAAGTCCAATAAACTGCTATTTTTATAGTTGTTTATGATGTAAGAAAATAGAATTCTTTGAATTTTGAAATTTAAGCCCTGATCATGCTCCTGATTTCCATGCAGCCCATGGTCATATCATAATGGTGGATCTTGGCCAACACTCTTGTGGCAGGTATGTGTCTTTTGATTTTTTTTTTTTTCTCGAAGGGGGCCCGAACCTGGGTTTGGGTGACTAACTTGCTTAGACACCATTAATGGCATATTATAAGGAGAAGAAGATGGTTTTCATTAATAAACTGGAATATAGAAAATGTAAAGATATTCAAGCTTTCGAGAGGCTTAATTTTCTCCTAATGAACTCTTAAAAGCTCAACAAAACAATCATCAATTTTCAACATGCTTATCTCTCTTTTTCTCTCTTATTATCTCTATATATAGAATTATTCCCCTAACAAACACCTAGCTTATTCCTCAAGCAAACTAATAAGATAATGCTTAAAGTACCCTGCAAATATCAGTTGTTAGCATATTTCCCTATGAGTTCTAGTCAAACGAATATATCTATATACTTCGTTCTAAGGTTCCTTTTTCTTTTGCTCTTAAATGATGTCTGATCTCTTCCCTCTTTTCTCCTCTTCCTTTTGCAGTGGTTTAACTCTAGTCCAAAAGTATGGAAATAGTCCAAGTCAGCCATTCAGTAAAATAAATACCCAAAATATAGTTGCAAAATCTCCCATGGATGTATCTTCTCAAAAATACTGCCCATCTAGAAGAACTAACTAAATACAAAGATATAGTTCTTAGCTCTAACACACTAGTTTAACAACAACCAGTGAACCTAAAGAACATCATGTTAAAAGAAGGCTGTGGAAGTTTATTAGTAGGAACTTCTTAGGTTTCTGATTATTTGAACCTGCAGCCAGACTTTGATAGCATTTTCATATTTCACCTGTCATATGATAGATATGAGAAACGTTTTCTAAAATGCATTGCTCTTTGCTGTCGAACTACACAAATAGTTTGAGAAACAAAAGTTGTAAGGACGATGACAGCTTCTGTATTGCCTCAATGCTTAGTTCGATCCAAGCAACCTCATCAGATTATGCTGAAGAAACGTATAGAAACCAGTCCATGCAAAGTATCTTCCCAAATAACAGAACTAAAATCTAAACCTGCACTTGATATGTCCACCAGTCTTGTCATTATTGCCATATAACTAGTAATGCGTGCTGTGCGTAGGAAGGAAACTTTGTAATTGACTTTAGCGCTAAATCCTAATCTTGGCCAGAGCGAGAGCCATAAATAGAATATGACTTCTAGGAAATTTTCATTAATCACTAAGGCTTTCCGTGGCATAGTTTCAGCAGGCCACAATTTTCTATTGAAGATTGTAGTAGTACTCACTAGTCGCTACACTTGACCCCTTGAAACTCTGTAAACTTTGTAATTGACTTTAGCGCTAAATCCTAATCTTGGCCAGAGTGAGAGCCATAAATAGAATTTGACTTCTAGGAAATTTTCATTAATCAGTAAGGCTTTCCATGGCATAGTTTCAACAGGCCACAATTTTCTATTGAAGATTGTAGTAGTACTCACTAGTTGCTACACTTGACCCCTTGAGCCTTCTCATAAGCATTGAAGAATTTTCCTCTCTATAATCATTGAAATCATGGATACTGATGCTTATTTGCTATGAGATGATTATCTAAACTGTGCCTGTTTTGCAGTTCACACTAGCTTGCATAAAGATGAAAAGGCCTGAGCTTGCTGAAAAGGCTATTGCTTTGGCTGAGAAAAGGCTTTCAGTAGACAAATGGCCAGAGTATTATGACACTAAGAAGGGACGTTTTATTGGTAAACAAGCACGGCTTTTTCAAACTTGGACTGTTGCTGGGTATCTGACATCGAAGTTGCTCTTAGAGAAACCAGATGCTGCTTCTGCCCTGATCTTTGACGAGGACTATGAGCTTCTTGAGATATGTGTTTGTTCACTTAGCAAAGGCGGCAGAAAGAAGTGCTCACGTGGTGTCACAAGACGTCAGCATACCCCGTAGTTCTTGTATCTCGCTGAATCTCTGTTTCTGAACATGTCATGCACTTGTTATAATTTACTACTGTATAAGTTAGACATTATAAGCTGTTTGTGCTGCGGAACCGAGCATTTATTACAAATTCTTTATATCACTCTCGCTATTAGTTCCTTCAAAAATGTCATGGCCGTTAATTATGTAAAATTACAAGGTTATTCTCTACTTCTGTTGTTTTAGTTGCACAATTTGGTTTTTGCACAAGTTTTAAGAAAAGAGGAGTAAGAAGAAAATTAGACCTTTTGCCGACCTATTTGATAATTAATTGCGTTGAAGGATAGGTAAAATGAGAGTAAACATAGAAAGTAGACCCAAAAGCTTTACCAAAAATATAAATAGTGCAACTAAAAGAAAACACTTCAAAGTAGAAAATGGTACAATTAAAAAATTACAGTATCACATATAGGTGTTCAATATATAATTTAATATATCAAATTTTATACTTTTATCTAAAAATAATAGAATATGTCGATAATCAAAATCATATTAACAAATATGAAAATCAATTAAAAACACTTGACAAACATGTCATGACTGATGACTTAACATTATTGTCTTGCTGAGTCTAGTTCAATGATTGGTCTCTGCGCTAATATAAGCCAAGCCCACAGGCCACAACCACATTGCAAGTCTGACAATTGGATACGTTCGCTGGTTTAATATAAACCAACTCATGAAGAAAATCTCTCTCTAAAGAACTGGTAACGATTTGACAGGAGAAATTGGCAGTTGTCCATGTTGTTTGCAGTACTATGATTGCTACATATTGATGAACATCCACCCATGATTTTACAGCTGCTACTCTTCAGTGGAACGTTAGCATTACAACCCTCCACCACAAGAGTGATATAGTTCTTGGCAACCACGCTTTACCATACGCGGAGCTTCCTGCGAATGCGATAGCCGAGGAGGAAGATGATACAGTTAGCTGCAGTATTGCATTATTTTTTATATTTTATTTTTATTGTGAGAAAACACAAGTAATACTACTACATTTCAAAGCTCACCACAGGTCAAATATGTCAACCATCTTATAGCAATGGAATTATTGGAGGTGATTGGCATTATGCTAAATTGCTGTACTGTACTCCCACAGTTGAATTTTTGCAGAAACTCCTATTATTTGAGCCATTCATTACTTATCTCTTAGATTCCCCTGGTAGCCTCCTACAAAATACTACAGACTGTCACTGCTCCATTTATCTCCTTTTGTAATCTGTCATCGCAACCCCTTCTTATCTGAAACCCAAAAATGGATTTAGCTCTGTCTGCTGCTCAAACTCTGTTTGCTGCCCTGCAAGTTCCCAGCTCAAAGATATTTGTTCCTTTTTCGTCGACAAATCCAAACTTGCTGAATTCAAGACTACTGTTGAGACTGTCAAAGCTGTGCTCCTTGATGTACAAGACAAAGAGCTCGGCAGTAATAAACATGAAGCAGGGTTTTACATTCAGCGCCTCAAGGATGCTGTCTATGACGCCGATGATCTGCTTGATGAGCTCCTCACTCTCGCTCAGCACAAGCACCAAATAGAGGGTGGCAAAGCCTCTTAAAAGTTGCGTCGGTTCTTTTCTTCTCGCAATTCTTTTTTGGCTGCTCGCAAGATGTCTGAAGAGGTTAAAAAATTTAGGGAGAAGTTGGACACTGTTGCCAGCAATCACAGTAAGTTTGGCTTTAGTGTTGACTCTCAGCCTATAAGGAGGAGAAGAGAGGAGACTTGTTCTTATGTGTATGAGGGTAGTATTGTTGGAAGAGAGGACGAGGTGAAGAAGATCGTGGGCCTCGTATTAGGCGATTCTAACATGAGAGAAAATGTTTCTTTCTTGACTATTGTTGGAATTGGTGGGTCGGGAAAAACATCCCTTGCCCAGCTTGTGTTTAATGATGCTAGGGTCACAAGCACATTTCCATTGAGGTTGTGGACTTGTGTCTCTGATCATGATCAGGAACACTTGGATGTAGAAGGGATTCTTCGTAAGATTTTGGCTTCAGATATCGGTAAGAAGGATGAGGAATTGGCCATGGAGCAAGTGCAGAAGCAACTTCGTGAAAAACTGGCAAGCAACAGATACATGCTTATCTTGGATGATGTGTGGACCGAGAATCGCAATCAATGGCAAAAGCTCATAGAGTTCTTATTCGGAGGTTAGAAAGGAAGTTGGATAGTGGTTACAACGCGTTCGCATGAGACAGCCACAATCATAGGAGGCGGTCAGGTGCATAAACTGCAAGGCTTGTCGAAGGAAAATTCCTGGCTTTTGTTTGAGAAGATAGCATTTGGAGTAGAACAATCCAGCGCCAATGAAAATTTGGTCAAGATTGGGAGAGAAATCGTGGAGCAATGTGCTGGAGTCCCGCTCGCTATAAGAGTGGCAGGAAGTCTTTTGTTTGGCCAAGATACGAACAAATGGCTATCCTTTCAGAAAATTGGATTCCAACTTGAGAGATAACCAAAAGGACATCATGCCAATATTGAAATTGAGTTACGATCAGCTTGACTCTCCATTGAAGAGTTGTTTCACTTATTGTGCATTGTTCCTTAAAGACTTTGAGATAAAAAAGGAGTTATTAATTAATCTTTGGATGGCACAGGGATTCATTGTCTCGCTAGATGTAGGGCAAAGTGTGGAAGATGCTGCTGAGGTATATTTTTCTATTTTGCAACGGAGATGTTTTTTTCAGGATATAAAACACAACGAGTTTGGCGAGATTTACTCCTGTAAGATGCATGATCTCATGCATGACATGGCTCAAAAACTAGCAGGAAAGGAGATTTGTGTAACAAATTCTACCATCAACAACGTGGATGAAGAAGTTCGGCATCTATCCTTCACGAGATCTACAGATGCATTAAACATATTTCATAAGACCCATATTCGTTCATTTCTTTATACTACAAATTTGTATTACTTAAATGAGACACGACAACAACACGTAGAGGCATAAGTAGCAAATTGGGTGTGCCTAAGGGCATTGGATTTGAGTTTATCAGGTATAAAAAGTTTATCGGATGCAATAGGTCATTTGCAGCATTTAAGGTTTTTAGATGTTTCATATAATAGAGGCTTGAAGTTGCTCCCTAAATCAATTACAAAACTTTATAATATGGAGACTTTGAAATTAACGGGATGCCGAAGCTTGGAAGAGTTGCTGAAAGATGTGATCAAGTTGGTTAAGCTGAGAATATTGGATGTAGGTGGATGTTCTAGCTTGACCCATATGCCTAGGGGCATGAGTAAGTTGAGTTGTGTTCATACACTAGGGAGGTATGTGGTGAAGTCGTCAAGTTGGAAGCAATTGTTTGATGAGCTGGAAGAACTCAAAAGGTCTTAAGAGTCTGAGAGGTGAGCTTAATATCGACATCAGTCTCCATTGCAATAATGATGCAATGATCAATGAAGGGGACATAAGGGAAGGAGCGTATCTGAGGAACAAAGAACCTATCGATAAGATGATAATAGAGTTTAATGGAATTCAGGTGGTGAAGTAGCACTGAGATTGATGGAAGAGCTACAGCCAAATTCTAATCTGAAGATTTTACAATTGCGTGAATATGATAGTGTGAGAATGCCAAGTTGGGCAAAGGGAAATAAGTTGAAGACCTTTCTCCCTGGTCTCATTTCCTTAGAAGTTACAAAGTCAAGAATCAAGTACGTGACATGCGTTGGAGATCTGATCCATCTGAAATCCCTCATACTTGATTCCTTGAAGGAATTGGAGTACTTGATTGATGATAGAGTTGCATCAACAAGTAGTTGTGAACCAAGAGCTTCAACAACAACTGGATCGTCAACTACAGAGGGACCACTACTGTTTCCCTCTCTGAAGAAACTTGAATTAGTCGATCTGTCAAAGTTGAAAGGGTGGAGGAGATGGAGGGTTGGAGTGGAAGATGACGACCAGCTCCTTAATGATAACGGTAGCAACAATAATATTATGGAGCCAAAATTGATTCCTCAGTTGAAGAAATTGGAAATATGGCAATGTCCAAGTCTGGAAGGTAATCTGCTATGTCCTGTCTTGAAAGAATTAAATCTTAGTAAGTTCAATAAAAGGCTGCAAATAAGAAGCACCACCCTTTCCCTATCCCATAGTAAGGAATTAGGAAATGAGAAAGGGGAGGCAACTAGTAGGGATATCCTTGAATCTTCATCTTCATCTTCATGCTCTCCTTTTTTTGGTATTCCTACATTAAGGATGGTTGAAATAGATTACGTGGAATGGTTGTTAAATTCACATCCCTTGGTGGAGGCTTTTCAATGTGTTAACAAATTAATTATATTTGGAGACAAGGAGGTGGAGAGTCTTGGAATGGCGATGAGTAGATTTTCTGCTCTGTCATTCTTATACATTCAATATTGCCCTAAATTGAGGAGTGTTTCTGGAGTATTGGAGCATGTCACTTCCTTAAAGGAATTACAGATTACGGATTGTCCAAATTTGTGTTTATCAAAAGAGGTGAGAGAGGATGGGGTAGACATTGGCATGCCATGGCTATCCTTTTCTCATTCCCTCCAAACCCTTGTAATTTTTGATCGCAAAGGACTGGAGTCCCCGCCGAATTGGATGCCCAAACTCACCTCCCTCAAGGAACTTAGGATCCCGAGCTGTTCACCTCACCTCAAGGAAAGGTGCCAAGATCCAATAGGGGAAGACTGGCCTCTCATCCGACAGTACACATCCCTTTGATTCAGATCACATAAAGTAAAAATTCTCCTCCATAACTCTCTCTTTAAACGCACAACTTCTTCTATTCGTGTTTCTAGTCAATCTCCACCTCGTTAAACCCCATACCTTCTTCTATTAATAAAACAAAAGATGCTCATTTCATCTTTAATCTAGGAAATTATTGTTTTTACTTGTGAAATAGGATTTTCCATTTCTGAAATTGAAGTTCAATATACAACTGTCAGGCTCAATATTTGTTTTATAGGAAATTTTTTGTTCCATTATTTATTTTTGATGGGTAACTTTGTTGTTTTTTGTTTTTAATGAAATGGGTATATCAGGTTTTGGTGGGTCTACAATATATCTGGAATCGGAACATTATTTATATGTTTTCTATATGCTAATGATTAGTTCTTTTCCAGAAGCTCATATGTTGAAATATTTTGTTTCTCAGTTGCTCCTATGATTTTGCCTGACCTGGTGGTTTGTTCATGACCACTTTCTCACCTGCATCAGCTACATTATTCCCGTCAATTTCTTTACAAATAGAGTAAGCTGTCTTTAACTCTAAAGCATTTCACCCCCTTCGGATGTTATAAGTCACACACACTATGGCTAATCGTCATTCTAATAATACTAGAATCCCATCATGGACGGAGTTGAAACTTGCGTCCTACATTCCAGGGGTTTAAGACATAAAAGTTCTATCCGTAATGAACTATTACTAGTAAAATACACTCGTTTGTTGATGATATTTAAAATAGGATAAAAATCTGATAATGTGACGAGTTTTCAGTCTACTGTTCCAATCAAATGGAAGAATTTGTTGCTTACATTTTTTTTTTTGACTTGTCTGCTAAACTAAATTTTTTATTTGTTGATGAGCACTTTGTCACCTGCAAGGACTATACTGTTCCCATCATTTGTTTAGAAAACAGAGTAAGCTTTCTGAACGCTGAAGTATCTCACCACCCTTAGGATTCTACAACTACAAGTCACACACACTATGGCTAAACTTCACTATACATACTGAATACCATTTTGGATAGAGTTGGAGCTTGCATCCTACTGTCCGATAAAGGGGTTCAGGACATGAAAGTTCTACTCTTAGTGAATTGCTACAAGTGAAAAATACTTGTGTTGTTAATGGTGATAAAAGAGGATCAAAACCTGATAATGTGACGAGTAATCAACGAACTACTATTGAATCAAATGAAAGAATTTGTTGCTTACGTTAAAGTGTACTCCTAGAAGAATTTTGCAGTGTTAGTGTACTCCTAGATTGATTCATATAATAAGGTTGATCGAAATATTTGTGCTTGCAACAGGTATATGCTCGAGGTTAGCTCCAAGATAGCCTGCTGCACTCCTTGTTCAGTTTGCCAACAAGGTCTGCTGTTTGTTTACTGTATATTCTGTCCATGAACTTGCTCTGAAGCTGATCAGCCTGTGTTTACTACAAACTTCAACACAACATAATGACAATAACTTCTGATGCTGCACAAACACCAAGGGCTAGCAGCTAGCGTGTTAGTAACTTTATGGTGCTTTTCTTGACATTTTAGCTGGTGAAATCAAGCATACAATGGTAACATTTCTCTGTCATATATTGAATGTAATACTCTTTATCCCATATATGCTCTTGTTAATCTGCTCTTATTCACTATAATCACCAATCCTTGAATGTTTTTAATATTTTGTCAAGGAGGAAGGCATACCAATTTCTTGTTGGCAACTGCATGAGTGCACAAGTATTGGTGATGAAGTATAGATGGATATGTGTTTTTGATAGTCAATATATCATCTATGAAGTAAATTTGCTTTTTTTGTGCTTGAAATTGTACATAAGTTGTTTTATATACTAGTTGTTGGCCGACGCGCACCAAGGTAGAAAAATCTAATTAGTAAATCGGTTGTCTAATTATCTTAATCATAGATTTTTGGATTAACTCAATACAATTTGATGCAATATAAGCTATTGTCAAGGATCTCAACTTTCAAAACTTATATTAATACGAGACATTTTTTTCCGGTTCAGCCAACTTTCTTAGCTATTGTCAAGGACGCTTTTGACACGATGTATACATAATATAATACAATGTGATCTGCTTCCAGTTGAATTTAGACATTTTGTTGCTTTGTCTAATCTGAATATCACAGTGTTTCTAATCTTTAAGAACATGTTTTTTTAAATATAATCTTAATAAGGTTAACTAATTATTTGAAACATATTCTTTTGGAGATCATATAAAGGTTTACTGATCTCAGAAGTATTATGTTCTTTTAGAAGAGAAGGATTATCTTAAAAGGTTATCTCCTCTCCCGTACATCAAGTCAGAGGAGAACATGATGGTATCCTAATACATTAATGTGAATGTGACTAAAATTTATAGTTGTGGATTATACAATAATTTATATGTATTTTTACTACCTCAGCTGAATGAGACACAATCTAGATCTGGCTTGTATCCAAAGATTATCTAGTGTTGTGATAGATACTTGTTAGAGTTCAGCAAATGAATTACATTGTTCTGATGAGACTACATGGAAAAAAAACAACGATGTGTTTACTCAATGTATGTCTGGGTCTAGGGGTGCTTATCGAACGAGCCGAGCCCGAATAGCACTGGGATCGGCTCGAGCTCGTTTAACTTTTCATCGGCTCTGCTCGGCTCATAAGCTCGATTAGGCTGGAGCTCGTTTTCAGGCTCGGCTCGAACTCGAGTTCGATTATGGGCTCGAGCTCGTTTGGGAAATTTATTTTGTGAAAAATCTGTACATACCTTAATTGAGCTAATATTTATAAAGAAATACTTAATATAATTTTTAATATATAAATATTTTTTTAATATAAAATATCTTTTTAATATAAAATATTAATCGAGTTGTTCACGAGCTTTGCTTAGCTCAGCTCGGCTCGTTTAAGTCTCGAGCCGAGCCCAAACTCTAGCCGAGCTACAACGAGCCGAGCTTTGACCGAACCTTCCACGAGCTTGTCAGGCTCATTATCACCCCTAGTTTGGGTTGTGACTGCCCTTGTTCTTGCAAGCCTTATTCTACTCAGCTTTACGGTGCTCACGTGAGATGCTAGCTGTCAATGATGGAACCAAAAGTTTGGTGGCAACAATTAACAATCGATTAAGTGCACTGTCTTTTCATATTAGGGAGCACTACTGGGTTGACATCAAGAAGCTCAATGAAATATACCGTTACAATACAGAGGAATATTCTACTGATGCCATCAACAAGTTTAATATCTATCCAGAACAGATACCTTCATGGTTGGGTGACTGGATCCCTGAGCATGGTGTTTATTTGATTGGTAATCTGCAACCCGCTCACATGGATTGCAGATTTTTTACACTTGGAAATCTTTGGTCTATTATTTCCTCTTTGTGGACTCCCCAGCAAAATAAAAGTATACTCAACTTGATTGAAGCTAAATGGGATGACCTTGTAGCGGATATGCCTCTTAAAATTTGTTACCCTGCTTTAGAATCTGAGGAATGGCGCATTATCACTGGCTGTGATCCAAAGAACACGTAAAGTCCAATAAACTGCTATTTTTATAGTTGTTTATGTAGGAATATAGAATTCTTTAAATTTTGAAATTTAAGCTCTGATCATGCTCCTGATTTCTGTGCAGCCCATGGTCATATCATAATGGTGGATCTTGGGCAACACTCTTGTGGCATGTATGTGTCTTTTGATTTTTTTTTTCTAACTTGCCTAGACACCATTTATGGCAAATTATAAGGAAGAAGAAGATGGTTTTGTTTAATAAACTGGAAATATAGAAAATGTATATTCAAGCTTTCTAGAGGCTTGATTTTCTCCCAATGAACTCTTAAAAGCTCACAAAACAATCATCAATTTCCAACATGCTTATCTGTCTCTTTTATTATCTCTATATATAGAATTTTTCCCCTAAGAAACCACTTAGCTTATTCCTCAAGCTAACTAATAAAGATAATGCCTAAAGTACCGTGCTAATATCAGTTTTTAGCATAATTTCCCTATTAGTTCTAGTCCAACGAATATGCTCTTAAATGATGTCTGATCTCTTCTCTCTTTTCTCCACTTCCTTTTGCAGTGGTTTCACTCTAGTCCAAAAGCATGTACATAGTACAAGTCAGCCATTCAGTAAGATACATACCCAAAATATTGTTGCAAATCTCCCATGGACCTATCTTCTCGGAAGTACTGCCCATCTAGAAGAACTAACTAGATACAAAGACATAGATCTTAGCTCTAACACAATAGTCTAACAACAACCTGTGAACCTAAAGAATGAGAGCATCATGTTAAAAGAAGGATGTGGAAGTTTGTTAGTAGGAACTTCTTAGCTTTCTGATTATTTGAACCTGCAGCCTTGACTTTGATAGCATTGTCATGTTTCACCTGTCATATGATAAATATGAGAAACATCTTGTAAAATGCGTTGTTCTTTGCTGTCAAACTACTCACATAGTTTGAGAAACAAAAGTTGCAACGACAATGACAGCTTCTGTATTGCCTCAATGCTTCTTTCGATCCAAGCAACCTCATGTCTTCATCAGATTATGCTGAAGAAACCTATAGAAACCAGTTTATGCCAAAGTACCTTTCCAAATAACAGAACTAAAATCTAAACTTGTACTTGATATGTCCACCAGTCTTGTCATCATTGCCGTATAACTAGTAATGCGTGACTGCGTAGGACAGAACCTTTTTAATTGACTTTAGCGCTATTCTTGGCCAGAGTGAGAGCCATTGAATTCGACTTATAGGAAATTTTCATTAATCACTAAGGCTTTCCATGTCATAGTTTCAACAAGCCACAATATTCTGTTAAAGATTGTAGTAGTAATCATTAGTCGCTACACTTGACCCCTAGAGCCTTTTCATAAGCATTGAAGAATTTTCCTCTCTACAATCAAGGAAATGATGGATACTGATGCCTATTTGCTATGAGATGATTATCTAAACTGTGCCTATTTTCCAGTTCACACTAGCTTGCATAAAAATGAAAAGGCCTGAGCTTGCTGAAAAGGCTATTGCTTTGGCTGAGATAAGGCTTTCAGTTGACAAATGGCCAAAGTATTATGATACTAAGAGGGGACGTTTTATTGGTAAACAAGCACGGCTTTTTCAAACTTGGACTGTTGCTGGGTATCTGACATCCAAGTTGCTCCTAGAGAAACCTGAAGCTGCTTAAGGCGGCAGAAAGAAGTGTTCTCATGGCGTCACAAGACATCAGCATACCTTGTAGTTCTTATTATCAGTCGCTGAATCTCTGTTTCTGAATATGCAAGTTAATCATGCAGTTATTATTTACTACTGTATAAGTTGACATTATAAGCTCTTTGTGCTGAGGCGCCGAGCATTTATTACAAATTCTGTATGGTATAATTAAGTATCATGGGTGTTTTGCTTTTAGTAACCGGTAAATTGGTGTCAAAAGAAATGCTGCATACTTTAGAATTGGATAGATTAGATATAAGGCATTTAGTGCTCAAGTTATGAAAGGCGGTAAAGATTGCTACAATTATGTAGGAATAACTACAATGAATATTATTAGGGAGAGAGTTTAGGAAACAATATAGATAGTTTACAAAAATAATGCAATTAGTTTTATGTGCCCTAAACAGCCTTCCTACACATGCAATTAGTTTTATGAGTGCCATCGTTGTTAAAAAATATTTTATGGAGTTAAAAAGTTTACATGTCAAACCACATCAGTTCAAGTTACAATCCCATAATGTGAAGATGAGCTTTTCGGTTAGGTATATTCCCATTGGAACTTTATATTCCATGAAACAACCAAAGTTGAATTGTTCAATTCATGTAATTCACGGAATACTACATTAGAAGACAATTGAACGCACACGAAAGTGCAGGCAAGCATTCAAGAGGAACTGGTTCGCTTCGTCAAGATACCTCTCCAACCTCTGCAACTATAGATACAGAGACGACTGTCTATATACAACTTCAAGAATGAACCAGTTCCCCCTAGGAAAAACCACTGAATCAAAACCGACGATTTACTTATACAACAAGAAATGAAATATCAAAACAAACAATCCAATAATGAAATTAGTTAAGCATCACCAAATTAAGATTTTTTATTGGTTAATTCAAGCAGTCACATGCAATTTATGGGAAAGAGCAATAGTATTCTACACTTCATGAATAAACTAACCTTCCTTTGTCTCCTATTTTCTTACCGATCTTGCCAAGACCTTCAACCTCTTGGTGAAAGTTCTGACAATAAAACAACCTACCTACACAAGCCAACCTCTTTTTTCCTCTATAAATCAATTTTATCTGGGGAAAGAATTAACCGACAATACATATGCATGCTTTCATGTACCAAGTGTTTGGAATCGGGGTGTTGTAGTTTGATTAATGCGGACAAGGATGAGAAAAACAATAAAGAGATAAACAAAAGATTATAAGGATTTACGGGGTTCGGTTAAAATAGACCAGAGAAAATAATTACAAGGAGTCGTAAATTCTAGAGGTGTTTCATAAGTTGTGTCAAATAATCAACACCAATAGGTCCTTTTATAACATAAGGAACCCCGCACAAAAACCCTAGAATATACTCCGTACAAAACCCTAAAAAGAAAATCCGATTCGGAAACACATCTCGCAAACCGCGAGGCGTGGTGATGGCCGCGAGGCGCTGTGGCTGCCGCGAGTCGTGCAGGGCCGTTCCTGACATTTTATAGGCTCGGGGCGAAACTAAAGCTTGGGCCCTCTTACATGTAGTGGCAGAGCTAGATTTTTCGCCACTAAGTAGTACTTTATTTGACACTTACACAACAAAATAAGAACATTATGTTTTTTCTTAAGTATACATCAAAATAGATAGTCAAAGTCATGTATATATATTCATAGTATTAAAGTCAAAGTAGGCAATTAAAAAAACGGAGGAAGTATATTTTAGGGTAAGTATACTATTTTTATATAAAAAAATATCATTTTTAAAACTACACCTATCAAGATACATAACTTTAGAGGATAAATATCAATTGTTATTTTGTTAAAAAAAGTAGATCTGATACGAGGTAGTGAAGTGGTTATTTTATTTAGAGGAGAGAGAGTGGTGGGTTATGTTTGTTGAGGAAAAAAAAGATTGAAATAGCAAATAGCAATGGATTGTATCAAAAAATGAAATTGCAAAGACTAATGTAGGACAAAGAAATTTAAAGTGTAAAAAGTATTGTGAAAAAGAAAAATGTAAAAAGAAAAAAAAAACTTTGTATCCTAAAGGGATTTGAACCCGTGCCATCACTGCCTTGTGCACTAATAAGTACAGGTGCAAACCAGCAAGCCAAACATGATTTTTGTTTAATGTAGTTGTTGTTAATGCTATTTATTTAAAGCTTCTTGGAAAATTGGGCCCCTTATGTTTATGGGCTCTGGGCAGTTGCCCCTCAAAACAACCCCAGGGCTGGGCTTGGAGTCGTGGTATGCTCTCGGCAGTTCTTCGTAAAACGGGCGTATTTTTTCGTTTCTCAGCGGAATTGGGCATATGACCTATCGTTGGAAAGCTCTTGAAACAAGCTATCACCTCCAATTTGAATCACATCAGAACCATTTATAGATTGAGAGATTTGTGCATTCAAATTCAACCTTATGCCATTCACAAGATTTCAAGTCACAAATAACTCCAAGTACAAGATTCAGATAAACCAAAAACAATTGATAAATCCTGACAGATGTCGGCACTCGGCAACATGAAGATTAAAAATCATAGGATAAAACCTTGGTTTTAAAGTAAAGTCCTAGCAAAACCCAGTCTGATCATATGGTAAAATAATTTTTACAGCAATAATTGTAACTGGTTAATAATAAACATGTAAAAAGACAGGCAGTCGGCGGAACTCGGAAGACACTCGGCGTAGAAGAACATTGTGAATTACTAAAAAGATATACGGTTCATATACCCCTTCCCCTTTGCGTTTTCTAGCAAATTTGGAGTCTGAGCAATAACCTTTTGTGCAAGTACCCTCCAAGCAATTTGCAAAAGCACTAACAGTATGGGAAGCTATAACTGCACGCCTTTTAATAAATTCAACCAAATTGTGCTCAGTTCGACAACTATTCAACATTGTTACAAGCTGTGGGTCGCGCAAAATTACGTGCTCAGCTATTGAAAGCTCGCATGTATCAAAGTGCTTTGCTACCATATTGATTCTGTCGGCCAAAACATTCAACTCGTCAACGGAAAGTCTACGATTAGCAGCATCCATTGTAGCTTCGGATTCAATCTGACATTTGCAGGGGGAAAATCAAAATGTCATAGAGATATCAAAGAAAAAATGTCAATTCCTTTTCGAGATGCACAAATTTTGTATGTTACGTTTTTGTAAATAAAATGCTACTAATATTAAGTGCGGATTAGGATGGCAACGGGGCAGGTCCAACAAGACCTAAACCAGCCCTATACCAACTGGGTCTAAAAGATTCAAACTCTTAAATATTTTTCTTATTGTCAATATCCTTTAATATATACGTTTTCCAGCCAAACTTTTTTCTTTTACATATAATGATGCTAGGGTTAAGCTCGACTATTAATACTTAGTGAATATAACTCAAGAAAATACTATTTAAACCTATTTTAATTTAATAGTTTAGTATACAAGACTATTAAAAATACAAAATATCAAAGATGTCGACATAAGTATCATATATTTCTGTATATAACAATAACATTAAAAAATTTCATTTGCTAATTCTCCTCCAATTACATCAAAAAATTTCATTTGCTGATTCTCCTCCATTTCATCATTAATTTCATTTTTTAGAGAATAAAGACTTGTTGTGAGCATATAAAATGTATTTTTGCAATTTCAATACATTTTTTTTTTGGAAAAAATTATAAATGGGTCCATGAGTCGGGTTTGAGGTTTGTCTAGGTCTGGCATCATTGGACCTATATCCAGACTTGGCCCAATAAGGTTTAGGCCCAGACCCGACCCAAACCTACTGGGGGCTGAAAAACTTGGACCCAGACACTTAAAAATGGGCGAGTCCAACAACTTTTGGGTGGGGTCTTGACCCACTGTCATCCCTAATCGGGATCAAATATTAAGTTGTGATTTCTCTTCTTTTAAACTAATTAAAATAAGGAAAACCACGACTTAGGGCATGTTTGGCACACTAGCGGTTCTTGTAGTTGTAAGCTATTAGCTGTTGCCATAGCTGCTAGCTGTCTATTATGAGTCGTTAGCGATTAAAGTAGTTCTTTAATTAGAAGTGTTTGACAAAAGTAGCGGTTGAAATTGTAAAAGAAAAAAATGACATTTAATCAAATATGAAATGAACTACAACAATTTCATATGTTCGTTCAATAGTTAAATTCAATATTTATTTTTACAAAGAACTTACACAAAAAGGAGTATACGACTTTTTAACTGCTCAAAGAAATGTATAAATTTAAGATAATACTCAACCCTCAAAAAATTTATATTACCTATTTTAACTAAAATGCTTGTGGAATGAGGAGTATAAAATATTGTGAAATATTAGTTATATCTTATCTTTAAAATAAATATTTAAATCACAATATGTTAGTGTAAAGAAAATCAATGAATTGCCATAAAATAAAGCAATTAATAAATATAAATGAGAAAGAAAATAAAAACATTGGTTAACAATTCTACCTTATGCATTGTATAGTGTTTTTTTGCTAGACCGCTACCTATAAATCTCAAACGTTACTTGTATTAATAGGTAACTCACACGATTAAATATTAGTAGCATTTATTCACGAAAATGTCATGTGTACAAAGTCTCATCTCCGAGATCGAACTAACGCTCGCCCCCAATATGGACTACACTATTTAAAACAAATAAATACGGAGAGTTGGATTTCTTCTATTCATATTTCAGTAAAATCAAAGCGACTAATGACTACCTTTGACGGGAAAATGCCAGATGATACAACTTTTATTTTGTTTTTGTGTTTTATATAGATAGACCGAAATTTATCAAGATCCTCACGAAAATAATAATAAAAATCTAAAGTATCAATATCTATTCTAAGGTAATGACAAAGATGTTGACAATCCCTCTCTTGACTCAACCAGCACCAGTTAGTTATCACATTAGTTTGTTATCTGCCAGCTCAGCTTTATTGTTTTAGTTAGCTTAGTTAGCTAGTATAAAAGTCTTTCTCTTTGTAATAATCTGATTTATTCAGAAATATTAGAACACAAAATATTCTTAGGTTGTAAACTTTTCTCTCTCAATGAATGAAACTTAGTTCTAGGCCTAAGCTCAAAATAAAGAGTAATGATGGTATAAATTCTGGTGTTTTGTATGTTGAGTTTCAATTTTTCACATGGTATCAGAGCAAAACATTTCATCTTCCGCAATCTGGTTAGGTTTTTCCATTTCAGTTCGCAAATTAAGCTTCATCTTCCGCAATCTGGTTAGGTTTTCTCCATTTCAGTTCGCAAATTGAGCTTTGTTTTCTTCACTTTGATTCGTAAACTGTTTGGAGTTAAATTCTTGTTGATTGAAGTTTCTAAAGTTCTTGAATCATTCTGAGGTTATAATTTTTTTTTTGAATTGATTGTTGTTATTCTGGATTGTGTAGTTGCTGAAATTCCAGATTGTTGTTGATAATCTTGAAATTGGTTGAAATTTATGAATTCTTGTTGATTCCTTCTAAATTCTTCTGATAATCTTAAAAATTGTTGATCGAAATTCCTGAATCCTTGATTACCTTTGAATTCTTCCGAAATTCCTTGAAATTTCTTGAAATTGTTGATCGAAATTCCTGAATCCTTGATTACCTCTGAATTCTTCCGAAATTCCTTGAAATTGTTGATTTCTTGTTCAAATCATGGAAAATCAATCTTAATCTCAATCTCAAAATCAAAATCAAAATCGTATTCTCGAACTTACACAAGATCCTTGTAATGTTTTCTATATTCATCCTAGTGACAATTCTAGTCATAAATTTGTCTCAGATGTGTTTGATGGTGAATATTATGGTTCATGGAAGAGATCTGTTGTTATTAGCTTATCTACAAAGAATAAAATGAGCTTTGTAGATGGAAGTCTACCAAAACCAGATGTAACTGATCCAACCTATAAGGCTTGGGTTAGATGTAATGACCTTGTGATAGGATGGTTGCTGAGTGCTTTAGGCCCTATTACAGCAAAGAGTGTATTCTTTCTCAATACTGCCAGGGAGATTTGGAAGGACTTAGAAGAGAGATATGGACAGACCTCAAATGCCGAATTATTTGCTATAACAGAAGAGCTGAATAGTTTGCATCAAGCTGAGAATGAAGGAATAGCTGAGTTTTTTGCTAGGATCAAAATGTTATGGGACAACTATGATGATAAAATTCCTATACCATCCTGTGAGTGCAATGGATGTAGTTGTGCTTTAACTTCTAAGGTTCTTAAAGCCTTGCAAGATCAAAGACTCCTTCAATTTCTGATGAAGCTTAAAAATGGATATAAGCAAGTTAGGAGTAATGTACTTATGATACAACCATTGCCAACCATACCACAAGCTTACAGAATTGTTCTACAAGAAGAAAAGCATAAACAACTCTCTGATAGTGCTACAACAGAATCTATGGCATTTGATGTTGATAAGAGGAGGTTCAATGATAGAAATGCTGAGCAGAACAGATTCTATAGATCTTCAAACAACAATCAGAGAAGTACTTATTCTCAGAATGACAAGAAAAAGCAGTTAACTGGTTACAAGAGAAATTCACATTTCTTTGTGATCATTGTAAGATGACTGGTCACACCATGGATAGATGTTTCAAGATCCATGGTTTTCCAACAGATTATAAGCCATATCAATCAAGGAAATTTGCTAATTATGCAGAAGGAGAAGAAGATGAGCAAGAATCTCCTGATAAGATGAATGCAACTTTTACCAAAGAGCAGTATAATCAACTTCTTGATATGTTGAACAAGAAGAAAGATCCTGTTGACAAACCAAATGAAGAATCTGCAAGCCATGCCTATTTTGCAGGTAAACTTTGCCTATTTTCACATTTTTACTCTGGATGGATAATTAATAGTGGGGCAACTGATCATGTATGTCATGATTTGTCTCTGTTTCATGATCATAAAATGCTTGATGATAATTCTAACACTATAACAATACCTGATGGAAGAAATGTGACAGTGACACACATTGGAACTGTAAAATTATCAGATGAAATCATACTAAGGGCATTTTAATCTTGTGTCTGTACACAAGATTTGCCTTGATCTTCAATGTTCAATAACCTTTACTGGTGATTCATGTGTCTTATAGGGGCTCCTTTGACAAAGGATTTAGTTCTTGGTAAAGTAAGATCAAGTTTGTTCTATGTTGATGCTGATTTGTCACAACGTGATTCTAATGTTCGTTTGGTTAATGTTGTTTCTGCTGAAGTAACTGAGGAAGCAAAATTATGGCATCTTAGGCTAGGTCACATACCATTTAGCCAACTCAAACACATATTTCCTTCAATAAGTGTTAAAGATGTCTGTGATCATTCCATCTTCCAGATTTGTCCTAAGGCTAGGCAAAGTAGAAATCCCTTCCCTCTTAGTTCTATTAAAACTGAAAGACCTTTTCAACTTTTACATGTTGATGTTTGGGGTCCTTATAAGCATTGTACATACAATAAGTGTAACATGTTCCTTACAATAATGGATGATTTTAGCAGGAGTACTGGGTTCACATGCTTAAATCTAAATCTGATTCTGTCATTGCTCTTCAAGACTTCGTTGCTCATGTTGAAAATAAATTTAATTGTGTAGTGAACTGTGTTAGGACAGATAATGCCAAAGAATAGTGTGAAGGTTTGATGCGTACATATTTCAAACATAAAGGGATTGAACATCACACAAGTTGTAGTGATACACCTCAACAAAATGGAGTTGTTGAGAGGAAACACAGACACCTCCAAGAAACAGCTCGAGCATTATTCTTTCAAGCTAATCTTCCAGTGTCCTATTGGGGAGAGTGTGTGTTAACAGCAGCCTATCTAATCAATAGGATGCCTCTTTCACTCTTACATAATCTTAGTCCCTATGAGAAAGTTCACAAACAGCCCCCTTCTCTTGATCGCATCAAAACTTTTGGTTGCCTATGTTATGTCTCTACATCCAAAGTCAATAGAACAAAATTTGATGTCAAAGCTGATGCTTGTGTGTTCTTAGGTTACCCAGCTAACCAGAAAGGTTAAAAAGTTCTTCACATACAAAGACAAAAGATTTCTGTCAGCAGGGATGTACATTTCCATGAAAAACACTTTCCGTATCACTTCACACCTTCTACTTCTTCTTCTTCTCATTCACCTACTTTCCAATTTTTTCTCCCTACTGTTACACAAGATCATATCTTCATTGATCCTTTTCTTCCACCCTCACATTTTCATTCATCTATTCCCTCCCCTGCACAACCAGACTATTCTATCTCTTCCTGTAATTCACCTAATTCTTCCTCTCCTACTTCTATCTCTTCCACTACTTCTTCTTCACATAACTCTAATCCTCCTTCTACTCCTACTCAACTAGTTAATCCTTCACTTAGAACTTCCACTAGACTTAAACACCCACCTCCATACCTTTCTGAGTATGTTACAACCAGTGCCACAACTTCTCACATTCCTGTTCACTGGTGTAACTTAATCAGCTACACTTCTCTCCATACAACTCATCAGGTCATGTTGTCCAAAACTTCTTCCTTAACAGAACCTAATTCGTACCTTGAAGCTTCAACAGATCCAAAGAGGATAGAAGCCATGGATAAGGAAATCCAAGCTCTATCTACCAATAACACATGGGATATTGTCACCTTGCCACCTGGGAAGAAGGCAATAGGCTGCAAATGGGTATTCAAGATTAAACTAAAATCTGATGTTAGTGTTGAGAGATATAAAAAAAGGTTGGTGGCTAAGGGGTACAACCAAAAGTATGGTATTGGCTACCAAGAAACTTTTTCTCCTGTAGTAAAGATGAGTACTGTCAGATGCATCATTGCTCTTGCTGCTTCTAGAGCTTGGTCTTTATTTCAATTGGATGTGAATAACGCTTTCCTACATGGAGACTTACATGAGGAGGTTTACATGAAGTTGCCTGAAGGGTTCCCTAATCCAGAAAATAAGGTTTGCAGACTCAAGAAATCTCTGTATGGCTTATAGCAAGCCTCCCGCTAATGGTTTGCTAAACTAGTTTCTGAACTATAATTTCAAGGCTTCTCTCAATCAAGGAATGATTATTCGTTATTTCTGAAAAAAGAGGGTGCTTTAATCACAATTGTTGCTGTATACGTGGATGATATTATTCTAACAGGGAATGATTTGCACATAATTAACAAGCTCAAGCAACACCTTGATCATACTTTCAGTATAAAGGATTTAGACCAGCTCAGTTTCTTCTTGGGTATAGAAGTCAGTTATTTACCTGAAGGTATTGCTCTTACACAGTCTAAATTCACTAAGGAACTTCTACATGAAAGTGGCATCTCTTCTTTTAAACCTGTTGTTACTCCCTTACCATTGAATACTAAACTTTCCTCTGATGATGGTGATTTATTACAAGATCCTACTTTGTATAGAAGTTTGGTTGGAAAATTAAACTTTCTTACACATACTAGACCAGATATTTCCTACACTGTACAAAACCTAAGTCAATTTATGCAGCGCCCCATATCTTCTCATCTCACAACCTTGCATCATACTCTGAGATATGTGGCAAACACTGCTGGCCAAGGTATTCTTTTGAAAGGGAATGATACTCTCAAGCTTAGAGCCTTCTCTGACTCAGACTGGGCTGCATGTCCAGATTCTAGAAGGAGCATTTCAGGGTATGTTTTGCAGTTGGACACTCACCTATAAGCTGGAAATCTAAGAAGCAAGCTACTGTCTCAAAGTCTTCCTTAGAAGCTGAGTACATGGCAATGGCCAATGCAGCCTCTGAAATTACATGGATGGTCAGGTTGCTTCAGGAGCGTGGTGTTGATGATTTGAAGCCTGTAGTCCTTCATTGTGACAACCAATCAGCTTTGCACATAGCAAAGAACCCTGTCTTCCATGAGAGGACAAAGCATATCGACTTATATTGCCATTTCACTCGAGAAAAAGTCATGGAGGGCCTCATTGAGTTGACTTATCTTCCCACTCATGCTCAACTTGCTGATTTGTTCACCAAGATTCTACCTTCAACACAGTTTCAGGAACTTCTTTCCAAGCTTGGCTCGTTCATTCTACAGCGTAGCTTGAGGGTGGGGTGTTGACAATCCCTCTCTTGACTCAACCAGCACCAGTTAGTTATCACATTAGTTTGTTATCTGCCAGCTCAACTTTATTGTTTTAGTTAGCTTAGTTAGCTAGTATAAAAGTCTTTCTCTCTGTAATAATTTGATCTATTCAGAAATATTAGAACAAAAAAAATATTCTTAGGTTGTAAACTTTTCTCTCTCAATGAATGAAACTTAGTTCTAGGCCTGAGCTCAAAATAAAGAGCAATGATGGTATAAATTCCGGTGTTTTGTATGTTGAGTTTCAATTTTTCACAAAAGAAGATATCAATATTGAAATAGTAATGATGGAAGTAAAACCTCTGTATGTAAGACTGTAATGGTGTCCTCCTTTGAGACTTCTTTATTTCTTGTCACACCAACAAATTAAAGAATGCAAATCGCAACGTTACATAGTCAAAAATATATAATGATATCACATGAAAATTTGTTGGGGAGTTTTTATAGAATCATACCGGGGAGATTGAACTGCAGACACGTTCTGTCTCCGAATATGAGGTGCACAGTGCACTTCCTTTTTTTTTAAGATATAAGAAAACTCTTTAAGAACAAAGATGAAGAATAGAGGAAAACCATGGTGTGTCACAACTCACATTGAAGAAGACGAAGAAAAAGAGAGAGAAAAACCAGGTAGTTGAAGCTTCTTTAATGTCGTCCTTGAATGCATGCATTCTACCGAGGGGATTCTTGAGGCAAACCATTCAGGTGAATATGAAAAGTTTAAGATACCCCCCCTAAAAGATTAAACCGAAACGTCTCGACTACAGTATTTGAATTGAGTAATTAGAGAGAACAATACTAAAGAATGAAGTAGGCTTATCTTGGTAGGTATCTTGGAGTTTTCTTTAGCTCCTATTATCCTACAAAAAGTGACTATAGTCATATCCTGGCTAATTATCTCCAGAGAATTCAACGTTGGGAATCTGGCTTTCTCTCTAAAGCTGGTCGTCATACCCTTATTCAATCCAATCTGGAAGCTCTTCCAGCTTATACTTACTCCTCATCTCTTATCCCCTCTGATATCTGCAACACTATAGACTTAATGCATCGTCAGTTTTTCTGGCGCCAAAACAAAGATAAAAATAGCACCCCACTTATAGCATGGCATACCATCTGCTCTCCTAAGTCTCAAGGTGGACTGGGTCTTAGACGAACTTTACCGCTCAATAAAGCTTTCTTAGCCAAGCTTGGTTGGAATTTGCTCTCTCAAAAGCAAAGCTTTTGGACAACCCTAATCAAGGAAAAATATCTTTCAAATAAGTCATTCTTTGAGTATGCACCTAAAACCAAAGATTCTCATATCTGGAAGAAGATTCTAGCACAGCGTGACCTTCTCAGGAAAGGCATTAGATGAAAGGTCAAAAATGGTCAATTAATTCTATTTTGGCTAGACAACTGGTTATGGCAGGATAAATTATGTGATATACTCAAAATGGATCGAACTAATATCGATCTGGAGGTAAAAGTATCCCATTTCATTACTTCAGAGCATACTTGGGATTTAAACAAATTACCTCCCATGTTGCCCCATCACCTTCTTGTTAAAATCAAGGGAATTCCCCTTCCCATCAATGACATCCCTGATGTCCCAATATGGGGCCCTACTTCAAGTGGTGAATTTTCAGTAAAATCTGCTACCTGGTTAGCTCACGATCTGCCTAAAAGTCCTCCATGACCTTTTAAATGGATTTGGAAGTTGGATATTCCACCCAAATTACAACTGTTTGTTTGGCAAATTTGCCACAATAGCCTAGCTGTTAGAGCTACATTGTTTAGTAGGAAAATCTTGCCAATGAATCTGTGTCCTCACTGTACTTTGCAACCTGAAACTATTGACCACCTGTTTTTTCATTGCCCAAACTCCCAAAATATTTGGCAACTTGCGGAGGTTAATTCTTGGTGTGCCACGCCAATGTCCTCCCCCCCCATTTTAGACTTACAGGATTTCAAGGGTAATCATACCTTGCCAAAGTGCATTTTTCTTTTTTGGAGCATTTGAAAAGAGAGAAATTCTATTATTTTCAACAGCGAAAATTGGTGCCCCCAACGTATCGTTCATCGAGCCAAATTTTCTCATAATGAATGGAAGTGCCGCTTACAAGTGGATACTTGTCAGGCTACTGGATCTCCTCTTAGAGGAGCACTACCCCTTCCCCTCACCCCCTCCTTTGGCTACTCTTGTAGCCTGGGATCCTCCACCACACTCATTCTACAAATTAAACTTCGATGGTTATGTTCATGGATTGGATGCAGCTGCTGGTGTCATCATCTGTAATCACGAAGGCCATCTTCTTCATGCCAAAGCCTTCAATCTTGGCCATACTTCGGTTCTCATTGCAGAAGCCATTGCGCTGCAACAAGGTATCAAGTTAGCTCTGCAATCGGGTCTTCACAACATCATCATTGAAGGGGATAACCTCTTGGTCATCAACGCCATTAATAATATTTGCTCAACGCCTTGGAAGATCGCTAATATTATTGCTGATTGTAAGCTCATGCTCACTCATTTTGCCTCTTGCCAAGTCAGACATGTATTCAGGGAAGCAAATCGCGCGGCTGATTGGATAGCCAATGTAGGGCACCTAGTAATGTCTAGTTGTGATATTTCTCCTTGTAATAACTCTTCTCTTACTCCCATTCTTGTATCCGACACATTAGGTATTCCCCTCGCGAGGAGGGTAGCCTAATGTTCTTTTCTTACCTTTCAAAAAAAAAAAATTAAAGAATATAAAAAATTGAGCCTGTTCGACAAAAGTAGCTGTTGGAGTAGTTGTTAGCTGTATACTACTCCCTCCGTTTTCTTTTGTTGTTTCTATTTGGAATCGGGGAAGAAACCAATGCAACTCAAAAAATGGGCAAGATTCCACTATTTTAAATAAAATTAAATTAACTAAAATAAAGATTCTAACCCTTTTGAGTTATTCCATGTTAGGCAACAATGGTACAAAAAGTTTGAGGGGTAAAAGAGTAAAGTAACTACAAACTAGTGTGAACATATTTATTGCTCTTTGAGTTATTCTATATTAAACAACTAATTAGACAAAAGTTTGAGGGGGTAGAATGGTAAAAAGTGATTACTGAATAGTGTGAACACATTTATTGTTACTTAAAACTAGTGAGAAATTTAATTCATAAATTATACTATTTATGGAAAGATTCAAAATATGAACAACATATTGAAATTTCTAAATGGGTAATACAGAAACAACAAAAGAAAACAGAGGGAATAGTAGCTAGTTTTTAGCTGTGAAAATAGTTGTTTAAAATATAAGTGTTTGGTAAAAGTAACTATAGAGATTATATAAGATAAAATTAACATATTATTTAATTAAAATATTAATTACAATAACATGATTAATTTCTTTCTATGAAAACAGATATATACCTATATATTTCTATCACCCTCCATATATACTCTTTACTAATGTTACGCTCAGTACCCTCTATAATTTTCTCATCAGTTACCTAATCTTTAGTAGCTGATCTCCTCTTAGGCTTTAAAAAGCTTTCTTTGCAGTGTCCTTTGAACCTTCCCACAAAGTATTAGTTTATATAATACAGTTCACTCAAACATGCATAGTACATTTGGTACATGTATCAAAATTGTGGAAAAAAATAAAGTGAAACATGAATGAGCTTTACAAAAACACAAGTGAAATTCACTAGTTCTGTGAGAGTAATAGATGAAGGAATGTCATATTAGCTATAAAATATTCTTAAGTCTTGCTAATTGCTACAACTTTATGCTTAACTTGACACTTTTCACAGACATAAGGTAACTCTATTAGATTAACAAGGACAGGTGTGCCATGAAATTGGTGAAGCATCAAACGAGAGCCAACAAAGAACAGAACCTAACAAGGTAGATAAACACAAAGTTAGAAGATTCAGAATTTGGGCAGCTTAACAACACTATATTCAAGCACTCATTCATAACTTTTGCTGATTTTGAAGTCCTAAATGGCACAATAAACAGGTCACATCAACCACAAGACCTTCAAATACAATCAATCCAACACAAAATAAGCAAGCTAATTCATAGACAGAATTGATGAAGAGTAATATCACAAAGCTAGTACCAATTTGGCATCACAAGGAACATAAACACCTCATTATCTGCACTCATAGATAGAATTAATGAAGATTGAGATCTTGATGATAAATAAACCGTAACCCTATTGCCTAATTCAACTAAACAAAATAAAAATAAAAACCCAAATTAACAGTACTATAACCACCAGCAATGGCTTTCAAATAATTGTTTGACAAAGGATATGATAAGGGTTGCTGCTCTTATTTTGGCGCCAATAGATTTTTAAATTATGTTATTTCTGTTTTTAGCTTTCTGTTAATCAGTTACATTCTGTTGTAAGTTGTGCCTATAAATAATTGTAATTATGAGTTGTACAATCATTCAATTATTAATAAAACACAAATCTTTCTCTCTCTATCTCGCTTTGAATTATATTATCTCTTCTCTATCTTTATTAGCTTAATTCTGATTGCTCCCTTCTGTTCTCTTCTATTCTTTCTCTCTATATTATGTTATTTTCTGTTATTCAGCAGTTGAGCTTAGCTCCTGCATCATTGGTATCAGAGCAAATCTTGATCAGGTTTTGATCAAATTTTGTGAAATTTATATCAAAAGAATATCTATAAAATTCCAAGTTCATAGAACTAAAAATTTGTAGAAATATAGTTTGAAAATCAGTCACAATTTAACACCCTATTTTGGCCAATTTTGAGGAAAGATTTATGAGAATTTTTTCCAGAAATCTAATTGATTGTGTTCATTCTAGAGCCACGAACTCGTAGAGTAATTGCAGTGGAAGATCAACTGAGGACTTTGGAGCAGAAATTGCAAGATCAATCACTAAAATATGATGATCAATCTCTTCAGATTCAAGATCAATCTAAAAAGATTGATAACTTGATGACTGTCATCATGGAATTGAAGAATAAAATGCATGATTCTTCAGCTGAAAGATCAAGGTCTCGAGGAAAGGAGGTTAATTCTCCTAAACCATTGGGGTACACCCCTAAACTCTCTTTTCCTAAGTTCGATGGTACAAATTATAGATTTTGGGTGAAGAAATGCAGCAAATATTTCAATTTGTGTAAGATAAATGATGACCAGAAAGTTTATTTAGCTGCTTTAAATATGACTGATAAGGTAGAAAGATGGGTTACTAGTTACTTACCTGCTAGGAGAAATGTAGAATGGCCTGAGTTTGTCATGGATTTAACTACTAGATTTAAAGATGAAAGGGGTATGAATATGGTGGAATAGTTCAATAAGTTGGAGCAAACTGATTCTATTGAGTCTTATCTAGATGAATTTGAAGATCTTAAGTCTGTTGTTATGCAGACTTATTATTCTTTGCCAGAGGAATTCATACTATAAAGTTGTATTGGAGGGTGGAAACCTGCCATTAAACCTTTTCCTAAGGCTTTTAAACCCAATTCTATGGCTGAAGCAGTTGAATTTGCTAGGTTGCAGGATAAAGCTTTGGCTGTGACTCACAAACCAACTAAACCTACCTGTTTTCATTCACAAAAACCTTTTCAAGCCATTCCTATTAACACAAACAAACCACCCCTGCTACTTAATCCTTCCACCCTCTAGTACCATTACCCTTAACAAAATTCAATTCCAAGCCTACTAGAAGTTTTAATCATATTCTAGCTGATGTGAGGGCTGAGAAAATTGCAAAAGGTTTGTGTTACTATTGTGACCAATCTTATGATATATAGAAACCACAAGGGTCAATTCAAAGAACGACAACTATTTACAGTTGAATAGCCAAAACAGATGATAAAGTGGAAGTAAGTGATATAGATGAGGACTATGAGGATGAAGAATTGAATGAACGTCTCATATCCATTAGTGCTTTATGTGGAAATCAAACTTTCCAGACTATGAGAGTTAGAGGCAAGGTCCAAGGAAAGCTGTTTCATATCTTGGTAGATTCAGAGAGTACTCATAACTTTCTTGACTTAGAAGTAGCCAAGAAAATAGGATGTGTTATTGAGAGTATTCCTTCTCAAGTAGTTTCAGTAGCTAATGTAAATCACTTAATCTGTCAACATATGTGTAAGGGTTTTGAGTGGGAGATGCAAGGAAGTTTATTCTAGGCAGATACTATGCTCATTGATTTGGGAGGCTGTGACATGGTTTTGGGTATACAGTGGCTGGCTACTTTGGGAACCATTTGTTGGGACTTCAAGGACCTATTAATGCAGTTTGAATTGAAGGGTCAACAATTTGTTTTGAAGGGTGTGCACTCACAAAAGGTGAAAATGGTGAATGGGGCTCCATCTGCTAAGATGATAATAACAAGTGATGTGGAGTTATGTCTCTTACAGGTGAAAGATGTAGCCTTTATGGAGATGTAAACCAGCAATCCTTCTTCAGGACAATCATGTCTTGCTCATTATTGCTCTTTTTGGTAGTGGCTTACAAACTTAAGCTCCCTAATAATGCTAAGATACACGATGTGTTTCATGTATCTCAGTCCAAAACTTTCCATGTACCACCCCCAAATTACTCACTTTAAAATAAAAATAGCTAAATAATATTTGAGTAATTTAGGAGTATTACCGCCACGTGACTATCACGCTTTCGACAACTAACTACTAACTGACCAAAAACTTACGGCGGAAGACTTTAACCAAAAAAATAATACTTCTTCATTATTAAAATAAATATTGTCTCAAACTTAAAATAAATAAAACATCCTAAATT
This sequence comes from Beta lomatogona, assembly GCA_947646795.1. Taxonomy (NCBI): domain Eukaryota; kingdom Viridiplantae; phylum Streptophyta; class Magnoliopsida; order Caryophyllales; family Amaranthaceae; genus Beta; species Beta lomatogona. Next base: position 33,925 of record CANSNZ010001069.1, read on the forward strand.
AGGTGAAGTTCCCCTTCCTAGTATGCTCCCGTGCACATTCAAAGTTCACTTGCAAAACTGCTTACCAAAAAGGTAAACAAAGAAAAGCCAAATAGGAAAAAGGAAATACGCGTTAGTATAAAATTGAGTACGAAATGCACTAGATAAGTAACACATTTGCTAGTTCGTAACAATTTACATTTTTGAAAACTCCATCACTAATAATTCAATGACAACTTTTATGAACAAACTCTTTTCAAATAACTTGGATTAAAAAATAAACTTGAAAACAATTCCTCTTCTTATCTCCCCTTTCTTTAACTAAGTGTGCACACCCCCCCAAGCTAGTCATCCCGTCACCGATCTATATCAAGGGGTAACCATAATTGCCAACAAGTGGACTTAGAAGCATAAACCCTTCTTGACGTTAATCAAGCGGTAATAATAATAATATGACTTGTAAGTTATGAATAAATCTCCTTTTCTCATAAACAACTTTTGAACATTCAAAGTTCATAAAAACCAATCAAATCATTCCTTGTAATAATAATTTAATTTTCCAAAAAGGATAACAAAACTTTCATATAAAATGATTGATTAAACCATTCCTTCTTTTCATTTCTAAGAGTGAATAATAAAATGTTGTAACCATTTTAAACCAAAATTCTAAATCCATTCAACCATTGAATCAATAAACAACTTTAACACATAAAGTCACATTTTAAAAGATCTAGCTACATAACGTACCTTGATCTTGCACAAAGAGTATACTAGTATCTTCACTTAGTCTTATGCTTGAGCGATCTCCTAACCAACCAATAATATAAAAATCTAATAAGTAACTTATCACTTGAACTTAATCACGAATTTAAACATGAATGACCTATCATGAGCATAATATTTTTGAGTAAGAAACGTGAAAATTCTTTTTCTTAAACCAAACAAAATTGGAACTTGAATAAGAAATATAAAACTAGAATAGATTAAGAAAAGAAGAAATAATCTTGGAGTAAGAGAGTTTGGATTCTTCAAAGTTTTTGTGTAGAAAAGATGGCTTAAGGTATGGGTATTTATAGGAGTAGAATAGTTCCAAAATTAAATATTTTGTAACCTTCACCATAAATTAGGAGATTAACCAAGATTTGGAACCTCCATCATTAATTTGGAAGTTTTAAGAAAATCAAAACTCCCCCTTAATTGGTGGGGTGGCCGACCATATTTTTAAAAAAAAAATAAACTTCAACATAAATAATTAAATGTTTAAAAATTGTTAAAAATTGTGATTAAGATTTAAAACTAAAAGTTTAACAAATCCAATTTTAACTCCATCTTCTCGCCAAAATAATTTCAAACGAGTGGAATTACTAAAATACCCTTTTTTTTAAAATATTTATTTTAGAAAATAAATATTTAATTATTTAAATAAATACTCAAAAATATGGGGTATTACACTCCATGGGACTCTTCCTGTAGCTACCCATATTCCTAAATGGTATCATGGTCAAGAAGTTTCTCAAGTTCATCAATCAGTTGCTATCCTGGATAGGAAGGTTGTAAAGTGTTAGAATCAAGCCCAACCAGTATTTGGTTCAGTGGGAGAATTCTTCTCTTTATGATGCTACATGGGAGATTGCTACTGTCTTTGAAGCCAAGTTTTATGAGTTCATTGCTACTCTTAACTTGAGGTCAAGTTCTCATTAAGGGGGGAGGAATGACAAGGGTTGCTGCTCTTATTTTGGCGCCAGCAGAATTTTAAATTCTGTTATATATGTTTTTAGCTTTCTGTTAATCAGTTACATTCTGTTGTAAGCTGTGCCTATAAATAATTGTAATAATGAGTTGTACAATCATTCAATTATTAATGAAACACAAATCTTTCCTTCTCTGAATTCTCTCTACTCTCTCTCTCTCTCTTAATTCTGATTCCTATCTTATGTTGTTTCTCTCTCTATTATGTTATTTTCTGTTATTCAGCAGTTGAGCTTAGCTCTTGTATCAGGATACGACTCATCATCTCCGACTACACTCTTTTTCTTGCAATTTCCAGCTTCAAATTTTCTGGGTTTGATTGGTTTCAAATGTTGAAGAAAATGAAAACCTCCACCGTTGAAGGCCACTCTCTATCTCTATCTCTATCTCTCATCTCCATCAATGATTGACACGGCTGCCGCAACCACCACCACAACTAGCACCTCCGCCGGCGACGACGACGCCAACAGACCCGACAACAGAAACAACCCCAAGATGTGAATTTCGCTTAAAAACAACTTTGTAAGAAAAATCTGTAATTTCCTCCATGGCTCCACATTCATTCATTGGGCTCGGGGAAGAAGAAGAAGGTGGGATTGTTAGGGATTTGTTGTAGTTTTTTCCAAAAAAAAAAAGTAACGCTGCTTTGTGCTTTTGAACGCTATAAATTGCGACGTTTGTCAAAAGCTATCTAAACACTAATTAAATGTCTAACCACTACTCCAGCCCTCTACCATGCCAAGCACTTAATTAGTGTTTTGACTCAGTTAAAACAATAAAAGCTACTTGACAAAATATGTATTAGAAGGAGTTCCTAACCAAGGAACTACGCTACATGGCGCCTTTTTTTTGGAGTGTTTAACTTTATGTAATCCATGTACAATAAAAAAATAAAGGAAAAATTGTCAAAAATAAGCCAACCTTCGAGGCCGGTTCGGGCTATCTGTTCAAAATAAGTTAGACTTTGGATTAACTATGAATAAGCAAAGCTTAAATGAGTATTATCTTTTGATAAGTTCAGGTGACCAATGACCTGAAGAATGGGTAAATTTTTTAATTATTTTTTTTTTAACTAATTTCTCTCCTCCAAACCTTTTTCTCCCTCCTCCATCCCTCTCTCACTCCACCATCTTCTCTAGCTCCCCCTCTCTCCCTCCTCCCCACCACAACCAACAACAATGTGTTAGGATATTAGAGAGATTTTAGGATATCTTGTTATTTATGGTCATCTGAAATATCTCCCTAATTGATGTACTTTACATATTTTAGGACTCTTGTCCTTTTGTATACATATGGCCAGTGAATGAATGAAAGAGGCAACTCAATATTCTAGCCATTCACGTTTATTAGATGTCTCTAACGTTGCCAGTAAATCATGGTTACACCAAATAACACCCATGGAAAATCAACACAGTTTACCATCCTATTTGAATTGTCTTTGTCTCTATTGCAGGTTGTCCTCCTTTGAGCAGGCCACAGAAGAAAAATATGGCTGCTACCAGAGGTGTCAATTCAGTTCAACAGTTCAGTTATGGTTATATCCAAACAGGTCAGTTCATATCAGTTCAGTTTGCAACAGTTAAAATTATTAACAGTTCAGTTCAGTTCAGTTAACAAACTTTTCAGCTCAGTTTAATTCAGTTATTTTTATTTCCAGTTTCAGTTCAGTTGCAGTTTAAACCAGTTTTACCCGAACAGTTAAACCAACCAACGGTTGAATCCATAGCAGTTAAAACACGTTGCAGTTAATTTCAGTTTCGTTTCAGTTTATTTCAGCTATTGACGAAAACCACATAAGTTCGACAATAATCGCATCGGTTCGGGTAAGAGTTAGTCACATTCTTGTATTTGTTCGTAAAAAATGCAACTTCATGCCGGGTTTTGGCCAAATGTTTTTTTGGGTTCGGCTAAAATTAATATGGCAAATAAGTGTAGTCTCGCACTTGCCTCGAAAACAACCGGTTGTATATCCCAAAAACATGTATGAAAGTGACATTGATATATGCGTACTTTACTGATATATTCGACATTTTGGAATAAGACAATTTTATATAAGTCGATATTCAAACTTTTAGTTGTATGCAAATCACGTCATGTTTAGTTAAACGTCTCATATCAGTATAATTTCTTATAAACTTTCTCGAAATACGAGTTAGACATTATTTTTTTTAAAGCTGATTAGATCAATGCTTACTATAATTATATTAGATCAATGGATTAATATAACTATACTAGTCATTAAACTCTTTGCATTTGAAAACTGAAAACATATAATCGACGTAAAATAAGTTAATATTGGATTAAATCAAGGTATCTATGTGAATTGAAAAGTTAAATCAAGATAACAATACTCCATTTGAGTTAACCGTTAACAAGTTATATTCAATTTGAAACTCATATATCTTAGCTAAATTGAAATAAATTGATATTATATTAGATGAATGTATCAACGTAAGTCGATAAAGTAATTGAAACTCAAAACATTTACTTGATGTAAGTCGCTAAACTAATTCAAGATAATAACAGCACTGTACTTAAGTTAATCATCTTTAAACAAGATCCTGATATACATGAAACGAAAATTCGTATATGTAGTATATTGTAAGGTCTATTACTGACTAAGGCTTGTTATAGCTTACACAAGTTCACTTAAGTGAATACAATCAAATTATTACAAAGCTGAGTAATTATTGGATATGATTAACGATGTAAGACGATAAGGTAATTGAAGAATCCAAAACATCATTTTAGTTTATTTTCTCTATGTGGATTTCATTTCAAAAAAAAAAAATCTAATTTAACTGAAACAAATCCTTCTTTAGATAAGATTAATGTATCAATATAAGAAGATAAGTTGGTTCAAGATAATAATACTCTGAAGTTATTTGTCTTTATGTGAAGTGCATTTCGAAAATAAAAACATCTTATGAACTGAAGTAAGTTGTAATTCGCATAAGATCAATGTGTCAATGTTAGTAATAAGATTATTCAAGATAACAATACTCCATTTAAATTAGTCATCATAAAGCTGTAGTCATTTCAAAACTTTGAACATCTACTTGAATTGAAAGAAGTTATTATTGGATTAAAGAAATGTATGAATGTAACTCGAAAGACTATTATAAGATAACAATACTCCATTTAAGAAGCTAATAGTTTTTAAGTTATATTCAATCCGAAACTCAAAACATCGACTTGAATTGAAATAAATTAGTATTAGATTAGATCAACACATCAAATGTAAGTTAATAGAATAAAAAGAAATAAACAAAAAATTAGGTTAATTGTCATAAAGCTAACTTCACTTTAAAATTTAAAATTTATAGTTGAATTGAAACTAGTTGTTATTATAATAGATCAATGTACTAATTTGAATACTAACAATATTATGTAACAGTATTAGTCATAACAAAAAAGATAATTATAATAGTATATATTAGTAATAATAATAATCGTAATGGTCTTATTAATAATAATAATAATAATAATAATAATAATAATAATAATAATAATAATAATAATAATAATAATAATAATAATAATAATAAAGTACTTATGTTCATTATTCTAATAAAAGTAAATCAGGTTCATATAATAATAATAATAATCTTCAAGCTTTAGCATTTCGAGTATAATACTTATAGGGTAGTAAAATACTAATAAAATACTTAGTAAGTAATAAATGTTTATGTACATAAGAATTTTAATAAGATCAAGTTCACATAATAATAAAATTTACAATAATACATCAAATTACGAAAATATGTAACAACAACAATAATAATAATGATACTAATAATAATACAAAATGAATCATTTGTTTTTCAATGCAAAATCCAAACACACATTATAGACAAGATATGTACCGTTAGATCATCACAATCAAGGGCATAAAAAGAATCAAACACAAACACACGGATCGTACTTATGAACCATTGGATGAACAATTATAAACTACATCTAACGGCTACAATCTCATCCTAACAACAAATTCAACCTAACCCTAAAATCACTCACCCATTCTTTCATCCGCCCACTTCCACTTTACTCTCTTTTCTCTCTTCATCTCTTTGCTTCTCTATCATTAACCTACCTCAAAAATTTGTTACTTTTGTCTGATTTAGGGATGATTAATAATGGCGGAATTGGTGTAAATGAGAGTCCTAATTTGGGGATCAATGGAGTTTTGTATGTGAAAGTGATGACTGATGAACAACTTGAAATTCTTTGCACACAAATTACGGGTTTATGCTACCATTTGTGAGCAACTTGTTGAGATGCATAAAGCCGTTACTGGACAACAAGACCTTGTTGGTTTTTCATCTCCTCTTTTTTCATTTTTTCTTGGGTTTTTATCATTTTACTTTGCCTTTTTACTTCATTTATTGAACTGGGTTTCTTTACATTTTCCTACTCCTTCACTGATAATTTGAATAGTCTAGTACTATTGAACTGGTATTTGATCCGTCTTTTATCTAGATTTTTTACATTGATATCAATTAAATAAAGTTTGCATTTGATCAAATTAGTTATATGATCTTGGTTTCATATATTTTTTAAGCTTTTATAAATATTATTAGTAAATAAAAAAGACCATATTTGGAATTAACTTGTACTCGAGTCTTTTTTTATGTTGATTTAACTGGTGTAATTCTCTTAATCTTTCTATTTTTTTTCCTGATTTTTTATAGATTTGATATTTTCTTTAATCGCTCTTTTCTTTGTTCTTGCAGAGATATATTCGAAGATTTTTTTAGTGAAGTTGAGAAGTGAAGAATTTGTTGTACTTAAGTTTGATTTTTCTGTATCCAAATTTTGCTTACGAAAGTCAATAGTAAATAAAATTTGATAGATCCTTTTATATTGAATATGTTTATGAATTTGTAGCAAAAATAGTTTGTATTAGAATTGAAATTGGTTGATCTAATTGTAAGGATGTATTTTTGTATATTAATTTGTTGATATTATTATATTGTTACAGGAATTATACGTTTGTATTTGTTGTGCATTATAATCATATTTGGAATTTACTTTTTTTGGATTATAATGTTTGTTTTCTTAAATAAGAATTATATGCAAGTATTTTTTTTAAAAAGGTGGCCAAAGATAACAGTGTGCAGGTGTAGGTGTTTACTTTCTTTCTTTAAAACATAACACCTATTTCGAATTATTAATTTATCATGAAATAAAGCTATAATGTCATAAATTCATATATTAATAATTAAAATTATCATGATAGTGAGAGTATATCATAAAGTTGGGTAAAATTTAAATTCTGTTTGGAGTATATAATCAATGAACTTGACATAGTTGAAAAATATCAAGAAATTAAGTTATATGTCATAAATTCAAGTACTAATAAAAGATTATCATGATAAATTTTGTATGTGAATTGGAGTACTATCATGAATTCGGGTAATATGTGAATTCAGTTCGGGTATAATTAAAAATCATTTTAAAATAATTTTAGCTTAAATTGGTTTCGATTCAGTTTCAGTTTGAATCAGTTCACTTAATTCAGTTACATATTCAGTTCAGTTGATTGATCAACTTTTCAGTTTTTCACAGTTATTTTCAGTTACAGTTTGTTTCAGTTCAGTTGCAGTTCAGTTTTGGTTTTTCATTTACAGTTTATTTCAGTTTCAGTTCAGCATTTTTCAGTTGATTTCAATTACAGTTACTCCCAGTTCAGTTTAATTCAGTTCAAATTTCAGTTGTTTCAGTCCAACCATCAGTTTATTAACCAAACTGACAGCTCTAGCTGCTACCTTGAATAACCTGCTAACCAAACCTTTATTTTCCTAAAATTTGTTATTCAACCTCATGTTTTACACTTCTTATGCAATGTTTATATCATATTTTTTTTAAAAAAAAGTGACCAGTTAGTATCCAATATATCTTACAGCTCGGTCTCAACCAGCAGGGCTACGCAAACATATGTAGAACTGGTATTTTGGAGTTATAACACTATCTGAGTTTGTAAATTTCTGAATATGTATAATAGATGCAATGATGCATGTACCACCACCTGAATCTCATATGTTGTAAAGGCATTTATCATGCCCGTAAATCAAATACTTCCTCCGTTCAGTTTTAAATGAAACGTTTGCTTTTTCACGCAACCCAACGCGCTTCTTTAATCGTTAATATCTTTAGTTGTGTACACGTAAAAAATATAAAAAAGTTACAATTTGATTGTATGCATCGAGACGAATCGAACAAGATCCCACTTGACTATGTTTTTCTTTATATAATGGCGATAAATAATTAGAGTCAAAATTGATCAATGAATAGTGTCATTTCACCCAATGTTTCATTTAAAACAGAACGGAGGAATTATTCATGTATGCACTTTTAAGGTACAATACATGTATAGTATGTTTACATGTATTAATATCTATACTAATATATTAAAAGGCGTTCCTAAGAATGTTTATGTGCCATGTGGCACTCTCCTCTAAGGCTATAATGCAAATACTCTATTTTTGTGTCAAACCCCTCAACTAAAAAAATAATGTTGTGTAGTTATAAGGTATCGAACACGTGACCTTTGAAATGAAAAGTGAAAGCTTAACCATTGATCCAACATAACATCATTGTTTAGAATTTCAATATAAAATATAATAAGGTTTTGTAATTATATCTCATTAAAAGACTTACACAAGTAGTTAGATACCTAACACATTAATGGTAATGATAATAGACTATTGTAGACATAAACTCTTACTCGAATTTCTTGTATTTTTGATATTATAACGTCAATTTTTTTCCTCCCAAGATAAAAATTTAAGAAAAGAAACAACCCGGGGCATCGCCCGGGACACTCACTAGTTACTAATTAAAAACATCACATTGGATCATTTAACATGACCTTTGCTGATGAGGCCAAGAAGCTGGGCAAAAGATATTGATCTTGTCATAACTCATAAGAGGATTCAATAATCCCAAAGTGAATGATGCTACTTGTTTTCTCTCTCGAAGTTGTCTATGCAGCCAATCCTTGGTAGATCTCTCATGCTTTTGACCTTATTGCCACGCAAGATCACAGAGAGGACTAGTATCTATTGAAGAACCACCAATTTCTTCCAAACTCCCCACATTGCTGTCCCACCCTTGTAGTCAGGCACTCAGGCTTTCAAGAGAAACTTAGCCGTTGTCTTTTTCATGCACACGCCTTAATCTATGGAGCTGAGTTTCTTAGAAACTAGAAATAGGTTGAGTGGTGCACCCAAGTCCGCATTTACTAAAAAGCAAATGAAAGTGTGATAAGTCTCAAGTGTATATCTACACAAGTACACTGACAGCAGAAATTAAAAGACATCAACGAATCAGGAGTCTCATAACGAGAAAATTTTATCATATACTAAAATGACAGAGTCAGAACCTGTGATACTAGGCTTTGTTGCACAGTGACGTGCGGATCAAGATCAGACTCTAGCAGCCGCCTTGACAATGAGAGCATTTCCTGCAGAGAAGGTATATGCAAAAGAAATGTACAGTAAATTAACACTCTAAGATATGGAAGCAAGAGGGACTATATATGGATAGCAGCGGTTATAAATTTAACCAAGCAGGCAATTAAGTATTAACTATAAGGATTTTCCCCACTTAATTATTTGCTCAAGATTTTCTTTATTATTTCTCATCACACAAGGCGATGTTGCGAGTTGCGACTACTTCCCACCTCCAGATAGTCAAAAAAGAAATTGATATATGACTATAGAAAAACAAAATACACACGGAAGCACATAATTTGGGTGAATATTAAAGCATATCTTAACTTTTATAATTTAATCAACAGTAGCGTTTGCTTCCAATAAACAAGCTAGGAACAACATTATATGACAAAATATGACAAGGAGATTCAGAGTTTTCTCTGATTTTTAAGAGTTTGTTGTTTTACTTTCAAGAACTCTCAAGTAATCAATAAAAATGGTACATCCCTCATGTTTCTGACCTTATTGCAATGCAACCTTAAATAAAAAATGACCACTGGAAAGGCGAGTATCTACTGAACAACTCAGCGATTTCTTCCAAAATCTCCAACCACATTGTCCCTCCCCAGCTTATACTTTATAGCATAGGTTTCAAGACGTCGAAGAGCCTCAACGAGTAGCAAGCAAATTTATCTGTGTTAACATTGTCTATTTTCATGTGCTTGTAAAGAGAAATCAAAACTTCACACCAGAATTTCTCTCTAATAATTTCAGAGGAAGAAAAGTTCTTGTATTCACAATTGTGTTTGTGTTTTTATGTGTTTGTTACCACGGCTACCTAGCTTACAATCTAGCTATATATACAAAAGCTTTACAAGAAAACCTAAAGAGTAAGCTGTACAAAAGACAAACTAAAGGACAGTTGTACATAAGACAAAATGCTCACACAAGATCAGTCTAGGATCATGTGACAAGGGAATGACACTAATCTTGTGTGCAATGTAACAGCACTACTGTGTGCACCTTTATTCTCAGGGTGAGTAATAAAATGGTGTACATAATACGGTTGGCAACATGAGATTAAGACATAAGTAAATATTAGGAAAAATTGATTTAATCAGTCCCAACTATGGGTGCCCTGACAAAAACAGTCCCTACTTCAGTTTATTATTGTTCAGTCCCAACTTTTGGGAGTATTTTACAATGGTAGTCCCAGCAGGTTAGAGACTTGCTATAGCATGTAAACTTTGGTATTTTTTTTTCCTATCTTCTTCCTCCTCTTTCCTCCCTCCTTCTCTCACTGCCTCCTCCAGTCCTCCTCCTCTCCCCTGCCAGCCAACCCCCTCCCCTTCCACCTCACTAACCCCCTCACCCACCTCCCCTAACCGTCACCACTCACCCACCACCCACCACCCACCACCCATCCCCATCCCCCTGTCCCAGCCCCAGCCACTGCCACCCCCCCTCTTCCCCTCCCCCGCCTCCCCGTAAATTGGCAAATGCATCAGAAAGATTAGATTACATCTGTTAAATAAGGATAACAAAAAGTTTAATCATAGCAGCAGTCAGCAGAACAATAAACTCTCATGACATTAAATCATACTAGGCTAGTATCAATGCATGATGAAATTGAAAGTACTTGAGCGAATAAGTGACTAAGTGGTTACTCTTGCAATTTTTATATTATGTACGTGGATACCATAAATTGACTCCCTTGAACATATCAGTTGCAAGGAATAAGCTTTACAGTTTCTTTTCTCCTTTAATTTCACATTTTCAGCAAGTAACAACTTATAGCTAACCATGTCGCAATTTGTAAATGCTAGTTTTCATGGCAGCACAAATTTCAAATCACAAATGATACAAACCCTGCCTTAGATCAGTCAACTTCTATGAAGATTATGCTCTAGCCCACATAAGCGCCTCAACTTCATATTCTGAATTAATAATTTAGACTGATTATCAACCATCACCCACACTACATAAATTCTAGAAAGGAGAGAAACAGATTTGTATTGAGAGCGAGGTATATGACCTTTGATGCAGTAGCCAAATAGCCAGGGAAAACTCTTGTGATCATTCATTCACAACATATCTAACATGACAGATTCTTCACAAAAAGGGGTAGACTGTAGACCTACATTAAAGCTCAAAACAAATTAGCATCTAAAGAAAAAATGTGAACAAATATTTACCGTGTTAATGAACTTCGTAAATTTGGAAGTTGAACGAAAAAACACAAACAATATCGATACCAAATTAGCAGGGGATGAGGGTTGCAGGGGTTGGCAGGGGAGAAGGAAGAGGAGGAGGGGGGAGGGGGAAGGGGAGGGAGGAGAGAGAAGGAAAAGGTAGAATACCCGTTAAAACAGCAAAAAAAAAAAAAGTAAAAAACTAAAAAAAAAAATTTAACCTCTTAAACCGGTTACTGGTTAACCTGGAGCGCTATTGTAAAATACCCCCAAAAGTTGGGACTGAACAATAATATATTGAAGTAGGGACTGTTTTTGTCAGGGTGCCTATAGTTGGGACTGATTAAATCAATATTTCCTAAATATTATTTACAGCAACTAATCACCATTTTCCACACCCCCCCTTCAAGTTGGAGCTGATGGACGAAGTCCCAACTTGAGAGAGGCGGTTATGTTGCTGTGTTGGCAAGGATTTTGTCATGATATCTGCCAGTTGTAGGAAAGACTTCACATGAAGAGTGTTTATGAGCCCATCCATGATCTGATCTCTCACATAATGTCAGCCAAGCTTGAGGTGTTTTGTTCTCTCATGGAACACAGGTTATGTGAGATGTAGATGGCAGCCTTGTTATCACAAAACAATTGAATTGGTTTAGGTGGATTGAATTCCAAATCTTCCATCATTCCATCAATCCAAACTATCTCAGCAGCTGCTTGAGACATACATCTGTATTCAGCCTCTGCTGATGATTTAGAAACAGTCTTTTGTTTCTTAGTTTTCCATGATATGAAATTATTTCCAAGAAAAACACAATATCCTGTTAAGGATCTTTCACTATAGGCACAGGTGCCCCAATCTGCATCACATAATGCAGATAAGCTCACTTCAGATTCAGCTTGATAGTAAAGTCCCCAATTGATGGTGCCTGCTAGATATCTGATAACATGAGTTGCAACAAGTAAATGGGGTTTTCTAAGACATGCCATAAATTGGCTCAGCTGTTGAACTGAATATGAGATGTCTGGCCTAGTCAGGTTTAAGTACTCCCTCCGTCCCAGAATACTCTTTACACTTTCCTTTTTCATCTGTCCCAGAATACTCTTTACACTTCTATTTTTGGATATGACCCACTATTATTTTAATTCTTCTACCTTTTAAATTGGCCCACACTCTATCTCCTCCAAATAAAATAATACCACTCCTACCACCCACCAACTCTAACCATGACCCACGCTCTCTCTCCTTAAAATAAAATAATACGACTTTTACTAACTACTAACTCCTATCACATCTACTTTTCAATAAAATAACAATTGATAACCAAACAACAACTTATCATCTAAAACTACGTGCATTGATAAGTGTCAAGAGTATTTTGGGACGGAGGGAGTATAACAGTTTCCCAATGATGCTTCTATAAACTTCAGGATCCTCAAGCTTCTCCCCTTCATCTAGGAATAATTGTATACCTTTTGGAAAGGGAAAACTACAAGGTTTGCAATCTTTCATCCCTGCTTGTTCAATGATGTCTAGGATGAATTTTCTTTGATTCAACATAGTTCCCTTGGAAGTTCTAGATACTTCAATCCCCAAAAAGAACCTGATTTCCCTAAGGTCTTTACAAGTGAAAGTAGTGTTTAACTTACCTTTCAAACTTGTGATTTCTTCATCATCATCACCACTATAGATCATCAACATATACAACTATTATCACTTGTTTTTCATTTCTTTTCTTAGAAAACAATGAATAATCTCTTTTACTTTGCTCAAAGCCTTCTTTGGATAAGAACTTTGTGAGTTCTATATTCCATTGTCTTGAAGCTTGTTTTAATCCATACAAGCTTCTCTTCAATCTGCATACTTTACCACTTTTCTCCTCAGGATGGCCTGGTGGTGGCTTCATGTACATTTCCTCATCAATGTACCCATGCAAGAAAGCATTGTTGATGTCTAGGTGATGTAAATTCCATCTTTGAGAAGTGGCTAAAACAATCACAGTTCTCACACTAGTGAACTTGGCAAATGGTGAGAATGTGTGTTTGTAATCTTTCCCTTCAATCTGTCTATCACCCCTTGCTACTAACCTAGCTTTCAATCTCTCCACTTCTCCATTTGGCCTCATTTTCACCTTATACACCCATTTGCAATCAATGGCTTTCTTGCCTATTGGTAATGTAGTAATATCCCAAGTCCCATTTTCTTCCAAGGCTTGCAATTCCAGCTTCATGGCATTCATCCATCCCTCATCTTTTGTTGCTTCTTTGTAGTTCGAAGGCTCTACCACCTTTAAAGCATTATTGAGAGATGCAACATAGTCTTTAGAATAATATTCTGAATTTTTTACACTTTCCATCACAATGTTTGCTGCATTATGTTGTGTTCTTCTTCCATTGATTGTGGAAGTTGCACGACATAGTCTTTCACCTTTCAGGCATGTTTCTTTGCCTACCTCCCCTTCTTATTGGCACTGGTCCCTCATTAGGTGTATGTGGAGGATCAGTCTGAGTTGTGTCTGCTCCTTGCATTCTATCTGATGTAACTTCAGTTACTTCATCTTGCTGATCATCAAGAGCAATTTGCTCAAATATGTTATGCTCTTCCCTTGCACAATCTTCATCACCTGCATCATTCATGACAGAAACTCTATCTCTAATAAGGTTAATATGGTTCCTATTCCCATTTTCAGTTAGGAAAGGTAACACTTCCTCATGAAACACCACATCTCTGCTCACAAGTAACTTTTTCTTTTGAAGGTCAAACAGCTTGTATCCCTTTTGACAATAAGGATATCCAAGCATGACACACCTTACTCCTCTCTCAGCAAACTTATCTGTAGGCTTTATTGCCCTACTAGCATAGCAAAGGCTCCCTATGACCTTTAAATGATCATAGCTGGGGTTTTTTTTTCATGAGCCTCTCATAAGGTGTCTGCCATTCAATCACCCTGCTAGGAAGCAAATTAATGAGATGTGTGGCGGTGAGAATACATTCACCCCACAAATTATCTGGTAAATTAGCATGAATTTTTAGGGCCCTGGCAGTTTCAAGAAGGAATCTATGTTTCCTTTCCACCCTGCCATTTTGTTGGGGCCTACCTGCTACACTCCTTTGGTGAAATATTCCCTTTTCAGCTAGAATTTTCCCACATTCTTGCTGAAATATTTCTGTACCATTGTTTGACCTCAATGTTTTCACTTTACTCTTAAAGTGATTCTGAACATGAGCTAAGAAACCAATTAAGATCCCCTTTACCTGCTCTTTGTTGGCAAGTAGGTGAGTCCAGGTCATCCTGAAATGATCATCTACTATGGTAAGAAAATAAGTTGCTCCTGTCACAGCTTTAACACTATATGGGCCCCACGAATCAACATGAATTAAGTCAAACACATTTTCAGCAATTGATTGACTTGGCACAAAAGGTAGCCTGTGATGTTTAGCTACAGAACAAGTATCACAAAAGTAACCATTTAAGTCTTTACAGTCACAAAAATCTAAATGTTTCATTTTTGACAAAGAGACATGTCCTAATCTAGCATGGATTAGTCCTAGCTTGGTGTTCTCTTTGTCAAGATTCTTGGTCACTTCTGCTGTCATCGCCTTCTTTTTATCCTTCCTTCCTTCTCCTTCTTCAAGTCTCCTCTCATCAATCACCAATTTGTACAAATCACTTTCATTCCTTCCATGAGCTATGACTTGCTCAGTGGAAAGGTCCTGTATACAGCATCCATGTTTGTCAAATATGAATTTCATCAGTTTATTGTCTTGTATGATTTTGCTTACTGACAATAAATTATGCTTGAAATCATTGACATAGAGTACACTTTTCAAGACAATTTCAGGAGATATGTTCACATCTCCAAATTCAGTCACTTGTTTCACATATCCATCTGGTAAACCCACCTTCACTGTGCCTTTTAATGACTTTATGTTAGAAAATAAGCTTCTGTTTCCAATATATGATCACTAGCACCTGAGTCTATGATCCATGAATTACAGTCATATGTTTTCTTATGATTTACAGCATTTGAGAAAACTGCTTTACCTGCAAAGTTGTTGTATGCCATTGCATTTTCTCCCAAAGCCTTCATAACTTCCTGAACCACAGTTAAAATCAGCTTGCTATCATCCCTTCTGTCACTTCCTTCAGCTGGAGAATTGTTTGGCCCAAGGAGAGTCTCTTCAACTGCATCTGTTTCTTCCTTCATCACATTAGCAACTTTTTTCCCATTGTTCTTCCACTTGGGATTTTTAAATCTGTCAGGATACTACACGAAAATCCATTTTTGGCAACGAAGCATGTCGTTGCGAAAAATATCTTTGGCAACAAGTTTTGATTTTCGCAACAATTTGGGTTTGTTATGGGAGATGCCGTTACTAAAGGTATACGCAACGACTTCAACTTGTTGCGAAATATACTTTTTTTGCAACAAACATTTCGTTGCCAAAAATAACTTGTTGCCATATCTCTGATTCGCTTTGGGACATGAATCTTATTTTTCGTAACGTCTTGAGTCGTTACCAAAAATACATTTCTTTAACATCAACCATAGTTGTTGCCAAAAATATATTTCGCTACAAATTATGTCGTTGCTAAAAACCATTGGCACATACATGAATAGATGCTTTCAGCAACAACATTGATTGTTACAAATAATAACTCATTTACAACAATTATACTTTTATTGGCAAATAATACATGGGCGATAAGGTCCCTACATATATTTTTACCTTTAGAGTGAATATGTAACATTTCCTGTTAATATACAATTTATAGGGACAATTTACATTCATAACTACTTTATAGCCATAACAATTGACTAATTTATATAACTGTCAATGAAGTATATGTCTGTTACATAACTTAGATGTTCTAACAAATACGTAACACATTTTATAGATCCTTAAATATCTTAAAATTAGACATATACCAAAAGCTTTACCTAAGTTTGGCAAAAAATAGTTAGACAAAGTTGTTAGCTCTACACAAAATCATAAGCATCACCATCACTTCTCATCATAAGCATACGCATAAGCATAAGCATAAGCATAAGCATCGTTACTTCTCACTGTCGATCATCATAATCATAGTTGACGAAGTTGTTAGCTTCACTTTTTAATGTTGATCATCATCATAAGCATCATCATCACCAAAATTCATCCTAAAAGTTTAGAAAAAGGAAAAACAAAAGTAAGCCAAGACCCGAAGTTGTTGGCGGCATCGTATCAACATGGAAAGAGGAGATGGTGATAAAAAAAAAAAAGAAGGTAACATTGACATGCAAAATAAAATAAAGGAATTGAATACTACTAACTAACCTGGAGCATCTTGTGATCATACCTTCAAATCGCTATGGGCGGACAATTGTATATGAGTTTAAGAAGAGAGAAAGTGAGAAAAACCCGTACCACACTACGGGCAGCAAACATCAGCAAACTGTTATGGAAGTTGACATCAACCTTCTCCCATGACACTCGAGATAAACCCGTAACAAATTCCTCTACAAGTATTCACCCAAATAAAAAGTTTCAGATGATAGAGAAATCCAACAAAGGAAGCTGGAAGCAGAGAACATATACTCAAGGAGGAAACTAAAAAATTTAAAAAGTGCAAATACCTAAAGATGAATTTATATTCAGAACTTTAGATTGAACTAGTTAGGCTCAAATCACTGCCAGAATTGAACTAGTTCCCACTAGTGGAAAAAAACATTTAGCGCTCCGGTTAAAAACCGTACAAGTGCTTCGTATTTGACCCGTAGCAAACGCCATACGAGCACTTGAGCATTTATGTAAAAAAATATCCTACTGAAGTAATCTGATATAGTAATATGTAATTAACGAAATATGTATCCTAATTCTTTACGCCTAAGTCATTATCGGTTCAATAATTTTATGGTGCATATAAAATCAAATAGTGATTTCGCCAAAACAAACAAATAATAATACTATGTTGGCAGGATCCAACCTAAAATAATTGTTAACATGGAAATGCAAGGTTAAAGAGTACCCAGCTGCTGGACAAGACAAGAAGCCTTCTAATTTGAGACTCTCAGTATGGCATAAAAAGCATACTTATCTTTGCACCTAGAATGCTGGAGTAGTCAGATTCATACACTTAAGAAGTGTGTTGATACTTAAATTAGAAATAACTATTAAACTAGGGACGTTTACAATTTTCCAGGGTCCCTGGCTTTTGAGAAGAAATCAAAGGAGAAAAAGCAAAAGCTTAGAAACAAGCATATCAAACTAGGGATGTCTACAATTTTCCTTTCCGCTTGAACAGAGAAAGACAAGAATGTACAGAACCTAAACAACCCATTTAATTGGTATTTGGACTCCGCAGTTATTGAAACCAAGTCTCATTAGCCGTTCACTTGAACAGAGAAAGACAAGAATGTACGGAACCTAAACAACCCATTTAATTGGTATTTGGACTCCGCAGTTATTGAAACCAAGTCTCATTAGTCGTTCCCTTCACCCTCGCTAATCCGTTGGTAGTGTCTAAGATTTTAAAGACCCCTTGAAAAACCACAATAAAGCACCATATATATATATATATATATATATATATATATATATATATATATATATATATATATATATATATATATATATTCAAAATGAAGTGGACAGAGTGGAGGTTCAAATAATTGGTGTGAAAAATTTCAAATTTTAAACTTTCACATCTTTTGATTATATTCAATCTATTGAAGCAAGTTCATCCTTATCGCTAAAGCTAATTTTTGAAATGAATAACAAAAACTGCTAGCATATACGACAAAGATGTGAACTAGCAAAGAACCACAATTATGCAATGCTTACCTCAGGATAATTTCTTACACTCAGAAATCCGTGAAATGAAGCGATCCCTCAAACACAATAGTATACTTCTTTGCTTCTTTTTATCTACATGAGCCATCCTACTGACATCCAATGTAACATGAAGATCATTCTTCGGGAAACAAACTTCGTGCAGATATCTACTGATTAGGATTAAGGCTACATAATACATATCTATAACAACGTTGCATATATTGGTTAATTGTAGAACTAACACATAAATATCACAGTTGATACCAAAGAGCTTGAAGATCTATAACAATAGTCAAGGGGTTAAAGTATGAACTTTAATGTGATTAGCATAGTGGAAATAATGGAAGGGTAATACTATACAACTACTCCATCCACCTCCTAGGATACCTTTTCCTCTCGTTTCTTTGGTTCTTTCTCAAATCTCAACTCCCATTCCCCCTCTCTATCACACAATAGATCTCAAAAAATCGGTCATCCACCGTCCGTCGCTCTATCTTTCTCTTTGACCTATAGGAGGATTTTGGCAGGGAAAATGTCTTGTCAGTAAAACACGAACAGGAACCCACTTTTTTTAAGGGAATATTATAAAGTTTCAATGGTATTGACAATAAGACAGTGGCGGATTTGAGCTTCAATCATGCCTTCAATTTCCTGGAAGGTCACAATTATTGCATGTTTAGGTCCCTCCAAGTTTCAGAGGATTCCAAGCGCACTGTTAAAGTGTCCATGAATAATCGGGCTAGAAGCTATACCCAAATCTTGCTACCAGGTTGAACAGTGATGATCACAAATTCAGCAAAGTTCAAACTCACCAGGCACTCCTCAATGAAGCGTCACAAAAAAATAGCAAAGAACCGGATGTAATATAAATTGGGTTGAATAATTTTCCAATCCCATCATCTCACATATTATCTTTCTTAATAAAAAAAGGGGTTACTAATATCATACTTGTACTGGTAAATGATATAGGTAATTGTGGTCGAAGATCTGAAATATACGATGAGTTTGTGCTCTCAGCGGGGGTGTAATCACAATATCATATTTTTTGTGCTTCAATTTCACAAGCGAATAGAAAACCTGGAGTTGGATTAGAAGATTACCTTAATTCCAAATCAAGCCTTAAAATTCAATCTTGGAAAACAAATTTGAAGTAGCGTGGCGAATTGAGCAGCGATTTTGAGTGAAAAATCCAGATTGTCTTTGTAAAGGAATAAAGAGGGTGACCGTTTGATTGGAAGATTTTCGATACTTCCCCCTCAATCTCTCTCTTCTTCTCCATCTCCTCCTGTAATTGACCAATAAACACATCAGAGAATGAATCAAAAAATAACGAAACCATACCACATTAACATGAAATACTCCATTTTTTCCACTAGTGTGCGGCTTCACCTCGCCAGAATTCGCTGGCCGGAGTTCAACTTATCGCAGGTTTCGCTAGGCAGATGAGGGCTGCAGATGCGGAATTCGATGGGCTACTTCGCTGGGAAAATGCAAGGCTGAAGTGAGTAGGCCGGAGGTGGTCGACTTCGCATTGAGTAGGCCAGAGGTGGTCGTGGAGTTTGTGAGCAGTGAAAAACTGAAAATGGTTTTTTTAGGGAAACAAGGGTTTTGGAGGGAGCTATTTGTGTTTTTACTCGAACAGAAAAGGAAAAGGTGCCATTTATGTTTTTTAGAAAATTAGAAATATTATATTTGGCAACAAAAAATTTCGTAGCCAAAAACAAAAAATTTAAGGCAACAAGTTGCTTTCGTTGCCATAAATAATTAAATTTATAATAACAGCAACGTTGTTGCTAAAGGTTGCTCTATTTTCACTTAATCCCGCCCCACGAAATTTTGTGGAGGGAAGGTGAAATTTCATTTATGGTAACAAACTTTAGTAACGACTTAAAAAGTTTGTTGCTAAATATCATTTTTAGTAACAAAAATCTTGGTTGTTGCGAAAAATTTGTTGCCAATAATTGATTTTCTTGTAGTGATACCTAATCAACTTCCAACATTCTTCCCTTGTATGGCCCTTGTAACCACAATAATCACACTTCTTTCCCTGTTTCTCATTCATCACTTTCTTGTAATCTTTCTTTTGAAATTGTGCCAGGGGTCCTAAATATTGCACTTGCCTGCCAACATTTAGAGCACTCATCTCCTTTCCAATGCTTATCTCTCCTGTGATTTGTTTTTGTTTTTCTACCTGTAAAACCAGATTGTATGCCCTGTTTACTGGCAGCAGTGGGTCCATTCCAAGCAAATTACCCTTCATTTGCTTATTGCCATCATTCAAGCCCATTATAAACTTGAGAATTTATCATTGGACTGTATCCCCATCATCTTCTTCTGTAAGAGGCATGTGCACTTCTCCATGGCTCCACAGGTGCATTCTGGCAACTCTTTTAGTTGACTGATTTGGTTCCACAACTCTTTGGGTTTGAAGTAATATTCTCCCACACTTAAGTTGTTTTGCTAAAATTCCCATAACTCTTTCTTCAGATGGAAGAACTATGGTGCATTGGTTTGCCCATATCTCTCCACTATTTCTTCCCACAATTCCTTTGTGGACTGCATGGATACTAAACTCTCAGCCACTTCACTTTTTATTGTAGCAAGAAGCCAATATCTCACCATATAGTCACACCTTATCCACTTTTGCATCTCATCTCCTGCTTCCTTAGGCTTTGAATGTTTTCCTTCAAGAAAACCCAGTTTGTTCTTTGCTCCTAAGGCAATCTTCACACTTCTACTCCAGTTTAAGAAGTTGTTACCATCAAGCATAATGCTTCCTAGAGCAGTTCCTCCACTCTCATTCACAGCAATAAAAGAGGGTCTTGTAAGGATTGCTAGACTGGTTAGTCTTAGCTTCCTTATCTGCCATTTTCAAAAACTGGAATGGAAAAAGGTTCAAACTTTGATGAATTTATGACAGTGTTTTGAAGCTTTGATCACTCAAACGAAGATCTTATAGACCTTGCTCTGATACCATAAAGATAAATCAAAACTTCACACCAGAATTTCTCTCTGATAATTTCATAGGAAGGAAAGTTCTTGTATTCACAATTGTGTTTGTGTTTTTATGTGTTTGTTACCACGGCTACCTAGCTTACAATCTAGCTATATATACAAAAGTTTTACAAGAAAACCTAAAGAGTAAGCTATACAAAAAACAAACTAAAGGACAGTTGTACATAAGACAAAATGCTCACACAAGATCAGTCTAGGATCATGTGACAAGGGAATGACACTGATCTTGTGTGCAATGTAACATCACTACTGTGTGCACCTTTATTCTCAGGGTAAGTAATAAAATGGTGTACATAATACGGTTGGCAACATGAGATTAAGACATAAGTAAATATTATTTATAGCAACTAATCACCATTTTCCACAGCTTGAGCTTCTTAGAAACTCAATCTAGGTTGAGTTGTGCAACCAAATCTGCATTTCTGCATACAAACAAGCAGACAATATATATGACATGGATGGAGTTTTTGGTCTTTCATTAATTTTAAGGACTTTGCTTACACAAACTCTAAAGTAATCAATAATTGTTACTTGTTAGGATATTAGAGAGATTTTAGGATATCTTGTTATTTATGGTTATCTAAAATGTCTCCCTAATAAACGTGAATGGCTACAATATTGAGTTGCCTTTTTCATTCATTCACTGCCCATATGTATACAAGGACAAGAGTCCTAAAATATGTATAGTACATCAATTAGGGAGATATTTTAGATAACCATAAATAACAAGATATCCTAAAATCTCTCTAATATCCTAACAACATCCTAGACGAAGGGTGGGAATGTTCCAAGTGGAATGTTACCACTTACCAATGATTGGATATCACGAATTCAAGTACTTAAAGGATGAAATAATGAGTGGCGAACTTCCCTTTGTGATTTTGGATGGACGATGATCCTAGTTTTATCCTTCGAAAGTTTAAGATTGACTAATGGAGTTTTCCAAGGAGAGATACAATAAAGGAAGTTGATTAGAAAGAATATTTGTGTGTCAATGGGTGGTGGAAGGGAATAAGGCATCAGGGATGTTGGTTGTTTTTGTCAAAGGCTTTTGAGGTTTCTCAATTTCTATTCGCTTTGTTGGTCACTACAATCTCTTTTATTTGTACAGATAAATGCTGAAAGTCTCCTATTATTCATAATATGTGTGGTATGGAATCCTGGGGAATTGCTTAGGCCTTAGAGACCTGTTATTAACTTGGTAGTAGGATGAGTCTTTTATGGCATTGTGGAGTTTCAAAAGTTTAACGCTCACAGGTGAAAGCTAGACACGCAGTAAATATTGTATTTTTAGCCTATATGTGGAGATGATTGATGATATTTCCTCCAAAATGAATTTCACGTGTCTTTGGAATTAAACAGCATTTTTTGTCAAAGAAGACCAAATCAAAGAGGTGTATTTTAGGGAAAAAAACTAATAAAAAAACTTTTCAACTCGTCAATTCTTTTTCGGAAGGTCATATCTCACTCGTTTTCATTGAAATTGAGCTTTTGCCCAGGTGTTGACAAGCTCTCGAGTCACATTTTTTTCTTCAACTTGAATCTCCCCAAAATGTTGACTTTATTGTGAGAAATGTTCATTTGAAGTTGACCCTAGTGTCAAACACTTCCTTTGTGCATAAATCCTTCCAAAACATCTTGTTTTACATAAAACATAAAAACACAAAGGGTGGATTACTAAGTGCTAAAAAGATATCTAATATACTAATAAATAAAAAGGGGTTACCCTTATGAACAAATGAAATTACTCACATGAATAAATGCGGTTACCCTTACAAATGAAGTTATTCTTAAGTCTTAACAATAAAAAAGGCATTACGATACTTTTATAACAAAAAAGGAGTACTAATCAGTTTACTCTTGTGAACGAATGATCGAGGTTACTCGTATGAATAAATGAGGTTACTTTTGTTAACTATTGGGTTTACTCGTATGATTAAATAAGGTGGTCGTACAATTAAATGAGCTATTTGTATGATTATAAATGCGGTTACCCTAACGGATTAGGTCATACTCTTAATAATAAAAGGGTTACTCGTATAAAAAAATGAGTTTACTTTTATAACAAAAGAAAATACTAATCAGTTTACTCTTATGAATGGTTGTATTACTCCCTCAGTTTGTTTTTATTTTACTCACTTCACTTTGGGGTGAGAACCAAGGAGGAAGAACAAAAGTGTTAGAGAGAAACTGAAAAGCTTGAGAGAGAAACTGAAAAGTTAGAGAGAAAAACTAAAAAGTGGGTTAAAATATAAAAGGGGATAACATTGGTGGAAAAAGAGGAGAAAGTAGATGTGACATGTTACCAATAACAGAAAAAGCAAACGTGTGTAGACTAAAAAGAAACAAACTAAAAAGGAAAGTGTATAGATTGAAAGAAAATGATGGAGTACTAGTATGAATAAATGCGGTTAATTTTGTGAGCATTTGGGGTTACTAGCTCGTATAATAAATTGAGGTGAATGGTATGAATAAATGAGAATTTTTTATGATTAAATAGGGTTACTCATAAGATTAAATAAAGTTACTCCTATGATTAAATGATGTTAATCGCATGATTAAATGAACTTAGTCCAAAAAATAATTAAGATTACTCGTATAATATTTTAAAGGTTACTCATAATAATAGAAAGGTTACGTTTATAACCAAACGAGGTTAATTTTATAAACTAAAGGGGATACCAGTTAGCTTACTCTTATAGTCTTATGATTTAAAAGAGTTACTCGTATCATCGTATGATAAAATGTGGTTAATACATCTTACGCATAGGTTACTCTTAACAATAAAACTGGTTACTCTTATAAATAAATGGGGTTATTTTTATAACAAAAGGAAATATTAATCATTTTACTCTTATGAACAATTGGGTCACCCTCAAATATACATTTGTCATAGCACACTCGACATTTTGGAAAGACTCAAGTTGGAGATGATATTTTACCTCGATAGCTTTAAAATGTCTGGTCAAAAGCTCAATTTCGATGAAAAATATGTGATATATGGCGTTTATAGAATGAGTTGAAGAAGCCGACTCGCACGTGGCCACACATGTGGCTAGCCACATATCAGAATTTGTGAAAATTTTTATATGTGGAAAGACCAAATATAAATATAAAATGTTTTTTTTAATTGGATTTTTTAACTAGAATAATACAAACTTTTGTCCGTTCTCTCGCAATAATACAAACTTTTGATTATTTTTTAATAATACAAACTTTTGCCCAAAATTCCTCCAGTAGGTCAATGTGACCTTTAACCTGTAAAACAGGTAATTTTTTTTAAAAGCCTCAAAATCTCTTTCTCTCTCCTCCCCTCCCCATACCAACTGAACCCCACCCTCACTACCCCATCCCCCACCACGAAACCGCCCTCCCAACCACCGGCAACACCACGTCTCCCATCCTCCACCCCAAAAAACATCACTGCTCCTCTCCCCTACCACCGAAAACGCCACGTCTCCCTTCCTCCACCCCCGAAAATCGGCCACCCCCACCACTCCTCATTATTTGGGCGGTGAAATCAATTAAACCCTCTTAATTTGGGGTTTTATTCGACAGACAAATAAAGTTCCTCAAATCTACTCAGAAATTTCCAATCAACTCATACAATTTGCAAATTCGCACTTTGCAAGTGTAACAAATTCGATCGAATTATTATAATCAACTGTGTAAAAGGTGCCGTAATTTTTTCGGCAATGGAGGAAGATATCGTCGTTACACTCCGGCGAATGTCGACAAGAACTCGTAAAGTGGCCCCGAAAATGGTGGCTGCTCTTGCTAGCTTCGATAATCGAACTCAGGTCATTCTCTTTCTCTCTTTTTCTCTGTCTTCTTTAGGAAAAAATCTTCTGAAAGAGTGAAATTTGTTGTTTTTAGGCGGCTTTAGCAACACTTGAAGCTTTGGAAAATGAAAATGGCGGAGTAGCAACGGTCGAAATTAACGACGATGATGACGCTTCTCTTGATGATGACGACGAAGGTTTTACGCTCTACTTTTTTTTTGTGCGACATTATGTTTTGATTTAGTTGTGAAATTAAACATGAATTGGTGAAATGATTTGTTGAATTGAAGTTGCAAATTGCGGAAATTTGATTTTTCTATGCCTAAATTAAGGCTTGATGCCCTTGAAGTAGGTTTGGAGGAGATAGAAAGTTTGGGGGGTGGGTTTGGGGAGGAGAGAGATATAGTTTCAGTAGGAGTGAGCACCACCAACATATCTGTGGACTGTGGTGGTGATGGTTTGAGGGTGGAAGGAGAGAGGAACAGTCCAATAGAGAGAAAGGAGGAAGGAGGAACAGTTGCCTGCTGGGGGTTGGTTTTAGTGGTGGCCGTGGGCTTGGTGGGTGGTTTCGGTGGTGGAGGAGGGGCTGGGGGGGAGGGTTGTGGCTGGAGTGGTTCAGGTGGGTGGAGGAAAATGTTGGTTTTTTTTGTTTTTCAAATTGAAATAAAAAATTAAAAAACAACCAATAAGATAATGACACGTGTCATAGTGACCTGCTACAACAAGTTACAACAGGTATTGACCTACCAGGGGAATTTTGGGCAAAAGTTTGTATTATTAAAAAATAATCAAAAGTTTGTATTATTGCGAGAGAACGGACAAAAGTTTGTATTATTCTAGTTAAAAAATCCTTTTTAATTTAGATCACATTACAACTTTCCGACAAATTTTTCAACTTTTCAAGGTTTTTCTTCAGCAACCTTCAACTTTGGATAATTTTGAAACGATGTCAACTTTTTGAATGACCTTCTCAAAATGATCGAAATTGTTGTACATATGTGGTTGATAGACTATTAGATTCTAACGTAAAAGTTTTATGTTTCATGCAATGGCATAGCCAGGATTTTTGATGAGGGGGCGACATGATTTCGTAACAGCTAAATCTTACTAAATTACAAATGTTACAAAATTCAAGTACAACCTGATGGTACTTTAATAAATATAATTACCCACAACAACTAATATTCTTTTGGCAAATAAAAAAAAGGTTATTTACATTTTTACATTTGATCTACTCATATAGTATAGTCTGATAAGTTTACTATCGACAATAATTATTCATCTGGTATAGAGTTCATATTAAATGTTTTTTCACATATTTGTTAATTTTAAAATCTAAATACTTAATATATATATATATATATATATATATATATAGGAATAGGATCACTTGAAAACCACTTTTGTTGGAAAACTGAAAACCGCAACATAAAGTGAGCAAAAAGTTTCTTAAAATAAGCAAAAAGATAAAATGAGCAAAAATTTGTAAAATGAGCAAAAGTTTCTTAAAATGAGCGAAAACACAAAATGAGCGAAAAAACATAAATTGAACAGAAGTTTGTAAAATGAGCAATTGTATTGTTTTCAATGTCAAATATAAACTAGGATTAATTGTTTGGAATAAGTAAACCTTTGCGCGGTGTTCTTAAATTAAGTCAACATTTGGATTATCTTAGATTAAGCAAACATTACAATTACTTAAATTTGATTGGGTCAAAAATAAAGGTTACCTGCAACAGTAGGTAGTAGCAGGTTAAATGCTGATGTGGCAAAAGCCGTTGGGTTTATTTTCAATTTCAATTTTTTTTGTTTTAAACCCCTATTAAAAGCCCTAAGTTTGCATATTCTTCACCAAAGCTCCATCTCTGCATCCTCTCTTCCCCATAACTCCTTCTCTTCACCAGAACGCCATGTCTGCGAGAAAACAAAATTCCTTCGGCTCTGGATGTTCCATGAATTCACGAAGGCTTTCCCAACCAAAAGTGAAGTGTAATTGTGGGAATGATGC
Source organism: Beta lomatogona (assembly GCA_947646795.1). Taxonomy (NCBI): domain Eukaryota; kingdom Viridiplantae; phylum Streptophyta; class Magnoliopsida; order Caryophyllales; family Amaranthaceae; genus Beta; species Beta lomatogona. Next base: position 60,900 of record CANSNZ010001069.1, read on the forward strand.
GGTGGTGCGAATGGTTAAGAATGGCCCTAATCTTGGTTCAAAGTTCTATGGATGTCCATTGTGGCCTGTAAGTTGCTCAATTTTTTTTGCTTTATCAAAGTTCTGATATGGTTGCTAATTTTACCCAAAATTGTGAATTGTAGGATACTAAATGTGACATGTTCAAGCTTATTCATGAGGGCAGTGGTGTGGAGGAGCTTCAATTTCAACTTTTTGAGAAGGAAACCACCATATTAGAGATGGAGGTGGTGCAGAAATTTAAAGAAGATAAGATTAAAAAGTTGCAATTGAAGATCATGAACTGTGCCAATTGCAAATTGCCTTCACCAAATCTTCAACAAATGAAAAAAATTTGTTCATGACCCTTTGTGCATTTTGGATTGCATTTGCTATTATTTACTTTCTTAAGTAGACATTGGTTGTATTGTAGATCACTTATGAGTAATGATGTTTGGAATTGATGGCTATGATGTATACTTGGTTAATGTTTAATAATAGAACAACCAATTTAGCCTAATTGATAATGATCCAAAATGAGCATCTATTTAGTGATTGAACTCCAAACTGTGATGACAACAAAGTTGTTGTAATAATAGGCACACATTGTGATCCCATTGTAGATTTGTGTTTCCAACAGCAAGTTTCATCTGATTACATTACTCAGTAAAACCTAAAACATGATGTAATGTAATGATGACATACAAAAACTGATCACAAAAAAGTGATCCAAGTTTCACTCTAAATTGAGTACTACCAAGTTACACGGCAAAAACTGATCCCCTAAGATCACTAATATTACTAACAAAAAATTGTAACTTCATGCTTCCTTCCTACTGAGTGGGATGTAAGACTGATGATGCTTGACTTGATTGGGATCCCATGTTTGGCAGTGGGGTGAGATTTCTTGGACCACCATGACCACCAGGTACCTACAACACAAACCAGTAGATTATGTATCACAAGCCAAATTTCCATCTTTTACCAACATACAAAAATAAAAATACAAGAGGAATGCAGGCACATACATTGGACATTGGTGTTCCATCTTGGCCAAAATATACACCAACTCTAACAGGCACCTGTCAACAAAAAACAAAATTAATTAGAGGAATGCAAACAGCAAAATTAGGGAGTGCAAATTAATTTTATAATAATTTTGTACCTGATTTCTTCCCCTCCCTCTACCCCTTCCTCTAGTTGAATTTCCTCTTCCTCTTGCAACACCAGTGTCACCAACTAATCCACCCCTTCCTGTACCATCTCCTCTGCCATGTCCAGCTCCTCTTGAACCTCCTCTTGATCCCCTGCCAGTAGATGGATTCCCTCTTCCAGTGCCTTTTCCTCTTGTTCCCCTGCCACCCAAAATCATCCCCCACCTCTGCCAAGCTGAGTTGGCTGTGCTGTTGTTGAATGGTGAATCAATGATTCACTCTTTGGTTGTTCAGGTGGGGCAGATTCTTTCCTAGGCCTACCCCTTGCTTTCTTAGGCTGAGGTTCTGGAGGGACAACAGTGTCTTTTTGTGGACACCCCCTCTTGTTATGACCCTTTTGCATGCACAATCTACATGTCATCTCCATCCCATGCCTAGTTAAAGTCCCTGGCTTTTTTGGATCCTCAAAAGGATCCCTGATCCTATTCTTTCTAGGCCTACCAGGGCCTATTTTGATTGGGGGAGGATCTAAGTTGCACTCCACTCTTGGCCAGTGTCTCTCTCCCTCATATGGAGGTATGGCCCCTGCATATGCCTTCAAATAGGATTGTTTCTTGTAGATGTCATCAACAAATGCCTCTGCCTCTCTGTTCTGGAAGTATATACATGCTATAGCATGGCAACAAGGCACCCCTAACAGATCCCACTTCCTACAAGTGCAACTCCTAACATCTAAGTCAACATTGAGCTGGTCTAGATTATGTTTAACATTGAATATATTTTCAGATGAGGGGATAACATCACCATAGGCAGCCTTGGTTTTTTCTTTTTCTAAGATTGTTAATCCTAGGGCATATTTCTAAGGTTTGCTTCTCCATTTTCAGTCTTTTGGTTACAAGCATTTGCATTAATGCCACCCTAATGTCTTCCATCATATAAGTCAAATGCTTGGTCTTAGCATTGATTATATATCCATTAAATGTTTCTACCATGTTATTGGTGATGGCATCTGATTTAATGGTGGGATCCATAAAGGCTCTACAAAAAGCATTTTGGGTTATATGCTTTAAAAACCAAAGCAGCATCAGAATTCAAATCACTAAGCTCATCAAGTGCATCATTATAATCTGCCATGTTATATGCTTTGGCTATCTTCCAAAACTGAAGTTTCATTTCATCTCCCCTATAACTCTTGTGCTAATGTGCAAAAACATGGTGTGCACAGTGCCTATGCTTTGCCTTAGGTAGCACAGTAGCCACAACATTCAATATTGCCTTCACACAAGCATAACAATATGTATAAGATATGTGACTTAAAAAAAATCAGCTTCTAATAATGGAAAGATGTGTATGTATAAGCATGTATAAGCATGTATATTAATGTAAGTAAGTATGTACAAGTATGTATAAGCATGTATAAGTATGTAAGTATGTATAATACAACATTAATCAAAGCTTGAATGAAAATTGAAGGACTAACCTGATGCTTATCTGAAACAATTGCAATTCCAGTGCCATCTCCAAGTTCAAGACAGGTTTGTAGGTGCAGGAAGAACCATTCCCAGGAGTTGTTGTTTTCTCCCTCAACAGCAGCCCATGATATGGGGAACATCTGTTCATTAACATCTCTACCCACATCAGCAAGTATCTGACCCCTTAAGAAAGTTTTGAGGAATGCAACATCTACACAAATAATTCTCCTACAACCATCTTTCCACCCCTTCCCTAAACCATCAAAACAGGTGAACAATCTCTGGAAAATTGGGGGGTTTGATTGCTTGCTTCTGTCAACAACAAGCTCTACCACAGTCTGAAGACTAGCTGCCTGCAAAGCTGCCACATACCTACCTAATTTCTTATAGTGATCTTGCATGCTCCCATGTAACATCCTATATGTAACAGCCCGAACTTTCGAGCTGGTAGCCAATCACACTTAATATTCACAAATCTCAATTATCACCTAATAAATTTCAAATTACATCCTTTTGTAGCGGAAACATAACCTATAAAACGATCATACTGGTCTTGTGGCTCAGGTCCACAATATAACGACCCAAGGTACATGTACGATGAATTGATCTAAACAGTCTCCAAAACGATACAATAATATATCATAGGAATTCCTTCACCAACACTATATAATCTTCAGACATTTGCCATCCAAAAATTTCTTGATTGTAACCCTTATTGTCCACTGCCTATTCCGAAGCTTTTATAATTCCTGCAAAATTACTAACAATGAACACTGCCCCCACCCGGACAGGTTCAAAGAACAAAATCAGTGAAACTCAGTACACACTGTCCAACCAGAAAATCTTTTTGGTGGCGTAAAACGTATTTACAAAGTTAAACTCATCTTACGAGACAATTGAAATCAAGATATAAAAAAGTCATAAAGAAATAATCATATAACAAATATTTAACACAATTTACACTGATACTTGCTTAAAATAATAATATGAATGTCTCACGAGATAAATAGTATTTACTTCCAATTAGAGTAACCATTACAATTCCATAGAAAGACACGATTTCCAAAATCAACTTTAATTATATTCTAAGACGTAGTAATATTTCTCACTTCTGTATTTCAAAATTAATAACCTTCAATGTACGCATAACGTAACTAACTCCTTCCATAAATTCCTGACGAGTTTCTTTGTAAATTATTCCCATATCCGACACATGAATTCCATGACCTGGATGAGTAAAAACATCACTTCGGAAATAAAGTTTGAAACAACTTTCCACGAAACCATTTACATATTCAAATACATATTATATTTTCTTTCAGAAATCATAATATACTGGGGAAGAGAACACGAATATAGTTGCCTTCCAGGCGAATTCTCTAAACTTTTACAAGGGACGTCTCCCTCTTCCGTTATGTACTGCTTGCAAGACTTTTCAGGACATGTCCCCAGAATATATACAGAATACAGAATGTTGTTCATCACTGCTCTAGCAGCTTCTTCCCCTCACAGAAACAGAATCAAATACATAATCCATAATTTCATATTTTCGAAAACTCAGATTCATAATTCTCAAATTCTCATAACATAATTGCTTTCGGGTACTTCATAAACAAAATAAATTACTTGCATAATATACTCGAGTTTCCAGTAACTCAGTATGAATCAACCCTTAATAGAATTCATTTGCTAAAACCCATTCAAATACAGACTTTAAAGAAAATATAGTCCAATTCTTTAGTCTTAACATAATTAAATCCCAAAACATAGTTTTTCAATCAGAATCCCAAAGTAGAATGCAAGGTTTATATAAACTTTATATCTTAGTTACAAAGTTCTTTATTCATAAATATCTTTCCAACTAATCTTATTTAACAACTTATACGGCTTATCACCTGAGTAGATCTTGATATTTATTCTTATGTTGATTATACCAAATATTATAGTGTTGTCATATCCAAGTAGACTTCTATTATTCTTCTTGAATACTCGTCCTATAGTTAAGATGCTATAGCATTAAACCTTCGTCGCTCATATCCCTACATCTAGAAATGCAGATCACATCTACTTAGTCTCATAATATAAAACATCTGGGACATATATTTGTAATTTAAGGGAACAACTTGTGAAGTTCGGACTTATATATTAGAATTATAATCAACTCTTCCATTAACACAATATGATGTTTTATACTCGCTTCTCTCAATTATTTAGAACTCACTTACTTGAACTTCCAACTTTTAATAGCCCAAATGACAAAGAATCTAAAACAGTTGAACTGACATCTCCTAGTTAAACTAACACCTCATTACTTTAACCTTAGTACCATAGTTTATTGCCTCAACACTTTATACTTCCATGTCCATGTTCTACCATATTTTATAATCTACGACTATTATTAAAAATACCTTAGTGTCATAAGATAGTTATTACTTATTAGTATTTTCGACTTTCTTGCCTCTACACTTTATACTTCCATGTCCATATTCTACCACATTTTATAAACTAAGACTATTATTAAAAATACTTATTCCATCTTTCCGTGTTAATAAATCTTATTATCTAACTTAAACTCATAGCCTATATTAGTTTTAAATCTGTAACTCATAACAACATTTCTCAAATATATAAACTAAATGTTCATATTAATCATAACTCTATTATTTCATTATCAAATCATCTCACTAGTTCTCAAGCTTTCCATTATACAAGATTCATTTTTTCTCCACTTTCCATTCTTAACCTTACTTTTTCAATTAGAGGATGACACCCCTAAATATTTTATTAGTCCCCGCTCCATATTCATAGTAGAAAATTCCTAATTCGGATATAGTTCTTCACAACTTAGGTACTACCACTCATTATACTGTTTCTCTACTCCTTTGATCCATCACTCATCTCTTGAGTTATTATATTATAAACATCACATATTCAATTTACTTCCCAATACTTGATTTATGTTATCCCAAAATTGACAACTACTTTATTCAGCGGGCTTAGAGGACCCATGAAATTCCTGTAACAAATTCCTTTAATCTACTAAACATTTTAACCTCCGAAAGTTACTTCCTAATTTACAGCCTTAATCGTCCAACTTAACTTTCTCAGATAACAATTTACATTCCAAACTAAGACTATTCAAATAAGCAACTTATATAACCACTCCAACATAGATTTTCAATCTTATATAGCCCAATTTCAAAGATCTTCAAACATACCTCTGAATAATATGATATGACTTTTGATATAAATTTCATATCTTCACAAAAAGGCGATCAGAAAGCTTAATTTATAACTTCACCAATTTACACTCCCTCTTGTATCCGAAAGGATTTATGACTAACCCCATTAATTATCGCATATCCAAACATATAGCTAAATCTTCCATAAGTCATAATTTGTACTATACTTAACCTCTCCAAACAATAGTTTACTTTTGAAATCTCTATCCTTGAACTTTTCACAACCCAAATACTCCAAGGTCCAAAAACTCATAACAAGACATATCCCGAAATCCTGTATCATAGTCAAACTTTTAAATTCAAAGACATTCCTCAGAGTTGATAACCAATATATTTTTAAATTCTTCGTATCATGAACATATTTAGAACTTTTATAACGAACTTGAACCACGAAACACTCGACTATTGCAATATACCCGGGTCCTCAATAACATTCTCTAAATGAACTCTTGGTATATATATTTATATATCACAGAACTATATATTGACGAATTTCAACAAAAACCTGATTAGGTTTCATAAACTAATAATCAGAGATGCATAATTTCCACATAATATCTCAGAATGTGGATCATCGATTAACTTATACTTATTAGATCCCAGAAATCAGAATTGACTTAGTGTAGCAGAACATAGTATCCTCGGATAACCTTTACTTCAAATTTTCGAATAAAACTATCTTCCATAGCCAAGACTTACAAAAATATATCTCAATTCAGAATTAGGAAATCAATATTGAACTTTATAAACTCAAACACTTGGCATTAAATCATATATTCCGAAAAATCTGAAAACATAGTATTTAAGAATGACGCCTTCAGACAAGCTGAACTTTATGATCATAAATTCATAATAAGTTCAAATCATAACTCTAATGTCTTTTGATAGAATCATAAAATTCATTCAACTTGCGGTTGCACAAACAAGTATAGTTATAAGATGGAGGGACAATGTGTACCTTTCTCCGATCTCCAAATATAGCTCCAACTCTGAAGTCTATCTCCAAAATGCTCACAATACTTATCATCACAATTTGCTTAAGCTCCATAATCACCTCTTAAGAGTTAACCTCAATTGCAACAATAACACCAACAATAATCAATAAAAACTCCTAATTAATTTCTACCTGAGGAAACTAATTAACACTTCTTAGTGTAATCCTTCTTATTAGCTGGAACCACACATTACAACTGAAAGACTTTTCTAACTCTTAACTACTAAGCTTAACTCAGAAGATGTGTTGATAAAACTAGATCATCGAGGTACAAAAGAAACTCATTTTGTAATTTCCAAACAAAACTTCAACCTTTCCTTAATCATTGTGAATTTTGTGTAATATCCTTTGAAATTGAAATCACAAACCGATATTTAGCAACCCATAACACAATTCAAAGTTAAGCTCTTACATAACAAAAAGTCATAACAACAAAACCCATCTTAATCTGAATTTGAGTTCTTAAAATTAAACAAGAGTGAAAACTTAGCTTATACCTCATAATCAAGAAGGTGAAGAAAAATGGTGATGTCACTTGCAACACAACAACTCAACAACAATGTCCAGAGCAAGATAAGAATGGAAATAGAAATGGAAACATGCAACAACTCCGACACCCAACCGACAGTAGCCACGGCGGCGACTCGAGGTAGAATCGCTGACCCACAGCGTGGCAGCCACCCGCAGCACGAGCAAGACAGTAGCGGGACAGAGAGGAGAAACTACCCAAATGAGCAAGGAATAGGGGCTGATGATCGCTAGTAATGACGGATGATTGCTGGTCAATTTTGGGCGGAGGATGGAGGTGTAATGAGTAATGACATCATAATCATAAGAAGGTAGAAGCAAAAGAAGATTGAGAGTGATACGAGAGATTAGATGGAAATTTTGGGGTTTCCTATTTTCATAGAAATATAAAGGGAAAAATGAAAGTTTGAGAATTCTCTAGAAGTAACGTGGGAAGAGAGCAATAGCTTTGTTTCCTTCTTTCTTTTCCTTTATTTTTTTTTTTTTTAAAAAAAACATTTAATAAAATCTCAAAGGACAAAAACGTCATTTCACTTGATGAAATAAAAATCAAGTTTTCTCCGAAACATTAGTAACATCTTGATACCAAAATATAGTTAACTTTAAACTCATTTTAAAAAAAAAATGTTAAAACACAATTACGCTAATTGGATATAATAAGTCGTAATTATCAGCTGCTTAGATTTTGGGCTATTACATTATAGGCATAGTACTTTACTTTGTAAGCAAATGGTTTATTAACCAACGCCTTATAAGACCTCTTAATTGTCTCAATAATGTCCTTGGCTGGCCATTGTGGCCTAGCCTTGAACACCTCCAACATCTCTTTTGTAGTCCATGTAGTTTTCAATTGTCTGTTCTTTTTCATATTCCTATGACACTGGTGCAAGCTCTTCACTTTCTTAACTATGAAACTAGCTTTGTGTGTATGCCAAGAGGAGTATAAATAAAAAGGGCAGGCTTGCACACATCTCACACCTAATTCCTACTTCCTGTTCTTGTTACTCACATGGAGGTACATATTTCTCCCTTGCATTACTGCATACTTTGCAACAACTTGCTTAAAATACTCCCTATTTGCAAACCTTTGACCCACTTTGCACTCAAACTTCTCAAAGTCAGTCTCTGGCCACACTAACAGCCCTCTACTTGGCCTCCTACCACTCTGACCTTCATCACCACTGTCTGGAGGTGTGTGGATGTCATCCTCACTATCATAATATTCACTCTCATAACCTCTTTCCCCTTTGTTTCCCTCTTCTACAGTAGGTTGCTTGTGTGAACCCTCTTGTGCCCCTAATTTACCCTCTGTAGCCTCCCTTTGGAGTTGTTGAGCAGCTTGAAACAACCTAGACTGACATGACTTCACTCTTTCCCTAGCTATGTGAAACTCCTCATCACTGTTGTCTAACTCATTCCACAAATCATCACCTTCTAACTCCTCAGCCTCACCTTCATCCACATCAAATTCCTCATCTACTAGCTCAGGGTCAATTTTTTCATCACTGCCAACAAATCCATCCCCATCCAACCTAGATGTACCTACCTCAGGTTGATAATTAGGGTCATCTGAATCATCACTCTCACCACCAAACAAATCCTCATATCTTATTAGGCTATCTTGCCTAGGATCCTGCCACTCATAGTTGTTTAAGAAAGCATTATCAGTAGGTTGCTCAAGGCTATCTTGCCTGGGTTCAGTATTAAGAGTGTTGTGAGGAGGGCTATCTTGCCTGGATTCAATATTGGGAGTGTTGTGAGAAGTATTTGCTAGGGGGCTAGGGTTTGAAGAAAAAGCCAAGGGGGTGGGATCAGTCAAAGAGGGGGGGGGGGATAAATAATGCAGTTGATGAGCTAGCAGCATCTATTGGTGTTGCTGATGTGGCAGTATCTATTGGTACTGCAGATGTGTCTTTATTAGGCCCCCTTTTTGTGGTCCCCTCTTTGGTGTCAATTTACTTGGTCTATAAAATTGGTTGTGTGATATCAGAATTGGTTCAGCCCCTATTGTTAAGTCCAAGTCTGTGCCTTCATGTAAAACAAACAAATCAATTGACCTATATTTCATTGCTATCTCTCCCATTTCAACCACTGTTGCATCATCAACTACCTTTCTTAGACCTTCCACTAAGCTCTATCCAAGAATCAGGAAATAAACTCCACCTATTGTGCTATAAGTACTATATTTCTTGGCTAAGTCTAGGATATCCCATAACATAACTCATCAGGGTCAATTGGGAATGTTCTCCCTTCCCCACCTACATATATCTTCTTAGTAGTTTTTGCAAATCTAAACTTCCCTCCATGCCAATATCTCAGAGTAACACTGTCATTTACCATTGTTACCTATCAAGAAGAATAATAAAGTTTTAATTTTTAAGGGACAAAATTACCACAAACTAACAAAATAACCAACTCAAAAATAATGTATTTATACATCATAAGTGCAACTAAACCACTTATTCTAGCATAATTTTAAACATGCAAAACAATTTGACAGCAAAATTCTTCAGCATTCAACATAAAGTTGCAAAAATTACAGTAAAATAAATTCTCTAACTATTTCGCACCCAGTAAAATTTACAGTAAAATGCCGTTAAGCGAAAAAAAATCAAAGGAAGGGAAGGTGAAGTCGTACCTGTTCGCACCCAGCTTTCTTCTCCAAAATTCAAGTTTTACCAACACCTCAGCAATGGCGTAAATGATTTGCAGAAATTAGGTTAGGAGGAGTAAATATGGTAGGTACATGAGGAGAGAGAGAAATGGGTGAGCAGTTGAAAAAAAGGGGGGAAAAAAAGAAGTCAGAGGGTCATTAAAGATGGGTTCAACCGGTAAGCAGTAAAAAACCCAATCAAATTTTAAGTAATTGTAATGTTTGCTTAATCTAACATAATCCAAATGTTGACTTAATTTAAGAACACCACTCAAAGGTTTAATTATTCCAAACAATTTTTCCTATAAACTAAACATAACAATATTTCTTTTCGAGATTTGAATTTGACGAACCATAATAAAAAAAAATGCTACTAACACAATTTTGCGACTACGGGCCTGTTCTCCCCAGCTTATTTTCAGTTCAGTTCAGTTTAGTTCAATTCAGTTCAGTTCAGTTCAGTTCCTAAATGATAATCATTACTATTAATTAGTTCTAATTTAATTCAGTTCAATTCAGTTCAGTTCAGTTCAGTTCAGTAGTTTTATGCCGAAGAGAACAGACCCTACATAATGATGGTTAAAGCAACAGCTAAATGATAATCAATGGGCCTACTTCTATTATAGGAAATTAGGAATACTAGTTGGAAGTTGGGATGGGAAAAATGAGACAAAAAACAAGAATAAGTTTTGAGGAGAGAGAGTGAAGATGAGCGGAAGTAGAAGCAGCGTAAATGCGGTGTTCTACGCAGAAGCATACCATCCCATTCAAGTTGGTAGCATCGATGGCACTGACATTCTTCCGCACGACAACGCCATTTATAGAGCTCTTCTCTGCTCTTCTGCTGGCCTCTGTATCTCTCTTTCTCTCCTCTTTAATTTTCCTTGTTTTTCATGCCCTATTTCGTTTCATTTCTATAATTTCTTTTTTGTGCACAAATTTTGCAGATGACCCTTTTGGTGATCCCAAAGTTTCAGGAGACCCTTATTCTACTTTGTTTGTGGGTCACCTTTCTCGCTCCACAACTGAAGATACCCTTCTCAAGGTTTTTCATTTTCTTTTCAATAACCAACTTTTATTGTGGGTTTTTTATTTCTTTGCAATTGTATTATTTTCTAACCCAATAAAAAAAAGTTGAAGTCTTGTTCGTTATCGTTTTCAGTTTTCAAATATGAAAACTAGTTTGTAGTTTTCTGTTGTCCGTTTTCAATATTGACATGATTAGTAAAAGTCTGAGTAATTCTTAGTTCGTTATACCACTTATATCTTTTAAAATTATAAAACCAAAACTGGAAATTGACAGTTATGCTGAAGCTGATAGTTTTTTGTTTTTGTTGGATTTTCTCCTACAGGCTATGAGCAGGTACGGCAGGGTCAAGAATCTTCGGATAGTGAGAGACATAGGTATGGTTTTATTTTATTTCGTTGGGTGGGTGTATGATGATTGATGAGTTATATAATTTGGCACATGTACTATAGCAGAAGAGTAGAGTTTTGGTTGTTTAGTATATGGTGAAACATGTTTATTGATTGCTCAATGAAGGGTTGTTTAATTGAATTCGGTTATAGAAGTAGAACATAGCATATGGTTGATGCAATTAGAAGCCACTTGCAAAATTTGCATTTCTGTGGCTTAGTTATAGTTCAACTAGGTCTAGGAGTTAACTTTGTATCGTTTTCAAATCATTAAGATTTCTGTTTCCGTGGGTACGACTTGGGTCATTTCATCTGGTTGTTTAGTACATGGCCATCTTGAAGTACATCTCAAAGGAAATAGTCAGGGTCTGTATGCTAAAGACAGGGATGTGATCCATGCTGTAGCCAAGCTGCCAAAATTTTGTCATTTGGGACCCAAATTTTCGTGGTTGGTACTTTGGTATGAAAGGATGTTTCTGTAATTCCACATTAAAAATTTAGTTAAAACTTCCCGGTGTCACTTGAAATAGCTAAATCTGGTCTAAATGTACAGTAGAGCTTGATATGTTTGGAGAGTGTGTTGCACGGGCCCTAACTAAGCTAGTTTGACTTCATAGCTTCTGGACTTCTTCTAAAATTTGGCTTTTGTATATGCAGACACTTGTATGTTAGTGCTGGAGTCCTTTAAAACTGATAAGCGTTCAGCATTTATAAAATTGCACGTAATAGTCTCATTAGAGAAGTTTCTCCTGTAATGATATTCTGAGATTAGTATCTTGTAACAAGTTGCTAACTTTATGATGTGTGGTTGCAGTTACCGGTGCATCGCGTGGTTATGCATTTGTTGAATATGAAGCAGAGAAAGAAATGAGGCGTGCGTATGAGGTTGTCATTAGTATTTAAGTACAGCATATAACTATCTTATTCTTTTCATTTACATCCAGCTCTTGGAAACTAACTTATGAGTCTTCATCCTTGATTCCTTGGTTGGTTTGGGACAGTACTGTATACATCTTAGCCTCCCTTGACCCTTAACCCACTGATGACTAGGTCTGTAATCTGTATTGATTGCTGGTGATGCTGTCCAGCTCTCAGTGTCCTACACTGTTTGCAATCATGCAATCAACTTGTTGAAAGTATATGGATTTAGAATTTTTGCCCTATTGTTTGTTGTCTATTATGAATTATCTTCAGGAGTGATTTCTTCGAGTGACTTCACTCTAATCGCCGTTTATTTGCGATGCTTAGGCCTTAGCTATCCCAGATATGCTATGGGCCTTGGATATGTAACACTATATATCAGGGGGAAAATGAAAATATTTTTTAGAAATAGCTTGTCAGGATGTACTTGAACCTTGTCTTAAGTTTGAATAACATAGGCCAGTCCTTTGCTTGCTGGGATGTGAACATCCCTTTCCTTTTCCCATACGAATTTAATAAGATAATACCTGTTTTAGCACGAGTGCTGATTAATACTTTAATCTGAAGGTATTAGTTAACTATTTAAAGTGAATCAAGCTATCTGATGAGCATGCGTCCTACATGGGTTAATACTTTCCTTATCCTACTACGATGGCGTCACATGCAGTTCTTGGCTGGTTTTTCTGCCCGCTGAAGTGCAATCTTTATTAGCACAAGAAATGCAAATAAATAAGTTATAGATAGTCAACAAAGAAAAGTGTAAAAGTGAAAGAATAAACGACAGAAAACATAAGGAACAAGAAAATGAGGGTGGTGTAAAGTGGAAAATAGAACAGGATAAAATTGGATATAGAATCCATTACATAAGTGAACCAAACAACAAGAATGGGTTAATAGAAGCACTCTATGATTGAACCAAATAAAGAGAGATATAAGGTTCTCAATGCATAGAGCCCTGGTATGGTTGCCATTTTGTTCTAGTCCATTAAACCAAATGGCACCGAAGTGTTTTTCAAAAATAAACGCACATATAAAAAGGAGTTGTTAGTTTCTGCTAATGCTATATTTTAGTCTAGTTCCCATTAGAAATCCCAAATATATAGCTCTTATTGCTTTCCTTTCCATGTAGGACGCACACCATTCTTTTATTGATGATTCTGAAATCATTGTTGATTACAACAGACAACAACTAATGCCTGGATGGATCCCAAGAAGGTTAGGTCAGTTTGTTTCTTTTTCTAGTTAATTAATAGTGAATGTGCAAGTTTGTTGGCTAATGTTATCATTCAGTTTTGAATTGGTTACAGGAGGAGGCCTTGGTGGTAAGAAGGAATCTGGACAACTTCGTTTTGGAGGACGAGAAAGACCATTTCGTGCCCCACTGTATGCCCTTTATTATTTTCCTTTATATGAGAAAAAACTGGATAATATTAGGTTTATGATATGTGGATCTCTGCCTGCCTCTCCGTCCCCCCCTCCCCCTAATGAACCCAAATCCTTCTTTTTCATTATCTAATTTTCAGAGATTTATATTAATGCACGTACTTCTGATTCCAGCAAAGTTGGTGATTTACGACCTGATTTAGGACCAAAGGGTAAAGTGACAGCTGAGTTATTGTCTACACAAAAAAGAGGAAGAAAAGAACTGTGCAAACTTTATGCCTGATGGTTCTCAACTGCTATAATCCCTGGGTTCTTAATTTATTTTTGTACACACCATATGCCTTTGTGCCTTTGGTTGTCTGCTTTGTGCTATTTGGATTTTGAACATTAGTTTAGAATACTGGTGGCATTATAGTGAAAGCCCAAGCCTCTGGTTTTCTGGTTTACTGGGAAGAAGAGGGTAGAGGCTATAGGATGGTTTGTCGTCTTCAATTCTTGAAGAAGAATGTTGTGAACAAAATCCTAATCATCGGCCTTTAGGATTTCTGTATTTTCGTCTGGTGAAAAGGTTGGAAGCTCTGCTGATACGTTGATCAATTGGAATTTAATTGAAGTGAATTTGAGTACAAAGACCCAGGTCATTTGGGGAATATGAAATTTGGAGGGGTTGACTTTGATAGTCTTTACTTTGTTATAGATTTAGTATCTTTTTAAGCATATGTTTAGTTCAGATTTGATGCTAGTGTATTGGAACTTCTTGTTAGCTTGTCTTTTGTTCTTCCTTTTGCATGTACACCTTATTTGAAAAAAATTGAAGCCTCTGGAAATTTCCAGCTGAGCATTATTGCATTAATAGTGACATTGATAATTCCATTCTCACTCGTAAAGCCTTTTAACCATGGACACTTGAACTGATCTTAGATTTCGTAGTGGTGTCATTAGTGGACCTGTCTGCTCGCTCTTTAGTGATCCACACAAGTCTTCATGTCTGTTTAAGTAGTCGGACGTGTTTGAGACAGACAAGCCGCAAAAAAGTAAAAATATGGGGTCTAGAAAAGAGAGTATTTTTAGAGAAGCTAGTCTTTTGGCCTGGATATAAATAGAAAAAGAAAAACAAATTAAGTTAACTTGTGTGCATAGAGGGAAGCTAAGAAGGCTCTCATGTTCATTGACTTAAATTCTTAATGCAGGCGACCTATCCCCTATGATGATCTGAAGAAGCTTGGCATACCACCTCCACCTGAAGGGAGATATTTGACACGCTTCCAGGTACATGTTATCTTGTTTCCTTGTCTTTTAAGTATCGAGGCGACCTATCCTCTTTGATGATTTGGTGGAGTGGGCACCTTTTAATCATCATCTCTGGTCAAACTTTCAAAAGCATTTTGACATGCTTTAGATAATTACAATTTTCAATGAATGTAGTATACCATCTCCAGACTTACAATTGTAGATGAATCTAGTATACCATCTCCAGACTATCTCTGAAGTCTGAACCCCTCTGCATTACTGTTTATTCTTACAAGTGCTGTTGCCCTTTTTTGTTTGTTCTGTAATTACAAATTACACTGTATTTTTGAAGTCGATTTAATTTATTTTGGTCGGCTTCGCATAATTTTAGGTTCCTTCACCACCTCGGAGGAAAAGGAAATCTGAAGAGAGAGAAATATCGCCTCTATCTTGGAGGAAAAGGAACTATGAAGAGAAGGAAACATCGCCATCTAGAAGGAAACGGGATTCTGAAGATCGGGGAACTTCCGTATCGAGGAGGGAAAGGAACTCCAAAGATTGGGGAACTTCATCCTCTAGGACCAGGAGGGAAAGGAACTCAAGCGATAGGGAAATATCTTCACCAAGGAAGAGGAGCTCTAAAGACAGAGAAAGCAGAAGGGATAAGCACTTGCATAGGCACCATAAGCACCGAAGAGACTTTCACCATCATCAAAAGAGATCGAGGAGTAAAGAAAACTCTTCTGACTAATAAGCTTTTCTTTGTGAATTCCTTATGAAATTTCTAGGGCTTATTTTTCGTGTGTAATTATATATACATGTTAGGGGGAAACTCGAAGATGGGATGTTGTTTGTTTAGTTGAGATGGTGGGGAAGTAGACAAGTAGCTGAGCTTCCTATTTGTTGTCCAATATACTGAGGATTGAGGAATACATTAAAAGCCACCAATGCAATCAGATTTCACTGAAATTAAGTTATAAAGCTTTCTTCAGCTTTCCTCTGCTAATTCAGTAATTTGCGGTTTCTCTTCTATATCATTGTGTTAGCTTTAATTACTAAGTAGCGAGTCACTTGCAACCCTCTCTCTCTCTCTCTTTTTTTTTTTTAGGCACAGAATATGTATAATAAATAGCCATCTCTTATCAAGTTCTCATATAAGTTTCAGAATGTACAGTTGATGTCATTACAAAAGCATGCAAGCAGCATTCTCTCCCTCTCTCTCACACATTTTTCTTTTTTCTACTTACAATATTTTCACAGAAAAACTGGTAGTTTAAGCTGAAGGGGAAAGGCGAAGGTGTGTTTTTTTTGTTGTGGCCTTGTGGGGGAAGGGGGGGGGAGTATCCTTGATGTTCCATTTTACACCAAAGCTGGAGCTAGAGATGGGGCTGGTTCTGCGGCCTTAAAAACTTTAACTGCATCTTTTACATCTTCAACATCAATATCTGCCAATTTTCCTGTTTTTGATGCTATGATCTTGCACTTCTTTATTTCTGCATTGGGAACAAAAAGATTTCCCTTCTCTTCAGAACAAAACAACCCGATGCTGCAGAAATTGCATGAAAATACTCTCAGATATATAAACTCTGTTGAGTCAATCTTTATCATAAAATTGGTCTAATCTAACCTTGGTTTATCTCGGGCATGTGCAAGCTGGATGGCTGCTGTGTTGGTTGCTATAACGCCAACCGAATCATTTATCAATGCTGCTAACTGATGCAAATGTATACAAATAACAAGTGCTTAAAGTTCGAGTCAAAATTCAGGAAGTTCGTCGTGCCTTGAATAAGTAAAAAAAAGAACTTACTTGACCAGGTGTGGTGATAAACACAATGCTCGTTTCATCCCCAACAATTTCCTCCACATCTTCCCTTAATTTCTCATGTGGAATCACAAATACTGGAGTAACCTCTCTATTTAACAGAACAGTTAAAAAGTAAAAACAAGATCATGTTTTCTGAGCTTAGCAAAATGCTGCAAAAAAGTCTAGTATTTTATATTAGATTCAATCTAACCTAAATGCCTGGGCTATTTTTGCCCAGATCTCAATAGGGAGTAAGCTATCAGTATCTCCTCTGGACTGCATTGAAGCCTCTGAGTCACACTTTATTCCATGAATCACTACATATTTCCCCTTTTCTACTCCTGCTTTCTTATATTTAGCTGCCACGACATCTTTTAGCCTCCTTGAAATTGATACCTTCAAGGGGGAAACTACATGCTCTGGTACCTTCTTCGCTGGTCTGCCTAACCATTTAATCATTTGATGGTACCTAGTGGACATTCAAATCCCAAAAAGGAAAAAAATATTGAATTGGATTCTTCTTATGATGAAAAGAAGTATTGATTTCTGGTAAATTGTGTTATAACTGACTTCTTACATGTTATATCCTCCCTCTGAAAGATTCACAGTATCTGGTGTAAATGTTTCAGATAGAAAGAGTCCAGCTCCTGCTGCATTTACATTGGGATAAATGTAGCTTACTCTGTCTCTGGCTGTTGCCATGAACAAAAATGCTGCATGCCCTACCCCTGCTAGTTTTGTGGACAGTATCATGTCATAGAATCTATTCTGCAAGAAGATCATGACTAGTAAATAAGATATTCTACATCTACATTGTAGAATTTCATTTTGAAAAATTCCTTAAATGTTCCTTTTGGAATTTTCATTTTTTTAGCTTTCAAATTCTGCTGTAGTTAAACGAGCTTGCCCCCATTATGCTTTGCTTTTACTAAGTTATTTTCTTTTCTTCTTCTTTGTGTGTATAGAGAGCCACACAGTGAAATAGATGGGATTTAAAGACATTACCGACTAAGCTACTACCTATATGAGATTCGTAACCACCTCGATCAGACAGCTTGGAAGCTTTATTAGAATTAACAATTATCGTCACTCTTTTCTTTCTTATTTGAACTTAATTCTATAATATGACAAACGGGCAGTATCAATTCCATCTCGAAGATGAATGTTTTGCTACATCAAGTGGCGTTTTCATATTTAAAATGCTATTTATATATTGTCGTAGAAGTTAAATATACTGTCGTATATATTTTAAAATGAAAAGAAAAATCATGAATATAAATTTAACTTCTACGGCTGTATATGAGTAGGATTTTAATCACGAAAAAGTTTGGGTTTGAGTCATGTATGATGTGGCCTACATTTTGCTGGAGCTTGGATTTCTTCTGGTTTGTTTGGCCGATCTTCTAAACTGTATTTGGCCACGCAATTATAGAAGTGTTTTGAGAAACAGAATTTGTTTGCATTGTTCCACAGAAAGGAAGGTTTCAAAACCGTAAAAATGGAAAAACGAAAATCCCATGCCCTTCCTATTTTCCTTAGAAAACGACATATAATAAACCCCCCACCACCGGTCTCCCACCGTCTCCCAAGATTCGGGAACTTTATGCTTATGGTACAACCGTTGCACCATGTGGCAATACAACCCTCTCACAAATCACAAGTCACAACCCCGGAAAAATAGGGGATGTTTGGGAATTAATAAAAAACAAATTTAACTTTTAAACTATTTTGATTGGTTGAGAAGGAATTGGTTGTGCCACACTTGATTTACAACGGTTGTAGAGGATATTTTCTGTGGCCCTCCAAACACTTTACAACCAGACTCTGCCATCATCACCACTGGTTCCTCCCTCCTCAAATTCCCCCTCTCTCCACCCCACCACGCCTCTCACCTCCCTACAGCTACCACCCATGCTTACCTCCGCAACTAAACCCACAAATTTTCTGATCGTTGATGGTGAAGTTTGACGATTGTAGGGAGCTAGAAAGAATTCCGATCTTTTAAAATGCGAAAGATGGTGTAATGTATTGTAAACTACAGAATGCGTATGCATTTGGAAGTTATACTGCTTCCTCTTAGACTGACGTGCGGAAAAGCCAAAACAGAATAACCAACCTTAAGAACTCCAAGCATGTCAGTGTACTCTGCAGGTTCAGGAAAATGATCATCAGGATCATAAACAGTTGCCCACCTTACATTTTTATTCATTTCATAAGTCTGCTTTCCCCTAGCTGATGTAATCACATCAATCTGAACTCCAGGATACCTATCTTTGATCAACTGAATTGCTGGGAAGAATAGCAAGTTCTCATAAACACCACCAGATACTACACAGCAACATCTTCTGACATCTCCTCGCACCTTCGATCCCAATGATGCAATCTCCACTGCATACCCCTGTGGGAACTTGAGGAACCCATATGGGTTGCCGGGATTATCTGGTGGCCTTGGGTCTTCGTCTTGCTTCCCATCTGTATATACTGACCCAAATTCCTGATCTGGATCATCTCCATCATCAAATAGATCAAGCCATGGGTTTTTCTTCTTTGCTTGTACGAGAACAATTGATCTTTTCGTGCTAGACAAGTGTTCGAATGGGTTCGAAAATGAGAATTTGGTAAAGTGGTTAGAATTAGGCAAGGAAGGAGAGTTGGAGAAAAATGGAGCTACATACTTGGGTAGTAAAGATGTAGCCATATTCTGAAGCAACTTTTTCCAGTTTGTTATTATGAGAGTACTTCTAGCTTTTGGTTTTGGCAGTTGGGTAGTGCGATAATTGGATAAGTTACGTCAGATTTCATTTCCTGCCTCATTTGGTTTTAAAGGTTGTTCTTTTTCTAAAACGTTTCCCCCTTATCCTTGTGGCATTTATGGACAAACTTGTAGGGTTCACTCTCACGTAGTTTTTGGCTTCCTCAATTGCAGATTGCATCAAGCTGTGTCCCACACTACCATCTCCATCACTACATACTAAAATTTATTTATTTTGTTAAGCTGAAGTAGTTGCAATTTGCAAACAAAGAAAATCAAGCTTAATGAACGAAAATTTCTTACCTTCAAAGAAAATAACGTGAATAAAAATTTCTCCATTAGTATATAAGGTCTGGTTACAAAACTAAATTACCAATAAAAGTATAGCAGGCCATATGGCAGAAACTTAAAGACAAAAAACTACTAGTGCTGTTTTGCAATGAACTCTAGTAAATAATCTCATGAAGCTGAGGCTTTTAGCAGGAGACTGAAGGTCGACTTCAGAGCTGGTTTTGAGAATGAAACTTCCCTCAGCTTGCTTTCCGGTGCGCCATATGAAAGCTTACCAACGGCCTAGCACATTACCTGCACATTACCTGCACATCATCTGTTAATACACTATATTTAACATGCATGATTGTTGTATAATATATGCTTGATTTAGGGACTGTTCTTACTTGATCTGGTTTTCAGAGTAGCCAAGTGTAATGCTTGAGATTTCCTGTCCAAGAGGGACTGTTGTTCAGTGCACTCAGCTTTCTTCCTCACCAATCTCGTAGAATTAATGTCTTCAACATACTCAAAAAAACTCCCAGTTCATCTTCTATGCTCCCCTCGTCAATTTTGTCCTCAGCATTTCGTAGAACTTGCACTTTCTTCAACATACTACAGAAAAAACTGCCAGTTCATCCTCTATGCTCCCCTCATCAAAGTTCACAATTAGCTCTTCAGATTTTTCGGTCAGTCCACTACGTTTTGTCAGGTTAAACGTACAAAACTACTATGTTTTATGTTAGGAGTACAATGAGAAACATAGTAAGGTACACATGGGCGTACCTTCTAATTTGCAATTTTGTCTGGCTTAGTCACCTCTAATTTTATTTATAATCTTTTGTAAAAAACACCAAGAGTTTCTTCTCCTCACAATTCGTACAAAATATTCTAAATGTTCTATAAAGAAAAAAAGAAGATATAAATTTCCATTTCAATCTCCCCTTTTATTCAAAGGCTATCCTCTTGTTTTCATATCTGTATAACGCACAGTTCATGCTACATATTTCAGAGAACCCTTATTCTGAAAGCAGTCTCAAATTCAACAAGGGGTGCTCCATGCAAAAGAGATTATTTAGACTCCACTCCCCTGCTGAAGGATGTGCGAAGGAGTAAACTGGTGTTACCGTACAACAATTTCCTAAAAACAGATTCACAATGTAACTGGCTTTACAGGATACGTAGATGGGGTTTCAGGCTGCTCAAGAGTCTAGAATATTCCATCATCTAATATAATTATTAAGAGCAGAATGAAATGAAATTAATTGAACTTCCACAGACTTGATGCAGGACTGGTACTTGTAAAGGTGACAGAACTAAAACCATATCTGTTCAAAGGCATAACTGATGACCACAAAACGGGTGCTGTATAACACCCCAAAACTATCATCTTTAGGTAAAAAAAGATGCCTATAGGCTATAGCTAAACAAGATTTCATCACCAATGGACATATATCAATTGCAATGTGCATAAAACAAGCGAAATGGAATATTTCAGTCAATTATACGGAAGCTAACTAGATATCTCTAACGCTTTCACAAAGTTCATTTAACTTTACACACAACAGGCTACAAACTTTCTTACTATATATGTACATGATATTACTGGACATGCGATAAACAACAAGGTTAGGACATAAACAAGGTAAATCCTTCATACAAGTGAACATAAGTACATTGAAAGCCAAACTATGAACGGATAACTGCATAAAGGGTTCTCAAGGAACTTGAATGATATGAACTCACATATCTTGGGAACACATAGATGAGAAAGCTCTGGAGTACCTCAAGTATGCCAGTATCCCTCTGCAGCATGATGGCATGATTCCTCTGGAAAGGACAAACTGTAGCATTCAACTTATGAATATTTACTCAACTGCATAGCACAAGAATTCCCGAGCAAGTTATTCCCAAGCAAAAAGTCACTCAGCTGGTTGATTCTTCTTTTATGACAACACTCTTATTATTACACTTCTGAGCTGCCTTTCTCTTTGACTGTATTAGATGAACATACTCCGCCACGATAACATGAAACTTCGGTGCAAGTTTACTAGATGATGTCCCATTTAAACCTGCTTTCTTCAAGGCATGTTTAACATCTTTCTGAGCCTTTGGAAAGTGGATGTTACACAGTGAAGGAACTGTAGATCTTAGTATCGGCCTCCCACATAGTATTGGCCCCTGTTGTGCACTGGATATACAAAAATAAAACCACTTAACCCTAGATAGTTGACATATTTATAAACATCATAAAGCCACTAAACTCTCATAATGCTAAATGTATACAAATCAAGGAATATATCTTCATTCACCAAGCACGCAAACACCAAACAATAACTATACAATTCCCACGTTGATGAAGCTTTATTTCCTGGGAATTAATAACAGGTGTTTGGTTGAGTACAGAAACTAAAAGTTTGCCTAGGAAAGCAGGTAAGTTAGTTCCTCTATTCTGTGAGAAGTGAATTACAACACCATAGTTTTCCAACACCTATTACAATATTCACTTCCCATGTTTATCCATGTCAATCAAATGCCAAAAAGTCCAAAAATGCTAAAACATAGATAGACAACAAATACTTCCCCCTGCATTCGACCAATACGAGTTTTAGCATACTTCCTTAGTTCTGAAATAAATGAAACACTTCTCTTTTTTAATGTGAGAGCTTTTTTTAGAGAAGCGTCCCATTTATTTCAAAATGGCGAAACTATATCCGTCATTCATTCACCAGCAACCAACGGTGTTAACTAGTCATCAAAATTCTCAAATGATGAATTAGCAAACTAGCACTCATTTTCAAACATAACAATTACAAGCGAATCAGGAAATCAAATATCCGAAAAAGCAGAGAAATTAATACTAAAAAGTGGGAGAGAAAATTACATTTTGATAATATAGTTGCACGCCTTGTAAAGATTCTGCTGAGGATCAGATAAAATATGCAAATAGCAAAAGCTAGTTAACGCCATAGCCTTCAATCTACAAGTTACAAATGCACATGGATTATTTCCAGCCACCGGCGCACTTTCCCCAAACCCTAACCCTAATTTACCGCCACCATTTCCGCCAACAACGCAATTACTTACATTATTCGTAGCACTACTATTATTACCATTATTGTTAGTTTCTCCACATCCTTCAACATTGAATCCGCCGAATTCTCGATCACCTCCACTTTCTCTCTCATCCTCCTCTTTGCAAGGACTAACACCGTATTTCCAGTAGTATTCTCGATAGTGAACCCTAAGATCCTCCATTAACGCCCAGTAATGGTCTCTGTAAACTTTTGACAGTCGGCGAAGACGATGAAGGCGACGTCGTAGGAGCTCTTGGTGAGTGAGGTGTGAGGAGGTGGAGAGTGAGAGGTCTTCCATGGAAGGAGAGAGAACGTCGTTGTTGTTGCTGTCGGAAGGGTTTGAGTTGTGAAGCTTGCGCCTTTTGTTGGTAATGGCGTCGCTGGTTTTTTTGAGAGGGAGATGGTGCTGTTGTTGCTGTAATGGAGGTTGAAGTTGAGGTGGTGGTGGAGGAGAGAGGAGATCATTTTTGGAGAATTTGGAAGAAGAAGCCATGGATGGATGGAAGTTCAAGTTGAAAAGGAGGAGAGAGAAAACGGCAGGTGGGGATTAGAAGTGCGATATGAGTGCAAGTGTTGTCCTAAAATGAGGTTTTTTTGTTTGTCTTTTTATGTAAGAGCATCTATAAATTTAAAAATGACAATTACATGTCATCCTATGAACAATTATTGAGTTTTGCTCAAAAAATTTAAAAACAATAATTGAGTTCAATTTAAATTGGATTTTTTTGGAGGATATTTAGGCCCTGTTATTTTGGACTGAATTTCATTTAATTTAAATGTATTGTACTAAACTAAATTATAAGTATACTAAAATGATTTAAGTATACTGAAATGAACTTAAAATTTGAGCATAGTTAAATTAATAGTGACAATTATCATTTAAATATGAAAATAATAATAATAATAATAACAATAATAATAACAATAATAATAATCACTTATGTTCTCTTTTGTTATTCCTATTTAGAATCGAGGGAGAAACCACCTCCCATCCTCCCTCGAAAACTACACTTTCTCCTTCCCTAACCCCGAAAACCACCCCCCTCCCCTTCCCCAGCCCTGAAAACCACCCCTCATTTCGTCCATGTAAGTCAGCCTCCTCTCACCAAAGCTCCAAGTCTTTCTCTGATGTGTCATATTTATATATAGTTTTTAAGTGCATTTAGGTTGCATTTTAGAGCAATTAGATTCATATTTAGGTTCATATTGCATCATATTCTTAAGTTATGCTATTCAACTCCTACTTGGTATGTTTTCGTGTTTTTGATGAATTTCTGGTATTGAGAACGTATTTGGAGTATGATTAGCTAAGCTTGAGGATTAGGAGCACCTAGAAGGAAGCTACAATGCATAAGGATCGTTTGGATATGTTATATTACGAGTTTGAGCGAAAACAAAGTGGAAAATCATTAGAAGAAATGTGAAAAAGAAGTCACGTCTACTCTTCTGATCATAACTTCTGATGTACTTCTGAGATTGTGTTATTTCACTAGGAACAATACAAGAGGGGGGTGAATTGTATGTGTAGAAATAAACGTAACTTTTTGCGGAATTTTAAACTTGAACAAAGAAACAAGCTAAAGGAACACAAGGGATTTTTACGAGGAAAAACTTCTTGGGCCCAACAAGAAGAAACAACCTCGACCACTAGGGATTTTAAACTCAACTCTTTCACAAATTAGGCCAAACAACTTTGTTACAACCTAATTCTACTCACGGGCCACACCTTGAGTTCCTAAACTCAAGTTCCTGAAGTTGTTCCTCTCAACTTCACTTGAAGTTTTCTCATTTTAATTCGATTCACTCAAAGCTTCTCTCTTACAGAGCTTCACTCAAAGTCCCCTTACCCCAAAAACCAAAATACAATCGATCAAATAAACTTAGTGGAATTAGAGTAAGAAGGCAAAGAACAAATGGCTTTTATGAGAGATTGAAGGCACTGAAACTTTACTTAGTTAAACTCACTAATTCACTTGGTCAGATACACCTTGGAACTTAATTAGACATTAGTATTTATAGTGGTAATAACTCAGAACGTGGGATTAAAACATGTGCTAGTGGTAAAACCACTATCCCATGATGTTCCTTACTTAGAGGAACACGTTCTTCATTCAACCCATGATCTCCGTGATCATTGTTAAACGTGAAAGATAATTGTGTTACTGCTCCATTAATTTTAGCAACCACATAAAGGAGTAATTCTAAAACCTGACTTAATTAAAAAGTATTTTAATTAGTAAATCCAAAATAAAATCCTTTTACCAAAAATATTATCTTTAAAATATTTTCCATAAAAACCGAAAAGGATATTTATTATCTTTATAAAAATAAAATCTTTTCCTTAAAAAGATTTTCCTTAAAATCAGATTTTTCCTTAAATAAAACAGTTACCTAGAATCTAGGCATAAATTACTCAACAGACATAATTAAATCGTTATACTGCTTCATCCTAGGTCTAGTTCCTTTTAATAGTTAGTTCCTTTAACTTATTAGTTAAGCGTAAGTTCGTCTGTTCCTTATAAAGGAACAAACGCTCATTCTCATACTAAATTGTCATAGTTCCTTACCTTTCTTACTCGTTCCTTTACAATGGAACTAGAAACAAGAAGCCTCGCTTTAGTCTTCTTGCTCCAATGCTGCTCCAGTGCAAATCTTGAAACATCTTTACTTAGTGTTCAAAATCCCAACTTGATTTCTTCCTTGACTTAGTATTCTCTTTGTTCCTTTCATTGATACGTTGAAATTTATTCACTTAAATAACTTGTTAGTCCAATATTTAGTTTGCATCTTTGTTCCTTTGTCATCATCAAAACTAGGGTTCAACAATTTCCCCTTTTTGATGATGACAACAAAGTTACAAACTAAGGAAAACAACAAATAACATAAGAGAATAAGAAAGATAAAATAATAATTTATATAATTTTATTAAGGCAGATTAAGGATTTAAATTTTTCATTTTCATGTTTTCAATTTTTTCATTTGTCAACTTAGTAAGCTAAGAGTTCTTGTTCCTTTAAGGGAAACAAGAACTAGACATTAGGAATGGAAGGGGTGTTGTGTTCCTCGACGACTTCTTCCTCAACCACTTCTTCCAACTTCTTCATCACCTCTCCATGGTGTCCATCAAATTGCTGCTTCAAAGTGTTAATGGCTTGGGCCATCATCTCCATGTTCTTTTGTTGTTCAATCACGGTATCACTAAGAATTTTCATTAAACCCATCATCTTATCTGTTTTAGCATTTAAAGTCCAATGAAGATGATTGTAAAACTTAATCATATGTTGAGCAGGGAAACATACTTCATTGACCCAACCAAATTCTCTTGAAGGAACTTGTTCCTTTCCCTTAGAACCAGATGCAGTAGATGGTTTAGGTGGAGGAACTGGGGTGTTTTCTTGGGATGGACCTTATGTTTCTTTGAGAGAAACAGAAGGTGAGGTGGTGGTGTAAATGGAAGGAAGGAAAGGTGGTTGTGGTGGAAGGTCAGTAGATGTAGAGGAGAAAGGATTTGATTCTTTCATCTCAACCTTCAACTATTTAAAACTGAAAGGAACAGAGAAGGATAAGGGAGAGATGGAAGAGATGGTTGTGAGGGTTACTGGTATTTTTGGTGAGGATGGAGGAGTAGGTTCCTTAGGAGAATTGTGATCCTGTTCCTCTGCATCAGATAGGACTAATGGATAGTCCTTATTTGAAGGAGCATGTGCAGTTTAAACAGTTTTCAACCTAGTGCTATGTCTAACTCTTTTAGGAACAGGAGGGGAAGGCTTTTTGGCAACAGTTTTGCACCTCTTGGGTTTCTGTTCCTTTGGTTCTGTAGGGGCAGGAACTTAGTCCTCCATTATTACTTCCACTGGTTCCTCTTCCAATGCCTTAGCCAGTTTTCTCTTGTGAGAGGAACTAGTAGCAATCCTCCCTTGAGTCAACACACCATCTTGGACAAAAAGGTCCAATCCATACAAAGTCTTTTCATTTAAAATATTACCTTGTTTTATACCCAAGGTAGGCCAACCAGTGGTCTTAACCTTAAAGTGAGAAAGAAGAGAGGTGATCAATGCACAATAGCCAACAACACAGTGATTCTCAATGCAATGAGTTAGATGTTGGATAAAAAGAGAAGGTAAGTTAATTTGAATGTGGTGGTCAAGGCAAAACATATAACACATATCCAAAAGACCCACCTCATTCCTCTTTTCAGTTCTAGGAATGAGTGCTCTCCAAACAAGATTAAACAAAATTTTGTGGACAGGAGAGAGAAGATTGTGATTTATTTTAGTTTGGCCAGTAGTTCCCCCAAAGGATTCAACAATATCATCTTGGGAGAAATTGGGAAAGGCGACAGTTCCTTTCCTCTTAAAATATAGATCAGTTCCTTTGCAAGGAACTTCCCATATTTTTGCTAAAGTTTCTTGAGAAAATTTAGTTTTCTTCCCCCTAACTTCTGTAGTACATACTCCATCAGTGTTGATGAAGTTTGCACAAAACTCATCCATAGCTAAAGGAACTACGGCATTATTATATGCGGTTTCAAACAGGTATTCCATACCCTGTTCCTTTAGTATATCGGTTAATTCATTGAATCTAGCTTTCTTGGCCCACTCCAAATCGAAATAAAATCCTAAAACATACCTTGAATCACTTCGCTCCACTCTTTTCTTGGAGGAAGAAGCAGCAGTTCCTTTGGAAGGAACAGGTGTAGTTTCTTCTTCCCCATCAACTCTTTTCTCACACTTCTCCTTGGTGACTCCAATTTTTGCTCTTCTACCGCCATTGTTGTTTCTTGAGAATTTTCGGCTTCTAGGGTTTTGGATGGAGAAGAGGGGTTTTCCATTTGAGATATTTTGGAAGTTTTTGCTTTTGGAAAACGTGAATTGAGAGAGGTTTTTGCCATTTGGTGAAAAGAAATTGTGGTTTTATGTGGTGCGAAGAGGTGTGAAGGAGATGAACAATGGTGAAGTTGAAGCATTTAAGGAACACAGTTTTGGAAGGGAAGAAGGAAGAAGATGCATGTAACAGTAAATGAAGAGTTACACGCTTAAAAATTAAAAAAATACACAAAAATAAAAGATAAAAGTAAAAGAAAAGATAAAAAGGAAATCATGACTTGATTAAATCTGATTCCTATATTTTTGGGATTTTTCAGATTTTTGATTTTTTTTATGGACTTTTTAATTTATGGAAAGAAAATAAATTCTAAGGAACTTTTGCTATAGGAACAACTTATGCTAAATGTCAACATTTTTCATATCATGCATGTTTCTTTAACTTAGGAACAATAAGGGGAGTATTATGTGACAATTGTGAGTAGTTGTATTCCTTTGAATCCATGTATATGTTTTCAACATCTTAATTTGCAATGGTCTTAGGCAATTAATCACAGTCACTTAATATCACATAGAGTAAGACAAATCAATTCAGACATAGGGGATTGGAATAGGAACAATTACTTAAGTTTTATTAAACCTAACTCAATCTCTTTGTAGAGGCTTGGTTAGTATATCAGCAATCTAATTTTTAGTTTGACAAAACTCAAGTCTAATCAAACTTTTTTTCCACATTTTCTTTTAGAAAGTGATGTCTGATATGTATATGTTTAGCTCTTGAATGATGTACTGGATCTTTTGAAATACTAATGGCACTAGTATTATCACAATAAATAGGAACACAATTAAATATTATTCCATAGTCACAAAGTTGTTGTTTTATCCAAAGCATTTGAGAGCAACATGCAGCAGCAGCTACATATTTTGCTTCAGCAGTGGATAAATCAACTGTGTTTTGTTTCTTGGTGCTCAAAGAAACTAAACTATGACTAAGAAATTGAACCATACCTGAGGTACTTTTCCTATTTACAAGATCTCCAACATAGTCAGCATCAGCATTTCCTCTTAACTCAAATGTATCACTTCTTGGATACAAAAGTCCAAGATCATCTGTTCCTTTAAGATATCTAAGAATCCTCTTCACAGCAGTTAGATGCGACTCCTTGGGATTTGCTTGAAATCTAACACATAAACCAACACTAAAAGATATGTCTGGACGACTAGCAGTTAGATACAAAAGTGAACCAATCATGCCTCTATATTTTGTTTGATCAACACTTGTTCCTATGGAATCTTCATCTAATCTAGTTGAAGTTCCGATAGAAGTGTGATTTATCTTTGAATTTTCGAGGTCATATTTCTTTAATAGTTCCTTTATGTATTTTTGTTGGTGAATAATTATTCCTTTTTTAGTTTGCTTAATTTGTAACCAAAGAAAGAAATTTAACTCACCCATCATGCTCATCTCAAATTCATTACTCATAAGGTTTGAGAATTCTTTGCATAATGATTCATTGGTTGCTCCGAAAATGATGTCATCAACCTATATTTGAACAAGTAGTATGTCAGTTCCTTTCGATTTTAGAAACAAAGTTTTATCCACTTTTCCTCTTTTAAAGTTGTTTTCTAAAAGGAACTTAGATAATCTCTCATACCATAACCTAGGCGCTTGCTTTAACCCATACAGAGCCTTGTCAAGCTTATAGACATGGTTTGGGAGATCATTGCTTTCAAATCCAGGGGGTTGTTCAACATATACATCTTCATTTAAATAGCCATTTAGAAATGCACACTTGACATCCATTTGATACAGTTTAAATCTCATATAAGCAGCAAATGCAATTAGTATTCTAATGGCTTCAAGTCTAGCAACAGGAGCAAAGGTTTCTTCATAGTCAATTCCTTTCTTGTTGATTATAACCTTTTACTACAAGTCTAGCTTTGTTCCTTACAATTGTTCCATACTCATCTAGTTTATTTCTAAACACCCATTTTAAGCCTATCATTTTTGTTGTTTAGAAGAGGGAGCTAGATGCCATACCTTGTTTCTTTCGAACTCATTTAATTCAGCTTGCATAGCAGTGATCCAATCAGAATCAGTTAGGGCTTCTTCATGATTTATTGGTTCTATCATTGATAAGAACGCATAAAATGCACAAAAATTCCTTAAATGAGATCTAGTTTGCGTACCTTTGGATATGTCACTTATTATGAGTTCCACTGGATGTGATTTTTGATGTCTCCAAGGTTTTGGTTGAAACTCCCTTATAGGAACAGGTTGTTCCTCTTGAGTTTCATGAGAGGATAAGGAGCTTTGTTCATTTGTTCCTCTTTCAGCAATTGTTGAATTAGTTCATTCAACATTTTCGTTCTTAGTATGAACAGGAACATCTCCATCATCTTAAGGAACAGGAACATCATTGTTATGGATGTTTTCATCTACTTCGTTCCTTTCCTCTTTTATTTCTTCTTCCTCAATTGAATCTGCATCTTTCTCATTTGGTCGTACCAAGCCAATCTCAAAGTCATCAACCTGTTTGCTTGGATTAAAATTGTCAGATTCATCAAAGATTATGTGGACACTTTCTTCAACACACATAGTTCTTTTATTGTAAATTCTATAAGCCTTACTATGTGATGAATATCCTAAGAATATTGCTTCATCATTCCTAGCATCAAATTTTCCAAGATTATCTTTTCCATTGTTATGAACAAAACATTTGCAACCAAATGTTCTTAAATGAGTAATGTTGGGTTTCTTTCCGAAATAAAGCTCATAAGGAGTTTTGCTAATGATAGGTCTCATCATGGCACGATTTATTATGTGACAATCAATATTAACAGCCTTAGCCCAAAAGTTCCTTGGAAGTTCACTATCAATTAGCATGGTCCTAGCCATTTCCTCCAAAGTTCTATTTTTCCTTTCTACAACCCCATTTTGTTGTGGTGTCCTGGGAGCAGAAAAATTATGATCTAGGCCATGGTTTCTGCTTAAGTCATCAAATTTATAATTTTCAAATTATTTACCATGATCGGATCTAATATGCATCAGTTTGTGACCACTCAAAGTTTGAACTCTTTTAGCAAAAACAAGGAACTCATTATAAGTCTCATCCTTACTAGAGAGAAAAATAACCCAAGTGTACCTAGAGTAGTCATCAATAATAACTAACACATACCTCTTTCCACTTCTACTTTGAATTCTCATAGGGCCACACAAATCCATATGAATTAATTCTAAAGGTTTTGTGGTGCTCACAACAGTTTTAGATTTGAAAGAGGATCTAATATGCTTTCCTTTGGCACATGCATCACAAACTTGATCAATATGAAATTTTATAGATGGTAATCCCAAAACTATATATTTTGATCGAAGTTTGTCAAGTAATGAAAAGCTAGCATGTCCTAGACGCTTATGCCATAAAAGTGGATCATCTTCAATAACACTAAGGCATGTCAAATTATTTATAGGAACAAGATCAAGATCCACAATATATGTGTTCGCTTTCCTTGTTCCTTCCAAGATGACATTCTTAGAGTTAATGTTAACGATCAAGCATTTTTCACTATTAAATTTAAACACATTTCCCTTGTCACAGAATTGGGAAATACTTAAAAGATTGTGCTTTAAACCTTCAACTAGATATACATTATCAATGGAATGTGATGGTGACTTACCAACCATACCCATGACAACTATGTTACCTTTCTTATTATCACCAAAAATCACACTTCCACCTTCATAGGTTGAGAGTGAGAGAAACTTAGATTTGTCTCCTGTCATATGCTTAGAACAACCACTATCAAGATACCAAGTGTTGTTCCACCTCACTCCAACCTGCAAAAATCAACTAGTTATTAGTTGTAGGAACCCCTTGTTTCGTAGGTTCCTGTTCTTGACTAGCATTTGATTTGGCAATCCATTTCATGTTGCTCAACTTCACATTTTTTCCAATCATTCCAGTTCTTAGTTGACATTGATTTATGTAATGACCTATCTTTCCACAGTACATGCAAATTTTATCACTAGGTAGGTCAACATATTCCTTATGCTTGTTCCTCTTCTTGTAGTTTTCAAAACCAAGACCTTCTCTTCTTTTAGTCTGTGGTCTCTCAATCCATTTAGGAACAACCATCACTTTGCCTCTGTTCCTTGCAACAACCAGTTCCTTCTTGAGATTACAGATTTGTTCCTTTAAAACATTTTTCTCTTTATTCAAATTTTCGATCTCAGATCTGTAATCTTTCAAAGGAGTTGATCTAATATCAAAGGAACTTAGAACAAGGAAAAATTCCTTTAAGTGTGAAAGTTCTAAATTGATTAGATAATTTTCATTCTTTACATTCTCATATAATTCCTTAATTTTTAAGTTCTTATCAAATAAATCAAAGAACCTAGTTTCAACATCCGTTCTCATTTTCTTAAGCCATTCTATATGTTCTTTACAAACTTTAACAGCTTGTTCAGTTTGCTCACGTTTTTCACGTTCATCTCTACATTCAAGAATTGCATCATAAAGAAGATCATAAATTTCAGGCCTAGTTTTTCCATCTAAGTCTGATTCAAGTCCATGTTGGCTTACCTCAACATTTTCTTCATCTTCTTTTCCGTTAGTGTTTGCCATGAGGCAAAGATTTACAGTTTCTTCAGTTTGTTGTTCTTCTTCCTCTTCAGTCTCTGAATCTCCCCAAGCTGCTATCATAGCCTTTCAAACGTTCGCTTTAAAAGAAATGTGCTTTAGATTCCTTGTTCCTTTCAGCGAAGCGTTCCTTATTCCTTTCTTTGGTCTTATCATTTTCCCAAAGTGGACATTCCTTGATGAAGTGATCTGTACTACCACATTTATGACAAGCATCTTTGTTAGAAAACCTTTTAGTTTTACCTTTGAAATTCCCATTCTTCATGTTCCTATACATCTTTCGAAATTTTCGGACCATGAGTGTTGCTTCCTCTTCTTCTGAGTCAGAGTCATCTTCATCATCTGCTTTGAGGGCAATGGACTCTGACTTAGAGCTTTCACCATACTCAATATCAAGGTGGAGCTCATGAGTCATAAGTGATCCAGCAAGCTATTCCACGTTGAACTAAGTGAAGTCTTTTGTTTCTTGTAAAGCAGTGACCTTAGCCATCCATCTATCCTTAGGAAGACTCCTAAGAACTTTTCGAACTTGTTCCTCTAATGAAATAAACTTACCAAGAGAAGCTAACTCATTAATAATGTTAGTAAAACAAGTAAACATCTCTTGTATGCTTTCCTTAGTCTTCATGGAGAACAGTTCATATTGATTCATTAGTAAATCAATTTTAGATCTCTTGACTTCATTAATTCCTTCATGGGTTACTTCTATTAAATCCCATATTTGCTTTGCAGATTTGCATCGCATGATCCTATTGTGTTCATGGGGTCCAAGTCCACAATGCAATAGTTTAACAGCCATAGCATTTACTTCCATTTTTTCGAAACCAGCTTTGTCATATTCAGAGAAGGCTTTAGGAATTACCTCATTTTTGTCATTAGTAGTTGTAGCTCAAAATCACCAACTTCAATGACTCTCCATACCTGGTAGTTTTCAACCTTGATGAATATCTCCATTCTGTTCTTCCAGTAGGAATAGAACTTCCCATTGAACATAGGAGGCCTTTGCGTAGAGTAACCTTCCTCAAGTTTCTCGGTGGTATTCATTGTTCCTTGGATCTTTTTCTCAATAGGGTTTCCTATCTTTCGTGAGAACCGGCTCTGATACCAATTGTTATTTCACTAGGAACAATACAAGAGGGGGGTGAATTGTATGTGTAGAAATAAACTTAACTTTTTACGGAATTTTAAACTTGAACAAAGAAACAAGCTAAAGGAACACAAGGGATTTTTACGAGGAAAAACTTCTTGGGCCCAACAAGAAGAAACAACCTCGACCACTAGGGATTTTAAACTCAACTCATTCACTAATTAAGCCAAACAACTTTGTTACAACCTAATTCTACTCACGGGCCACACCTTGAGTTCCTAAACTCAAGTTCCTGAAGTTG
This sequence comes from Beta lomatogona, assembly GCA_947646795.1. Classification (NCBI taxonomy): domain Eukaryota; kingdom Viridiplantae; phylum Streptophyta; class Magnoliopsida; order Caryophyllales; family Amaranthaceae; genus Beta; species Beta lomatogona. The sequence continues at coordinate 94,644 of CANSNZ010001069.1, forward strand.
TTCCTCTCAACATCACTTGAAGTTTTCTCACTTTAACTCGCTTCACTCAAAGCTTCTCTCTTACAGAACTTCACTCAAAGTCCCCTTACCCCAAAAAACCAAAATACAATCGATTAAATAAACTTAGTGGAATTAGAGTAAGAAGGCAAAGAACAAATGACTTTTATGAGAGATTGAAGGCACTAACACTTTACTTAGTTAAACTCACTAATTCACTTGGTCAGATACACCTTGGAACTTAATTAGACATTAGTATTTATAGTGGTAATAACTCAGAACGTGGGATTAAACCATGTGCTAGTGGTAAAACCATTATCCCATGATGTTCCTTACTTAGAGGGACACGTTCCTCATTCAACCCATGATCTCCATGATCACTGTTAAACGTGAAAGATAATTGTGTTACTGCTCCCTTAATTTTAGCAACCACATAAAGGAGTAATTCTAAAACCTGACTTAATTAACAAGTATTTTAATTAGTAAAACCAAAATAAAATCCTTTTACCAAAAATATTATCTTTAAAATATTTTCCATAAAAACCGAAAAGGATATTTATTATCTTTATAAAAGTAAAATCTTTTCCTTAAAAAGATTTTCCTTAAAATCAGATTTTTCCTTAAATAAAATGGTTACCTAGAATCTAGGCATAAATTACTCAACAGACATAATTAAACCGTTATACTGCTTCATCCTAGGTCTAGTTCCTTTTAATATTTAGTTCCTTTAACTTATTAGTTAAGTGTAAGTTCGTCTGTTCCTTACAAAGGAACAAACGCTCATTCTCATTCTAAATTGCCATAGTTCCTTACCATTCTTACTCGTTCCTTTACAATGGAACTAGAAACAAAAAGCCTCGCTTTAGTCTTCTTGCTCCAATGTTGCTCCAGTGCAAATCTTGAAACATCTTTACTTAGTCTTTAAAATCCCAACTTAACTTCTTCCTTGACTTAGTATTCTCTTTGTTCCTTTCATTGATACCTTGAAATTCATTCACTTAAACAACTTACTTGTTAGTCCAATACTTAGTTTGCATCTTTGTTCCTTTGTCATCATCAAAACTAGGGTTTAACAGATTGAATAATTCCAGTAGATTCGAAAACTAGACTTGAAGAGCTTTCCAACGATAGGTAGCACGCTCCGTGGAGAATTCTAGTCAAAAAGTTATGCCTTTCGGAAGTTCATATTGTTTTTGCTGGAATCTGTTTTTGTACTCGCGGATCATTAATTCCGCCTATTTAATGAATATTTCGACTTTTCTTATCTTGTAACTTACTTTCCAAGTGTTACTAGGTTACTTAATATTATTTAGATTAGGAAAAACTCTCTTTTCCCTCTTCACTCTCTCTTACTTTATTTTTTTATTCCTAGGATTAGTTTTAGTTTTCTTCTTCTTTTTCTCTCTAGTTTTTTGTAAACCCTAGTTTTTATTCATCTTCATTAATTCATGAGTTTAGTTAGTTTCTTTTATTGAATTCTTTTAACTATGTTTTCCTTTGTAGATTTAGATTTTACGGTTTTTTCACCATATACCCCTGATAATTTTTTTTTGCACCGTATACCCTTTCGACTTTTGAAATTCACCATATACCCTCTACATTTAAAAAATTACATCAACTTACCCTTATTGACTAACGGCATTAACGTCCGTTAGTCATTAATCCTAATCCCCCCTAACCCTAATTAACTAACCTAAATCTAAGCTAAACCCTAACCCCCAAATCTAATACCATAACCCTAACCCTAACCAACCCTCCCCCACCCCCACCCCCTTACCCTTCCCCCCCCCCCACTGCGGGGGAAGGGTTGTGGTATTACGCGACGGCGAGGGAAGGTGAGGGAGGTTGCGCGATGGCGGGTAAAAAGGGAGGGGGAGGGGGTTGCACGATTCACAGGGGAAGGGAAGGGGGATGGGGGATACGGGGGAGGGAGGAGGGAGGAGGGGGTTGCGGGGCTACGGGGAAGGGGGTTGCGGGGGTGGACGAAGGGGGGGATACGGGGGTGGTGGGGGGGAGGGAGTAGGGCTGCGCACTGCGGGGGTAGGGGAGGGTGGGGGTGGGGGGTGGGAGTGGGGGTGGGGGTGGGGGTGTTATGTGTTAGGGTTAGGGTGTTATGGGTAGATTTAGGTTAGTTAATTAGGGTTAGAGGGGGGATTAGGGGTTAATGACTAAAAGAGTTTAACGCCGTTAGTCTTTAAGGGTAAGTGGATGTATTTTTATTGTTGAAGAATTGAAGCGTTCAACTTGTTGCTTCACCATGATCAAATCTCCGGCGACATTATCTTGGCTCATTATTCATCAATTATACTTAATTAGCCTTGTTTTAGGTTTTCAATTTTCCTGTTTAGTATTCGTCCTTTTATTCTCCCCTAATTCAGAGTTTTTGTTCCAGTTTACAAAATTTCACAAAATCGTTACAGAATTTCACAATTGCACAAAAAAAGCCAAATTAACACATAATAACAAGTTCTAACTCAGGAAACAAAGACACTTGAAATTTTGAATTGTAAAACCTAAAATCAAACAACAAAAATTGGAAGTCCAAAAACCTGAAACAAACCGCTGGAATTTCAAGTGCAAAAAATGAAAACAACATTAAAATAGGCGATATATGAGTCGATATCAAGAAAATTATTAAAGATTACCTGAATTATGAACACCTCTTCATCCTACAGACAACATCGCCTCTTATTTTCACCATTGCAAAAGAAGAACAGAGGAAAGAGAAAAAAAAAATATGATAATTTCAAGTAAAAACACAAAATTTAATGAAGAGAGAAAAAAAGGAAGAAAACAAAAAGTTTGAAAACGCATAGAGAAACGAGAGGGATGGATAAGAATGGGTGGAAGCAAAACCGAAAAAATGTAGAGAGAAACGATTGTGCATAAATGTTAGAAGAAGAGTGAAATTGAGATGCAGCGTAATATTTAAGACTCGACGCGCGAAAAGAAATGTAAACTAATTTCACACGTGTGAAAAAAAGACTTTCCTTTAGTCAGGCTTTGGTCCACAATAAGTTTATTGTGAACCAAGTTCATTTAAGAATTTTACTGATCTGAACTTTTCTGATCTTATCTGAACTTATTTTTTCTGATCTGATATGAACTTATCTGATCTGATCTGATCTGAACTTATCTGATACGATCTGAACTTATCTAATCTGATCTGAACTTATCTTTTATAAAACATATTATTATTACTTTGTATTTCATTACTAGTATTACTATTACTATCATTTTATTACTATGCAGAACTTATAATAATAATAATAATAATAATAATAATAATAATAATAATAATAATAATAATAATAATAATAATAATAATAATTAGTTTTTTTTAAAAAAAGAACACATAGTATATTAACATACAATTAAAAATAAAAGAACACATATTTTAGGTAGAAAAATATATTGTTTATGGTAAAAAGAACATATTGTTTATGTCTAAGGTCCGTTTATAATAAGAATTTAGGTAGTAATGAAAGAACAAATAATGATAATTAAAAAAAGAACATATACTGAAAGAGCATACAAACACTAGTGCATTGTTGGCCTTAGGTAACACCCAATAAGTGCTGCATAAAAGGTTGAAGGTGTTATTATAGAAAATAGGTAAAACTTTTCTGAGTGATACATCTGCTCGTGTCGCTTATGCTCTAAGGTAACACTTTTGGAAACCTATGATAACACTTTTCCAAGTGATACCTTAAGTGCTCTTAAGTAACACTTTTGAACACTTATTGTAACATTTACAAAGTATTACTTATAATTTCTAATGTATCACTTTTTTGTCATTAGTAACACTTTTCAATCGACTCTTTTGCTAATAAGTAACAGTTTATTAGACCTTATGTATCATTGTCAACTACCTTATGTAACACTATATTGTATATTATGTATCACTTTTTTAAGCTGGCATAATATTATCGATAATAACATTTTTTTATTTGTTGGCACATATACAATGATAATAATACTAAAACTTACAAACGTAATAAACGAAGAAGAAATAGAATGATATTATAGATATAAATGATTACAAATACTCGATGGTCATTATAAAGATTGACCCAAAGAGTAGTATTCATTAATTGACAACATACTATTGCGTTCAAAATATAAACAGTGGATCTGAAAATCCATTGATAATATACATAACTCTCCCAAAATAAACCTAAATCAATCTTAAGGTCATTTCGTCTTTAATTCCGATCCATCGCCCAATCCATGCATGCATGTTTCTCGAAGCATCATGCCTAATTGCTATTCTAATCCATTATCTTCATTCTCGAAAAAACTGTAGATTTTATTATTTATTTCATGGTTCAGTAGTTTTTATTTCTAGGGTTTGGGAATCCATGTTTATATACTATGAATCTTGATTGATGTTATTTATGGCTTGACTTGTCATTATAATCTCTAACTAATTAGTGTTTTTATTGTTAATCTTGCAATCTGATCAATTGTCTAATTAAATATAGCTAATATCGAGTCATAGATCGAGAGATAGTACTCTTTAGAGGCTTACCTACAATTAGCAAATCTGATTATGTTAGCGACCGTACTACATATGTTGATTTGAGAGCATTAAGACCCGACTGTAGGATTAACCTGTGCTCTAGATATCTGATTAATTGAACTATTGATGATATTTTCGTAGATTATATATATGAACATGGTGAACCATGACCCTAGATCTTTTTAGTTTGATTTTCCTATTTTATTAGTTTAGAATTAGTTCTCACATCTCTGATCTTGTTTAATTTTTCCCATATCTTAGAAGCTATATTAAAACAACCATCTCTTTGTGGATTCGACCCTACTTACCCTACTACATTGTTAGAAGATTTTGCAGGAATTACTTTTGACAGGTGTACGGCAGCCTATCATTCTATGGCAAATTTGTCACAAGAGTTTAACAGTCTGGGAGACCCTTTTTCTCATCATATTATCCCATCCAATCTTTGCCCTATTTGTTCTATTTTCCCTGAAACTATAGACCATCTCTTCCTCCATTGTCCTTCCACCCAGTCCCCATGGAACCTTGATAGGGTGTCGTACACCTGTCAAAAATAATTCCTGCAAAACCTTCTAACAATGTAGTAGGGTAAGTAGGGTCGAATCCACAGAGAGATGGTTGTTTTAATCTAGCTTCTAATGCATGGAGAAACTAAACAAAATAAGAATTATGAGAATTAAGGTTCTAAACTAATAAAAATAAAACTAAAAGTATCTAGGGCAATGGTTCACCATGTTTATAACTATAATCTATCAAAATATCATCAATAGTTCAATTAATCAGATATCTAGAGCACATGTTAATCCTACGGTCGGGTCTTAACGCTCTCAAATCAACATATGCTAGTACGGTCGCTCAACATAATCATATTTGCTAATTGTAGGCAAGCCTCTAAAAGTAAGATCTTGGTCAACACAAACAATTATTAGCAAGAATTAATCAAACAATTGATCAGGCTGCAAGATTAACAATAAAAACACTAATCAATTAGAGATAACAATGAGAAATCAAACTATCAATAAATATCCATCAAGAATTATAGCATATAAACATGGATTCCCAAACCCTAGAAATAAAAACTACTCAATCATGAAATAAAGAATAAAAACTACATTTAGAAAGAGAAAGGAAAACATATTAAAAGAAATCAATGAAAGAAAAGAGATGAAATTTATAAACTCATGAATTAATGAAGAAAAGAGAAACTAGGGTTTGCCATGAAAAACTAGAGAGAAAAGGAAGAAGGAAACTAAAGCTAAACCTAAGAATACAAAATATAACGTCAGAAAAAGAGGTGATATCCTTTGGGGAGAGAGAATGAAATAATAAAACTAATGAATTCATGAAGAACATGAAAAACTAGGGTTTAAACTAAAGAGAGAGAAAAGAAGAAAACTAAACCTAAAAACTAAAACTCAGAAAATAACGTGATAAGGGGAAAAGAGAGAAGACCTATTTATAGTTTTTACAAAACCGGCTAAAAAAAAGGCAAATAAACCCGTCTCGAGAAACCGTCCGGTTGACCGGGCGAATTCCGCCCGCTCGGACGACGGTGATTGAGGAACTACGACAGAACAGCAAATCCGCCCGGTCTGGCGCGCAAGCAATTTTGGCTCCTTTCTCGCCCGGTTGACCGGGCTAACATGCCTTGCATCCTGTGAAAATTTCATTTCGCCCGATCGACCGGGCGGGAAAACAGCGATTTTGCGTCAACTTGCGAAGGCTGTATCTCTCGAACCAGAAGTCCATTTGGGGCGTGTGACCTATCGTTGGAAATCCCTTCAAGTCTAGTTTCCAACCCAACTGGAATTTCTTGATTCTAAGAAGCACATCAAAAGTTATGATCAGAAGAGTATACATGACTTCTTTTTCACATTTCTTCTAATGATTTTCCGCTTCGTTTTCGCTCAAACTCGTACTAAGACGTATCCATACTATCCTTATGCATCGTAGCTTATTTCCAAGTGCTCCTAATCCTCAAGCTCAGCTAAATATACTCCAAATACGTTCTTATTACCAGAAATTCATCAAAAACAAGAAAACATACCGAATAGGAGTAGAATAACATAACTTAAGAATATGATGCAATAATGAACCTAAATATGAATCTAAATGCTCTAAAATGCAACCTAAATGCACCTTAAAACTATATATAAATATGATTTATCAAACCTTCATTTAGTCTCGGATTGGGCTACTCATTTCTCACCACAAACTGATATGTTAACTTTCTTAACCTCTATAAAAAAATAATCTGCATAACAGGAAATTTATTTTGCTTTGGAGTATCTAGAAAGAACGAAACTCCATTATTTTCAATAATGAAAGTTGAAACAGTCATAGAACTTTCTTCAGGGCCCACATTGCTAATAAAGAATGGAAAACCAGACTACAGATTGATGCCTCCCAATCCAAAGGTTCTCCTTTAATAGGAGCTCCACCCCTTCCCAACCCCCTCGTTCTCACCATGCTTGTTGCTGGGGAGCCCCCCTCCCAAACACTTCTTCAAACTCAATTTCGATGTTCAATTCGCAATTCTTCCACGGCAACTGGGTTCATTATTCGCAATAACATTAGGGAGCTTATTCATGCAAACACTTTCAAACGGGGCAACAACCGAAGCCACAACTCTTCATCAAGGGTTAAAAGATGCTTCTCAAAAGCAAATCAAACTACTTCACACTGAAGGAGACAACCTCCTAGTAATCAACTCAGTTCCTGGTATTTGGCATCCCCACTGGTAGATTGACCATATCATCCAAGATGTTCATCTTTTACTTCAACAGTTTAATTTACCTCCTAGAATATCTCTCATGTGTTTTGTGAAGCCAACCGAGCAGCAGATTGGATGGCGAATGTGAGTCACCTAGTCATAAATTCATTTCAAATTCTCCCTTTAATAATCCAGCTTTATCTCACATCCTTGTAACTGCTGCATTAAGAGTTCCCCTCGAGTGGGGGGTCTCCTAATGTCTTTTTTTTTACCATTATAAAAGAAAAGCCAGCCTCCTCTATTCTCTCTCTCGCTAGTAATGAATGTGCCTACTCTCCATGCGCTGCCTAAGCAGCGTACCGGTGACGGAGGGCTTCTCGATGGTGCGACAACACCAAAGATTTGGCACACAACATAGCAAGGAGAGAGAAAGACACGGCGAGAAAAGAGTGTGTACGAGAGAACACGTGGCTGGGTTGGCTGGTGTTGTGGTGGGTGGCGCAAGGGAGGCACGCTAGGTGGAAAGAGTGCGGCAATAGCATGCCAGCACTGCGGGGGTACGAGGGGTGGTGAGGGATGGCAGCCCGAAAACAGAGGAGAGAGATGTACATTATTAGTTACCAGATGAGAGAGAGAGAGAGAGAGAGAGAGAGAGAGAGAGAGAGAGAGAGAAAGGAGAAGGCCGACTTCCATGGAGGAAATGGGGAAGGGGGTGGATTTCGGGGATGGGGTGGTTTTTGGTGGATGGGGGTTTGGGAGGAGGGAGACAATGGGTGGGTGGTGGTGGTTTGGGTGGAGGGATAAAAGGAAATGGGAGGGAAGAGAAGGAAATGGGGAGAGAGGAAACATTGAACTTTTTTTAAAAAAACAATTAGGGGTAAATAGTGGGTTAGGATAATTAACAGTCCTGCCCTTAATGACTAACGGTGTTGACTATCCTCCTCTCGTCGTGAATCTCTATATTTTGTGGGCTTGCTATATCTATATTGTCTTTAGATATTTGATGTTGTAGAAGTGAAAATAAGTTTCTTATCATTCAATAAGCATCTTGTATTTCTTAAAAACTGGGGACAATAAAATCCTTAATGGTGCTCCTAGAATTTTGAGCACTTAGAGCACTTAATATATATGGTTGTTTAACTTTGACATTTTTTTGCTGTATGCTTACTCTTGTATGAATTCCTTCACTTCTGGTATGTTTTAGTCCTTGTATATTTTGGTTGCACCATTAGATGACATAGTTATATTCCTGCATATGTAAGAATAACAATAACCTTAATAAAATAAAAAGCATTAACCTTGTATGCAGTATGCTCTAATGTGATTTCCCTTGGTATAGTTCCTGCTTGCGGTATTAGCTTATTAATGCCCTGTAGTTGTCCTATTATATCTACTTGAGGGATATAACATATACTATCCTCCTTTTCTAAATAAGTTCAACATTTCCCTAAAATGGAATGTCATAATAAGTGCTACCAAACTCTTTTTGTAAAGTTTCTTTTCATTTTAATTACCAAAATGCCATTACTTAATATCTTCAACAACTTAATTAATTTCCCATCTACCAACCTAAACCACATTAATTACCCGAACCCTTCCTCACCTCATCTGACCTATCTATCTCTTCTCATCTCATCTCATCTTTTCTAGAACTTTCCCAAACCCTGAAATTCATCTCATCTCATCTCAATTCAACGAAGAACCCTAATTTCCTAATTCAATTCTCAAATCTTTAGATCTGACCTTGTTTAGTTCGCGAATCTAGTTTTCTCCTTCTTCTCTGTACTTTTTCTCCATTGTTCATTGAACCCTAGTTTGCTATGGAGCCTTCGAATTCCCGCGACTCGTTTTTCGCATCCGACGGCTTATTACCGGATGAAGAATCGTGGTTGTTGCGTAAATTAGATCGTTACAATAACGATTCTTCATAAGAGTCCTACCTAGATAAAGGTGGATATGGTGCTGAATCTTCAACAACAACTTCTAAGTTGGTTTTGGAGCCTGATGTTTCTGAAGTGAAGTTCGTTATTGTGACGCGTGAATCTGATGCTCGAACAACAAAGAAAATTGATTGCGGTTTGGTTGACAAAAAATCGCCCCAAAAGTCCCTTCTTATTCATGATGAAACTTCTTGTGTTGGAGAGTCAACCGAAAAGGCAACTGATCCTGAGTCAGAACCTGATTAGATCTGCTCCACTCACTATGTCCTCATTGAGATAGTTCATTGTGTCATTGATTAATGGCTCTAAGACCTCAACAAATGTGGGTAATTGACCCAACCTGTCCATTCTTTTCTTCCCTTTATGAGGGTTTTTGTAGTTGTTTCCCCCCGTCACTTTCATGATCTCAACCATTAATACGTATATAAGATGCATCCATGTGTAGTTAATGATCCTTGCATCATAACAATTATATGCATCTACAACACTCTCAATTAATTTGTCAACTATATCTAGAAAATATTGATGTTGTATGGACTGAATTTCTTTGGAAAACCCCAAATCAAGGCAGTTTAGATCTGGGGATTGGGTAGGTTGACATATTAGATGCATATTAAATCCATCTTGCTTTGATGCTTCCAAAAATTGAATGTCATCTGGTCTAATGTGGGGTCTGGCATTATCTTGCTAGATCCAAATCTTTTTACACCCAAAATCAGACCATTTTGCCCTTATTGTTGGTAAAAGCACATTGAGTATCATTTCTCTAATGATTTCTGTTTTGCCTTTGTTTCTATGGTGCTTGCTGGTCTATTTGAGCTATTTCTTTGTGCTGGAACATGATCTACAAATGGAAAATGCCTATATTTCCATCCCAAATGACCTCTCCATTAGACCCAATTATTGGCCTTGCAATTGTAGCTTCAAACATCACCTTTGTGATGAAATTCATAGACTGATAAGCCCTGTATGGGTCCTCTTCTTCAGAGAGTAAGTAGAATCTTTGTGTAATTTTGCTCATGAAGAACCACTTCTCGTCTATATGCACCACATTATATAGACAATCAAACATTGGCTTGCTTCTAACTGTGGCTGGTATGATGTGTGACAAAATGAACTTTTAGTCTCTAATTTGTGCTTTGGTGTCAATTTTAGTTTGATGGAATTTGTATGACTCCTAAGTATTCCTCTCTTGAGAAGCCTATAAATGGTTGAAGGGCTAACCTCTAAAGTTGTTGCAAACAACCGGATGGTAGTTATTTGCTTAAGAGGAACTGCTCTAAGAGCTTCCTCATCTATTATCAAGGCCTTTCTCCCACTTTTGATTTTTTTGCTTGATACATTAACCTCCAAACCAGCCAACTTTTGTCTTTTGGTCTCTTCCCAAATTCTGTTGACAATGAATCTACTTATGGCATATTGGAGTGCAACATGATTCACCATCCCCCAAGGCAACACAAGGTCGGGTGAAGAGGCTGAAAAAAGGTCAAGAACTAGTTGTCTTCTTAAATTGTTTGGTAAATTTGGTTATTTAGTTGAAATGTTGTTTTCTTGTTCATTTATGTCCTCTGTGTTTTCATGTTCTTCATTGTCAGAATCCGAATCAGAGAAGTACCATACCTCATCATCTTCAACTACATCTTCATCGTCTCTCATTTATTGTTCCAAGCCCAGGGGAGCTCTTTAACACTTACTCCCTCCGTTTCATTTTAATTTACTCACTTCACTTTGGGAGAGAATCAAGGAGAAAGTGTAAAAGTATGAGAGAGAAACTGAAAAGGTGGAGAGAGAAATTGAAAAGTGAGAGAGATAAATTAAAAAGTGGGTTAAAATATCAAAAAGTAGATGACATGGGTGGAAAAAGAGGAGAAAGTAGATGTGACATGTTACCAAAAATAGAAAAAGCAACAGTGTGTAGATTAAAAAGAAACAGACCAAAAAGGAAAGTGTGTAGATTAAAAAGAAACGGAGGGAGTATGTTAGAATTTGAATTTTGCCCCAGCATACCTTCCAGCAATAGCAGTTACTCTTCATCCACGCTAAATTCATCTCCAATTCCAGCAGATACAACAAAAGCCTCAAAGTCTTGTTCGTCCATTGAAAACGTGTAGACAACAAAAAAAAATTAAGCTGGAAATCCAAGTGCTCAGTGTGTGCAAGTGAAAGAATTTTTTTTTAGTTTGAGTGTGTGTGCAACCGACAAATGTGAAAGGAAGTGTGCAGCTGCTCCTTATAAATGACATTATGGCAGTGAAAGTTTGGAGGCAAAAATTCAAATGTTTGCTGAATTTTGAAAGTGGTCCCAATTGTTAAAACTTCCCTTCCTTTTTGCTTTTAGTCCCAGTTAAAAATGACAGTTGGGTCCACTTTCTTTTGGTCATTAAACACTTAATTGAAGTTATTAAAGGTGGGAAAAAATAATCCCTTACTTTATCTCTCTAAGAACTTTAGTGAGTGTGACACTTCTTTATGTTGCACTTATTTAGAAACAGAGGATAGTATAAAGCACATATATTAATAATAATATTAACAATGAATAAAGATAAGTTGTAACATGTATTTAAACATGAGACTATATAATGAAGATATAGAGGTGCCTGTGAGTTGCACAACTGGAGTTACTTGTTCTTTAATCAACTCATAATCTCCCAACTCAAACTTACCTCTTTTCACGCATTGAGTTCTCTAAATGCAGTCACTTATACATAATATAACTATGCCCCCTCTATTAAAAAAAAAAAAAAACTATGAAAACTCTATCCTGAACAATGCTTTGCAAGGTAAATAATTTTCTTCTTTGTCTATAGACTATAATTGTTGACTTATCACATGAGAATACTCCTTGTATGAGAATATGATTCTCAGAAAAGATGAAGTTGAAAACGAATAAGTGACTTTTTTGGACGGAGACCATCACTAATCCTAAATACAATAGGTTTTTATAAAAGATAAACATAAAAACCAAAAAAAAAATGGTGATCTCTTTTATACGTTATTTTAAATTGACCATGAAAACCAAATAATGGAAGTTTACAACATGCATTTTATGAACTTAATAAATGTAATTATTTTTACTAAAATATAAATAGAGTTGCAAGTTAATAAAATATAAACAGAGTTGCAAATTAATAAAATATAAATAGAGTTGCAAATTAATAGAGTTGCAAATTATTTTTCTTATCCTAAACTCTATATATGTATTTTTATTAATTTGCAACACTATTTATTTTAAAAATAATGACATCGCTGAGTGCAACAAATGAAATCTAATAAGGACACCAAATGTCGCGACCTTATGCGCTGGTTCTTGGACTCTAATTTATATATTAGTTATTATTATATGATTTAGGTTTAGATTATTTTCAATATTACTGTTGAAAATCATTCGGAAAAGTCCAAAATGCAATAATGCAGTTGGTTATCTATTTCACTCGTACACAAAAGGGTAAAATGAACAAAAGCACATTTATACTCTAGTATTACAATACTTTATGCAGTTCTTTTAATCAAAAATCTTGTACCTTACATTAAGCTAGAAGCTCAAGATTTGGCGCATGACAGTAAAGTGTCACCAATAGAACTACAAAATGAGGCAATATGGAAGGGGAAAATTTCTGCACGTAAACCTAGGTAAAAGAATGCTCAAGAATTTAGTGCTGCTAACTTCGTATGATGACGAGCAGGGATTACAGAGAAGCTAGCCAGCGCACCGATATGACTAGCCCCTGATACCACACATTACAGGCATCCCAAACTCCAAATCCAATTCACAAATGCTGTATACATCTATATCAAGCAGGAAAGAAGTGATCTGTTCATTTTTTTGTTATTCCAGCTTCTGCAGTAAATGGTGCCATAGTCCGATTTTTACTCGGAAATGTTTCTCCAGTTTATAGCCCCACAATAAAGTCTGCAATTAAAAAAACACAGAAATGCAACACCAAAATACATATAAGAAATCAGAAGTATGCTAGAAGTAAAGCGGCCGATGCCACCAAGGCACCAACAAATTGAAAAACAATGGGGAAATAAAAGCTGGTCTGATTATAAGCAGCAAATAATAACCTCATCTGGGAAGAAGTGGTTGTCTTTCATCATGGCCTACACGATGACTAGCCTGTAAGGAAAATTTAGAAATGTTATTGAATTGCAAATGAAAGAAGCATCAAGATATCATTCATATATATATATAAAAAGGAATATATAGAGAAAATATTTTAATGCAAAGTGCCAACCTCCTCATTAGCTCCAGCAGCCATATCTAGGAAGGAGTCCTTTGACCTGAAAGATCAATAAACTACATCAGCCCCCATTAGATTTCTTAAATTTACAGTCAAAATATAGCCACCAACCTGAGGTTGTTCTGTACGTCCACCAACTCTACCGTGTCTTCTTGTTCATCTTTTACTTTTGAAAGAGGTGAGAAAAACTGCGAAGGTGAGAAGTTAATCAGCAAGAAGGAAAAGCTTGTCATAGGCAACCCCCTCATTTGCTGTCTTCATTTATAATTAATTACCTGATGCATTGAGATGAAAACTATAGAAATTCCCAAGACAAAGTTCATTGTTAATTTATGACCAAACATTGCAGCGGAAGCTATTCCAGTGAAGATTGTGGCAACAGTTGAAGAGTACTTCTTCAAAATTGTATCTGAAACAAAAACATATCATTGACAAGAAATCAAAGAGAGCTAAAGGGATATTCAGTAGTCCATTAAGCAACAGAGAGATGCCGGCCAATGAAGTACAACTACTAAAGCAGTAAATCAAAGAACAACTTTAATAAGAGCTTGCCTGCATATTTGAAGAAAAAAGAAGACAATATTCCTTGTGCTGCATTGTTGCATATTAGAAGCATTGTAGCTTTCGAATGTCCCTCAAGAATATTAAAACTGTTTGGGCCTGAAACAAAATTTAAAAGTCTTAGAAAGGAATATCAGCAGAAACACCTACTGCACTTCTCCAAACCCTCTCAAGTAAAAGGGATAAGGTTTCTCAAAGGATAACACTCTTACCCATAGCGTGTGTGTGTGTGTGGGGTTAAAAATACCCCCAAAAGGTTGCATTATTCAAAATTAATTGAAAGGTTGACTTTTTAAAAATTAGTATGTGAAAGGTTATATTATTAGAATCAATTGTTCCTTTTTTTTTTCAACTTATCTTCTTTTTTCTGAACTTCTCTTAATTTTTCTGAACTTTCTAAATTGTTCTTAATATTTCTGAAAATAAGTATAGATATGATGAAGAGAATAGACTCTAAGTGTTTATAAGTGATAAAGTAAAGGTGCTATCATACCTTTTCATTCCCGCTCCTGGAAGATTCAAGTAGAAATGACTTTCCCCATCTACCCCCCCCTCTTGATAGCATTGCTTACTTCGAGTGACTTTACTTTTTGGCATGATGCACCTATCTCTAATTTCTCTATCTAAGATAGAATACTTTTCATGCATATCCAAGTGTCCAGTAAAATCCTAGTGATGGAAAGACGAAGAATTCGCTTAATTTAAGTAACTCATAAGTAACAATAATATTTCGCAAAAATGATCTTTCACCGACTTCTCATCAGTAGATAGTTCTAAAGATTCGCAGACCTAAAAGGCTTTTGTTCTATTATTGATTTGCTGTCTTCTTGTCAATTGTTGGTAAATGTTTCCCACCCCATAGCACCACCCCCCCTTTTTCTTCCTGAAAGAAAAAGTTCCAAAAGAAAAAGTTCCAAAAGAAAAAGGCAAAGAATCTGGTGAGCCTAGCAATAATACCTTTCACCAATGCAATTCCCACTATGGCTAAAAGGTTGAAGATTGCACCATATCCGTATAAGAATAAGTTCTGCAAAAATATGAAAATGATGTCATACACAAAATAAATCTCAAGGTACACTATTTTGGACAATGCTGAATGTCAAAAGAAATAAAGCAAACAAAGAAAAGAGCACACAGTATGGTCATCGAGTCTTGATCAGTTGATTGCTAAGTCATACCATTACAATCACTTTAGAAAAACCATACTGCGTCAAGAGGTCATATTATAGTGAAGATAAAACCCGGTTGGGAGGGGGGGGGAGCCACTACAACATTTTATCTTCGCCTTTTTTATTGTGAAACATTCCAACAAAAAAAGCATATTCAGATAGAAAGTAACATTTACAGTAGCCAAACTTTGGATAATATGTTTAATACTTGATACTCATGTCCTGATACTTCTATCCCTGGTGACAAAACCAAACTCTTTAAGAGCTGTAATATGATGTAGTCATATATGTTATAGATATGTTCCTAATCCGCCCCCACTAAGATATGGATTTGAATATAGTCAATGTGTCAAGCATCTGCAATTTCACTAGGGAGATCTTTTAGCATTACTGAAGATAAGCCTAAGTTTGAGAACATCCAACACCCAGAAGAACTAATGGGAGAACTAATGGGATATACAGATGTACACTTAAATCAAAGAGCTTTGAATAGGAATTACCTGAAGGTATATGCTCGTATCATATTGGCTCTTTAAAGCGTACTCATTAAATACAGAGGCCAAAGATGGGACTGTAACCTGCAGATTGAGTTTAAAATTTATACACAGGCATCAACTAGTAGATGTTTATAAGAACCTAATAAGGGCGATGATGAAATATATCCATTCAGAAAACTGAAAATTTATGAAGATATATCACTCACAAAGATCAATGTATAAATGTAGGCTGCTGTTGCAACTGGAACTGCCATTGCAGCAGCACCTTCAGATACGGTACGCATTTGGTTGACACTAATCCCTATGAGTAGCAGAGCGAGAGCCTCCCACTGCAAAAACAGCAATGAACAGGAATACAACATTAAAACTAAATGTTCATCTAAAGCATATTTGATGTGAACTATTGCAGCGATCCATTAGCTAAATATTAACCAGTTTTATAATCCATTGGATCACTCACCTGAATAATAGAAAACTTACGTCTCATTACCATCCTTAGCAGAACAGCAATGACCAAAACCTGCAATTGTGAAACAAAAGATAAGCTATGAAGACAATGTGAAAATCATAAAAGAAATCTTAATATCACGTAAAGGACTAAAGGCATTTAATAAATAATCTAATCTCCTCCATCAGGTTTTGGTGGGAAAAAGAAAAGCAATACAGAAGAAGGTATATGAAGGATGCAAGTAAAGAACCAAAGAAGAAAAGAGGCACGAAAAAAAGCAAGAGAAAAGAGAATGGAACTCCTAAACCAAATATCAATGCCAATTACGTGAACTATTTTGGATTACTACTATTCCACTTAAATCCTGAACATGCTCAATACTCAATAATCATTGTGTAGACTTTCTTCCTTTTGATGTTCGTGGGGAAGCTAGGACTAGAAGAAGATATCATATTTTGAGATAGAGCCATAAAGCAGGGCTCGTCAAGTCAGGTAAGACAATACATCTATATATATGTTGCAGTTAACTTGTACCTCTGAGTCTCTGACCAGTATATTATACAACAAGGAGAAAAAAGAGATATTAAAGCTCATACTAGTATTCTTCGACCCACTTATGTTCTAAAACATCCAAGTAAGATATCAAAATAGCTACAATTTCCTTTTTTCCTTTTTTTTGAGGGGCAGTTTTTCTCTTTTCCTAAGATCCCTTCAAGTGTCGTGTGTCTGACTCTTGATAGCAACACTTAGAATTTTCATTGGAGTGAGTACAAGTTTTTAAAGAAAAGGATAGAACCAAACGTCAAGTTCTAAAGATCTGCAGGATTTACCTTCAAATTGCTGAGCATCTTCACAGTCGCAGGATTGAAATATAACTGTATTAATAGATAACTAGTCAGCAATGCACAACAGTCTCCGAAGCAGAACAATACAAAAAATCAACTAACAGACCTAGTGCTACAGCTACAAACATTAGCATCAGATGCATATAGTAACAACACATTAAACAATGGGAGTGTGCAACCAAACGCCTGGAAAGAAAGGGAGAAAGGAACTAAAATCAATGAATAGACACCTAAGACAACAGTACAATATTATGCATCCTACTTCTAATGAATCATCTGCGCACTCCACTCACTTATAACAACTGGAGAGTTTATCTTCGAATGACAGATGGAACTGCAGCTAAAACGCATAGCACATGCTGAACATTGAGAAGGTCCTATAAGTCAAAAAAAAATATATAGGCCACCTATTACTTTTAGATTCAGAAGCTTTTGGACTTCACTTAAATTCTTATCTCTTTCCTTTTCCGAATAAACTGATTTTGTCCGGAGTACAATCACACTCCTCCCCCCCTTTTCAAGTGAAACGGCATTCTAGCGAGTGAAAGAAAGATCAACCTAGCCTTCAGCTTCAAATACTCCACGAAGCTGTCTCAATTGTTCGATCTAATTCCATGAATTCTTAAATGGTTGCCAATGGGAAGAGAAGCCTATTGGCCTCAAAGGATATTACCCAGCAACAGCAATTTCAATGCTTATCAAATGATATTTAATAGGGTTTGAGTAAAATGTAGGTCAACCAAAGAAATCAAATGGTCTGCAGGGCTGCACCGCTTGGGCAAAGGACCAGGACCATTTATTTGTCTCAAGCAACACTAAACAGAACATCTTTTTCCCTCCCAATGAGGACCGACTGACACTCATATTCTGTGACATGCAGAGGTTAAGTTAGTTAAAAGACATGTATCATCACATTGAGCATCTTTTTCATGTGTAACTGTATTTCCTAATTCAAATATATTTTAGATTTTTAGACCAGAAAAATTTCATTACTGATACAGAAAAGCATTGCAGGGAGGAATGACTGGCTGTCATCCAAATTTACAAAGGCACAGAAATTAACCGTAGTCTGATAAAGATTTTCCTGGACGAGCCTTGTGAGTGCGAGAGCAAAGAGATACAAGATACACCAGTCTCTTCCACACAGAAATATTACTACCAAGTAACATTGCAATTCTAGAGATCCTCTCAATTTTCTCCCACAAATCATCCAGAACAGCAAAAAAAAAAAAGCCAACTGCTACAGTATCTTCTGCAGGGAATGAGACGTTTTAAGAATACAAAAACGATACACATGTTACTTATGGTCTCAGGAGGTGATACAAATGACCCAAAGCTGCATTGCAGAGATATGGGTGCAGAACGAGATTCCGTACCCAACGCAACAAAAAGCTGGTTCCACAAGAAGGATGCCAGCTTACAATGCAAGAACAAACAACAATCAAAGAAGCGCAAAATACTAACATATGGTGACAGTGCCCAATTGGATCTCTGAAGTTGCAGCTTAGTGTAAACACCAACACAGAGCTTCAATTTGAAACAAAATTATGACTTACTGGAGTACTAACAAAAGATGTTGATGAAGTCATGTTGCCCAAATTTATTCTCTTAAAACAATCTACTTCTAATGTTTGCTATCACATTGTTCATTTTTCACTAAAGTTCCAACACTCATAACTAAAGCTAGCAAGTGGATTTTAAAGAAAGTCCGGAGCTCGAAACTAGAATTCCCCCATTCACAGAGTAATACATCTAGCAATTAGGGCAGAAGCTTGAAAAGAAAAATTAGCATGAACATGAAGCAACCAGGACACCAGATGTATGAGTACCTCACATTCACAGATTCTACAATACATCATTGGCAAAATCTAATGCAATACCTGCATAATAAACTTGAGATAGTTGTTAACTGCATATAGAAGTGCTGGAACAGCCAGAAGCACATTGTTGCGAGCAGCCTGCAGGAGGTCAGACCAATGGGAAGGACAGAGACAAATCTGAGTTAGTAAAGGAATGCTTCTCAAACAAGAAAATTTAGCATCATCATTCATACACAGAATGGAAGCTACTTAAGAACTTTTTGATTGCCTAGATCAGGGGTAGGCATTTTACTTGAATTAAACAGTTGACACAGATGTTGTCACCATATCCAATGACCATTAAACAACATCAGTCACCCCCAATAGTTGAGACTTGAGATTATTCTATCCATAGTTGGGATATTATGCAAAGACAGCCCATAGTTGGGATTATTTTTGTGAATTTTTCCAAAAAAGAACAGATGCACATCTTTTAAAAAAAAAAAAACACGGAATATTTTAGTTCAAAAGTTGCATGTACACTTAAAAACGATGCACATTCAGTTTTCACACCCTTCACAATTCAAACACTCATCGAATTTGACCCTAAACCCTAAATCTATCTATACATATATAAGGGACAGTATTTCAAGACAGCTAATCATGCCATGTCACTGTATAAAAAAAAAAAAAGAATTTGGAGAATACCTGAACAAATGTGGAGACGGAAAGAAGAGGCTTTTCTCCAACTTTCTGATGTCTGGCCTGCAAAAATTATTGGGTAGAGCTTAGAATCAATAAAATGACAAATATTCCACGAAGTACAAATTTGAGCAGAACTGAACCAGAGGTACACCAAAGCTTTTCTTCTTCCATACAGAAGTGGAGACAGAGAAATATGCTACATAGATATTCCAAGCAATGATGGCACTTTGACTGCAACGCTTCCTCTAACCAATTTAGGGAAAGACAAAGAAGATGATTAACAAGGTAGACCTATTGTGAATTGTGAGATCAGAATTACAAAATCATGACTCACACTCCAATTATGTTGTTATCCCATGTCTAAGGCACATCCAACGCCTCAAAGTTCAAACGGATAAGGATACTTGGGTTAATCCTATAGGTATAAGAAAAACATAAAAAAGCTTCTCATATTTATGTCAAATACTACCTCCAATTTTTAATAGGTGTACCATATTCCTTTTAGGGGTATTTCAAATTGGTTGTACCATTTCCTTGTTGGTAAAGGTTTTCTCATCACATGTGATTTGTTTAATATTTTCATCATACTTTTATCCATCTATCCTTATTATGCATGCCATTTCCTTTTGGTACAACTATTAGAAAATGGAGGAAGTACTTCTAATGACACCGACAATATGTAGCATAGATCCCTGACAGAATCTATGTTATATAAAGCATGAAGAATATTCAATTTCAAAAGGATCCAAGAGTGGAAATAGATAGACATGCATACACTAAGATAGAGTGTAATCGCATATCAAGTAACCTTCACACCAAGAATCTTAGATTACTCTCATGTCACAGTCACTTTTAAAATTTTGTCAAAAAGAAGTTAAATGACATGGACTGAAGCCTCTAGGATATAGCTACATTCAGCTAAGGTATCACCATTACCACCCTTAATGTGCCAGAAATCCTATCTAGATAAAAGATGTGCACCAAATAATGACCTTGTCTAATGAGGATTCTCTTACTTTACTAATTGAAGCAATGAGTCTTCTGCACAACAATGATCTCGTCTGATTACAAAATTACTTATGGGAAAACTTTCTTATTAATCCAATAAGAACCAGTGACTCTCTTATATAGATTTGATAAGTTAAGAAGGTTTCTTGAATTTGTTTAACCAAGATCTCATAAGACTTTCGGGCACCTAGCTCAGTTGCATCTAAGATAGGGTTGTTTCACGCAAAAAACTCAATGAAAAGCGAAACATGGTTAAGAAACAATCATAAACTCACTCCATACAGAACATAATAAATATATACAAACATTGAACCAGTAGATAAATATGAAAATTAAATCTATCTTAAAATACTCAATCCGTCCCACATGAGTTTGAACACTTTCATTTTTGACATGGTCCCATAATTATTATATTAGTTATCTTACACCCCTTTGGCCCACATTATATCTCTATCAATAAAAAAACATCCAACTTTCTCTCTCTCTTTCAATAAATAAATGCCCCACCAACTTTCATCACATCTACTTTTTAATAATATAATATTTGATAACTACACTACAGCTTATCGCGGCCTTAAACTACGTGTCCCAACAAGTATTCAGATCTTTTTGGGATGGAGGGAGTAATAGATTCTAATACTATTCACACTTCAGAATAAAGCCAGTTACTACTATAATTAATAAGATAAACCCAAAACAATATACCTTTAACACTAACTAAATCAAATTAGAAAATATTGGTTTATATGAAACTGGCAAACAGATGATGCACTCATGGTCGGTAAATTGCATCAGAGACTGCACCACAAATTGCCGGCAATTGTTCATACAAAGCCACTTGACAGAAGTTCAAGCAACAAATGAAATGTCCCAGGTATAGACTGGGCAATGGGTATGCTCACGACCTGGGTACCCCACCAAAAGTACAATTTTTCTTCTGTCTCTTCTTCGTTTAATTTTCAAGTGTGTCTCTCCTCTAATGCCCAAAAACTGGATAAGTGTTAGGTTCTCTATTAGCGAAGTATGTTATCCATACAGTAAAATGCATACAAGAAGTGATGAGCCAACTCCAATACAACAAAAACAAGGGGGAAAGATAGAGGGACCAGATGGAAGAGATCTGTGCAGAGTTTGACAAGAAATTTCCAATAAAAAAAGTAATTTAAAAAGTAGTCAGTAATCATAACTATAAAAATTGTTACCTGGATTAGAAGCATAACAATTGCAAAGATGACCTTTGTAACCTCGGTCAAGAAGTTGACACTGACTGGGCTAAAGTTAAACTTTCCATCTACCTTGGACATGTAAACAAGAACAGGCTGGCAAAATAAAAGACACACATGCCCATTGTTAACTCATACCCAAAGAAGACAGAATTGAGAACTTAAAGCAGCTAAAGGCCTTACTTACTTTGATGTGGATCAAGACCGTTCATCTTATCACTATTTTAGTGTTTCTATTAAGACGACACAGTTTTTACCCTTACACTGAAAGTACGGGCTTTTTTACATGTTGAACATAATTGTATATTTTATACTGTGTTTGGGCCTTTAAAGGGGTTTCAATGTAAGGGTTAATAATTTGGCTGCATTATTTCATTAATTAATTCATTACGGGTAATTACTAAGCTTTTACTTGACCTCCAAGTATACTTGTTCCCAAAGAGTAATTGGTTGTTTTTCATGCTACAAATAAGAAGCCAAACACATGTTGTTGTGTGCGTCTATTATTAGATATTGATGGAGAGTTATACTAAAATCTCGGTTGTCTTAACCAAAAATATTGATTGTGAATAATTTTATCTTGTGGTTGCGAGTTGCAACATTCAAAAGATCCTCTTGGCTTGGAAATTAGGAGTTAATTTCACAAACCTAATCAATTTATATCCAAAGTCTATGTTGTAAATCATCTAGAATTCACACGGTTTTGGTTCAACTAATAAGCACAAAAAAGAGTGATTGCATCAGAGATTAAAAGGAAAATTTTGTAGATTTTGTGCGTCTAAAAACCACCAAAATCGAGAAGATGATGAATCAGGTTCCATTGTTGTTTTAAGAGCTGTAAAATCTCGAACATGTTTTTGTAGATTTAGGATTTTGCTCCACAATTTCGTATTATGATTTGTTAGTTGAAGTAGTGACTTGGTGTCCAAAAAAAATCATTATTCATCCAATGTGCACAGCAGCTAGTGATTTTCAGATTGTTGTTGGGTAGATAACACTTTGGTTTATTACCGTTGGATTAACCTTCGACTTTCAAATTTGGATGAGATTTACAAAGTAGATAAGTCCATGTCAAATTGTTTAGTCAACCTTGATTGAGAACGTACAAGTTTAAATTTGCTTCTTGTATTGTTGTTGTTTGGTTTCCCATATTGCTTCTATGTGGTTACTCTACTGCTCGTGTTTGTTCATTCGTGCTTACTGTCGAATAGCTTGGTGCTACTATTATTACTTATTGACAATGGTTGATATTACTGGTTCTCTTAGAAATAATATGGAGTGACTTGTCATGGTGAATGCGACGATTGAGGTCAATGAGAAAGCTATTATCAATGTTGGTAAGTCTAAACCCGAGAAATAAATCTAATTTTCGTCATTGTTGTTCATTTATCTTCTCAACCAAATATAAGTTTCCATGCATTATACCATATTCAAATTTCTAAGTTAGAGAATGCATTTTGGATCATAAATAAAGAATTCGAGTAAATCAAACTTAGACAACTTCTAACTGAAATGCATTGCCACTTACCTGCAAACCAACAAGAAAACAATCCCCAACAACCAAGAGGACATTAAGGACGCGTTGCTTGGATGAAACCTTACTCCTATGTCGATCATAGGCCCTTGATACGGTTTTGGAAGTTGGAGACAACAATTTTGAGCGGCACACACTACATTCTATCACTCCGTTCTTCATTGCTTCTACCACTAAATCATAAATTAATAAAAAAAAAAAGCAGCAAAACATAGAAACATGTCAATCTATATAGCTAGATTCAACATACTTAGATCTAACATCAAACCACAAAGCAACTCATACACAATTATCATAGTACAGTTAAAAGTTCACATTTTCATCAGCTCAACTACATTATTATATATACTTAAAAGTTAATATAGAGTTCAATCAGATCCCATCTATAATTAAATTTAAACTAATAAAAAAACCCCAATAAAAGCAATCAATTCTTTACTCTGTGAAACCACTAATGCACCGACGCCGACAAAATCATGAACTATTAACTGCAATTAATACAATAACAAGCAAAAATCACATCTTGCTCAATTAAAACTCAAATGCTAATCCTTTGTACTAATCTTTTCACCCTCCAAATCACACAATTAATCAAAGCTAAAACTTCATTTAGTACAAAATAAACGACTAAATTTACCTCAAAATTAACTTCTCCGACTTGCAGTGCAATTTCTCCGGTCAGATCGCACCGCGGAAGTGTGAAAATTAGGGAAATTTCTTCGATCAAAGTAAAACGATGCAAAAATTGGGGAATATTTCGGGAATTAGGTAATGTAATTGAGCTGAATTACGAGCTGAATTGAATCAAAAAAATAAGGCCCGACCGACTGTATGAGAGAGAGATGCGAAGCATATGCAGAGAGAGAAAACTCGTGGGAGTTTTATATGGTTTAAAGCCACTTCTCTCTCTTTCTCTCTTTCTCTCTTTCTTAAGTTTATTTTGAAGTTGCTTAGAAATTACATCATATCATATTATCATATAATCAAATGTAAAGATAATATGATATAATAGGAATAGTATTTGATTTCCGATTTGAGCAGTGATACGGTTTGATGGTTATAGAAAGGAAAATAATACTTCTGATACGTGGGTACTTACTAGAGGAGCCTATTTGGACTATGGTAGTTGGGGCCAACGACGTTGTGTGATTTTTTTTTTTTACTAGGAGGGAGGTGTAAGGGGAGATGGTTTGGTGGATTATTACGGCGTGTTTCGTAGACAGTAATTAGTGATGATTGACGGTAATGTGGATGTGGCACTTAAGTAGTAAAGGTATTTGGTTTTTGTACAGTAATAGCAACGATCGAGTTTAATTGCCATGTATATGTGCTAGTATTGGCCGATTAGTTAGATTAATAAAAAACATATGATGGTTAGCGACAATTTTGTAATGATTTCAACTTATGAAAATTCACCATATACACTCTAACTTTTGAAAATTCAATAAATACCCTTAACTTTTACACAAGTAATGAAACAACATACTCTTTTGACTAAAGGAAGGTTAAATCGTTAGTCATTAGCCCCTAATTATCCCTTCAACTTTAATTAGCTAATTATATTTCGAAATTTGACTCAATTATCCTTTTCTGGAAGGGAATACATATGTTTATCTATTGTAAATCAAAGGAGATTATGCCTAAGTGATTTATATGAAATCATGTTGATTATTTGATATAAAGTAAAGATTTGATTTTGATTCTAGATTTTAGTGGTAAATTAAGATATCCAAATCAATCTAAAATCTTGGGAGGAAACTATGTGTAGTTTTATGGATTGATAGCAAATCATGTTAGTAATTGATAGAAAATCATGTTTATGATCAAATCAACTATTTTATGGAAGGGAATAGAGCATGAAATAAGAGTAAATCATGATTGATATTAATTAAATATGTTTTACGATATTTAAATATCAAATTTTTAAAGATAATTCTATCTTTTCCATATAATATTACGATCCTGCGATTTGATCCTATTTCTATCATCGATCCAAAGTAGGACCCGATCCTAATAATGTTGCTTAGTACAACACATGGACTTCAACAAGCACCTTTGCCATCATCAACACCACAACAACAAGCTTCAAAACCTACGAAAGAATAAAGATAAAAAAATGAGAATAGAATACAATCAGAGGAAGAAGCTGAAGGAGAAAGAGATGTTCCAATACCCCGTTTTGCCAATTATAGTTTTAAGGTCTTTAAAGTTATTATTTACTCCCTCCTTAGTTTACTCATTTGCTTTTACTTTGTCTTCAAGACTTTTATTTGATCGACTATTAGTATATTCAATTGTGCATTAATAAAATTTATAAATTGTCGAGAACTCAAATCTACATATTGGAACGAATCTAACAAGATCTCGCGTGATAATATTTACGGTTATATATTAACTTTTAAATACGATCAAAGTTAATGAATTTTGGCTTTGAAAAGGCAAAGAGGTAAACTAATAAAACGAGTAGCTAGGTTCATAGACTTGCAATAGTAGAAAATTATCATATTGCTGCTATTGAATTGCTACGGTTTTAAATATATGCAGCAATAGACTGCAAGGGGAAAAAATATTCAAATAATCTATTGATATGTCATATTTATATATAATTTTTATATGCATTTAGGTTGCATTTTAGAGCATTTAGATTCATATGTAGGTTCTTTATTGCATCATATTCTTAAGTTATGTTATTCTACTTCTATTCGGTATGTTTTCGTGTTCTTGATGAATTTCAGGTATTGAGAACATATTTGGAGCATAATTAGGTAACTTGGGCAATAGGAGCAAGTGGAATGAAGGTACATTGCAAAAGGATCGTTTGGAGTATATGTAATACGAGTTTGAGCGAAAACAAAGCGGAAAATCATTAGAAGAAATATGGAAAAGAAGACGTCTACTCTTCTGACAATAAATTTTTATGTGTTTATGAGAATTGAATAATTCTAGTGGATTTGGAAACTAAACTTAAAGAGCTTTCCAACGATAGGTGGCACACCCCGAGTAGACTTCTAATCAAGGAGTTATGTCTTGTGGAAGTTTGGACTATTTCTGCCGGAATTTGTTATCGTACGCGCAGATAACTAAATTCGCCCAATTAATGATTTTTTTGACTTTCCTTACTTTGTAACTACTTTCCTACTCTTATTAGGATACTTAGTCTTTTATATATTAGGTTACATACTCTAACTCTTGGTTTCTCTTCTTTTAGTTTTAGTTTTAGAGTTTTTAGTTTGATTCATCTTTTTTATTCTCTCTAGCTATCATAGTTTTCTTGTGCTTTATTAATTCATGAACTCCATTAGTTTAATTTATTGAGTTATTTTATTTCTTTATCTTTCTCTTTTTTTATTTAATTATGTTTTCCTTTATAGATCTAGTTTTCTATCTTTGATAGAGTAGTTTTCTTTCTAGGGCTTTAGGGAATTCATGAATATATGAACGGGGTTGATTTATGATGTTTCAATTATTACTTGATTTTACTATTTTCTATTGTTTGTTTTTATTGCTTGTCAATTTGGTTTGGCCATACTTGATTGATTAAATCGTGCAAGGTTAGATTATGCGCCGAGAGGTATAAATCTGATATTTAGGGTTACAACAATAGGTAGAACTATTTCTAATAAATTGCGAGAGCCTGTTAGATTGGTGTTCTAAGGGAGACTTTGGTTCGAGAGAACTTGTTTACCTAGATAGTTTTGTTCAGTTATTTGTTGTCTGATTCATAATGCATTTTTTGATGAACTTATGCCCTAGATCTTTCATTTTAGTTTTAGTGTATAACCTTTCATCCCATATAATTATGACTTTGTTTAGTTTCTCAAGAATTTAAAAGCTAGATCAAAAATCATCTCTATATGGATTCGACCCTACTTACCCAACTATATTGTTAGGATGTTTATCATAACAGGGAAAATTCAATTAATATACAACATAGTGATAATTCTTAGGATTCTCATGTTTCAAGTTTTGATACTATTAAAATTTTCCCCATTTTTGCATGAGTTCCCATGAATTACCTTATATTTCCCCCTACACGCATGCTAGTAAATTCAAAGCAATTTCTTATTTTCCTCAATATGAGAATGAATTATTTTGGAGATACTATCACAGACTTGGGGACTTTGTTGGTCCTAATCATGGAATTGAACAATGGGATATGTGCCTATCGACCTCTGAACTACTAATTATGTATGAAACTTTTATGCTTGAGTTGGATTGAAATGAACTCTATAATGTTTGTTTAGGAAATTTCTAATGCAACAAGTTCAAAGTATTCGTTTTGACAGTGTATTCAATAATTTCCAAATTTAATACTTCATTAAATTTCTTAATCGCTATGGTTTGAGTTTTGCACTATTATATATTTATATGGTACCTGCTAATAGGTGAAGTCGTCCTCCACCCTATTCCTTCTCATCTAAATCATTGGTGCATGGCTAATATCATTTGCTTTGGTCAATGATCTTTAGAATCTTTTTTGTATCTCCTTCCTCCAATCCTCCCCCACCATCTCTCTTATTCATGCTATCTCTCTTCCCTGATTATATATATTCTTCTCCTGACAGTATTCGCTAAAGTCTTTCTCCAGATGGAAATTTCTCCATCAAAAGTGTCTATAACAATATCTCTCCTCATTTTCGCCCAAAACTTCAATCCTCCTCTATCAATTGGAAAAAGATCTGGAAGAGCCCCACTCCTCTAAAATATCGTATGTTGGCTTGGAACGTTTGCCTTACTGTTTTGCCTGTAGGGTATGTTCTTGCTTCACAAATTCCCAATTTCAATCCTACTTGTATCAGGTGTAATCTTGCTATGGAAGACCATCACCACCTTTTTCGCGACGGCCATAGCTCCTCTATCTTGTGGAAAATGATTTTTCAAAAAGAGCTTTTTCCTTCCCCTAATTTTAATCTTCACATTTTCATGAATTCTAGCTGGGTACCAAACTTATAATCTGTTCTTTAATTCCTCTCGGATCTAGACTTTTTTTGTGGGGTTTGGCACATTTGGATTTACCGAAATAAAGTTGTGTTCGATAAGAAAATGGCTTCCCTTTTCAACAAATTTTATGTTGATTTGCATTTGACTAACATTGCCTTTCCAAATGCTTCCACAGGTTGTTCTATCAACTCTGCCCGTGTTTGGTGCCTTCCTCAAAAGACAAAAGGGGTTTATGAAATTTAACACTGATGGGAGTTGGAAAGGTCCTGATAAAGCCGGGGGTGAATGAATTATTCGTCGAGATAATGGCCACTGCCCACTGATATATTGGATTTTCTTCCAAACTTGCTGCGTCCACACCTCTAGCTACTGAACTCGCCACCATGCTTGAAGGACTAATCCTGGCCAAGGATTTTAATGTTTCTCACCTCGAAGTTGAAACAAACGCGCTCAAGCTTTAAAAATCATGCTCTCAATGCCAAAGATTTCGTTAATCATGAATTGGGAATGTTGGGCCATAGCCGGACTATTGTCATTAAGCATGTTAAGAGAAAGGGTAACCAGATAGCTCATCGGCTGGCGCATATTGCTCATCAAATGGACCAGGCAAAGAAACTCCATTTTGTGATTCCCGTGGAGACCTTCATTGCATATGATAAAGATAATAAGAGGGCATTTGGTTGGGGGGCTTCAAGAAAGGGTAAGGGAAACAAAGCTCTTGATTCCCTTACTTGATGTTTGTTTAGTCATTTTAATCATTCTCTTTACCCCCTCCTTTCCCCCAAAGTCCTCTACATCCATTCCCCACACCCCCCTAGGGTTTCACTTACCCTTTCTCTCCTCTACTTCATGGTGACCTTGACCAACCATTGACCACCACACTACCATATGAACCCACCACCCCAACAACCAGAACCACCACACCACCACCTGAACTCACCACCCTCGTCACCAAAACCACCACACCACCACTTAAACTCACCACCCTCGCCACCACATCGCCACCTGAAATCACCACCCTCGCCACTGAACCACCACACCGCCACCTGAACCAACCGGAAAACATTCCCCCAACCATCTAACCACCGAAAACACCCCACCACCCACAACCAACACAAATTTCCACCCCAAACCCGCCGTGAAAAAAAACAAGCCACCCGAAAAAAAAAAAAATCCCACCACCCAGGTTAGCCACCCCGCCCCCTTGAAAACCACCAAACCCACTCGAAAAAACCTCACCCACCCACAACCGCCGCGAAAGAGGGAGGGAGGAAGAACGCCCGGCGCCAAACGTGACAACAACCCCGCACAACCCAACTTAAAAACCCAACTCTAATAATTGATTTTGGCTTTAGATGGTCAAATTCGGCCATAAAAACTTCGGATCTGAAGTTTTTAAGGTCGAATTTGACCTTTAAAACCTCAAATATAGCCTTTAATAGTGGTTGAGAAGGAAAACAAGGAGGGGGGGGGCGGGCGGCGGCGAGGTGGCGGTGAGGTGGGGAGTGGTGGGCGGTGTTGATAGGTGGTAGTAAGAGGGAGGCGTTATGGATGGCAGTGAGAGTGCGCGGCGGCGGTAAGTGGTGGTGGTGGTGGTACTTGGGAGAGAGAGGGGAAGAATGTAAGGAAAAATAGTGGGGGGGGAGGAAGATGAGTTTTCAAACCAAACAACATTCTTTAAGAAAGGGTTTTCTTTTCCTTTCTCCTTGTTTCTCTTTCTTAAACCCTTTCCCTTTCCCCTTCATGAACCAAACGCCCCCTAAGATAATAAGATATCAAGCTCTTTGTGGCTTCCACTTCTTCTACTTAGCTGGACTTTTATCTTCCCCTTGGGCTTGTTTTGTCTTATATTTGGCTTTTGTTGTTACTGGGCTTTAACCCTTTTTGGACTATGGAGTATGGACTCTGCTTTACGTCCTACTTGTACTAATGGGACTCTTTTAATTTTGCGCTATTCTTGGCAGTCTTTACATCCTAGCTTGGTTTTGGTAGTCGTTGCTAGGGGTGTAAATGATGCGAGCCGAGTTCGAGTTTGAGCTAGCTTGACTCGACTCGTTAGTATTTCGAGTCGAGCTCGAGTTGAGTCAATCTCACTCGAGTCGAGTTTGACCGAGTCGAGTTTTAACCAAGTAGATTTCGAATAGCTTGCAAGTGTCTCATGTTAAAAGCAACCTTAAGGTAGGAAAATGTTGAATTTAGGTATTTTGTTACTGATAATTAGATTTTCGAGCTTCTCACGAGTTTTCGAATCGAGTATCAAGTTGCTCAACTCGACTCGCCAGCATCTCGAGCCGAGTTTGGACCGAGTCGATCTCGAGTAGCTCGCGAGTTGTCTCGTCTCATTTACACCTCTAATGTAAATAAGGTCGTGACTCGTGACACCTTTCAGTTTATGACTTGGCTTAGCAAATACTCCCTCTGTTTTTTTATCTTTCTCACCTTTCTATGCGCATCTCCCAATGCACATATTTAAACCTATATATCTTTCATTATATATTAGTAAAAATTATAACGATTGAATATTAATAAAGTACTAATTGAGACGAATCAAACAAGACCCTACACGACTATATTTTTTCTTATAAATTGAAAAAAATTGAAAAGATTCTATCTAAGTATGAATAGTGTCAAGATTCCAAGTGCGAAAGATTAAAAAAAAAAAAACAGAGGGAGTACCTAACACTTGTGGCTGAATGTGCAAACTAACATGACAAACCTAGCATTAAAAAGAAAAAACAAAAAGTGACCCAAAAACCAATAAATTTAGTGACAATCCATGTAACATAACACGAATTCCCGCAACCCTATTCAAATAACTGTCAACTATCTTTAGTATAAAAGAAACATAATAATCAAAGAACAATAAAAATAAAACACTGAAAAAAACAATAAAAAGAACAAAGACCTCCCATGTAATCTTCAAAAGTAAAAGAATTTAGATGAGATTTTTTTTTATAAGCTAAAAACAAAAAACTAAGTACTCAGATATACCCCTTAATTTTATCTGAAAGGTTGATTGTAATAATCCCTACCAAATACAAATAAACCTTTGAGCTTCCTCATCATCAAATCGCAAAAATATGTGATTTACAATGACAAGGTGTGTCAAACGACATGGAGGAGGGGGATTACCTATGTCGCAAACCTCTGACCTCAGACACCCGTGTCAAATGACACACTGGAGTGCATCAACTTTGCTGCACTTCACATTTTGGTCTCCAACACACCAGTGTCAAATGACACATTAAGGTGTGTTGTCCCTGATAGTCATCAAACCATGCTCAATTTAGCTCGAATCAACTCAAGGAACTCCAAAGTCGTCCTCACTCATCTCAGAATCGAGTTCTTGTGCTATAATGATTCAAAAGCCAAAAGATTCTCCAATTCTGCAAAAAGAACACAAGAAAAAACAATACCAAGTCCAAGCCAAGAAAAAGGAGCAGAAAAACTCTCAAATCAATCATAAAATTTCTTTTAAAAAAGCAAGGGGATAAAGAAGGGAAAATTCCAACAAAATATAAGAACATCAACCACTGTTATATGATATGCATAGTGGTTATGCACTTGTTGGCCCAAATCCGGGCTAATATAAATTTATTTTTCCTGCAAAAAGTTAACCAGATAGCGATGAAAACAGTTGGTCCTTTTAGGTATAAAGGCAACTGAGTTCTCGATATGATTTGTTTGTCATCATCCATGGGTGTTAGTGGGATGCACAGAACATATCTTTTATACACCCGATTGTACCTATTAACCTATCTTCAGGCTTCAGTACATTTAAGGCACACCCAGAAGTTTATGTTCAAGACACACCCGGATGCATGTAACAATTCGTATTTAGACTGATTTTCTTCTCATGTCTGTCGAGGAAAAACCAAAAACCAAGTCCAATTGGATAAACTTTCAAACAAAAACTGTTACTAATGTAATACATAATTTACATTAGTAACATAATACCAGAATAAATTGATGTTGACCCCGTAAAGGAAGATTGGATTTCCGATCAATGGTCATCACTTTTTGGCTATCTAATCCAACTTTCTGCAAAAGATTTCCGGAGACTTTCCCCAGAAAGAGACAAGAAATGGAATCACACCAGACCAAGGGCTTCTGCGGCACTTCTTGGACTCTCTTCACCACAAACACTGACAATATTAGTCAGCAGAAATTCCCGGTGCTCTAGTTTCAAGTGTTTTTGTAGACCCCGAGCAACCATCTCCATCTCGGGCTGCAAAAAAGAACATCAAACATCAGAGTGAACATCATAACAGCAAGAGCACTACACTTTGAGCAACAGCGCTGCATAATCAGTCAGTCACAAGTCTATCTGGTAAATAGACAACAGCGTTTGGAGGTTCTAGAAAGAAGGAAGAAAAGGTGATGGGAGAAAATTCAAATCTCCTAGACATTAATTTTCAGATCAGTAAGCACAAAGCTATTGTACGCCATATGTCCTTTTAGGATGCGACTGCACCAAAATAAATATTTAAGGCTATTGTATCTGATTGGTTTAAATTAGATTATTCCTTGAACCAAAACTATTATTCAGACCATTCGCGCCAATTTTCCCTTATTTCAATGTAGTCAATCACAGTCTATAGAAAAACAAACAAATATTTGACTCCATCAAAATGGACTACAATGCTACTGCACTAAAAGATAACAAATTCAAGCATGACCCGCCCAAATTTACAAATAGAAAGTTCTTTATGATACCATGCAGCTCATAAAAATTTAGTTCGAAAAGCAAGTAGACGTACGGAGGAAGGTTCCGGTGGAAATATCTGGTGAATTAGACAAATCTTCTTTAACTCCTCCATTGCTTCTAAGTGTTTTGCTTGCATCTCCAAGGCCTGGAAAGAGTGTATAGAGCAACACCAAACAACATCAGAATCAATTCATTCGCACTTCAGATATGGAGTTAAATGGAATTGAAACATGCAGTGAACTTTTGAAAAACAAGAGAATGAAAACAGGGGTCACCATTTCCTTGTCCAAACTCCCATTGATAATCCCATCAAACAAGGCCAATGTGGTTGGTGTAGGTACAACAGCAAATGGCTCTCAAAGAAAAGGTCTACATAGTTTGAGGCAATTGTGAATGTTGGATTGCTTTTTGTGTTTGGGGGGGGAGTGAGAGAGAGAGAGAGAGGAGAGAGGGAGAAGGGATGATGTCTGTTCCCCAGCAACATAGAATTAGTAAGAGGCTAAGAGCAGTTTGAGATAGTCCCTCATGAGCCAGAAACATTTCAACTTGTGCTATGATACTCAGACTCTGACATGAGTGCTGAGACTCAGGTACGGATCCAAGAGTTTGACAGGAAAAATTCTGAATCTAAAGGTATGGGACACGTAAACCATGTTTAAGTTAAGATATGGACATGGGGAATAGGATGCTTTCCCTTGTTTTTGTACATGTAAAGAGAAGTATTATTTTCCCTTTTCTGTCAAAAAGGGAAATGTCTATAACCCATATTGGAGTTTTAAGTATCCAATATGGATGCTTAAGTTAGAATGAAGGAAACCAAAAATCATAAATGTATAAAGTATTATGAAGAGAGACTTCAAGTCATAAAATTAAAACATTTACATCAACTAAGGATTGTATATTTCTCTACAATGAGAAGGAAAAAAGATAACTAGATGTGACAAGTATAGTTCATCCGTCATACATGATTTCATAAACATTTTTAGCACGAATGTTACATCATCAATTTTGATGAATGTTAAAATGTGGCAAATGCATTCTCTATTGCTGGCTACTTCATTAAACTTTTGCTAGGTAAAGGAAGGTTGTAGAACCACCACAAATAAATACTAAAATGTAAAAAACCCAATGACATATCATACAGTTGCAAAAATGGCATCGAAATCAATAGTATTACCCAAGCCTGTAAAAACCATTGGCGTGTTTGAGCAGCAACAGCAGCAGAAACAATTGTTGCAGCTCGGAGATCAGAGAGACCTACATCATAAGCAAGCCCAGCTACAAACAGTCGTGCATCTTCACCATCAATTTGGACTGAAGGACTTCTTGCCCTGCAAAGTAACAGAATATATCACAAGTAAAAGGAAAAATCTGGGAGTGATCCAGATTCGGAAATAATAAGCAGATATTATTAGAGAATATGACCTGTACCTGCAACAAGTGTTTATGACATTGTGCACAGCTAACCGATAAAAAGAGTCCCGCGCATTCTCCGTTCCGAATGAGAGTTGTACTCCAGACTTCCTACAAATCCTATGCAGCTATTCTCACAACCAACAACAAAATAAAATAAGATATAGAAAAACCAGAAAAAAAAAATTCCAGTCAATTAACAAGTAAAAATTGAAAAAGAAGGAGAGTACTCTAGCCTCTAGGTAGAACAATACATATACAATCTAGCATTTGGACTTCTACTGCAATAAGACAGTGATCAAGAAGGAACACAAAGAGGCTCTATCCGTCCAGTGCCTTCAATCCTAATTTAAAATTGCACCATAAATCCTACAATTGTACTCTTCTACTTCACACCAGGTGTTTATCACTAATTAGCGTAAGTTGACGGACGCTTCATGTAACATCTTCTATCTTAAAGGATTAGTGGTCTTTGTCGCATAAGGATATAAATTTCCACTAAGAATACCTCTCCTACATACCAAGTCTTAAGTTTCGCAACAGTTCCATCCAGGTAATCACACTCATCAGTCATCACAAACTAATGTATCCCTTCTCTCCACCTATTGCACAATACCATATCACTTAATTACTTAACCACAGCATTTGCCCATCAAACATTGGTTAAATGTTGGTGGATAAAACTTTCATAAAAGAGCTAGCGCCTTCTTATAGGAAATTGAAGGATTAGGAAGCAAGAGGACCAGATATTTTTTCTGGAAAAAGTGATGAAATTATAAGTCTTATAGTGACCCTCTAAAGGATAAAACCAAGTTACAAAATATATCTATGGTGATACAGATAAAAGATCGAAAAAATTAGGTTATTTTCCTAGATTAATCTACAAGAGTTTATGTAATCTATTCACCAAACCCTCTAAATCACAAAATTGCAGATAATATTCCACATCAAAAGCAAACGGAATAATTTCTTAAATCATTATTCCAAATATGTCATACTGACTTTTATGCCTCTATTTATAGAGAAAAGTGGGAAGAGGTGCCTCTAATTCCAAAATACAAGTCTTTTAATTTAAATGTTCTTTAAATCGACAGAATTCTCAATAATTAATGTATTAATCAGTATAACATCATATCTTCACGACATAATCAACGAAACCCATTAACTGGACTTAATAATATAAATCATCACGTCTAATCATGTGTCTAACTGTCTAGGCTCCTGAGAAATTTTAGAGCAACATGAACAATCTTGATGCCTGGTTGGGCCAATTTGCTTGGTTGCCCACGGCAACCCCACAAATTCCCTTTTAATATCACTGCAATGCTGTAGCAGAAAGTATAACAAACGAAGCCAATATTGTTGAAAAAAAGCCAATAAAACTTTATCAAATACATGACTCAATGTTATTCAAGAAAACTCTACAATTCAGATTCAACAAGGTAAAGCAGCTAATGACCCAAAGAAGTTGAAAATCATTTAACAAAAATGTCAAAACAAAGGTGTCTATAAAATATATACTATATTCATAAGGTAAAAGATTATTAGCATAATTTATCAAAAAAAAAAAAAAAGATTATTAGCATAAAAAACCACTAACTTCAAGTATATCTTCCTCTGAGACGTCCTTTCCTCTCAATTTATCATCCATGATTGCTGGAAACAGGCCAACAAATCATGATTGGAAGAAAAAAGTATGATTCTAACATTTAGACAGGCTTGAAAGGCATGCATTTACCTGTTCAAAAGGCAAATTAACATCAATCAAACACACAATAAAGACAATTTCGGTAGTAGAAAGATTAGACAATGGCAAATGAGAGAAGACAGACAATATCAAGCATTACTATGTCCGCACAACAAACAGGTAGCTATTTTCCCATACAGCATAAAGGTACATCAATCACCCTCTTACGGAAAGAAACAAAAAAAAAAAAAGGAGGAGACATACATTATAATCATATTGAATTCTATCCCACAGAAGAAAAAAGTTTATGAGCTTAACAGGCATTTCGACGGTTTCACCTTGGTTCATCTCTCTCCCTCTCTCCCTGCGGCCCCAACTAAAGCTTTTACTTCATGCCATCACTCTACCTCTTTCCCCATGCCCCACTTCTCCCTAGTACAAAATGTAATTTAAGAAAAGAAAAGCTGCTCTAGATGTCCCATGTCAACTGGGAGATCCTCAACTTCGAAATGTTCAGAAAAGTTCACCAGCTCACCCACCTCCCTATAATACCTATAAGTTATTTAGCTCAAAATTCAAACCAACATTGATATACTTCCTTCGTTCCAAATTAGTTGTGACACTTTCTATTTTAGGAAGTCTCAAATTAGATGTTACACTTTCATTTTGGGTAATAACTTCTCTCTATCTCTCTCCTATCACATGGGACCCTTTTGTTTTCTTTCTCTATCTCTCTCCTCTCCAAAAATTGCCTACGAGTCCGTGATTTTCAAAGTGTCACAACTAATTTGGAACGGAGGAAGTATAGATATTTCGTCATCAAGAGCATAGTTTCAGGCGTCTGAAACAACCCTTCCTTGGAAAAAGGCTAAAGCACCAAATCTAGAACCAAAGGGAGGGTAAGTTTCACAAAGGCTATCTAGGTTGCGTCACTTGTGATCAATCCATATACTTCCCCCATTCTTTTTTATTCCAATGTTTCCTTTATTTGGAAGATTCACATTAATTACAACGTTTCTTTATTTGGTAATATCTTCTATCTATCTCTCTCATATCACATGGGTTCCACTTTTTATTTATATCTATCACTCCTTTTTTCTTATATAATGTGCCAAATGACTATGTTGCAATAATAATGGAACGAAGGAACTATCACATAGTAACTTCCCTCACCTTTTTCCATTAAATCATATCAAATGATAGTCCACCTACATTATAAGTTTATAACAATACTCCACACTCTGTCTTCCATAAAAATTTGTTTCCATAACAAAAAAAAGCCAATTACCGAAGCAAGAAACAAGTTCATATTAAGAAATACTTTAATAACCTAAGAAACCTCTTTTCAATCAATACACAATCCAGTCTACTATCATTAACAAAACAATGTGAGTCCTCAAAATAACTAACCTTGAACGAGTTCGTCGGCCTGTCTCTTAAACTCCTCCCTGTTTAACACCAAAGCAGGTCTCGGACCGATAACCGGCCACCAACTCGGCAACTTCCTCTGCTCTTTACGCATCGAACTCCTCGGCATTACCTCCCAATCCCGCTCATTCGTCTGAATATCATTCTTCCTCCCTCCTCCCTTAACAACTCTCCTCTCAACCACCACTTCTCTCCCACCTAAACTCCTATCCCTTCTCTTAACAACCTCCACATTCATACCCCCAACCCTCCGCCTAAACCCTAACCCTAAACCAACCAAAACCCTAACAAAAACAACACTAACAATACTCCAAATCACAAAACCACCAACAAAACGACCAGTAGACTCGGAACACGACACTACGATTCGATTACTCCCTGGTTCAATGATTATAAGGTTTCGAAGATCATTGTACGCTTCAATTCCAGAAGAGACGAATTGATTGAACTTCGATTCCCAAAGATTAAGCGGTGTTCTGGTTTTCAATTGATCGACGTCGAGGACGAATTGGAGCCTGTTATGGTGATCGGAAGATGAGGAGTGAGAAGGGTCGGTTCTTTTGAAGCGGTTTTTGCGAGTAATACGGCGGCGCCGGCGGCGAGGAGCGAAGGAGGAGAGAGAGGGGGGGATTGTGGAGTTTCTTGGTTGTTGTTGCCATTGTCGCCATTGTTGGTGGGGAAGTGAGGTTGTGGAGGTCGTTGCCATTGAAGGGGGAAGAGAGAGAGAGAGAAGATTTAGTGGGGAGCTAGTGACTATGAGTGAGTAGCTGAATAGCCTCGGATTATGTCAACGCTTGTTATTTACTTCTATATCAGTTTTGAATTTTTAATATACGCAGCTTGAAAAACAAGTTAATTAGGTGAAAATTCTATTGTGCTTCCAGGAGCACGGTGCGCATCATACACCCAGTGAATTTGTTCCATTTCCGATGAGTAAATGTTCTATTTCAAGAAATGTTCGTTTTAGCATATTTTTCAGCAAAAATATGTTCTATTTTCCGTAAAAAATGTTCTATTTTCAATAAGGAAATGTTCTATTTCAACAAATGTTCGTTTTAAGCTTATTTTTCAGCAAAAAAATATGTTCTATTTTCTGTAAATAAATGTTCTATTTTCAATGAGTAAATGTTCTATTTCAACAAATGTTCGTTTTAAGCTTATTTTTCAGCAGAAAATTATGTTCTATTTTTCGTGAAAATTGTTCTATTTTCGATAAACAAATGTTCTATTTTTAAAAGCAACTTTATTCAAATTTATTAATCAATTTACCTCACATGCACAGTAACAACCTCGAATCACAAAATAATTACATAAATTAAACACACAATACAAATCAATAATCAATCTCCACAAATGAACAATAAAACAAGGTCAAATTGCATAATAAATGAAAGTAGAATCTTCAACGTACGAATCAAATGCAATAAAAAGAAAAAACCTTGGGAGAGAGGAGAGAGAAGGACGAGTTGAAGAAGGAAGAAACAATCTGGAGAGTTTGACATGAGAGCGAGACAATGTGTTGGAGAAGACTCCATTAGAGGAGGTTGAAGAAATCGAGGAAGAGAGCGCCATGAGTGTATAACTGTTGTTGCAGTAAAATGTTCGTTTTTGTATTCTTAAATGTTCGTTTTTGTATTCGTAAATGTTCTATTTTATATTGTGGGAGCACAGTACACACTGTGCTCCCGGGAGCACGGTCGACGGATTATTAATTAGGGGTCTGTTCTCCCCAGTTCAGTTCCTAAATGATAATCCTTACTATTAACTAGTTATAATGTAATTCAGTTCAGTGCAGTTCAATTCAGTTCAGTTCAGTTGTTTTATGCCGAAGAGAACATGCCCCCTAGGTGCATATTGTGTATTGTAAAACTTTTGGCCTACCAAAAAAAAACAAAATTTGAGTTTATTATGTTAAAGGTAAGTTCTGATAAGTTTTAATAAGTTTAGATTAGTTGTAAAGTTTTATAAACTATGAACTATTGGTAAAAATAATCTCAATTATGGTTATTTCGTTTTTAGTCATATTAAGTGTACATTAAATCTTCCCAAAATGATCACGTGATATGAAGACACCGATTTAGCAAGTAATATTAGCTATGTGGCATACAATAGCGGATCTATAAATTTTATATGTGGTAGGCTGAATGTGTTAATATTCTTTATATATCATATCTAGATTATAGATAAATTACAATATATGGTACTCATTATTCTAATATCAACAAAACTCTCTATGTCTCGTTCTCCCAAAGGTATGTCATAAATTATAGTGGTTATTTTCTAACTGAATTAATTAGTAGATCTGGAGATAGCGAGGTATAATTTCTAGAATGAGAGATAGTGACATTTTTATCTTTTACCTTCTATAATTGTTAATACTTTATCGTTTATATACTTGCTTTATGGTCTTGTATTGAAATTTTCAAACCATATAATAATAGATTTAGTGTAATTTAATATTTAATACACCTTTTGTTCGGTAGTATTCCTTGCATTCTGTAGGAACGATCGTTCTATTAAAAATAATGAAACAATAATAATATAATAAACTCTTACACACACATCCCTAATTAATTGGCCCGCATAATTTATGCATAATATAAAAGTACTTACTATCTTAAATCAAATCAACTTCAACAACAAAATAACAGAACTCATATCTCATTTTATCTATATTCTAAAACTTTGTGAACAGGAGCTTGTTGGTATTAATATTGGCCATATGGAGTAATTTTAATTTTTTTAAGATTATTTTTCTTTCTCTCTCCTTCCATCTCCTCACCCCTCTTGCCTAGGGGTGAAAGTTATTCGGATAAAAATCGAAATCCAATCCGATCCAAACCGAATTAGTATTTTAGATTGGACTCGAACTACGTTCGGATTGGATTCAGATTGAGTATTTTTGAAAAATCGATTTTTCGAATTGGATTGGATTAAGGGTGATTGGATCTAGAAATCCAAGATTATCAAATAGTAAATAGGCCATATATTGTATATTTATAATTGGGCTTAACTGATTCTTTTTATTAAAAAGTCAAAATGGTCTGACAACCCTTCCCTTCCCCTAAAAGTTAAAACTCTAACTTTGTTGTTGTAAAGTTGATGTATCATATTTTTATATAGTTTTTAGATGTATTTAGGTAGCATTTTAGGAGCATTTAGGTGCATTGTAGTTCATAATTGCATATAATTACTTAAGTTGCGAAATATTATTCCTTTTGTGCATTTTCGGTGTTCTTTGATGAATTTCAGGTATTGAGAACATAGTTGCAGTATGATTGGACAAGACTGAATATTTAGGAGCAATTGGATGGAAGTTACATTGATAAGGATTGTTATGAATATCTATGAGTGCAAATTGGAGTCAAAATGAAGTTGGAATTTAATATAAGAATTGTGAAAATTGAGTCATGCCTACTATTTTGTTCATAACTTTTGACTCGATAATGATAATTGCCTGATTCGAGCGGCATTGGAAAGTCGACTTGAAGAAATTTTCAATGATATGTTACACGCGTAGCACAAGGAGAGTTATATTCTAGGAGATATAGGCTTTACAAGATCGCACTGATTTGCCGAGGCCTGTTACGCGTAAGCGGATTTGTTATATTCGCCTATTTAATGACATAGTTGACTTTCCTTATCTTGTAACTTACTTTCTTAGTTATATTAGATTACATAGTATTATATATATGAGGAATCACTCATTTGTGAGGCGCTCTCTCTCTCTCTCCTCATATTGTACGTGATTTTTAGTTTTCTTAGAGAGTTTCTTATTATTCTTCAAGACTTCATCTTTCCATCATCAATTCAAGTATTCTCATTTATTTTATAATTTTGATTATTAGTTATGTTTTCTTTTATATATTGTTTAGTTTATTTGATTATTATATGTGAGTATTTCCAATCTAGGGTTAAGCAAACCCTAGCCTGCTAGCCATGATTAATATGTAATGTATTCTTTTAAATTCCCAAACTAGTTGTTTATTCGTTCTTGCTTAATTGATTGTGCATATTCCAATACTAGATTAGGGATAATTAGTATTGTTATCATTCCATTGTCTTGATCACAACGGGAGTTGGGTTTTGACGAATTTGATTATTTCAATTAAGGACATGAAGTTATCCACGGGAGTAGGTAGAATGGATTGATAGGAAGTTAGAGTGTCGCGTTTAATGTCTTTAGTTTACATGATTCCAC
The DNA here is from genome assembly GCA_947646795.1 of Beta lomatogona. Lineage (NCBI taxonomy): Eukaryota > Viridiplantae > Streptophyta > Magnoliopsida > Caryophyllales > Amaranthaceae > Beta > Beta lomatogona. Next base: position 136,224 of record CANSNZ010001069.1, read on the forward strand.
GGGAGTAGGCTTGAGTGCATATTAGGGAAGCTATAGATACTCGGGAGAGTTTTATGGTATTTTATAGGGCATACTTGTTCTTGTGAACATTTCATTGACTAGTTTGGGGTAGGAATTATTGTATTAATTCATGCTAGTGGGGATACTTAACTCTAGAGTCTTTTATTCATAGATTAATTTGTATAGTTGATTCCATCGTTGATTGACCTCCTTTAATCTTACCATATTATATAAGAGCTAATCATAGAACAAATTTCTCTCTGTGGGATCGACTCTGACTTACCCTACTACATTGTTAGGAGGATTAGTTAGGTTACTTATTTTTGTAGGTGCGCGACACGCCTATCAAATTTTGGCGTTGTTGCCGGGGAGATAGTTTGTTTTATTTAGTTTTTATTGTTGGTGAGACTAGAGTGTATATAATTTTTTTCCCTTTCTTTTATGAATATATTTTTTTTTCTTTTTTCGTAACATGGAGTCATATTATTATGATGATGGGGATAATTCTTTTGATAGGCAACATAGTTGTAATTCTTGTGGTTCTCATGTTTTTAGTTTTGATGCATCATATCAAAATTCTCCCAATTTTTACATGAGTTCTCATGAATTACCTTATATGTTCCATGAATCCCATATACATTTTAGTAATTCTAGAGCAATTTTTTTCTTTTCCTCAATATGAGAATGAATTGTTTTGGTAATACTATTATAGACTTGGTAATCTTATTGGTCCTAACCATGGAATTGAAATTTGGGATATGTGCCTAGTGATTTATGAGGGGTTAAATAAAGAAACTAGGGAGGTGTTTGAGTCTATGTTAATGGACAATTTCTATCTCAATCGATCACCTGATTATTGCTGGGATCTAATTGAGTGGTTGGCTAAGAATAATTATGAATGGGACATGTCTTTATCTTCTAGACCAACTAGGGGTGTAAGTTCGGTTTTTTGTTCGGTTTTGGGACGAAACCAAACCAAACCGAAATAAATCTGGTTTTGATATTTCAAGTCCAAATGCAAACCGAAATTTATCCCAAACCAAACCAAAACGGAAAAAGAAAACCAAAACCGAACCGATCCAAACCAATCCGAAATTTATTTTTTCTTCTGAAATCCAAACGAAACCAAAGTGTACAAAACCATATCAAAACTCTATATTCTCTATATTTGTTAATAATGAAATAATTGTACATTTAACATTGTAAATAATGATATAACTATTTTTTTTAACCTAATAACGAAAAAATAAACTACAATAATTATCTGTAAAACTCTAACACCTAAATGACGAAAATAATGAAAAAATAAATAAATGAAACCTACTATGTGTTCTTCGATCTTCTTCGTCCCGTGTATCTTTCTTCGGTCTTCTTCAAGCACTCATTCGTTCTTCGATCTTCGAGGCTCGAGTAGTGATATTTCTTTGATCTTGTTCGCGCAGCGGTTCTTTCTTCGATCTTCTTTGCCATGAGGGGAGAGAGAGAAATTGGAGAACTGAAGAGAGAGAAGTGGAGGAGATAGAGTAACGACTGGATTGAGTTAGGATTTCTTAGGAGAGGATGAGAAAGTGAAACGGATGGAGAGATAAATGAGAGTTCTTCTTTTTGTCCTTAGGGCTTTTCAGTTAAAAGAGTTAGAATGGGCTGATATCTTTTAAAACCATCATAAGCCCATATGGCCATATTACATAGATAAATGTCGGTTTGGTTTGGTTTTTTGGTTTTTCAAAATAAAAACCGAACCAAACCGAAAAAACAAATTTTTCAATCCAAACCAAATCGAATTTTTTAAAAAACCAAACCACATTACTAATTCGGTTTGGTTTGGTTCGATTTTCGGTTTTTTACCAAATAACTTGCACACCTAAGACCAACCCTTTCATCCCAGATGCATGTTACAACACCTTCTTATTCTTCGAACGGTCACCTTCTCATGTTATTTCTTTGTGTGATGTGACACCCCTAAATGGTTTCAACCCCTCTTCCCAATATATTTGTGATAATTCTATTCAAAATTCTCATCCCGAACCATATATTTCTGATGATGATGATGATGATGATGATGCGGGAGGGATAATAAATGTGAACTATTGGGATGATGAGATTAAGAAAAGGACCAATGTGATGGATGTTCTGAGGGGTTTAGCACCGTCTCGATTGTGTTTTAGATTAATTATATAGCAAAAAGGGAACCGTCTGGTAGGTAATTAATCTTTGCTAAAAATTTAATAATTTTTTGAAAATAAGATTATTGAAATTTGTATCTTAATTTGAAAAGATGGTTTATCAATATCAGATTAATAAGTAGATGAAGTCAGTTTTGAAAATATGAACAGATATTGAAAACAATAATATTGAAATGCATATATGAATAATAACTTACTTTGAATGAACTTGAATGAACTTTTACAAGGATTGAGTAATATGAGTGTTCCGGTATGGAATAAATGTTGTTGGAGTGAACCGATATCCTTCAACTATGTAAGCCGGTGTGATGTCCTGCAAGACTGAACACGTAAACTAACCTCGGGGGTTGATCCGAGGAACGCCCCTCCAATGCCTAAGTCAGTAAAGGGTAATGACCGGTATATCTCAATGTAGAGTATATTAGTATATGTGAACGTACCTTAATGACTCAGATCATGGGGTATTTAGAGGAGCTGGCAGTGTCCTAAGCAAGGTAGGACACTACTCCTATTGGTTGGAAACAATTCTATCCTCTTTTGATACTTATCTTTAGGCCCATAGGCGCATTGAGTAAGTACTGGATCAGACATAGGCCCATTTAACAATGGCCCAAATGATAGACACCGGTAAGGTGCATGAATCTAGCCGGCATGGCGTAGATGCCGGTATCGTGTTTGGCAGATTCCCAGTCAATGGGACTTCCTCAGATGAGTTGACCATGACGGTCAATAGCGGTCCAATTGGACAGTATGGAACTTAGACATCCCCCATACAACTAGCCCTAAGCCGGCATAGCTGGTACATGCATGTCTTGCTTAGTCAATGTCAAACCGTCATGGGTTTAGCCGAAAATCACTCTTTCACCTCAGAGCCGTTAGGAATCTCCGAAAATAGGGTTAGCTTGCGGAATACGAACCGTTGCCTTGGTTTGTGTGAAGATGTGACAAGTATGTCAGTAACTGCCTACAGCTGTTTCTCGACTAAATTCCACATGGCATGATCCGGACGGGAAGACGAAGAGTCACCTGATCCGGGCCATGAATTCCCCTATAAATAGGGCTTGGCCAACTTCACTTGCTCATTTTCAAACTGCTCTCAAATTCTCAAGCATTACTCTACGAATTTTCTCTCTGAGCCATAGATTTCTTTTGCTCGTAACTTCTCTGAATTCCGGCCAAATTTCCTCCAAACAATCACAAAATCTTCGTCGTGAGATTCCGAGTCGCATTCTGCCATTCTTTCGAGCTTTCTTGCCGGTCGATTTAGCGCTTGTTCGTGTTCTTTCGCCAGTTTTCCTTTTCCTGGTATTCCCACAAATCCTCTCTTATCGCAATATTTTCATCTAAAGTATAAACATGTCTTCCAATTATGATTCTCAAAACCGATCTGAGAGCCCCCCTTCCATGACCGATAGTGATTTTGCCTCTAACGGATCTGATAGTCCGGTAGTTTCTGCTAGCTCGCCGATAGTAGATTCGGCTAAAGAACTTAGGACTAAATCAAATAAGGATTGTAGTACTTTTAGGAGGGTTCTCAAGGAGCCGGTGTTACATGCCTCCCCTTTAACCGCTATCAGGGCCTTTGGGGCCATTATAGGAGTGCCGGTATCCGGCCAGTATGGTACTATGATAGGGCTGGCTGAGTGCTCCCCCTTGTTGTTCCCTCCATCGACCGATACCTCTGTTAATTCCCTTGGGGATCCCTCATCCTCTAGATCGGTAGAGGTGTTGGAAGAGGTCACCCCAAACGCTGAATCATCAGATGAAGAAATGGAGAATGCAGGCATGGAAGATGAGGTTTCTTCCGTTGCCTTGGAAAATGTGGACAGCGTTCTGCACGACATGATGTCGGACGCTGAGTCGGTCTCACAGGAAGCCGACGATGACGAAGATCCTCCAAAAGACATCCCGAAAGATGATGACGAAACGCTAGATGACTTATATATGCCGCCATGTAAGGATGGCAATCCCTCCTTTATACAAATTGACAAAAGTTGGAGGACGGCATTGAGTAACTCATTTTGCCGCAAAGGGGCATAATACTTTGCTTTCCTAGACGGGTATGAACTTGTGATGCCGTTTGAAGGGTGTCGGGTTACTGATTGCCCGCCTGGGCACATTGCGGTGTACGCGCATATGCTAGATTTCGGCCTTAGGTTCCCTCTGGACCCTTTCATAGGTAAAATTTTTAAGGCCTGGAACATATGCCTGTCGCCACTTACGCCATTATCATGGCGTAACCTGATTTGCTATGCCTGGACCGTTCGATATAAGAGGTTTCCTAAAACCTTGAACCTTTTCTGGAAACTTCATTGGATCAATGAAGACAGCTCCGCAAAGGGCAAGGGCAAGGGTAAAAAGAAGAGATCCAAGGCCGACAAAGAACTTGGACAGGGTGGCTGGATGTCCATGTACACCAAGGGCAAAAAGCTGACGGTGTATCCCTGAAGAATTGGCAACCCCGTTTTTTCTAGGTCCGCGTGCCTGATAATTTTCCCTTACGCCGGTATTGGACGGAACCTCGGCCCAGGATGGAGCACATTCCTGATAGGCGTCTGACACGCCGAGAACTGGTGGCCTTCGAATTTTTTGCGGCGTCTACCAAGCCAAATCCTCAGGGTGGTAAGCCCGTGCCAGTACCGCTGAATTGGTTGCCACATGCCAAGTACATTCTAGGTAACGTGGCCCTTTCCGCGCTTGGCTTTTGCCAAGCTGAGCCCCATGGTAATTAAGGATAATGTCGGTCCCTTAGAGCTTGACTTTCTTGCTTGCTGTTTTTTTGTTGTTACTATTATTTGTATTATTATTTTTTGTTGATCTGAATCTTTGTCATTTCCAGGCCGGGAACACCTGATTCGAGAGGCTCTTCACCTGAACCAGAACTACATACCCATTTCAAACATGTCTCCTAAGCCTGCTAAGAAGTATACCTCCATCCCCCCGAGCATTGGCGGCCGGGGTGGTAAGCAAGGCCGTGAGCCGGCCGTGGTAATGGCGGTAACGCCGGACATGTTCCGGAGAAGGTTGCGCCGCCATCAGTTAACAAGCAGCCCCCTGTCATTCCTCAGCCCAGGTCAGAGAAAAAGATCCCAAAGGGTGAGTGGCTGAGGTCGGGACCTCCTCCTTGCGGCGAAAATATATAAGCAGCATACTTTGCCCAACATGATTTCAGAGCTGCGGAAGTTCGTGGAAATGGGCAAGACCGGGTTCATTAAGCATGCTGACGTTCAGATACCGGAGATTCTCCGAAAGAGATGGACTCGGTCACCTGTTCGGGATGGTGAACTGTTCAAGCCGAAGCTCAACGTCCTAGATGACGAGTCATTGCTCCTGAAGGGCTTCCAAATGAAGTATGACATGCTGATAGAGCAGGTCCATGACGTCGCTGCCGTTCATGCTCAAAACTTGGCCGTGGTAAGCTGACCATTTATTTTAGCCAAGTGTGCTATTGGTATATTTTGATGTTACAGTTTCTGACCTTTTTCTGTTTTCCTTTCAATCGACCCATTCTGGTAAAGAGCTCTGCGGCATCTACCGGTATTTTCAAGCTGTCTATTTCGGTGAGGTAGACGGTCACAAGGCCACCAGGGAAAAGCTGGCCGCCAAGGATGCTGAGATAACCGCCGCCAACAACGAGCTCAAGACCGTGAAGGCCGATCCGGACAAAGCCCAAGCCGACCTTCAGTCAGCCAATGTCCTGAATAAAGCCAATACGATAACTTTAAAGAACAAGGACATTGAGCTGCAGAAGCTGAGGGAGGAGCTCCGTGAATCGAAGGACCGGGAGGCCAATGCTGCGGTCGAATACCGAAGGTCCATGGACTTTGTCCAACGCTTGGCCAATCGGTACAATGGGGGCTGGGCTGCCGCTATGAGGTGCGCGAAACATGCCCTCCCCGGCATCGATTGGGATGAGGTAGAAGAGGCCCACGGTCGTCGGGAATTCGAGATTCCGGTTGAAGGGGAGGTGCTCGACTACGGGGTAACGGAGGCAGACATTGCCAATGCCGACCCTCGCGCTAATTCGATGAGCCGGAAGATCAGGATACCGTCAAGGAAGGCGCCGACAACGAAGTCGTCAAGGATGATGAACAGAATGATGTGGTCATCCTTGACAAGGACTCTGACGGTTCGGATCTAAAGGCAGCGAGTGCACTTGTTGATGAGGCGGCGAAGGCGTCTGGTGCTGAGGCTACTGTGGCCAAGGTGTCAGATACCAAGAAGGCTCTCGCCTCTGATGCTGCCTAGGGTATTTAGCCTAGGTCTCCCCCTTTTTCCCTGTTGTTTCTTCGCGGTTTTGCCGTCTGTGGCTGACCTATTTTTGTGCCTAGTTCATACTAGGATATAAATATGACTATTTTTATTAAGGGATATTATCTCAGATAACTCTGACTTATATACCTTTTTCCAATATAACTCCGACTTTGGCAGCCCTGTCTCCGATAACCCTGAACTTGATTTTTGTCATTAAACCTAACAGAATGTCAGACGGCGTTAACATGGTTTCGAAACAAAAATAATTAGGGCTTTTTTAAAAAAAAAAAAACTCATCTATTTCTTTCTCATGTTCTTCAATTCTCATACTTCTCAAGCACTCATCAATGGTGTCCACCACTTTCTCTCTCCTCTTCATTTCCTCTCTCCTTTGCGCTGGTTGGGTGCGCTGATTTCATTGATTTATTTTCTGTAAGTATCATCTATCGAGGACAACCTCGGTTTGTCATGTTCCTTTTGGTGAGGGTGTTGGGATTACAAATGAAAAAGAAAGTCCAACATTATCAAGATATGAACTTCAACCCCATGATTGATACTAAAGAACATACGATAAGCATATATTCAACATTATCAAGATATGAACATACCCAGAAACGTCCAAGTCTCCCTCAAGTCTCCCTCATTTCTCTTCTTCATATTCTCCCCAATTCAGAATTCCAACTCTTAATTACAACCAAGAAAATCAGAGAGAAAAACCTGAGCATTAACAATGGCGTCTGATTTTTGATTTTATTTATTTATTCTGCTTTAACCCCCACCTTTCGACCACCACTGACGAACCCATCACCTTTCGACCACCACCACTCGCCCAATCTTTCTCCTTTCCGCGACCCGCGCGCACCACTACACACCACCACCTGCTCTTCTGCTTGCTGCCATTCGCCGCCGCGAACCGCTGCCCATCCACCAGCCCTCCTATCGCCGCTTCAAGGACCCACATTTTCTCCCTCTTCTGTGTGTCTGTGTCTTGTTTGGGTAAGTCAGCCTTATCTTGGGTTATTTGTGCTAGGTGGGGTTTCAAACAAAAAGAGTAGAGAAATGATTTGAGCGTTTTAGTGTTGGCTTGCAGTGCAATTGAAGAGAGAGAAAGTGGTGGAAACCATTGATTGATGAATGCTTGAGAAGAGATGAAGAACAAGAGAGAGAAAGAGATGAGTTTGGGGTTTTTTTTTTTAAAATGCAGTAAGTATTTTTGTTCGAAAATAATTAACAACGTTAACAATTCCGTTAGGTTTAATGACAAAATACAAGTTTAGGGTCATCTGGGAAAAAAGAAAAACGTCAGGGTTAGTTGGGAAAAAGGCCTATATGTCAGGGTTATCTGAGATAATATCCCTTTTATTAATGAAACTTATTTTGCCAACTCTTTTGTCGGTTGTGCAATTGTTTAAATTATTCACACCTTGTACATACGTTTTTACTATCATAACGGCAGATCCGCATGGGCTCATAGACCGTTAAATAGATTTGTCTGTCTACCTTATTCCGGCAGATCCCCTAGGGTCATTGACCAGTTAAGAGTAGAATATAGCCTTGTGCACTCTTTCTTGCCAGCAGATCCATATTAGGTCATTGACCAGCAAGAGAGTCGTAAGGGTCGCTTCCTGTCGGCAGATCCAAGGAGGTCATTGACCGACATGAGGCGTCTCTTGTGTTGGCAGATCCAAATAGGTCGTTGACCAGCACTAAGATTTGCTGTCTTTTTAGTTTCCCCTGACGGCAAATCTACTCAGGTCATTGACCGTCAGGGAACTTGTCTTGCATCAATTTAGTTAATCTTGACGGCCGATCCGCTTAGGTCATTGACCGCCAAGAAATCAGTAATAAGTTATACGCACGGTAGGTTAGAAGATGCTCATCTTATTAAAAAGTGGCTCTTCCCGGTCTTACCAGAATTATTATAATCAAAGCAAATAATACTAGTTTTGGCTGTAGTGTCGTACTACTAAGTAATGCTAATCACGGCAACAACGACGTTTTATTATTGACTATGCAATTATAATTAAAAAAAGCAGTTAAACAAAGTATTTTTTGAGCACGCTGGCATTCCAGCTGTTCTTGAGCAACTTGCCGGACAGGTCCCCCAGCCGGTACGCTCCTGGAACGATTTCCTCCTTCACTAGGTAGGGTCCCTCCCAGTTGGCTGTTACTTTACCCTCCGTATGGGATTTTCCAGTGGCTGCTGTGCGCCTCAGGACTAGATCTCCTTTTTCTATCGGCCGGCTTCACACTCTCTTGTTGTAGGCTTTGCTTATCCGGTTTTTGTAGGCGGCTGACCTTAGCTCTGCAGCTAACCTTACCTCTGGCAAGAGATCAAGGCCTTCTCTGTGCAACTTGCCATTCAGCTCAGGGTCATAGTTTAGGATCCGCCAGTTCGGTAATCCGACCTCGACCGGTAACACAGCCTCTGCGCCGAACGCCAGCATGGATGGGGTTTCTTCAATCCTTCTTTCTCGGTGGTCCTATTGGACCATAATACTGCTGGGATCATGTCGGCACACGCGCCTTTCAAGTCATCCAGCTTCTTCTTGTGTGCATTCAGAATTTGTTTATTAGCGGCTTCAGCTTGGCCGTTACTCTAGGGATGACATACTGATGAGTACGCGAATTTGATGCCGTAAGGACTCAAGAAGCTTTTTATCGGGCTGCAATCAAACTGGACGCCATGGTCCATAAGAATCCCCATGGGGATTCCAAACCTGGTAGTGAGGTTCTGCTACTTAAACTTCCTCACCTGGTTAGCCGTGATCTTCGCAGTCGGCTCCGCTTCAATCAATTTCGTGAAGTAGTCAATTCCTACTATCAGGAACTTTCTTCCTCCAGATGCCGGTGTGAATGGTCCTATGATATCCATCCCCCACTGAGCGAAAGGGATTGGATTTAGGATTGGCTTCAAACCGTTTGCCGGCTGATGGATAACAGGAGCAAATCTCTAGCATTTGTCGAATTTTTTCACGTAGGCCTGTGCATCTGCCAGCATTGTCGGCTAGTAGAATCCTGCCGATATGGTTTCCACACACCGCTTCGTCTATTTCTTCAATAATTTTGTGGCTTCATGAGCCGTGACGCACCTTAGGAGTGTGAGTGAAAGACCCTTTTTGTACAGATGCCCTGGAAGATGCAGTACCACATGACCTCCCTCTTTAGCTTCTTTGCCGCCATCTTGCCCTCAGGTAGACTATTTGTCAGTTTGTATGACATTATCACGTCATACCACTATTTCCCCTGACTAATTGTATTTACCTCTGGTTTGGCGGTGTCTATGCTCCTTTCCGGCAGTATCTCTATCATGACACTGCGATTCAGATTGGTCGTATGAGAGCTAGCTAATTTGGATAGGGCATCCGAAGCCATGTTCTCAGCTCGCGAAACCAAGGTTATTTCAAAGCTCTGTAATCCTGCCGTTATCTATTTTACCTTGTTCAGGTATTTCTGCATTACCGGCTCTCTAGCTTCGTAGGTTCCTTCGATCTGACTCGATATGAGCTGGGAGTCTGTTGTCATTTTTACTTTCTTGGCTCCTGCCGCTATGCATAGACTGATTCCAGCTATTGCTACTTCATATTCTGCCGCATTATTGGACACTTTAAAGCTAAAGCGGACAGCATACTCAAACGTGTCCCCCTCTGGAGATGTCATGACCACTCCGGCACCTGGTCAAGCTTGGGCCGCGGATCTGTCAACAGATATCAGCCATGTGCCGGCAGGCTCCTCGGTGTCCTCTCTAGTGGTCTCGACTATGAAGGCAGCCTGACTTGAGCCTTGATGGCTGTTCGTGGCCGGTATTCGATGTCGAACTCAGAAGGTTCAATTGCCCATTTCAGCAGCCTGCCGGTCGTGTCCAGCTTATGAAGCGCTTTCTCTAACGGTTGATTTGTGAGTACCTGGACGGTATGGGAGTCGAAATATGGCCAGAGCTTTCTCGCCGCTATTATTACGACATATGCCATCTTCTCCAGCAACTCGTATCTCTGCTCTGCCCCTGCCAGTACATGACTCACAAAGTAAATGGGGTGCTGCTGCTTCTCTTTTTCTACCAGCAGAACTGCTGCTACCGTTTTCACAGACACCGATACATATAGTTGGAGCTTATCCCCCATCTCGGACCGGGTGATAGTCGGTAGTTGCTTAAAATGTTCCTTGAGGGCTTCAAAGCCTTGCCTCTGTTCGTCTCCCCACTCAAACTTCTTGTTCCCCCTCAAGATTTTGAAGAAAGGTAGCCTTCTCCGCCGACTTGGAGACGAATCTAGTCAGTGTCGCCATTCTGCCGATCAATTTCTGAATATCCCGGATAATCTTCGGTTCTGGTAGTTCACTTATTGCCCTGATCTTGTCAGGGTTTGCGTCTATCCCCCTTTCACTGACCATGAAATCGAGGAACTTGCCGGATCTTACCCCAAATACACACTTCTTGAGGTTCAGCTTCATGTGGTATTTGCGAACGGTTGTAAAGGTTTCCTCGAGGTCAGTGATGTGGGCTTATTCAGTTATGCTCTTGACGATACTATCATCTACATACACTTCTACATTTCGGCCCTTCTGATGGGCGAATATCATGTCTACCAACTTCTGATAGGTACCTCCGTCGTTCTTCAGACCGAACGACATAGGCTTGTAGGCATAGACTCCGGCATTTGTGATGAATGCCGCTTTGTTCCTGTCAGTCTCAAGGAGGCTTATCTAATGATAGCGCGAGAAGGCGTCCATGAAGCTAAGCAACGCATGGCCGCTAGTGGAGTCTACCAGTTGGTCAATTCTGGGCAAAGGGTAGCAATCTTTGGGGCATGCTTTGTTTAGGTCCGTGAAGTCCACGCACATCCGCCATGACCCATTAGCTTTCTTGACCATCACCACATTTGACAACCACTCCGGGTAGTCACAGGACTCGATGAAATCTCCCGCTAACAGTTTGTCTATCTCCTCTTTAATGGCAGCTTTCTTCTCAGCTGAAAAGTTTATCTTCTTCTGTTTTACTGGTCGTACATCTTCATTGACATTCAACCGGTGGACCATGAACGTTGGATCAATTCCCGACATTTCATCTGCCGAGAACGCGAAGACGTCAGCATTGCTCCGCAGTATACTTATCAAGTTTACCTTGACGTTGACCGCCAAGTCGGCCCCAATTTTGACCGTTCTCTCTGGTCTTTCCTGCTAAAGGCTGACCTCTTCAGTTTCTCCCTCTGGGCTAGGTCTCGGCAAGTCTGCCGGCCTTCCCTCAAAGTTTTCCATGGACAAATCCTTGTTAGCTTTATTTTCTGCCCTCCGCCTTTTTCTTTCTGGCGGCGGAGATTATGCCAGTCGCTTGTGGTTAGAATTCTTCAAAGCCGTCAAGTAGCATGCCCTGGCTGACTCTTGATTTCCCTTTAGTCTCTCCGGCTTTCCACTATTCGACGTATAAATCATCGTTAGATGGTAGGTGGATACCACTGCCTGAGCGTCGTGGATCAGTGGGCGCCCTATAATAGCATTGTAGGCTGCCGGTACATCGACCACCAAAAATTCTACCATGATATCTCGGGACTGGGACCCCTCTTCTAGTTTAACTAGTAGTTTGACGGTGCCTTCGGGGACGACAGATGCCCCTGTGAACCCGATTACCGGATAAGAGACCAATTTGAGACATGATCTTCCTAGCCCCATCTTCTCGAATGTGGGCATGAATAGAATATTGGTGGAGCTGCAACCATCTACCAGAATGCCATGGACCATCGCAGTTGAAATCTGCAGAGATACTACCAAAGGGTCGTCATGAGGTAGATGATCCCCTTGGTGTCCTCTGTTGTGAAAGATACAGACGACGTGATTAGTGGTGCCGACCATTGTCCTGTGTTGTGGTAGTTCACTTGGTGTCTCACCTGCTTCAGGCTGGCTTTGGCGCCATGTATACTCCCACCGTGAATAAGTGCCCCTGAGATTATTTCAATGATTCTCTCCTTGACAGGCCTCCGATTACCGTCATCTTCTTTCGGTGACCCCTCTTGGTCTGTCCTGGCCTGATACTGCTTAAAATAGCCTCTCCGTATCAGGTCCTTAATTCCATCCTTCAAATCTTTGCAGTCGTCCGTGACATGCCCATAATCTCTGTGGAAATCACACCACTTTGACTTGTCACGGCCTTTGTAGAACATCTTTCTCGGTCGCTGCCATTTATCATCCTTCTTGTACAGCTCGTAGATCTCGGCTCTGGACATCGTCAGGGGAGTGTAATTGTGGTAACGATCTGGTCGTCTTTCTTGGCCCTTTTTCACCGAGTTACTCTCCTCCCTTCTACCAGAACTGTCGGATTTTTTGTCTTTTCGGTACTTATCCTTATCCTTCTCCTTCTCTTTCTCTTTCTTCTTACCATCCCCTTCAGACCGCTTTGAAGTTGCTACTTTGTCGAATTCCTCTCCTCGGATAAATTCATTGGCTCTTCCAAGGACCTTAGTTAGGCTGGTCAATTTCTTGCAGCCCAAGTAGCTTCTGAAGGCGGTACCCTCTTTCAAACCAGTCATCAGTGCTAGAACTGCGAACTCCTGCTATAAACTGGGAATGGTAACGGCTTCAGAGTTAAAGCGACCGATATAATCCCTCAGGCTTTCCTTCTTTCCCTGCTTGATAGACATCAGCTCGCCAGTAGTCTTCTCCTACGCTTATTGCTAACGAAGTGTGTCACAAACATGGATGTAAGCTACCGGAAATCGAAGATAGTTGCCGGCGGTATGCTTTTAAACCAAGTCTGTGCCAGGCCAGACAAAGTGGAAGGAAACACTTTGCACCAAACAGAGTCAGTGTCGGTGTATAGCAGCATGTGGCACTCATAAGCAGAGATGTGGTCCTCAGGGTCTGTTTTGCCGTCATACTTACATGTCGGCATCTTGATCTTTTCCATGGGCTCTTGGAGTATGGCCGTCGAAAAAGAAGAGTTCCGGAGGGATACCGGCGCTCTACTTCGGGCATACTCGCTCTCCCTCCTAGGCTGAGATGATTGTTGAATCTTAGTGTCCTGCTGATCTTCTTCGTCTCCTTCCCCCCACAGGCTCTGTGGGAGTCTTTGAATTCTCCCCCTGATCCGGATCATGCCGGCTTGGGTCACCCTGTCGGCCAGTTGCGAGAGAACGCATCTTTCTCACAGGACTGTGTGGCCTATTTAGGGGACGCTTGCTAGTACGACCGGTCGGTGGAGTCTAACTCGCCATGGCTTGGAAGACCTCGGCAACGCTCCTGAGTTGTTCAGGGCTGAACATATGTTGCAACACCTCGAATATGTTGGGTTGAGGGGTCTCAGTGGCCCCCTTACCCTTATCAGCTTGTGGCTTGGAGGACCCAACCACCGGTTGCGGGGTCTTGAAGCCGGGAGGTCCATCCCCCACAACATTGTTGTTCTTCTCAGTTTTCGGCATCCCAGAAATCTGCTTGGGATCCATGAGGCAGGCAAATGGGCTGGCAAGATTATGGCTTAAGACTAAAGGTATAGTTCACCCCTCCTTCTAGCACCAATTGTTCCAGTATGGAATAAATGCAGTTGGAGTCAACCGATATCCTTCAACTATGTAAGCCGGTGTGATGTCCAGCAAGACAGAACACGTAAACTAACCTCGGGGTTGATCCGAGGAACGCCCCTCCGATGCCTAAGTCAGTAAAGGGTAATGACCGGTATATCTCAATGTAGAGTATATTAGTATATGTGAACGTACCTTAATGACTCAGATCATGGGGTATTTATAGGAGCCGGCAGTGTCCTAAGCAAGTAGGACATTGCTCCTATTGGTTGGATACAATTCTATCCTCTTTTGATATTTATCTTTAGGCCCATAGGCGCATTGAGTAAGTACTGGATCAGACCGAGGCCCATTTAACAATGGCCCAAATGATAGACACCGGTAAGGTGCATGAATCTAGCCCGCATGGCGTACATGCCGGTATCGTGTTTGGTAGATTCCCAGTCAATGGGACTTCCTCAGATGAGTTGACCATGACGGTCAATAGTGGTCCAGTTGGACCGGTATGGAACTTAGACAGCCCCCATACAATGAGTAATAACTATTTTTGAGCGTAAGGCTTTTGTACAGGATTTTTGATTTCGCTAAAACTTGCTATGAAATATTTGCTCTATAAAATACTTGCTCTTCTACTGAAATACATTCTCCTATTTATATTAAACGTGCCTTGGATTTATCTGAGACATGTCAGATAAGCATCACCGTTTGGAATAGATAAGTAGTACTGCTTTGAGTTTGCTTCAGCACCTGAACATTGCATCTTTGTATTTTTCTTTGAATGAGAATTTTGCCTTGATGTGGAAGGATATGTTTCCTTTGCTGGTGATCCTCGGAGTGAAATTGATATAGTACATGAAATTTTAGTGTTTTATGTCTTTTGTTTTTTATGTGATTGAAGTTCTTGTTGTTTTGTCCATTTGTGTGATGCTCGAGTAACTTCAGGAGTATTTATCAGATATTCAGGTGGTATAACTAATTTTTGATGTTGATGAGTGATCGTTAGAATACCTGCATTGAAAACGTTAGTAAAATATGTCCCTTATTTTTGCCTAAGTGATAAATCACTTAGCGGGAATTTTTATTTTTAT
Source organism: Beta lomatogona (assembly GCA_947646795.1). Classification (NCBI taxonomy): domain Eukaryota; kingdom Viridiplantae; phylum Streptophyta; class Magnoliopsida; order Caryophyllales; family Amaranthaceae; genus Beta; species Beta lomatogona. The sequence goes on from CANSNZ010001069.1 coordinate 151,257, forward strand.
TGCCCTAATTTTTGCCAGGAAGATCCTGCGGGCTATTTTCTAGTAGTTTGAAAAAGAGAATTTTGCCTTCTTGAGATAGAAATTTTCCAGCTTTGAGTTGAGATATATATGGATCCAGTGGTTCAGAGTGATTGACGCCAGTAATAAAATATTGTTGCAGCCATGTAGGGAAAGCAACTGTTGTATTTCCGTAATGAATAATAGTAACTGGATCTTCTTCAGATCGTTTGATTAGATCTTCAATATTTCTGATGATGTAGAAAAAATCATATGCTCTTGCTTGAGTGGGATGTATGATGGTGATAAAGTTATATTTTATACATGTTTTGGCTCGTTATATTACGTTTTGGTATAAGTTCTGAGGCTTATAAAATGTTTTTTATATGATATAGTAATGTTATAATAGTGGAGGTACTTGAGTAACAAAATTGATTTAAAATATGAAAAATATACTCAATAAATTACTTGCTTGATTCTACTATTACTTATACATGCTAATTTGGTTTATTTAATAATTTATTATAGTAGTATGTTTTTACTATGCAAATAATTTTTAATTTAGTGCCCATTTGTTTGTCACTTTATTGTTTTGTTTTATAGGTGAAATTTGCAAAAGAAAACATAAGTAGAGGGGTCATCAAGGAAAACCCTTCTTGTGGGCCAAAGTATACAGCAAACATAAACCAACAAAAGAAATGAAATGGAGTGGACCTGAAAAAAATGAACTCTTGCTGGGACAAGAAAACTAAACACACTGACGGCAGCCACAACATAGAAATTGGTCTTTTAGATCCTAAAACAAGGGGGAGCCACACATTGAAATAAAGGGGGAAGAAAAACCCTTCTTTTGGGAGGGACGCATAAGACTAACAACAAAAGATACGCACAAGGGGGGATTTTTAAAGAGGAGAAAAGAGAGACACGGGACGAGAGGACGCAGTACGCTAGAGCGAGAGCAATAACGTTCATCTGAATCTGAAGTTTCTTTCTCTCTTCTCTTAGTTTATGTTATTTAATTTCGTTAATACTATGTTTAATTCATATTTTTGTCTTCAATTAGTTTCATTAATTTAGTTTCAATGTCTAGCTAAATTTCCATGTTCTAGGTTAGGGATGTAGTCTTTTATATTTCTATCAATGAATTGAACTAAGTTGTTTGGGTTTGATTTATTATAATTGCAATTTGATAATCTTGATTTGTTTCATACTATTAATCTGGCCAATTGATTGTATGTTTAAGGTATTGAATTATTAGCGGAAGTGAAAGTTTAATATTAGTTCGTGGGATTATTAAACGTCAAGTAGTATAATTTTAGGGATAGTTATACACTTGGGGTGGTCTTTTATATGAATTTTTGTTCTTAATGAGTTATATCAATTGTTATGATAAAGGAAATAGACATAAGGTTGGTATAGATATACGTTTTCTGCCTTGGAAGAGGAGATAACATGTTATAGGTAAATTCGATCATTGTGATGTACTATTTCAACCCAACAAATAGTTTAATTCCATTATAGGAAGTAAAAGGTGAAACCCGAAACCTAAAACTATCTCTCATATTTGGTTTAATTTATACCTATTGTTTGACGATTTTAGTTGTTAGTATTAGAATAGTTGGTATCCTAGAATTTTAGTCTATCATCACCATAAGCAAAGTGTTCACTTCTTTTTCGCCAGGTTTCATTCGATTTGTTGTGGATTGGATGATGGATAAACCAGCAAGCTACGGCTGAAAAGCTTAGTAAGCTTTCAAGCCACTTACGCCTATTTCTTAGGCGTAAGGGCGCAGGGAACTGTAATTGTGAAAAGGTTGGAAGATCTGGCCAAAGAAGGTGATAGCCCTGTAGATTCGTTCCCATGGTTCGATCCTTCCCAGTAAAACGCGGCGTGTTCGAATTCTATTTCCGGATCGTCTAAATAATATTAGTGTCTCTTAATTTGGTAGTTGATTATACCTCCTTGTGGGAAACGATACCTTGCTCACCCTATATCTACACTAATTGACCCGTATACTTGCGGTATTTTAAGTTACATTTAGGACCGACCAGATGGCTGGATCACTGGTGTAATTATCACATTTTATTATATTAATCAGTATGAAGTAGTGAGCTGGTTTGATCTTGCCGTTCTCCATTTCTATATTGGCGCAGATGATTTCTTCATATATCCATTCTGATCCTTGAATGGAATATCTTACTGAAAATATATATTGCTGGAATTTTGTGAATTCTTTAAAAAAACTCTGGCCCAGGCTCCGGTATTTCGTAGAACTTCCTAACTAAACCATATTTCCTTGTATGAAAATATGGATCAGTCTTCTGAAGGTCCGGTTTGATAATATACAAATAGTAGTATTGATCATCCCCATGTTCGCCAGATGCTATAGGGAGATATTGTTTCTGATGAGGAAGTCGATGTACCATTTGTTGAAATTTTCTTGTTTCACTTTATTGATAATGATTTCTTGCATATCTGTTGGAAGCTGATAAATCTGGATGATTATGAAGAGCTTGGAAATTGTTTTATGTACTGTAGCTAAAGTATGGGTTTTGGCTGTTTGAGTGAGGTTTATTGATAAATTTTTGTGTGGTTGGGGAAAGTTTTTTTAGTAAGTCTTGGATTCCTTGCCTATGAATTTTTCCTTTCTGTGTTGAATATAAGTTTTTGGTTTTTTTCTTTGGAACTAGAAGATAGTAGAGTTTTATGCATCTGAAATAATTAAATAAGTAAGTAATATTGGAAAAAAGTAGTTTTTAGGAAAATAAATCTTTTGAAATTGCACAAATATTATTACAACATCCTCTTTGACAAAATGGGGCTGACTCTTTTGAACAACATGAAGTTGACTCATTATCAGATTCTATTTGAAATAGATGATTTTCACTATGGTCAGTGAGGTTATGGTCTGAGGAATTTTCCAAGTAACATAAGGCTAAATTTTTTTATTGAAGGTTTGAATCATGACCATATAATTCATTAACCTTTTGTTTTAAGTCACATTCGTTAGCCTTATGACCTATTCGACCACATTTATAGCAATAAATTGGCTTTTTGGGATCTATAGTTTTCTTTGGTGGTCTTGTGGGTTTTTTAAAAGTCTTTTTATAGTATGGGTCATTGTTTGAAGGTTGTCTATTTGATCTATAGGTTTCTCTAAATCTTTCCCTATTAATAGTAGAAGGAGGTTGAATTTTAGGCAGACCAAATGCAGCACAAAAACTACCTAATTCTCTGTCTTTTTTTTTCTGATGAATATTTACTTTGGATTGCTAACTCTTGGCATAAAGAAATTGCTTCTTTTTTTTACAAAAGAAAATATTTGTCCATAAGTCATACTATCATATGGAATTTCAACTTGACCAATACTCTCTCTTAGTTTTAGGAATATTCTTTGAGAACATAAAGATGGGAGACTAGATATAAATCTTTCTTTCCAAAAAGTGATTGCAATCACTTCGTCTAAAAATATTACTAAGGAATACATTTTTGTACCAACAATAATCATCAAGGCCCTGTTCTTTTGGACTTATTTTCAGCAAAAATAAGTAAAAATAAGTTCAGTTCAGCAAAAATAAGTTCAGTTCAGCAAAAATAAGTAAAAATAAGTTCAGTTCAGCAAAAATAAGTTCAGTTCAGCAAAAATAAGTAAAAATAAGTTCAAAAATAAGTTCAGTCATGTCTAATGTTGTAATTATTATTTTTATTTTCAATATTACTATTAATATTATTATTATTATTAATATTATAATTATAATAACGATGAATTTCTATTTTTTATTTTTTTATTTTTTAATTTTTTTTTACTTTTTATATTTTTTAATTTTTTAATTTGTTAATTTTTTTAATTTTTTAATTTTCTATTTATTTTATTTATTTTTTATTTTTTTATTCTTTTATTTTTTTATTTTTTATTTATTATTTAGTATTTTTTATTTATTATTATTATTATTTATTATTATTATTTATTATTAATTATTATTATTATTTTTTTTATTAGTTATTATTTATTATTTATTATTATTATTATTTATTATTTATTATTTATTATTTTTATTATTATTATTTAGTATTATTATTATTTATTATTTTTTTTATTTTTTATTTTTTATTTTTTATTTTTTATTTTTTATTTTTTATTTTTTATTTTTTATTTTTTATTTTTTATTTTTTATTTTTTATTTTTTATTTTTTATTTTTTATTTTTTATTTTTTATTTTTTATTTTTTTATTTTTTATTTTTTATTTTTTATTTTTTATTTTTTATTTTTAAATTTTTATTTTTTATTTTTTATTTTTTATTTTTTATTTTTTATTTTTTATTTTTTATTTTTAATTTTTTATTTTTTATTTTTTATTTTTTTTATTTTTTATTTATTATTTACTATTTATTATTTATTATTATTTATTATTTATTATTTATTATTTATTATTATTTATTATTTATTATTTTTTATTATTTATTATTTTTTATTATTTATTATTTATTATTTTTGATTATTATTATTATTATTATTTTTTATTTTTTATTTATTATTATAAAATAATAATAATAATAAGTATTGATAATATTATGTTAATACATTTTAGTTCAGCTAAAATAAGTTTAGTTCAACAAAAATAAGTTCAGTTCAGCAAAAATAAGTTCAGTTCAGCAAAAATAAGTAAAAATAAGTTCAGTTTAGCAAAAATAAGTTCAGTTCAGCAAAAATAAAATAAGTTTAGTTCAATTCAGCCAAAATAAGTTCAAAAGAACAGGGCCCAAGTGTAGGACATCTAAGATTAGTGAGAACTACTTGATTTGTTGACATTTCTTCTTTAGGATTTCCAATAAAATGCATATCAATCATATTAATAAGAATTGAACTTTCGTCTAGAGCTTGTTGTTCATTTTCTATTTTGACATGATTAATTATTTGAACTTTTGTCTCTATATTAATACTATTGTCCCATCAATTTCTTAATTGACCAGTTTAACCAGTTGTAAGAAAATCTATAATAGTATGTTCATGACAATTCTTTGATCTATAAGTAGTAATAGCCATAGTCATTTCAGATAGCACATTTAATGTTTCATATTCTGATTTTCCATCGACATTCCATTCATAGACTGCAGTTCCATCATATTGTGAGTCTCTGAATTTATGTCGTTCTTCATATTGAATATCTGGTGGAGTGGGTCTAGTATAATAATTTCTAGTATAAACATTTTTCCAAGAACTATTATTTATTTTATTAATTTCATTTTTTTTCATCATCAGAATTGATTATTTTATTTGAATTGTATTTGTCTAAGACATTAATATTATTAGTTGATTTAGAAGTACCTAAGCTAAATAATTCTCTTCAATTTCACTAATTAAAGGAGTTGTTTTTTCAGGTAAATTAAGAGATTTTTGACGATATATGGGAATACTTGAAGTATTACTATGTGGAGTAGCTATGTCAAAGGGGAATTTTATTTCCTTTTTATTATGTTCCTAGTTTTGATGTAATGTCTTCAATATCAGGAGATTTTTTGGACTCTAGATGTGTAGATAACATTTCTATTTGTCTTAAAATAGTAGTGAGAAGCTGATTTGAATAATTATTTTGGTGATATAATTTTTTAATATCACCTAAATTAGTAAGGGAGCAGTTATCATCTTCTCTTCCTTTTTTAAAAGGCGCCATGACAAAAGATCTTTCGTTATTATTAACTTGAACTTCAGTTAAGGGAGGATGAATAGATTTAACTATACTTCCATCTCTTAAAGTCCAACTTTGAATTAAACTACTTGTCATGTTTATTTGATTTTTGTTGAATGGATAAAATATATTATTTTTTATGGTATATGTAGAGAACCATGTGAAAAAAGGAATATTAATTTCTAATTTTTTCATGTCAAATCAATTCTAGGCTAACATGATTTCTAGCAATTTGATCAAAATATTCAAAGAACCAGTCTTTTTTATCATTATATTCTTTTGAATAAAAATCATTATGAATATAATCTAAATCTATTTGGAATTCCTTTTTGATAACATTAATAGAGGAGAAAGTATGTGGTTTCATGGCTGAAGAAGTACGTGAGTTTGAATTAGTAGAAGATTCTCCTACTGGTTCAGGACTTCAGGTATTGGGTTTTTATGAAGATACCTCAAAATGAAATTTTTTAGAAGTAGACGTTCGAGGATTATCAAATAAGTTTTCTTCGTATGAAGGTCGAGCATTTTCATAAGAAGTTGATGGTATAGCTACTTCAAAATAAGTGCCTAATCTTATTATTACTTGACCATCAGGTTATTCTATAATTTGATCAATTTTCTTTTGGGCAATATTTCTAGGAGGAGGATTATAATGAATTAAAAATTGTTTAGAAATAGTGATTTCATTCCATTTTAATTTTTTAGGAGTAAAGGTAGCAGCACTTTTAGTTTCGACTTTTAATAAAATAGTTTCATCTATAGTGGGATGAAGTAAACATTTCGGATTTAGTTGAGAAGATAATAGTCTAAAATATATACGGTAAATTAATGCGAAATTTTTAACATATTCCCTAAATTGTACTGTAAAATTATTTGAAAGGTGGACATTTAAAACTAAAGTGTCTAGTATCCATGGATCGGTTAAGTCTACGGTAAAATTTGGACAACAATTAAAGTAAAATGGACCATTACAAATATTAGTTTGAGGCCCTGTTCTTTTGAACTTATTTTGGCTGAACTGAACTGAACTTATTTTATTTTTGCTGAACTGAACTTGTTTTTACTTATTTTTGCTAAATAAATAATAATAATAATAATAATAATAATAATAATAATAATAAATAATAATAATAATAATAATAATAATAATAATAATAGATAATAAATAATAATAATAATTAATAATAAAAAATAATAAATAATAATAATAAATAATAATAATAAATAATAAATAATAATAATAATAATAATAAATAATAATAATAATCAATAATAATAATAATAATAATAATAATAATAATAATAATAAATAATAAATAATAAATAATAATAATATATAAATAATAAATAATAATAAATAATAATAATAATAATAATAATAATAATAATAAATAATAAATATTAAATAATAAATAAATAATAAATAATAAATAATAAATAATATATAATAAATAACAAATACTAATAAATAATAAATAATAATAATATTAATAATAATAAACAATAAATAATAAATAATAAATATTAAATAATAAATATATAATAAATATATAATAAATAATAAATAATAATAAATAATCAATAATGAATAATAATTATTATAATTATAATAAATAATAAATAAATAATAATAATAATAATAATAATAAATAATAATAATAATAAATAATAATAATAATAAATAATAATAATAATAAATAATAAATAATAAATAATAAGTAATAAATAAAAAATAAAAAATAATAATTACTAAATAATAAATAACAAAAATATTAAAATAAAAAAATAATATAAAATAAAAAATAAAAAGAAAATTAAAAATTAAAAATTAAAAAATAAAAAATAAAAAATTTACAAATTCATCGTTATTATAATTATAATATTAAGAATAATAACAATATTAATAGTAATATTGAAAACAAAAATAATAATTACAACATTAATAGTAATACAGAACTTATTTTTGCTGAACTAAACTTATTTTCGCTGAACTGAACTTATTTTTACTTATTTTTGCTGAACTGAACTTATTTTTACTGAACTGAACTTATTTTTACTTATTTTTGCTGAACTGGACTTATTTTTACTTATTTTTGCTGAAAGTAAGTCTAAAAGAACAGGGCCTGAGTCATAGCTAAAAGAGAATCTTTATATCCAACTAAGCGGTTATCTCTTAAAGCTATATATACTAGTTGTTGGCCGGCGCGCATTGCAAAAATTAATTAGTGAAATGGTTGCCTAATTTTCTCGATCACGCTTATTTGAAATAAACTCAATACAATTTGATGCAGTACAAGTTATTGGGCGGCCCTTGAAGTTAGGGAAAATGATTGCGAATAACTAAATGCAAGCATTAGCTTAATCGATTTAAGCAAAACAAAGCATGTGTATTTGGTAATTAGATATAATAACATTATGCATATAGTCCTTGTTAGTGCAAGCTAGTTTTGTGTTACAAATATGACAAGGGTTTTTCACATGCTCAAAAATGTCATTGAGTCATTAACTCATTGTTATATCTATTACCTTCCTCAATGATGCCTATTAGCAAAAGAGATTTGTCCATATTAGAGATGATTAACTATACGGGCCACACTGTTAACATTATCACCATGATGCACGCCGTCCCCCAAGTTTGAAAAAACAAAGGTGTACACCAAACTAGAAGCATGAGGATAAGTAATTGAATGATATTCAAAATATTTGGGTTTTGTACGCAAGAACATAATATACTTAGATTGCATAACATATATGGATCTAATCTAACGGTGTAAGCATGTGTCTTCAATTGGCATTTTGAAAAGTTTTTCCAAGTCTTTACTAAACATTGTAACTAAACATATACACATAACGTTCCTATCTCACAACCTGCATTCATATGGGAATTCAGTTGTGTACTCTGCCACTAAGTTCCTTTCTGAGATACAATATGAAGAGAAAGATTTCATATATAAATGAGAGACACAATTTACACTACTTTCACAACTTAAGCAAAATTATCATCCAAGCTAATGATATCAGAGCTTTCTTAGCAACTTCAGTTCCAAAAATACCCATGGAAAGACCAATGTCTGCCTAAATGTACAAATCAACAAACTTAACAAAAAAGACTTTCAAAATCGACTAAACGGGAGCTTAAAAGAGGCCTCTCCTACTTGCTAACTTAGACAAATACTAATAATATGCATTAATATACCTTAAAATCCTAATTTATATTTTATGCATGAATGAAATCCACATAACAAATTGCATGAGTTTGATGGGCTCAAATAGTTTTTTTACGACGAGTACTAAATCTTGTTGTAAATTAGTTATATGTACAATGAGATTTCTATCTGCGGTTCTCGTCGTTAATCTTCATCTTCTACGATCATATTGTGTTGCAATAAGATAGCAATGATTTCATTTATGTCCAAATTTTAGGCTTATTTCCATCCCACTTTTTAATATTCCCTATTATACAAATGTATTGCGACCACCTTTCTTAACTCACAATTTTTTTCCCTTGATTGTTAGTAAATTCCTCCACACAACCGCTTTAAGCATTGTGATTATCATATTGCATGAATAATGTGTAAATAAGCATATATCAATTACAAGTTACCATTTAAAAAATCAAATCATCTACCAAAAGTAATATAATGTAGATATATAATGTTAAGCTTCTCCATCTTCTTTGCTCCTTGTGCTTGGTCAATCTTATGCTTGAGGCCCTAGCAAGAAAAGACAAGGCTCGGAATTGAAATACAAAAATTAAAAAAATTCAATGGAATGAAAATATTCAAACGCAAGAAAGTGGAAAATAATTATCTAACATATGCTTCATATTAGAAAGTGGATAGTCTCTGTCACTCTTTACTTCTCACCTCTTGTTCTAGTAAACATCATGCAGCAACTCTCCACGATATATGATCAACATATTAAGCTGAAATCTTGAATAATTCGACTAATTTGCGCTATAACCTGTCCAACTATCTCGAACTTTTAAGAATCACCTCCATTAGCACATAAAAAAAACTAACAATGTGTAAATTCTTTGAGTAACAGAGATTTCAAGCCCATATTTTGTGTACGAATAACACGTCATGTTCATAATACTAATCAATTAGAGTTCATAGTCACTAACAAAATCATTTTTGTATGAAGCACTAATTAACTTGTGGGTTACCCGACCATGCACATATTTAAGAATCTGGAAAGCTTTGGTGGGACGGGTGCACTCAGAGGGAAAAGTTGCTCACTTTTAAACAACAATATCATCACAGCTGTTCCTGAAACGGCGATAGTGATTAACTTTTTCCATGCTTTTGTCTCCTCCTCCTGGACACATTCAAGCAAAGATGTATCAAATATAAAAAAATGTGCAGCTTAAAAATAGCGTAAGTGATGCACCTAGATTCCTTTTTTCATGGACTTGAAATCTACAAACCTCTTATGCTCATACATAAAATAGCAGCTTAAGGTGTATCTTGTAACCTAAAATAGCAAATCTGGGCAAGCTTTAAAAAATCTCAAGCACTTACAATACAATGATGCACCCAAGTTTAAATACCATATTCTTTTCTTTTTTTGTTTAATGTGGGAGGAGGCATATCACAAAGTAAATTCCAACCGAAAAAGTCTAGAACAAATATAATGCAACACAAGGAATGTTCTCAATCATCTTGATATGAATAAGAACTTGGGAGTTTATGGGATCTCAACTAAGTCTCTTATAGCAAAATGAATGTATGGTAAAATAAAAGGTTATCACTCCCAGATAAAGGTAAGAAGCAAAAGCAACATAACCTGCGTAAACCCACCAGCACCCAAAAATTGACTAAAAGCTAATAGTGGCAATTGTCAATAGCACCATTTGGTTGCATAATGATTGGAACGGTGCAGCAAACTATCAAGACCAAATTGGAGAATGACAAAATGTTCTCTAAAAGACAAGATAGAACTTCCGCTCTTCATAGATCTCAATCACAAATAAAGTCATTATTGCTTCTACTATCTACAACTCCAGTTCAGCTAGCAAAATGCATATGTCTAACAAATTCATACAACCTGCCTAGGTTGACCATTTCGACACCAATTGTTGTCCTTATGAGTTATGACATGCCCTGCTTCTGCACCAACGCCATCAATCATATCTGGTTCACTATCCTGTTAAGGTAATCACATTAAAAGTTATTAGTCACCTGTGTTTATCCTGCTCGTAGAAGCAATCTCAGAAAGTAATAACATTTTACCTTTGAGCCCTTACATAAACCGGAAAAAACATTGATAAAAAATCTCGATCACTTGTAGAACAATAGATAACGACGTAAACATGTGCAACCAAAAACATACAACGATTGTAACAAGTGCCAATTTTTTTGGCTAGATAGTACTACCTGAGGACCAGCGAAGCCACCAGTTGGCCATCCAAGAGGCCAATTGATATCCTTTTGAAGAAGTGTGTATTCTTGTTCAATATCATACCTACAAAGTTGAGATAATCTTGTTAATAACAATATTTTTCCATAAAAAGTTTCAAGTACTTAGTTTGGTGCGGGCCACTAAGTAAAAGTCGGGTTGAAAAGTAAGATTTAATTAAGACTTCAAATTCATTAGTTTATTTAGGAGATAAAATTTGGTGTGGACAATTAACTATTGTTAATCAAGGTGGAGGATAATGGAGCCTATTAAAAACCAAATTCACAAAGCTACTTTTTTTCTCAAAGAACAATTCGCTAAATAGTCTTAATAGCATACAGCAAAAGAATAAGGTAGTGAGGGAAGTGACATTTGGAACTACAAGGAAAATGACCTTTCATCTTGTACTGAGATAAATTATTAAATATATGTGAATGTTCATTGATACATACATCACACTATCAAAGTCATAAACCTAACTCTAGATCAAACCTACGTCCCTACTCCCATCCCTCTATCTCTATCCCTCGTCTTACTTGTCAATCTCTCACTCCTTTTGTTGTTTCGCGAATATATAAGATCTTTTGAAAGTGCTCCTCTCTATTTCTCTCCCGATTGTTATATTTTGTAAATTTTAGAAAGTCAATTATTACTTTCTCCCCCTCTCTTTCCCGTTCTCTTTCTTTCCTTCTCTCTCGTCTTTTATGATTTTTTGAATTTTAGAAAATCTCTTAGAATTGCTCTTTATCTCATTCTCAATTACACTCTAAGATTAGTCTCCTTAGGCTCTCCATCCCTTCCTCCCTCTTATCTCGGTTCCTCATATTCACTCTTGCGTCCTCTTTCCTACACTCTCTCGTGTCTTAATCTTATTTATTCTCTCTCAACTAACTGCTTGCTCCCTCTTTCACTCTACGTAGCACGCTTATTAAATTATATAGCTTTGTAAATTTAAAAATTCTCGCCTAATGTATCCCTCCTCCTTTCCAACCAATATGTTTTTTGCAAGTTTTAGGAGATGATGTAATAGTGTTTTTTATCTCTTTCTTATAATCTAAGTTATGAATATCTCTTCCTCCTTCCTCTTTATCTGATCTTGACCCTCATATTCTTTCCATCTCCCCTTTACCATTACCCCATCTTGATTCCTCCACCTCTCTCCATCTCACTATTCTCTTATGTATTTGTGAATTAACCTTTTCACCTTTTCTTTCTTTTTCTAGCAATTATTATTATATTGTTATTATTATTATTATTGTCATCATCATCATGATCATAATCTTTATTATTCCTAATTTGTACATTCACGTGTAACATAGCTTGATAAACCTTGCAACTCTAAGTAAAAAACATGAGAAGAAATAAAAAAAAAGAACATATTAGTAGGCATATAGTTACAAACAAATCAATAAGATATGTTTCACCCAATTAAGCTAATTTGCTAGATATCACACAAATTGCAATCGAATTACAAGAATATTCTCTCTCATGATTTCAAGCATTCGCTTTAACTTAATTTTACTTCCTTATCTTTTTTTTTTTTTTTTAGCAAATATGAGTAATTAAACCTAGGCATAATATAGGCCTAACTACCCAACTTGAGTTTGCCTAAGCAATGATAGGATGGTGAGTGAGGAATCTTTAGAATAGATCTATACAGTGGAGTAGAAGAGTCATTTTTTCGTTTTTTATTTTGCAATGATTCCATTCTTTCCTAAAAATAGAGAGCGAGTAGAAAGGAAAGAATGGAATCATATTTATTTAATAAGAAATAAGGTCGAACAACTCTACTCCTCTCTCCAAACTCAACTCTTTCTTTTTCATTTTGATATTTTTTTTTTGCCTCTCTTCCTCAACCTCAAACACTAGAGATCTTCTCCTCAACTCTTATATGCTCATCTTCCCTCTTCTATACCTTTCTCCATCCTTCTTACTAATTCTCCCCTTCCCTCGTATTACCATCATTTATTTTTACAAAAAGAAACTCAAATGAATATAATATTCTCCTACAAGTGCTTACTCCCTCATTTTTATTAAGTGAAATGTTTACATTTTGTAAAAATTGTCTCAAACTCACTCTCTATCTTCCTCAAAAGAACGGCGAAAATGTATCATATAATACAATGGATATTAGACATGCTCCTCAAACGCCCTAATTCTCTCCTTAATATCTCTGTGTGTGTGTGTGTGTGTGTCTATATATATATATATATATATATATATATATATATATATATATATATATATATATATATATATATATATTTGATCTCCTTCTTTCATTTTTTATCCATCAAATTGTCCATATATTCGCCTTGATTATCCCTCTCTCTTTGTCTATCCATCCATTTATCTATTCTCCATAATTTCCTCTTTTGTTTATTAATAAATCTTTTTATGAAATTCCCAAAAACACAAAATATAACACAATAGAAAAAGAAAACATTTAATCTTTGACAAACAAGTTAAAGAAATCCCAACATGCACCTCGTCCAATACCACCAAAGTCAGAACCACCCACATAATCAAGAGAGAAAAGAGCTCAAGGAACATGTCTCACTAACAAACCAGTTCAATTCCATAATCAAGTGCACCCGCACATCAACTAATCAAGTAAACACGAAAAAGAAAGAGAACTCAAAACACATATGCGGAAAGATAGAAAGCAAGGCATCCTCAGATATAATAGTACATGCAGAAAATTGAAGTTCAAACCTGCCAGAGTATAGAAAATGCCTCTGGAAACGTTGTATATGCCTTTCCAAACATTCCCCTGCAGAAGGTGATGGAAAGCATCAAATAAGCTTATGAAATTCTCCAACAAATAAAGATACACACCCCATATGAATTCCCCAAGACATTGAAGTTCATGTAAAAAAGATAATAATGAGTACAGGAAACTGGAATAAAAGAGCAACATAAATGTCCTACAGACCTCCCCCCGCTTCCATACACTATGAGTTGTGAGCATCAACAACAAACCTAGAAAAATCCGAGACAAATCAAGCAAATCTAGCTCCATGTTGACTATCCCACATGCAGATAAAACCCATAAATGCTTTTGATAACATGATGCCTAAAGGACTTGATCTAGACAGGGAACCAACACTGTTACTCATTGCAGTAACATTCTTAGCTCCCCAACCCCCTTCATTTTCAGTCAACGTGCCCTATATTCAGAAGATTATGCTTCTTTTACAACCCCTGCTTTTGGTTGACAAACATATGGCCTTCTCTATATTCCCAACTGTTCACTTTGACTCAAATTCCACTTGCGCATCCCCAAGCTTGCTTATACCACTAGCTGATATTTATCTAGACACAAATATATCCCACTACTTCTCAGACTCTTTAAAAGATTGAGCATGTGCTAGCTCCTCTAAAAAACCCTCATCCCTTTCCTTCAAATTTTTCTCCTTTCTCCAACTTTCCCCATATAAAAACCCTCAATTCTGCACCACCTTTCTTTGTGGCTTAACAACCGTGTTGGTTTATTCCAGATATGAAATGTCAAAACTCCAATATTTTCTCTCCTCTTTCTTTCAGTCTGCTTACTAATTTTATGCATGATAACCATGCACTATTTTTTTTCATCTATTTTGCAAATCTTGATAGTATTTAGTTTACTGTTTTTGGTTTTAGTCTCTACCTCTTACTCTGAGAAAACTCAAACAATGCTTAACAACCCAGCTCTTGCAACGCCACAATTGCACCAAAAGCAAAGACAGCCACAAGAACAAACGTTACCACACAACATACAACGTTTGAAAATTCGAAAAATTGGCAACTTCTCTATGTATTACTTGTCCGAGAGAAGAGTTCTGAATGCCGCTGACCCTGTTCACAATCGTTGATGTAGCTCCAACTCATGTCTGGTTGGTGCAATATTAGCATGATGTTTATGGATGGAACTTTGTAGAAATCATTCATCAGTGAGTATATATTATATGTCTACCAGTTGCATCAGATTCTCGAGTTGAGAAGACAGAGTGACCAGGTGAAAGTGACGAAGAGAGAGAATGTGAGAATTGAAGCTGGAAAATGGAGTTGGATGAATATAGAGAGAGAAAGGGGTTGTAAATTACTCTGCAAAATCATAAAAAAGCTTCTTTTCTTCTCCTCACCCCCAATTTTCTATTTAAAGACCAGTTCTAAGACCTAACGCATGTCAATCGGCTTCGACAACAAATATAAATGATTAAGGTAATGATTTCATCAGATTGGTAACCCCTCACAAGCATATAATATTTACGCGACCATAAAATTAAATCACATAAACATCATGGATCCATATGGCTAGCCAAAAAAAAATGACAGCGAATTACATAAAATAGATGCTAGAGATACCTAATGTGGAAATGAAATCAATCAATCCATAAAAAAGATAACAATTTTAACACAGATCTGACCTCTTTCGCAGCAATGGAATTAAATCAGAGAAGAAATAACAAATCAATCGACAATTGATGATGAAATTCAGATCTAATCATGATCTAACAACGAAAATACTTTATCAAAGAATCGTGCGATACATAGGAGATAGAGAGAGAGAGAGATAACCTTAAAATCTGAAACCTTAGATGCTAATCAACACCATAAATCACAAACCTTAGATGCTGCTGTTGTTGCTCCTGTTGCGAAGCTGAAACGGCGCTGGAGTCATTTCAAACTCCGGCTATCATTCCAGGTTTCTCACTCTTCCTCTCATCTCCACCTTCACTTCCGTCACTCTCTTCACAAATCCCAACCATTTGTTCCAGATCCCATCCCATTAAAACAAGCAAGAACAACAATCTTGAATCTTCAGATACACGGAAACAATAATATAACAAATTAAAAAAAAAAAAAGAATAAAAAAAGCAATTACTACCTTGTGAATTAAGCCGTTATCGATAATTGAACTGCTTAATTTCTTAAATAACTTAAACAATGCCTCGACTTCATTAACAGTGACTGCAAACAAATTACAATCAGCAAAAAATAACAACTCAATTATTGTATCACAAGAATAATTGCTAAAATTAAACGAAAAAAATTGCGATTATACATCGAGATTCCTTCGCGAAACGAGCTAGGTCGGAGAATTGAAAGTCGCATTTCTCCTTCTTTTTCTTCTGAATTCTAGGAAGATCCAATTCGAAGCAATGAGAAACGCCGAAAGCGAGAGCTTCGACGATAGCGACGAACGGTATAACAACAGCGCAAAGTTTCT
This sequence comes from Beta lomatogona, assembly GCA_947646795.1. NCBI lineage: Eukaryota > Viridiplantae > Streptophyta > Magnoliopsida > Caryophyllales > Amaranthaceae > Beta > Beta lomatogona. The sequence continues at coordinate 167,555 of CANSNZ010001069.1, forward strand.
CTCCAAGCGTCAAAGAGCTCGAAATCTGCAGAAATTCAACCACAATCAAATAATTTTCCAGAATGAAACAATGATTGAAGGAGAGAGAAAGAAAATTTTGCCCTCGCTTCTATTCCTTCGCCGACCTCCAATCTCTCTCCTATGGCTTCCAATTCCCCACTCTTTTGCCTCACTTCTCGCTCAACATCACTTCTTCTGTTTTCGATGATGATGTTTCCATCAATGGCGTCAAAATCAGGAGTTCTGCTGTTTTAGATGACGGATTCTTCCTCTTCGCTATTTTCGCAATCGGTCGGTTCTTTAACCCTAATTTCAATGTCGAAATGGAAAAAAATGCTGAAAAAAACATCTTGCTAAATTGAAAGGTACATCTTGCAGAAATGAAACGAAGAAGGAAAAAACAGGAGGGAGAAAAGGAGGAGGTAGACATGGAAAAGGGGGGGAGGGAGGAAATCCGAAATCCTGGTAAAGCAAGATGAATGGCTTGGAAGTTGGAGGAAAACCAGCAAGAAGAAAGGAAATTCGTTGCTGTGGGATGGCTTGGGGTCAAAAGGGACTTTAGTCACTTAAGAACAGTTCAGTAATATTTTGGGTGGAAGAGGGGCAGGTGGGGAAATGCACTATTCATAAGGAATAGTAGAGGTGAAGTTCTCTCTTTTTAATGGGTTTGGATTTGGATTGGACAATCAAGACCTTCTCTAAAAAGAGGTTTTAAAGCTATTTGAATCATACCAAAATGAATATAACTATATGTTTTTAAATATTTATTTATGGATGTCTTATTAAGTAATTTTATTACTTTGAAATTCTTGATTTAAATTTGTAGTTTCCTCGTGGTGCTTAATAGAAAAAGCACTTTTAAAGTAAAGTTTTCTTATTTGATATATTGTATCTATATGTTTTTTAGGTATAGACGTATATTCTAGTTTTGAAAATTAATTGGAAAATATATCTCTTTACTATTTACTATGTTTGATTCTTTCAAAAAAAAAAAATGTACTACGTTTGAGTTATCACTATCATGTGAGAACAACTTTATACAAAAAGTAGCCATGATCATAAAGCAATAAAAATTTATTGCATAAAGCATTTTAGGGGTGAAAGTTATTCGGATAAAATCCAAAATCCAATCCAATCCGAATTGGTAATTCGGATCGGATTCGAACTATATTCGGATTGGATTCGGATTGAGATTTTTTAGAAAAAAAATGGATTTTCGGATCGGGTTGGATTGAGGGTAATTGGATCCAAAAATCCAATATAACCGAATAGTAATATGTCTTGCATTATGTATCTGGATTAGGCTTAAGTGCTTAATTGTTCGGATCGGAATGGATTAGGCCCTAATCCAAACTGTACACCGAACTTTCACCCCTAAAGCAGTTAAGTAGATGCATATAAATGAGACCAACGGGACCACCTTTTCTCCTCTTAACGACTGACCAACGGATTTAACAAGGGCTGACCAACGTCTGACCAACACTTAGTGCAACTTCTTAATTACTAAACTCACAAAATTATATACTAGTGAACAAAACTTACAAAATTAGTGAAAAGTAGTAACACTAGATAGTTAAACTAAACTTAGTGCATATAAAGATAATAGATTGCCTTTTAAATAAACAAAACATAAACTATCCTCATAAAATATAGTAGCATGTATCATGAATAACAAAGTTTCATAAGTTATACGTATCATATGAACATGTAAGTTCATCAAATTAGCTAAAAAACGAAAAACACTAGATAACGAAATAAGAACCCAATTTTTATTTTTAGCACAATTAGTAGTACTTGTATGAGTATTTAGACTGTTTTTGACTTTAATATCGGCAGATCCTTCCCCTTGGCCTTTTTTGGCTCCGATACCAGGATTTACCCTAGGACTAGACGGGTTTAGCACCGTCTCGACTGTGTTTCAGATTAATTATATAGCCAAAGGGGGATCGGACCGTCTGGTAGGTAATTAATCTCGTCAAAAAAATTTAATAATTTTTTGGAAAATAAGAGTATTAAAATTTGTATCTGAATTTGAAAAGATGGTTTATCAATATTAGATTAATAAGTAGATGAAATCAGCTTTTACAATATTAATAGATATTGAAATCAATAATATTGAAACGCATATATGAATAACTTACTTTGATTGAACTTGAATGAACTTTTACAAGGATTGAGTTATATGAGTAATAACTATTTTTGAGCTTAAGGCTTTTGTACAGGATTTATGATTTCACTAAAACTTGCTATGAAATATTTGCTCTATAAAAGACTTGCTCTTCGACTAAACTACATTCTCCTATTTATATTACATGTGCCTTGGATTTATCTGAGACATGTCAAATAAGCATCACCTTTTGAAATAGATAAGTAGTACTACTTTGAGTTTGCTTCAGCACCTGAACATTGCATCTTTGTATTTTTCTTTGAATGAGAATTTTGTCTTGATGTGGAAGGACATGTTTCCTTTGCTGGTGATCCTCGAAGTGAAATTGATGTAGTACATGGAATTTTGGTGTTTTCTGTCTTTTGTTTTTGATGTGATTGAAGTTTTTGTTGTTTTGTCCATTTGTGTGATGTCCGAGTAACTTCAGGTGTATTTATCAGATATTCAGGTGGTATACCTGATATTTGATGTTGATGAGTCATCGTTTGAATACCTGCATTGAAAACGTTAATAAAATATGTCCCTTACTTTTGCCTAAGTGATAATCACTTAGCGGGATCTTTTTATTTTTATTGCCCTAATTTTTCTAGGAAGATCCTGCGGGCTATTATTATTATTTTATTTGAATAATTTGAAAAAGAAAAACTTTTTCTTCATTGTAAATAAGGATCTTGAGCACAAGGTCCTTCGAATGGGTCGTCAGGTGAGGAATGAGATGAACCGGATGAATCGTCTGAATTTCGAATTAGGAGTTGAATTTGTCTTTTGAGAAGTTTGATTTCTTTTTTGAGTAATTCAATATCGGACTCTTGAATTTCTGGCTTCCTTGTTTCTTTTTCTTTTCGTGGAGTAGGAGGCTTAGGAATATCTTTGATTGCTTTGATAAGTTGATTATCTGCAACCATTTGATCTTGGACTGTCTTTAATGAGCAAAATTTGTCAATGGAAAAATTTTCCCACCACTTGATCTTGAATTCACGTACCAAAGACATGGAGAGTGGTGTTGGGTACCATTGAATAATGTTATAGGACCATCACATTATCCATGGGACATTGAACTCTCTATGAAATAAGAGTTATGTGAAATATGGAGTGTTGGTTTGTACATGTGTGGAGAAGAACTCATAGGACTTTTTGATTTCCATCGGCCAGATCTGTTGAGAGCTTCCAAAGTAGAGCCACCATTTATAAAACCATATGGGGAAATTATTCGGACATTGAGGACAAATGCTGAAGAATTATGAGTGATTAAATGCTCTGAATAAGAATGATCGAAACCTTGCCATCTGATAATCGATGTAATTATATTCTTGTGGTTGAAAAGGGACTTAGAATTCTTTGGGAACATAGGTAGATACCCATTCTGTCTGTGGGATGATCTTCTTGATTTTGCACTTTGATTAAGCTGTGAAATTACCCTTTTCCCCTATATTACATCCTCCGTCATTCCTTATTTCTCCCCCTTTAAATGACTCTTGTGATGGCGTAACTGATGACATTTAGTTTCTATTCCTCCTTTTGGGTCATGTAAATATGCTAACGATTTTTGTTTTTCTTTCTCATGTAAATATAACTTTTCTTTTGATTTTCCTTTTTCTAGGTTTAATAGATTTTTAGGACTAATTTATTTCATTTTTCCTTTTTACTCTTATATAATATCTTCTGAGATGTTTGCAGGAATATATGACAAACTTCTTACAGCATTGAACTGTTCTACGTTGGTGTACTAACTTAAATGGTTATGCAAAACCTTAAAGTTGCGCTTCTTGCGAGGCAACCTGAGTTTGACTTATTTTTTCTTATTTTTAGTTCTCTCTTTCATTTTCTTTAAGTGTGATTGTTAATTAGTGTGTTTGTCTTTTTGGATTTTGTGATTGTAGGTGTATACACAAATTTCGAGTCAAAATATATATAAGACAAGAAACAAAGTAACAAAGAATTTTATTTCAATAAATGTTATTGAGTACAATCTCTGTAAACAGTTTATAATAAAAATAAACTAAGTCCTCTGATTCTGTTACGTAGCTTGAGAGTGACACGTGTTGATGTCGACCTGGAGCTGAGTGTAGACTGACGTTTTGTCAACGTCAACCTGAGTTTGAATGTGGGATGACGTTTTGTCAACGTCAACCTGAGTTTGAGTTTTGTTTGGGTGTATTCGAATGAGGGCTAACAAAAGCTTGAATCTCAGTCGAATGTGTTTGAATGTATCTGAACAGTCGGCACAGATTTGATGTGTTTGTTGACTATTTGCAGAGAGAATTCCAAGAGAAATTTATGAGCTCTTGAAAATAATGATTTTCTGGTCCCCCTCAACTGAAGGAGGTGAGGCCTATTTATAGGGAGTAGAGATCCCTTCATGGACTTGGTAGTTTATGGGTTTGGCCCGTTTATACTTGGAAGTCTTTTTTACCTTTGCCACTTGACCATCTTATTTGGACTAGTGATGTGGACTGGCCCAAATATTTTGCAATCCAAATTATATTTGTTTAATTTGAATATACTATTTGAGTGGACTAAATTAATTAAATTGGGCTAATTATATTTATTTCTTAGCTCAATAATAATCAATTTATTTTAAAGTAAATCACTAATAAATTTTTAGTGTCTACAAATTGCCCCCTCGAGACAGTGTCATGTACACGATTTGAAGTGTTTAATCATGACAGGGTCTCGAATTTGTGTTTGGTTTAGCAATTAGGTGACAGTCACCGTAGTGCTAAGATTTGTTGCCTAGAGTCATGAACTACCTACAACTCTATCTTGGACTTGGAAAAATAATCCTAATTGAATAAGCATTAGGTTTTTTTTTTGACCAAAGTATATAAATACAACTACTCGGAGACAAAGTATCGTCCTTCCATCGACGACGATTTCCTTCGACCCCGTCACATCAAGAGGTACACTTCAATTTTTTTTTATTTTTTTTTATTGTGATGATGATGATATCACATGGGGTGCTTGATGCTTTGTACTTCCTCCGTTTCATTTTACTTGCTACACTTCTCAATTCACGGACTCCTAGGCAATTTTCGGAGAAGAGAGAGGTAGAGAGTAAAAAGAAAAGGGACCCATGTGAGAGGAGAGAGATAGAGAGAGTTTATTGCCCAAAAAGGAAGTGTAGCAAGTAATATAAAACTTCCTTATATGAAAAGTGTAGCAAATAATTTGAAACGGAGGAAGTATAACATATCACCGTGGCTGCTACATCATAGATCATGAATTTACTTTGAATCTTTTTTTCAAGTCCTTTTGATCACTAGATGTATGCATGATATTTTTGTTTAATAACAAAAACAAGTGCTTTATTCTCGACGATCACCATCAAAAATCCAAACCAAGAACTTTAATAAATTGGCACTTAACAAACTGCTGGCAGTTATTTTTTCAATTATCTGTATATTTTTTATGCTATACCCATGGGCCATGGTCTGACGCTAGTATTTGAAACATTAACACACGCGTATCAAAACCTTTACTGCTTTCTCATTATTCTTTTTTTTTGTTTTTCATTATTCTTGTTGAATCTTGATCTTTGCATAAACATTGACGATATGTTTACTTAGCATAATCGCCATAATCTGCGTAAAAGCAATATATTTGGGTCATAATTTGATACTTTTTTTTTTACTTCGATTGTCAACAATAATATAAAATTATTCAATTTTGATCTCCAAATTTGTACATTGATTTCTTTGAAGTTTTTTTTTTCTTTTTTCAACATTTTTTGTTGTTGTCTGCACTATCGCTGATATGGTAAAGGTGTAGAATTTGCTTAACATAGCCTTCCCACTAATACTACTGTATACACAAAATTTGTATACACAAATTTCGACGTAGATTTCTTTTTTCAGCAGTTTGGATTTTGACATACTTTGTTTGACTTGCAGTATATCAGATTTCGAGATACTGAACTTCTCTAGGTTATCTTTGAAGTCCTGCAAAAGCTCAAGACTAGTGAGGTGATGATTTTTGTTACACCCCTTTGAGTCCCTTATTTTTATTGCAATATTTTTTTTGTGCAAGTGTTGTTTGTGATATCTTGCAGGTGAATTTTTTTGTACTATATGACCAATTCACTTGAAGACGGGGACTTCGTCGCGATGGGCCATATGTGCGACTATGAGCCTGTCAGGGGTGTTACTCGTATGTCTTTAGCACTTCAACAATGTCACCTCCAGACAGTCCCTTGAAGACGAAGACGGTGATTTCATCGCGATGGGCCATATGTGCGACTATGAGCCTGTCAGGGGTGTTATTCGTATGTCTTTAGCACTGCGACAATGTCACCTCCAGACAGTCCCTTGAAGACGAAGACGGGGATTTCATCGCGATGGGCCATATGTGCGACTATGAGCCTGTCAGGGGTGTTATTCGTATGTCTTTAGCACTGCGACAATGTCACCTCCAGACAGTCCCTTGAAGACGAAGACGGGGATTTCGTCGCGATGGGCCATATGTGCGACTATGAGCCTGTCAGGGGTGTTATTCGTATGTCTTTAGCACTGCGACAATGTCACCTCCAGACAGTCCCTTGAAGACGAAGACGCGGCGTCCAACCTTTCCCCTCTTTGTTAATTTATATATTTTTTTTCTGACACACACCCTTTTTTTTTTCTTTTCAGGATCGTGTACTTCAAAGAATTTAAGAGAGGCGAAGACATTCATCTCTCTTTAATCGACAATGAAGAAGCTGATCTACGGACTGGCACTAATTTCGTTATTCACAAATCACTACTTCGTCCTGATGGCATGCAGACGCACATTGACAAAGGATCATTACTGAGTGAAATGTCAGTAAAGGTGAACAAGGGGTCCCGCGACGCAATTCCGATGTATGTCCTTAAGAGCACTCTTCGAGACAACTTTGAGCTTCCTACGTCTTCATCAATGCTTGGCCGCAGTATCATTTCAGGTTCGGTGCGGTGGGGTTTGAAAAATTTGAGAGTGTTGAGCGAGGCAGTTTATTTGTCTGGCTATTGGGAGTGGACCGAAGACGTTCTATCTCACTTTGGAGCAGTTCTTGACTCTTGTTCTATTTACTCTGCAGTTCAGGCTTCTCTTTATTTGTATGACAAGAACCCTGACATCATTCGCTCATTCTGTGAGAGCTGGTGCCCTACTAGCAATACACTTCATACCATGACTGGCGAGTGGTCTATTTCATTGTGGGACATGTACAAATTTGGAGGGTTACCTATTGTTGGGAAGATTTATGATGAGACAGTCCCTAGCTACAACATCATGCGTGCTCGAGACATAGAGGGGAAACGATCATTATCTCAAGCTTGTGAGATACTGTTTGTTGTTTATCATACTCTAGCAAAAGACGCCAACTCTAAGAGAGGTGTGAGTGCTCAAAGCTGGATTGATTTTTGGTGTAAACAGAAGAGAGTTCACAAGGAACCTAACAAGAGGCGAAGGTACTCTGAGTCTCGCCCCAAATTTACCGCTAATCCTAGTGTAAATATTGAAACTCAACCAGTTGTTTGGGAGAAGGCAGAATCAGATATGTTTGAACTTCTCGGGATCAAAGCTGTGAATAGAAGAATAAATACTTATGTTGCTGCCTTTATATCTTGCTGGTTATGAACTTTTGTGCTCCCCAACTCTGAAGATAGGTTGATTAGACCGATCACTTTTGAGATTGCTACCTTCATGGCATGTGGTCAAACCTTTAGTCTTGCAGTTCCTGTGCTTTCCAGTATATATCGCGGTTTGAATGCTATTGCAAGAGCTCCAAAACCAGCTTTCTCAAAAACCCTCTTCCCAGCTCATTATCTTTATGGTTGGCTAGCATATTATTTCAACACTCACCATGACGCCGACCCTGTTCCACCTGGTCCTTTGATGGTCATATATTCAGGCGCACAAGGGTCAAAACTCTTTAATGGAGAAGATGCTCACATTCTTATACATGCAGGGGCATCAAATAACGTGGGTTGCACCATGTTGAATAAGAACAAACATGACGTTTTGCATGACGATGGTCATTTGGACCCTGCCAAATTCAGTTATATGGTTTCTCTTCGATCAGGCTACCTCGTCTTGCGTTCCTGTGACATTTTTCATGCTGAACGCTACTCCCCCCATCGATTTGGGAGGCAGTTTGGTTACTGCCAGGATTACACTGGTCTATTGCGCCGTGATGTACAAGAACGGAAGGTGTCTTACTATGAGGCTTTGCGTTATTGGACGTTGCCTTTGTTTACAGGAAGTCAGTCTTGTGTTTTTACACCATGCCAATCACTGGACTGGAAAAACTTGGTGACATCTGAATTTGCTAGCTGGTGGCCTAAAGTGACTATTGGAGATTTAAGAAAGAATGTTCAGGTTCTCTGTTCGAGCGTCTTTACTGATGCATTAAAGTCCAAGCAAGATCCACGACATGATGACATAAAATGTTTGAGTCAACCAAAAGATGATGGTTCATGTCTTAGAGGTACCCCTGTCAACTGTAGTAATAAACAAACAGTAAATCATCATGGTTCTATTGATGGCGCAGACACCAGTGACACAGAGTCCGATGTTAAATATAAACACAAACGTAATGGGAAGAGGAAGTTAACCTCCCACGCTCAAGAAGTTGATACATCGAGCTTTGGGGAGTTTTTTGACAACATACCGAGTTCTCCTTTTCTTCCTACCAATCTTCATTTGGTAAGTCCGGTTTCTTTTTTTTCTTCTTTTTTTTTTTTATTTATTTATTTTATTGATTCCTTTTATTTATTTATTTCCTTTTAGGACAGTGACGTTGACTTGCATGCGAGCATTCAAGACATTGTAAATGGTAATATGTTTGTCGAGGGCAATACCCATCCTCCGACCAGAAAAGGAAAGGAATTGAGGATCATAAAGGGTTCGACTAGTAGGGACCAATCAAAGCAGACTCACCCAATTTGCCTATCTTCCTCAACTCGCAGTGAACGATCAATTCAGGGTCCCAATTCTCTTGAAGTTGCCTCTAGGGCTTTGGATATTCATCCTAACGCTGTGAACGCCTCCGATGACGCTATAAAGGGTGTTCATGTTCCTACTGCATCTTCTAATACTTTTCGTCCAGGGCCTAATTCTTCCACCATCTTTACCAATGCTATCGGAAGCATTGGAGCAGGCTATTTGACCATGCTGCAACAATCACCATTTTCTGAGGTTGAGGAAAAATATGCAGAAGCTCGCATGGTGTATAAAGGCATACAAAACCTTAAAGGTGACCCACGTCCGCTGAAGCGTCAGGTCGATTCCTATTTTTGGTCTGTCAAGTCTTATCTTGCTTTAGAAGCAGAAGTTGCAGGGCGCCAACGGTCAGAGCAGGTGGAGCATGACATGCGTGCTCAGTCGGAGTTGCAGAAACAAGCTGACTCCAACTTTGTTAAAGAGCAAGAGACGCAAAAACTATTAGAGGAGCATGATGCGGCAGTCACGAGAAGGTTAAGTGATCTCGAAGCTGAATTAAAAAAAACTCGTGAGGAGAAAATCCATCTATCTAATGAATTGACAGCTAACAAGACCTCTTTAACATCCTATGGAAGAACAGATAAAGGCTGCCAAGCAAACTTTGGATGAGTTGGAAGCAACTCCATCTTTGAGTACTGATGAGATTGCCCAACTTGAACAACATAGGGTGAACCTTCTCGAGCTTCAGTCTGCAACCAAACCCTTTAAGTGGATGGATTGAGACTTTGTCCTTTTTGTTCTTTTTTTTTTTATAAGATGAACACATCTTTTTTTTTATCATTATTACTTAGCCGTTCACAGTTTAGACTCTTGCGGGCCAGGAGTATTACATTGATAGATTTTTTTTTTGTTTTGCCGTTCACAGTTTATACTCTTGCGGGCCAGGAGTATTACAATGATAGATTTTGTTTTTTTTTTGTTTCGCCGTTCACAGTTTATACTCTTGCGGGCCAGGAGTATTACAATGATTGCAATTTTTTTTTTGGTGTGGCTGCACTATAGTAATTTTTATGTTACCCTAGCTGCCTACGTACTTGCACAACATGAACAAATTGCTTTTACAAGATCAAGCCAACGTAGTTCAAATTTACATATATTTTCTTTCAACATATGCAGTTTATCCTCTTGCCTAGGAGTTTAACAACGCTCTCACTTTTCATAAGTAGTAGCGCTTCAGAAACTTGCCGTTGATAGGCCCCACACATAATCCTTCGGCGTCAACAATTTTATATGCCCCATTAGTGTATACCTCTTTGACAACGTACATACCATCCCATTTAGAACTGAGTTTACTTCCCGTCTTGCGGGAAATAATGATGGGTCTTTTAATTGCTAGGACCATGTCTCCATCTTGAAAGGAGCGAGGTCGAACTTTCTTATTGAAAGCGCGTGACAGACGAGCTTGGTAGCACTCTGATTTTTGTTGTGCTTGGAGTCTTTTTTTGTCAAGCGCCTCCAACTCAGCAAGTCGGAGTTTATCATTTTCTTCAGAATTCAAGCCTTCTTGTATGGCAATTCGCAACGATGGAATTTGAAGTTCCAAGGGGAGAACGACCTCCACACCATACACCAACGAGTACGTGGTTGATTGTGTTGCTGATTTATATGTCGTCCTGTATGCCCATAGAGCTTCCCCTATTCTTTCATGCCAATCACGTTTGGACTTGGCAACCACTTTACTCAACAGACTACAAAGTGTCTTGTTGAACGCTTCAGCTAAACCGTTCGCAGGTGCATTGTACATTGATGATATATGTTGTGTGAATTTGAACTTCTCACATAAGCTTTTCATCAACTTATTGTATAATGGTGTTCCATTGTCAGTGACAATTCGTCGGGGTACACCATATCTGTAGATGATGTGAGTACGAATGAAGTCAACAACATTTTCTTTTTTCACTTCACGTAGGGGAATGGCCTCTGCCCATTAGAAAAATAATCGGTCGCTACCAAAATATATGCTTGTCCAGCAGATGACTTTGGTGTAATTGGGCCAACTACGTCAAGTCCCCATGCTTCAAATGGCCAAGATGCGACTGTGGGGTGTAATGGCTCTGGAGGTTGATGAATGAAGTTAGCATGAAATTGTCAAGCTTCACATTTCTTTGCATAGTCCATGCTATTTTGTACCATGGTTGGCCAATAGTTACCCATTCTTTTAATACGGTCATGCAGTTTTGGACCTAACTGATGAGCGCCACAAACTCCAGAGTGAGCTTCCTCCATGGTTTGCTTTGCTTCTTCATCTCCGAGCTAGACATCTTAACCAAAGATCATGGAAGGATCGTCGATAGAGAGTCCCCTTATAATATATGAACCGTGAGGCTCGACGACGAATCTCTGTCTTATGTTTTGGATCACTTGGCAATTTTTTATGTTCCAAATAATCAATAATTGGTTGACGCCAATCTTCTTTGTCAATTTGATAGACAGAGATTATGTCGACTTCTTCAGCATATTCGTCAACATCATCGTCATCAGGAGCGACAACCCATCGTTTGCAAACGGGTACATACATTGTTTCTTCTGCCCCCAGTGCCAAAGTGGCTACAAGCCCAGCGAGCGCATCAGCCATCTTGTTGGCACTCCTTGGAACATGTTCTAACTTGATGGTATCAAGTTTGTCAAGCAATTGTGACGCTTGTCTTTGATAGGGGATTAGATCATTCTTTTTGACTTCGTATTCACCCGACAATTGTTTGAGAACCAATTGGGAGTCCCTGTAAATGTCTAAATCTCTGAGTCCCATTTCAATTGCCATTTGGAGGCCTATTATGAGTGCTTGGTACTCAGCCGTATTATTGGAACAAAGTTGAGTTAGCACGAAAGAGTATGTCAGTACATGTTTTTCTGGAGAAACAAAGACAACTCCAGCTCCTGCACCATCATGACGAGCGGCTCCATCAAAGTACATTTTCCAAGGTGGGAGTATTTCAATGAAAAACACATCTTCACCTGGCAGATCATCGGAAAGCTCCCATTCTGCAGGGACTGGGTGGTCTGAAAAAATTTCTGCTATTGCTTGCCCCTTGACAGCCTTTTGCGGGACATACACAATGTCATATTGTTTTAAAAGCATAGCCCACTTTGCAAGTCTGCCAGACAACACGGGCCTTGAGAGAATGTATTTTATCGGGTCAGACCTCGAGATGACATGAACTGTATGAGCCTGCATGTAATGCTTTAATTTTTGAATAGCAAAAATCAAAGCAAGGCAAATTTTTTCAATAGGTGAATAATTCAATTCAGCACCCACCAAAGTTCGGCTCAAGTAGTAAAGAGCTGTCTCCTTACGATCTTCTTGCTCTTGAGCGCACATTACCCCCAGAGATCGCTCCTGTGCTGCGATATAAAGGATGAGTGGTTTCCCTTTTACTGGTGCCCCCAAGACAGGAAGAGAAGACAAGTACTTCTTTATACTTTCGAAGGCGTTTTTACATGAGTCATCCCATTTGAACGGGGCATCCTTTTTCGTGAGATGGCTGAAGGGATGACATTTTCCTGCTAGATTAGAAATAAACCTTCGAATGTATGCGAGACGCCCTTGGAGGCCACGCAACTCCTTGAGGTTCTTAGGTTCAGGCATCTCTTGGATGGCCTTGATCTTTGCTTGGTCAATTTCAATACCTCTATGTCTGACAATGAAGCCTAGAAACTTTCCTGAGGTGACGCCAAATGCGCATTTGAGGGGATTGATTTTTAATTGACATTTTCGTAGTCTTTGAAAGACTTTACGGAGGTCATGCAAATGATTCTCCTTCTTCTTAGACTTTACGGAGGTCATGCAAATGATTCTCCTTCTTCTTAGACTTTACCACCAAGTCATCTACGTAGCACTCCACAATTTGATGCATCATATCTTCAAAAATTTTCTACATTGCACGCTCATACGTAGCTCCGGCATTTTTCAAGCCGAAAGGCATGACTCTGTAACAAAATATCCCTTTAGGGGTACGAAATGCAGTTGCTTCTTGATCTTCAGGAGCCATGTGAATTTGGTTGTATCCAACGGTACAATCTATGAATGACAAAGCCTCATGACCAGTGGGGGCATCAAGCATGATTTCCGTTACTGGGAGTGGAAAGTCATCCTTCGGACACGCCTCGTTTAAGTCGCGGAAGTCCACACAAACTCGTAACTGTCCATTTTTCTTTCGTACTGGCACAATGTTTGCTATCCAAGTAGAATACTTGACTTCGCGAATAAATCCTGCATCAATGAGCTTGTTTACTTCTGCCTCAATTTCAGGAATTAATTCTGGTCTGAAGTGTCTTTGGGATTGCTTCTTTGGACTAACACCTTTTTTGATGGCTAAGCGATGGACATCGACTTTTGGGTCGAGTCTTGGCATCTCCTTATAACTCCATGCAAATACGTCTTTGTAGTCAGAGAGTAACTTGGAATATTTTTGTTCTTCCTGTTGGGTAAGAAAAGCGCTGACATAACAGGGCGTGACTCTTCTTGAGTTCCAAGGTTTAACTCTTTTAACTCATCGACGGTGGCTTGCCCCCCATCTTCAAGAGTTTTAGGAGCCTCATCTGTTTCCATCTCCTCGCACTTTCAGGAGCCTCATGCCCTGTGATATGGTTTGAAGAAACAAATTCAACATCTTTTTCCTTTTCTTGACTGGACGAACTCCTTTGGTTTGTTAACACTATGACACGACCTTTGGCTTTCAAGGGTGCATGTCCAATGATGTCTACCACCTGTGTACGCCTCATGCGAGATGGGATAACACTTTGAGGTGCGTCCTCGCCTTTGACTTCATTTTTCTCTCTTGTGATGCGACTTAGTATTGACTGTCTTTGTTGTTTATTAATTGAGGTCGATGCACCAAGATGTTTAAAGACAGATGCTTTCTTCTTAGAAGATCGAAGATTTTGCAAGGGTATTTGTGTTTTTGACTTCGCACCTTCATTTAGCTCGTGTCCACCAAGTATGTCAAAAGCCGATGTATGGTCCTTTGCGACAGGAGACTGCAGTCGATCAAAGACCGATATTTTTGGCTGAGTCACATTATTTTCATCTTCATTTTCTTCAACTTCCTCCACCGTAATATATTGCGAAGAAGAAGTTGTCCCTCTACGCCGTGCAGAAATTTTGATGGGTGTTGGGGTTTCAAATCCCAAACCTACTTTAGTCGGATGTACCTCAACGCCATACTCTTGGAACTTCTTTGTGTGTCATTAATTCCATGAGGATCAACCTCAATGACATTGCCCATGGGCGCTGGATTCTCGAAGTCATAACCAGACTTCGCCAAGAGTTTATAAGCATTTGGGTCAAACCTACCCTTGTTAAGCCATTTTCTCCTAGATTGATCAACAAATTGTGAGGTTGGAGGCTTAGCAATTTGATTGTGATTGGCTCTCGGTAAAGGAACAACCACTTCTTGCTTTAAATATTGAAGAGTAGTCTCATCTACTCCTTTTTCTGTCTTTGGCTCTAGTTTCATAACCCGAAACCCTGCAAAAGGTGACTCCCCTTCTTTACGACGTGATTTAGGGATGTATCGCAAGACCGGAGTCGTTATTGCCTTCTTCGTTGCTTTAATGGGTTGAGCAACAACTTCTTCTTTTACCTTTTCCTTGCATTTTTTGTTGTTGCATCTCAGTGAAGACGAGGGAATATCACCATTTTTATTTGTACCCTTTTTCCCTGTTGAAGGAATTTTAGATGGCAACATTTCACTTGAGGGTTCCCCATCTTCAAAGAACTTAGCATCGGCAAAGTACGAATCTGCCGTGCTAAAGGGTTTGACATCCCCATTTATTTTCTTCTCACCTCCACGATAAAATTTTAGACATTGATGGAGGGTTGATGCAACTACCCCATTTTCATGCAACCAAGGTCGTCCAAGCAACATTTTATACAATGTCTTTATGTCTATGACATGGAAGAGAGTAGATGATGTTAACTCTTCCATCACAAGGTCAAGACGTATTATGCCTATGGCACGTTGACTGTTCAAGTTAAATCCTTGGATCATTAGACGACTATCAGAAAGATCTTCCATAGTGATCCCTAAATCAGTCATGGTGGATTTTGGCATGATGTTGACAGCTGAACCTCCATCCACTAAGATACGATTCACTCTCTGGCCGAAAATATAACTAGAAATGAACAAGGGTCGGTTGTGAGGTTTTGAGCCCAACAATAAGTCTTCATCAGTGAAGGCTAAGGCAAAATTACGTGACGCGCATTTAGCCGAACTTTCTATTGGCTCTCCAGCATCCTTCACTTTATCAAGGTATAGTTCTGGGTGCTGAAGCGCAAGAGCCACCTGTCGACACATTTCTCGAGGCAAATGAAAAATCTGCCTCCATCCCATGCGTGTAGGAAGAGCCTCCAAGATAGCCAATATCTTTGGATCTATCTCTGTCCCTGAATGCTGAAAAGTCACTTTAACAGAGATTTCATTTTCTTGAACAGGCTCTTGGTCCTCCTCTTCTTCTTTTTCTTCTTCATCCTCAACAAATGAGGTAGCATTAACAGTAACCGTAGTGAAGTAATCTTCAGGAAAGAATTCTTCTAAGGTTACAGGGGAAAGTGGATCTTGTTCGAGCAAGTCAATTGGCAGTACTTGCTGTTTGGTATGCTTTTTTGATTTTTTCTTTCTTTTCGAGCGTTTTAAGCCCTTTCTTTTTTGATGTTTCTTCTTACGACAAACAGACTTTGATTGAGGCTTTGACTGTCGTCTAGGCCTCCTTCTAGTGACCAACGTCCACCCTTCGTCATCCTCTCCGTGTTGGTTGCCAGTTGGGACACTGTGCTCAACAGATGGCACATCATCAACTTGGAGAACCGGTCGCAACACATGTAAAATTACTGGCTCCAAACTCCCAAACTGCAGAGTTTGAGCCTCCCAATAAGAATCTAACATCGCGGAGGCATGATTAGCTTCAACAACTTCATCAAAATCCAGTACAATTTTCCCATCCTTTGCAAGTAGCATAATTCTCTCCTTAAGTGTTATACACTTTTCTATGGGATGACTAATCAACCTGTGATATCGACAGTAGTTAGGATCGAAAGTCTTACCGACCTCTACAGGACGCTTAGCTTTGGGCAACTCAATGACTTTGTTTTCAAGCAAATCATCTAACATCCCTGATAAATCAGAGTCTGGAAATGGATATTTTTTTTGTTTGGAGTTCTTTCAAGGTTGGCCTACTTTTCCTAGGTTCATGAGAAGATGAACCCTTATTCTTTTTAGTGCCAGCCTTGCTAGAGATCTTGACAGGCGAGGAGGTAGTCGTGATTGACATTGACTCCTTAGTCGAACTTTTGGCAGTCTTGTCAGTTTTCTTAAAATCCTTCTTCTCTTTCTTGTATTCTGAAGAAGTGTTGCTTTTGCCTCTATTGTTGGCGATGGTAAGCTCCATGTCATGAGCTCGCGTGGCCAATTCTTGAAAAGTCCTAGGTTTTATACCTTGCAAGATATTAAGCAAGTCCCAATCCATTCCTTGAATGCACATTTCAACAGCAGAGACTTCAGTTAGGCGATCTTTACACTCTAGACTCAATGCGCGCCAACGATTGATGTAATCGATGACTGGCTCATCCTTCCACTGGTGAGTCTTAGTCAGTTCAGTCATACCGACAATACGTCGAGTGCTATAGAACCTGTTCAGGCATTCCTCCTCCATTTGATCCCAACTGTCAATGGATTGTGAGGGTAAATCTGTGTACCAGTCAAAGGCCATGCCTTTAAGGGAACGAACAAATTGTTTGACCAGGAAATCATTTGTGGTACCAGCATTGTTGCATGTTTCCACAAGGTGAGCAATGTGTTGCTTAGGATTTCCTTTCCCATCTAATTGCTGAAACTTGGGGGGTTGATAGCCAAAAGGCATCTACAGCTTATCGATCCTTTTGGTATAAGGCTTCACATAGCGATAACTGCCTTGAGAACTTTCTCCAAGTTGATTTTTGACAGCGTGAGCTATCAATAACTCAAGTTGTCGTGCTGTAGGTGGGCGGCGAACGTCTTCACCACTATCCCCTTCACTTTCATCACCCTGTCTTGATGCTGCGTCGCCTTCCTCAAGTTTCTTGTTGAGGGCAACTATTTGCTCATTTTGGAGTCGAATTTGAGCATCTTTTTCTTCTCCATCCTTCATTAATTTTTGGAGTAGGCTATTCATTTCAGCAAGTTGTTCCTCAACTGTCTTAGCTGAGGTCACCATAACAACAACAGTGTTCGATTGTGAAGACAACAAGGGTTCCTCTAAGTCGAAAATCGTCAGAGGTGATGAGACAGCAATATCATCACTTGATTCATTGTCACTCTCTACATTGAGTGGATCAAAGAGAGGGCTAGTGTGAACGGTCAGCCTGTCCGACTTATCAGATGAGAGTTGCTTCCATATTTGAGAAGTAATGAATGATGGCTCGTGTTCAGCCAAAGCAGTTGAGCCAAACATGGGGGTTTCACGCTCCTTGTGTGAATCAGACATGATGGATGATTCAGCAGCAGTAGGCTTAAAGAGTTTTCTCTGCCTGGTAGGAACATTTGCAGTTCGAAGCTTAGCAGCAGCAGCAGCAACAGCAGCCTTTTTCATTCCTCTAGTGCGAAAACCAAGAGTCATGTCATCCATAAAGTCACCCAACGTTACAGATTTTCGTAGGGTGTCGGCAGAGTTTTCAGAAGATTGAGAGATGTTCTTGCTAGAGGCCATTTCTCAGGTTTGTTGATGATGACGAAACAGAGATGAAAGGCAGAGATAGTCCCACCGAGCGTGCCAAAATTTGTATACACAAATTTCGAGTAAAAATATATATAAGACAAGAAACAAAGTAAAAAAGAATTTTATTTCAATAAATGTTATTGAGTACAATCTCTGTAAACAGTTTATAATAAAAATAAACTAAGTCCTCTGATTCTGTTCCGTAGCTTGAGAGTGACACGTGTTGATGTCGACGTGGAGCTGAGTGTAGACTGACGTTTTGTCAACGTCAACCTGAGTTTGAATGTGGGATGACGTTTTGTCAACGTCAACCTGAGTTTGAGTTTTGTTTGGGTGTATTCGAATGAGGGCTAACAAAAGCTTGAATCTCAGTAGAATGTGTTTGAATGTATCTGAACAGTCGGCACAGATTTGATGTGCTTGTTGACTATTTGCAGAGAGAATTCCAAGAGAAATTTATGAGCTCTTGAGACTAATGATTTTCTGGTCCCCCTCAACTGAATGAGGTGAGGCCTATTTATAGGGAGTGGAGATCCCTTCATGGACTTGGTAGTTTATGGGCTTGGCCCGTTTATGACTTGGAAGTCTTTTTTACCTTTGCCACTTGACCATCTCATTTGGACTAGTGATGTGAACTGGCCCAAATATTTTGCAATCCAAATTATATTTGTTTAATTTGAATATACTATTTGAGTGGGCTAAATTAATTAAATTGTGCTAATTATATTTATTTCTTAGCTCAATAATAATCAATTTATTTTAATGTAAAACACTAATAAATTTTTAGTGTCTACAGTAGGTGCAAAAAAAAAAAAAAACCTCACAGCCAGGCAGTAGATACCACGACCAAGCTGTGGGATTCATCAGCAAGCCACACCCCAGCTATGGTGTCTACTGATCAACAACACACAGGCCACAGCAACGCACCATATCATCCTCCCCCTCACTCCCTAAGCTGAACCGGCGCACCACCACCGTCTCCACTGTCACAACTCCTTGACCTCACACCATCTTTTCTTCTCGCCTCCCCCCACACCTCTCTTCGCACCGTAGACCACTGTGCCTGAAGCCGCGCCTTAGCCATCGCTTTACTCCCATCACACTAGCACCCCCCAATCCCCTCTGTCCCTTCTTCGCATCTTCACTGCCCCAGCGAACCCCATCCCTGCCAGCACCGGTTCACCTCGGTCCCCATTACCCTCACCGACATTCATCTCGTCAGTCGCGAACTCCTCTTCTCCAACCCCGCCAACACCCGAATTCTCCTCCCCTGTTTTCTTCCTCTCTTCTTGTTTCTTTAGCTTTTCTTTTCTATTTTTTATTATCTTTTCCCTAATGACCACCTCATTTTCTTTTTCATTATTTTTAATTTAATTTTTTTTCTCCTTTTTTAGTCAATGGTTGTTATAAGATTCGTGCACGTTGGCAACAAATTGGTTCAGATTGGTCTTCATGGAACAGTGCGATGTGATTTTTAATCTTATTCGACTCTCTTTTACGTTAAATTGGGTAGTAAGCTTCTTCACTCTATATTTTTCATGCTCTTGCCAAGACTTTCTATTTTTTGCTTGGATTTTTATTTGAGATGCCATACTTGTTAGTTTCTTATGACTGTTATGAGAAATATATAGAGAGAAGCTACTAGTAGAAATATATCAGAAGAGTGTATTGTATTTGAATTGCGCAAACTCGCTTCTTACAAATGACGATATTTATGGGTAAAAATTTCACTGTGTAATTTGCACAAATTCAACAATTGCAGCGACAGGGAGAAAATATTCCCAACATGCATTGAATGCATGTCAGGTGAATGTGGACTTCACTATGCTTAACAGTGGAATTTACAATTCCACTGTTATCTCAACACTCCCCTTTGAATGTCCACTGATAACTCATAATAGACGTTGTCTCATTAAGAACCTTGTTAGGAAAAACCCTGTGGGAAAAATCCATAACTAGGGAAAAGAATACAACTATTATGTATCATTATATGCTTAAAATTAACTGCCTCATTAAAGACCTTGTCAGGAAAAACCCGGTGGGATAAAAACCTGATCGAAGGGAAAAAGAGTGCAGCGCATATATCACAAAGATGACGCATTCCAATTTGTCGGACTAATTCTTCAAATTTCTTCGCCGGAAGGGATTTGGTGAATAAATCTGCAAGATTCTCACATGATTGGATTTGTTGGATGTTTATAGTCCATTCCTTTTGGAGGACATGAGTGAAGAAGAGCTTTGGTGATAAATGTTTAGTTCTGTCTCCTTTGATGTACCCTTCGCTTACTTGGGTGATACATGTAGTATTGTCTTCGTAGATGATAGTTGTATTTGTTGTTAATGTTTCCATTCCATATTCTTCTTGGATATTCTTGATCATTGACCTTAGCCATATACATTCCCTTCCAGCTTCATAAAGAGCAATTAGTTCTGCATGATTTGATGATGTGGCTGTCAAAGTCTGCTTCGTGGATTTCCAAGATATTGCAATACCTCCATAAGTGAATAGATGCCCGGATTGAGACTTAGCCTTTTGTGGATCTGATAGGTACCCATCATCTGCTCCAATGAGTGACACATTTGGTTTCAACTGGTAGAATAATCCAAGATCTTGTGTTCCTCGAAGATAACGCAATAAGTGTCTGACTCCATTCCAATGTCTCTTTGTTGGTGCATTGTTGTATCCAGCTAACAAGTTTACTGAAAAAACTATGTCAGGTCGAGTATTGTTAGCTAAGTACATTAAGGCACCAATCGCACTTAAATATGGTACTTCAGGACCAAGAATTTCTTCGTTTCTTCTCGTGGTCTGAATGGATCATCTTTCACATCCAGGGAACACACTATCATTGGATAACTTATTGGGTGGGCTTTGTCCATGAAAAAACATTTCAGAATTTTTTCTGTGTAGTTTGATTGATGAACAAAAATCCCATTTATCAAATGTTCCATTTGCAAGCCAAGGCAAAATTTTGTCTTCCCGAGATCTTTCATCTCAAATTCTTTCATCAAGTACTTTGCAGTCACTTCGAGTTCTCTAGGAGTTCCAATAATATTCAAATCATCGACATATACAACAATGATGGCGAATCCTGATTTAGATCGCTTAATGAAAACATAGGGACTGATTTGATTATATTTGAATCCTTCTTTCAATAGGTATTCACTAAGACGATTATACCACATTCTTCCAGATTGTTTTAACCCATAGAGTGACTTTTTTAATTTTGTTGAAAACATCTCCTTGGGCATGTGATTTTCTGGTAGTTTTAATCCATCAGGGACTTTCATATAAATATATGTGTCAAGTGACCCATATAAGTATGCAGTCACTACATCCATTAACCTCATTTGCAATCCTTTCGAAACTGATAAGCTTACCATAAATCTTAGTGTAGTTGCATCAACTACTAGAGAATATGTCTCATGATAATCAATCCCTGGCATTTGCGAGCTTGGGCTACTAGCCTTGCCTTATATCTAGTGACTTCATTTTTCTCACGAATACCCATTTGTACCCAACTGGTTCTACACCTTTTGGTATTTGGGTTATTTGTACCTCACGTATTTCAAATGATTTCAGTTCTGCTTGAATTGCTTCTTTCCATCTTGGCCAATCTTTTCTGCGGCGACATTCATCTACTGTATATGATTCTATATCATTTTCATCGTATGTCATATCAACCGCTATGGAGTAAACAAAGATTTCATTCAAGACAACATATTTTCGATTCCATTGTTTCTTTGTAGAAACATAATTAATTGAAGTTTCATTGTTGTCTATGCTTTCATGTTCCTTTTCTTCTGGAACATGCTTATCTTCATTTTTGTTTTCATCATGAATTTCATCATGCTCCGTTGGAGGATTTATATTAATTTCGTTCGTTGTTTCACCCTACTTTTTCATATTTATCGGTTTTGAGTCTTTAGAACCGGGTGGTCTACCACGTTTTCGACGTGCTATTGTCTCATTTTCAATGGCCTTATTCTCACTAGGAATTTCAATCTATGCCGGGGCATTCTCAACAGGTACATGTGACTTTGTCACTTTCTTAGTATCTGTGAATGAATATGGCAATTGGTTTGCAATACTTTGCAAATGAACAATTTTCTTGACTTCTTGTTCACATGAATTTGTTCTTGGATCCAGAAACGACATTTGTGATGCGTTCCATGTAATTTCTGTTTTTATATTTTGTGGGTCCACATTCTCTCCCCCTAAGGATGGGAATACTGACTCATTAAAATGACAGTCAGCAAATCGAGCCATAAATAAATCATTAGTTGTTGGCTCTAAATATTTATTAATTGATGGATATTCAGATCCAACAAACATTCCCATCCTTATTTGTGGACCCATTTTAGTACGTTGGGGCGGAGCAATAGGTACATGTACATCGCACCCAAAAATTTTCAAATGTAGGACATTCGGTTCTCGACCTGATACTAATTGTAACGTGAGAATTTGTGATAGGCTGTCAGCCTTAATCTTATCGATGCTGCTGCATGTAATATAGCATGACCCCAAGCAGAAGAGGGCAATTTTGATGTCATTATTAATGGTCTTGCAATTAATTGTCGTCTTTTGATTAATGATTCAGCAAGACCATTTTGTGTATGTACATGAGGCACAGGGTGCTCTACAACAATCCCAATAGACATGCAATAGTCATTAAAAGTTTAGGATGTAAATTTCCCAGTATTGTCTAATCTTATTCTCTTTATTGTATGATCAGAGAATTTAGTTCTTAATCGAATTATTTGAGCTAGAAGTTTTGCAAATGCAACATTTCTACTTGACAAAAGGATCACATGTGATCATTGAGTAGAGGCATAAATTAATACCATGAAATAGCGGAATGGTCCGCATGCAGGGTGGATAGGCCCACAAATATCTCCTTGTATTCTTTCTAAAAACATTGGAGATTAAGTGGCAATCTTATTTATAGATGGTGTGATTATCAATTTGACAAGTGAGCATGCAGAGCATGATAATTCATTTGACCGAGTAATTTTGACATTCTTTATAGAGTGTCCAATTGAATTTTCAATGATTCTATGCATTAATCCTGTGCCAGGATGGCCAAATTTGTCATGCCATAGAGTAAATGATTTTCTAGTTATCTAACTTCTGGATAGATATCATATTAATTTCAATCGGACATATATCTATGCGATATAGTCCCGAAGAAATTGCTGGCAACTTTTCATAGATGTATTTCCTGCCGCATTTTTCTGCCGTGAGGCATATGAATTCCTCTTTGTTCACTGTCTTCGTTTCCAAATGGTAACCATTCTGACGTACATCTTTAAAACTTATGAGGTTTCTTCTAGATTTACTCGAATATAATGCGTCATTGATTATCAATTTTGTCCCATTTGGAAATATAATGCAGGCTTTCCCAGAACCTTCAATTAACTTGCCTGTCCCAGAGATTGTGCTAACATTTGCTTGAAATATTGTAAGTTTTGAAAAATACTCTTTATTTCTCAATATGGTGTGTGTTGTCCCACTGTCGAGAATACATTGTTCTTTGGTTCCAACTTCTGGTAAATTCATATCTTCATAAATAATAAATATGATGGTCAGTATAAGAAAAATACATATTTTATTAATGATCAAGGAGGGAACACATGAAAATGAATATTGAAACAATTAAAATAAACTAAGCATATTAATACATTGTTATCTAAACAAAGTTGTTTCTGCTTCAGCATCATCCATAAAAAAATATGAAACATCAAGGCTAGGCATGGATGTAGTAGCTTCATTAACAAAGTTTGCTTCAGCATTTTTCCCTTTGTTCTTTATTGAAGCCTGATATAGGTCTACTAAATGTTTGGCAGTACGACATGTGCGACCCTAGTGCCCAGTCATGCTACATCTGTGGCAAGTGTCATTTCCTTTATAGGACGTCTGCCTCTAATTTCCAGATGATTGTCCCCAATTTTTATCAAAATTTTTAAAATTATTAGAATCGGCCTCTGCCACGTCCACGCCCTCGGCCACGATAATTACCACGATAAAATACTCTTTATTTCTCAATATGGTGTGTGTAATTACCGCATCCACCCCTACGTATAGCATTTACTTCTGGTGGATCAGAGCTTTCTATTGCATTTATCTCATGGGTGGCTGAAGACCCTGTAGGTCTAAGATTATGATTTTTCAGCAGAAGATCATTATTTTTTTCAGCCACAAGTAGCACTGAGAGTAACTCAGAGAACTTTTTGAAAGCTCTGAAATTGTATTGTTCGGCCAATATTATATTAGTGGCGTGGAAAGTGGAGAGCGTTTTATTTATCATTTGCTCTTCTGTGATGGGATGATCACAATATCTCAACAATGATACAATTCTGAACAATATTGAATTGTAATAACTGACTGTTTTGAAATCCTGGAACCTCAGAATGGTCCAGTCATAATGTGCCTTTGGGAGGAGCACATTTTTGTGATGCCCATATCTTTCATTTAGGATATCCCATAGTTCTTTTGGATCTTCCACAAGTAAATATTCAGTTTTTAAACTTTCATGTAAATGATATCTGAGGAGGACTAAGGCTTTTGCCTTTTCTTGTACAGTCGCAATTTTAACTGATGCGGCTGATGTAGTTGCATCCCCTTGCTGGGTTGTCACACCTTTAATTGTATGTTCCAGTCCTTGGGCCTTTATATTCATTTGGGCGTCCACCGTCCATTCTAAAAACTTTTGCCCAGATAGATCTAGTATGTTAAATTGTTTTTCACTAGATCTCCCATTTTTTACTACAAACATGTAAATATTTAAAATTAGTAAATGATAATAAATCATATATATTATCTCCCCCTGATTTGTATCATTATAATTATACATAAACAGTACAAACAAAAAAAAATACTAAAATAGCGTACAATATTAATGAAGCGAAAAAAAAACCAAAAATAGAAAAAAAAAAACGAGTGAAAGAAAAAAACTTCCAAAAAATGCACTTAAAGACAAATAAAAATGATATTCATGTGCATTTTTTTTCGTCGTTCTTCCGGGTCTCCTATTTGTGTATTAGGAGATATATCATTAATGCCATAAGAAGGAAAAAGAAACCGGCTATAAGGAATAAGTATAGCCTTATTATCCTAAAATCCTCCTCAAAAGAAGAAGATGAAGGTGGAGGGCGGTTGCCATCGGCGTGGAACATGGTGGCCGGAAGGTTGAGAAAGAAGAGAAAAAAAATTGGAAGAAGATAAGGGATGTGTGGTGAAAATGGGATGGGTAATCCGCTTTTATAGAGGGTTATCCCTAACTGTTGAGTTCATCTACAGTTAAAAATATACAATGCAATAAAATTTTAAGATTGGCAAATATATATTAGAGCATGTTGGAAAAATGGTAATATAATATATGTAACTACAAATGCGATAAAAGAAGAATGTTAGAGACAATAATATATAATAGTGTTCTGAATGCTTGTTCCCTGCGTACATATAATATTATTGCACATATAAGAGGTAATAATTTTATCACTTCACTAGGCCGTCCATATAGGCGGCAATTTCAAAAAAAAATTAACCCGTCCATATAGGCGGTTCAAGAGCAAAAGAAATAACATAAAATAAATGTCCTTGCCCTCCATGAAGGTGTCTTTATTATCAAATTACTCCCTCTGCTTTTTTTTATTTGCTACATTTGACTTGCACGGTTTTCGGTTTTCAAAGCATTATTTAACTCTTAATATCTCTTATTTCGCTTAAGTAAAAATTATAAAAATTTGATATTATGAATCTACACGTCGAGACGAATCTAACAAGATCACACATGACTATATTTTTACTTATAAAATAATCAAAATAATTGGTCAAAGTAGTGGCTTCATTCCCAAGGAAACAAATGTAGCAAATAAAAAAAAGCGGAGGGAGTACTTATATTCTGTGTTAGTGGCATGGTGACATTTACTACTAGTTCCTTCCTGCTCATCCCTATTTCTTTTATTACTTGGTGGAAGTTGATTTTCAGTTGGTTGTATAAGAGGGTTATTATTGGTGTTGGGTACAGGGGTTTGTGTGTTTTCTCCGGTATGAGTATTTGTACCATCGTTAAGGTTACTGGCCAGAGCTGTCTTACAGTTCCCCTCGCTGGGTTGGTAGTGAATGGCACATTGTTTCGCTCTATCCAACAATAAACACCCGAGACAGAGACATTGTGTAAAACAATGTTAATCCCGTTACTTTGTTGATCCATGTTCGGATAGTAAAGGGTTGGGCTTGGAGAAAAAAAATAGAATTTGAAATAGAATGGATGTAAAGACTTTAAAGATACCTTTAATTTTTTTTGGTAGCAAACTCGTGCTGATAACGTGTTGTGAGAAATATATAGAGAGAGAAGCTACTGGTAGAAATATATCAGAAGAGTGTATTGTATCTGAATTGAGCAAACTTGCTTCTTACAAATGACGGTATTTATAGGTAGAAATTTCACTGTGTAATTTGCACAAATTCAACAATTGCAGCGGCTGGGAGAAAATTTTCCCAACATGCATTAAATGCATGTCAGGAATGTGGACTTCACTATGCTTAACAGTGGAATTTACAATTCCACTGTTATCTCAACAATGACAACTTTGATTGATGGATTTTATTTTTTGGGAATAATGTGTGATTTTAGAGACGAATTGTGGCTCTTGGGCTCTGTTCTTTTGGACTGAACTGAACTGAACTTAATTTGTCTGAACTGAACTGAATGAAAACTGTGAGAGGAAACTAATTGAACTAAACTGAACTGAATTTTCATTAATTCAGTCCAAAAGAACAGAGCCTTGGTAGGGCGACTTTGGTGATTTGGTGATCCTAGGGTTGGTTTTGGTTCCTTCTCTGATTTTGTTTCTTGGATTCTAGCTTGGGGAGGGATATTCTATCATTTATTGCTTTTTAATGTAGATTTTATTGCTTTCGTAGATTGTTGCACGGTTTGTACCGGTTACTAGGAGTAGGAGTTTACGTGTAACCGAAAAAATTGTACTGCTTTCTTAGTTGAATACTTGCATCAGCATACTTCATCTCATGTTAGTTGCATATATAGGACTATTGCTAGCACTATTTGAACCTTGCTGATATCTTTACTACAGTCTTAAGCGTAATTTATCTCAATCATGATTCTTCATAGCATAATTGTATTGCGATTGATTGCTTGTGGTAAGACTGGTTGATCTCTCTCTGGCTTGATTTAACCTTATTGTTTAAACATCTTAACCCAAGTGAGCTTTTGTGCCTATAAAATGACGTATCTGTGTCAATCTTGTTATTTCATGTGTGATTAGTTCCTCATTTGTTGCATGAATCTTGACTTTGACTTGATACTATTTGACACTTGGCTTTATAAGCAATTGGATATGATTGATGCATTCTTTTCATTATTTTGAGCCTCCAGAGCTATTTTCTTTTCATATATATTATTCATTTTAATTAGCCCATGTTGAGCCTTTGATATCTCATTCTCTTGATCAACCTAAATTACAAGCCTATAGCCTTTTATGATTTATCTACCTAAGCCTTGCTAAGTGGAATAGCATTAAAGTTCATGTTTTGAGCTTGTATTTTTTTTTTTTTTGCGGCAATTATTGGAAGAAAATATGTTGAAAGAAGGTTGCTTGAAATAGTGTGGAAGTACAAAATGAAAAGAATAAAGAAGAAGTTGTGAAAAATAATTCTGAAAAATTGAAAAAAGAAAAGCAAAGAAAGAAGTGAAAAAAAGAAAAAAAAAAGGTTGAATAAGAGATGAATAATGTTTGTTGGAGTTGATAAGGATGGGTATTATCTTGATTTTTTGGCAATGTGTTGTTGAACTTCTAGTAGAAGTTTTTGTGGTGTTTGCATCTAATGGTCATAGATGTTAAAGTGTTAATTTCTCCACTAGTTGGCTTTTAGCACCACATTTCCAAATATATTTCCTACCCTTACCTCAGCCCCATTACAACCCTTTAAAGTGCTCATGATCTTTTTCTGCTTTATAATTTAGAGTGGAAAACTGAGTTGATAGTCAAAGTTAAAGAATATATGTTTCAACTGAGTCGACTTGATTTAGGTTGAGTGTCATTATTTATCCCTTAAACACATGAGAGCATGAGGGCACATTCCTATAGTGAGGTCTCTCAGTTTCGGTTAAATCTAGCTTGGAGGAGATGGGTTGTGGTATGCTTAGAGTGTTGATTGCATTACATGACTTACTATACGGCTTTGTTCGAGATTGTTTCTATGTTGGTTCGGTGTAGTAATTATAACTCTTGTGTTCTCAATATAATCGTGTGTTTGGCCCTATCGTAGTCACATATTGTAGGTCGTCTTTCTTTTCCAATGTTTATGTCGAATTGCTTGAGGACAAGCAATGGTTTAGCTTAGGGGAATTTGATGTATCATATTTTTATGTAGTTTTTAGATGCATTTAGGTTGCATTTTAGGAGCATTTAGGTGCATTGTAGTTCATAATTCACTAGTGGAAAAAAGCTCACCCGCTGCGGTCAAAATCGGGCTTACTGATTCGGTTTTGGTCCGCATCGGATGAGCTTGCAGCAGATCCAAAATATTTACTAATCCGGTCCAAAACCGGATCAATAAATTATTTACTGCTGCGGTTTTGGGTCAAAACCGGATCAGTTAATCATATTAATTGCTCCGATTTTGACCCAAAACAGCAGCAGTAAACGACCCAAAAACCCAATTTTTTTTTATTTGCATTTTTTATTATTAATCGATACAAAATTACTTGGTGAACGAAATTAATATTTTTTGGCCTTTTGTTTGTTCACCTACCTCATCACCAAAGCAAACCAGGGGTACAATTACACTTACCAAAATTCAATTACAATCATGAAACATTTCTAATAATCGTGTAATATAACAAAACTATGAATTATGATATTACATGTTTTTGTACAAACAGCACATGATTACAACTCACATGAACTGATAAATTACTCAATACAGAAATTGTACAAACATGAACAACTACGAAATTATACAAACAGTTACGAAATAACTGTAAAAGCATTAGGGGTGTTAAAAAAAAAACCCGACCTGAAGTACCCGACCCGCTGACCTGCAACAATTAAACCGGGTAATATTCTGATTTTTTATTATATTTTGTTGGGTCGGGTACCGGACCCGGAAAAGGAGACATTAGCCGGGTCGGGTAATGGGTCGCGACATTATGGTTATCGGGTACCCGGATAACCGAAATTTTGTTTTACTTTTTTTACCTTCTTCTGAAACTGTTTCCTCAATCACTTTAGAACTTTAGGTTTTTTGCTTTTCTACTCTCATTTTACCAGCCGCAAAACCTTTTTTTCCTACAGCTCTCCACATCTCAGTTATCCTCCACTACGACACTACCTTCCAATTTCAATTTCCAAGCTAGTTCAATCTCTCTCTAAAGATGATAATGTCTCTGAGTTTTTGTCACAACAGCAAAAGCACTTGAGGAGTCCAATCACAAAAGCAAAGAACCACCACAATTTCACTTTGCCACCAAGCTTGGGATTATCTCTCTCTTGTTAAATTCTATTTTAGGTTTTAGATCCATGGCTTAAGGATCTGTATTATGGTAATCTGCACTTGTTCTTTTTTTTTTGTTTTACTATTTTATGTTAAATTCTTGCTTGTATGTTCCGTAGATAACTTTATTACTTTACAAACACTTAAGAGTTCAAAAGAATCTAATTTTAGATATAATTATATGTAAGATTTTTGAGAAATAAGAATTTATTTTAATTGCTAATTCTTGAAACTAAAGAATCATAAGAATTTGGTTGAATATGACTTACCCAGTTCATATATAATTGTATATTGCATCTCTGATCGTTAGGAGTCATACTCATATATTACCAACAGATAGATATTCTAAAAAAACAATAATGGCAGATTCAAACCGGGTACCCTATAACCCGACCCAGAAAATCCGGGTACCCGACTTGCGGGCCGCCTATTAAACTACCTGTAAATGCGGGTACCCGAAACACCGGGTACTCGGTTATGAACTCCCCTTCAAAACATGAATTGATTTTACAAACAGCAGTTCACATGAAATGAAAAAATTATAAAAAACGAAATTACAAATTAAAAACGAAATTAGACAAATAAAATTACAAAACACTCATCGCAATCTCTTCGCATATTCGAATCTCTTCGCATCTTCGAATCTCTTCGCTGACGAGGAGAGGCAGGAGACGATCGACGATGGATGGTGAGCGATGAATGACGAACGAAGATCTCTTCGCACTCATCGCATTCTCTTCGCATCTTCGAATCTCTTCGCGAGAGGAGATCTGGTGGTTGAGACGCGAGTGATTGACGCGAGAGAAGATATTGAGCGGATATCTGGTGGCGAGAGGGAAAAGAGGTCGAAGGGCCTGAGGTGTTAGGGTTTTGAGGGAGCGACGAAGCAACGAGCGGTGAAAGTTGACGTGGTGACGGCGAGTGAGTGGCGACGAGCTAGCAGTGAAAGTTGTAGTGGTGGATGGATTACGAGAGGGAGGAGGAGACATAGAAGGTCGAAGATGATTTGTCGTGGTGGCTGGGTTGTGAGAGGGAGGAGGAAGATCAGTAGAGGAGGGAGGAGAATTAGGGTTTGTTGGGGTAGGAGTTTGAGAGGCGTGTGAGGAGGCAGGAGGAGTGAGGGACTTAGGATTTTGAGTGGGAGTGAGGGAGTTAGGTATGCAAATGGGCCTCGTCTTATAATATCTTCAAACCCAAAGTGAAAGAGTGAGGGAGTTAGGCGGGTCATGTATGCAAATGGGCCGCGTTTTATAATATCTTCAAGCACAAACTGGTCCGGTTCACTAAAATCCGGAGCAGTAAATTTGTCGCGTTTTGCCTCATAAACAATGGACTATTTACGGATCCAGTTTTGTTAAAACCGGATCTGTTATGATGTGACAGATAAGGTTTTTTCCACTAGTGATTGCGTATGATTACTTAAGTTGCGAAATATTACTCCTTTTGTGCGTTTTTGGTGTTCTTTGATGAATTTCAGGTATGGAGAACATAGTTGGAGTATAATTGGACAAGTTTGAGTATTTAGGAGCAATTGGATGGAAGTTACATTGATAAGGATCGTTATGAATATCTTTGAGTGCAAATTGGAGCCAAAATGAAGTTAGAATTTCATATAAGAGTTGTGAAAATTGAGTCATGCCTACTCTTTTGTTCAACTTTTGACTCGATAATGATAATTGTATGATTCGAGTTGCATTGGAAAGTAGACTTGAAGAGATTTCCAATGATATGTTACACGTCCCAAGGCAAGTTATATTCTAGGAGATATGGGCTTTACAAGATCGCACTAATTTGGCGAGGCCTGTTACGCGTAAGCGGATTTGTTATATTCGCCTATTTAATGACTTAATTGACTTTACTTATCTTGTAACTTACTTTCTTAGTTATGTTAGATTACATAGTCTTATATATATGAGGAATCACTCATTTGTGAGGCTCTCTCTCTCTCCTCCTCATATTGTATGTGATTTTTAGTTTTCTTAGAGAGTTTCTTATTGTTCTTCAACACTTCATCTTTCCATCATCAATTCAAGTATTGTCCTTTATTTTATAATTTTGATTATTAGTTATGTTTTCTTTTATATATTGTTTAGTTTATTTGAATATTATATGTGAGTATTTCCAATCTAGGGTTAAGCAAACCCTAGCCTGCTAGCCATGATTAATATGTGATGTATTCTTTTAAATTCCCAAACTAGTGGTTTATTCGTTCTTGCTTAATTGATTGTGCATATTCCAATAATAGATTAGGGATAATTAGTATTATTATCATTCCATTGTCTTGATCACAACGGGAGTTGGGTTTTGACGGATTTGATTATTTCAATTAAGGATATGAAGTTCTCTACGGGAGTAGGTAGAATGGATTGATAGGAAGTTAGAGTGTCGCGTTTAATGTCTTTAATTTACATGATTCCACGGGAGTAGGCTTGAGTGCATATTAGGGAAGCCACAGATACTCGGGAGAGGTTTATGGTATTTTATAGGGTGTACTTTTCCTTGTGAACATTTCATTGACTAGTTTAGGGTAGGAATTATTATTGTATTAATTCATGCTAGTGGGGATACTTAACTCTAGAGTCATTTATTCATAGATTGATTAGTATGTAGTTGATTCCATCGTTGATACTGATCTCCTTTAGTCTTATCACATTATATAAGAGCTAATCATAGAACAATTTTCTCTCTGTGGAATCGACTCTGACTTACCCTACTACATAGGTAGGAGGATTAGTTAGGTTATTTATTTTTGTAGGTGCGCGACACGCCTATCAAAAGTTGAACCTATTGTGTAGTTGAACATGTTGGTATGCTGTTGCTGAACCTTCTGTTGTAATGAATTATGAGTTTATAATAAATTAATAGTTGTTATTAGTTTATTAATGAATTTTATGGGATTGTATGAATTAATTCTATTATCGAACACTTTATATTGATGCTCGCGCAAAATTTGTTTCATTGAAAAACCAGAATTTAAAAGAAATTGGATAATTCGGATCGGATCCAATATAGTGTCTAAAAATTCGGATTGGATTGGTTTGGACTCAAACTCTAATTGGTTTGGATTTGGATTGAAAAATTTAAATCCATATTTTGTTCGAATCGAATTGGATTAGGCCTAAATCCAAACCATAACTTTCACCCCAACTCTTGCCTAACGGATCCTTGCCATTCTCTATTCCATCGTTCTCCTCCATTTTTTTGTTTCCAACTCAGCCCCCCTAGCATCCTCATTCCCCTTAACCAACAACTCCTGCACGAGCCCAACCCGACCACCCCTTGCACAACTCCACAATCACCTTGCCATCTCAATTTGACATTTTCCCCTCCTCAAACCGACTACCTCAATGCTCACCCTTCCCAGACTTTCTCCACCAGAAACCCACCTTCTACACAAGCCATTTGCCCATGAATCTATTAGAGGTGATTAGTGGCGGGCCGGACAAGACTACCTAAAAAAAATCAGCCCACATGTCGGGATGGGACAAACTTTGGGCCGCTCTTCTGTGCCCAAAACACGTTATTTCGGGTAAAAAAAATAGCTGGCTTTTCAGGTCAAAATCTGGCCGTGGCAAATTTTAAACAACAAATTCAATTTTGAATTGCTCAAAACCAGTCCCCATTAAAGTTCGGCCCAAAAATTCTGCCCAAGCTTGGGCATTTCTCGGGCCGAGCCTAGCTATACTTAATTAGCACTAGAATCTATCTTCTTCCAAATCCCAACTCTTGCCTAATGGATCCTTCAATAACTTCATGTGTTCACGTCGAAAGCCACCATGAACCCACCCTATTACTCAACATCTTCTCCACCATGAGTCCACCTCCTACTCGCAAATTGAGTCCGTAAACAAGAGAGAAATTTGAATCCTAGATGTATTATAGAAGTTTCAAATTCTAGATATACTTGAATCGAGTCTAACCTCTTCTGCACCATGAATACCCCATATTCTCCTCTTATTCTATCTTTTGTGTTCCTATTAAATATTTGGATGAAGTTTCAATTCGATTATTTTGTGGCTAGATATCAGTTCATGGTTTTTTTGTTAACTACATATCACAATATTACGTGTCGATTGTTGTTATTAATGTTTAGTTATTACTTAATATTTTCACTTTTACCGTTTTATATGCAGCTTTCAACTTATATTTTATTAGTTATTCTTAGTAGAGAAGTTATGTTTTTCTAAATTAAAAATGTCACAATACTTACTCCAGTTTGGCTCTATATGGCAATCAACTGATAGTATATAGCTGATAGGTTATTATATTAGCTGATCTGACTAACTCATCGAAATAAATAGTTTGACTAGTTGTTTGTTTAGAAGTGTTGGCTATAAATTGATGATAGTTGGTGGCGTGATGCTATTTGTTTACATAAAGTAGGAATATGACATAAAAATATGAGTATGTTTATTTTGTTACTATTTGTCTTTTATTTTGGCAAAAATAAATTAACATAATTGTCATCTACTCCTAGTATCCTGTTATTGAAATTATATAGAAAGTTAAAATTAGAATCTAACTATCAGATGAGCCTACTATATATTATATTGATAAAAACTCGCAAGTTTATGGGTCATTAGAACTCAAATTACTAGATGGAGAGAGAAATGGCACTAATGAGTTACGAACTCCATTTCACTATAATTAGAACTAGTGTTTAGGCCCGGGCGATGCCCCGGGTTTTCTCTGTGCTACAATTTAGTAGTAGTTATATAAGTCATCTCATACTCATTTAAAAAAGTCATGTCATTCATTATATGGATTTTTCAAAAGTTTTATTTTCATATATCATCATTAATTTTGATTAAATAAGCAATAATAGTATGGTGGAGTGATGGTTGAATCTCTTTCTTTCATACTTGAGGTTGTGGGTTCGAATGCTCACGTTCACAATGCTTTTTTTTTTTTACTATATGAGAAAGGCGTGGATATAATGTTACTGAATGGGGGATGGTGACACGTGGCACATATACGTTCTAAGGAACGCTTTTTAATATATTAGACTACTCTTCAAATGGTATCATGCATACATAATTAATTTTTTTTTTTTTGAAAGAATACATAATTAATTTTAATGAACATGCGAATTTATTTATTTATCTTTAAGGATGCAAGGGCTATGTTTAATAACATTAACTAATTACAACACATATATGTAATTTTGTGGAAACATGGATCACTAAAAGACGTTAGATTAGATGGTGATTCTTTGGAAATCCTTACATAAGGTCAAGGGTTCGAGCCGGCTTCAAAGATATTTATTTTTTAAATAATGACCACTTGACTTTGTTGGTTAATATACATGTGGCAAAATTCTGGTGGGAGGAGGAGGGTGCCACGTGGCGCATAGACGTTGTTAAGCACGCCTTTTAATATATTTGTATACGAACTCCATTTCACTATAATTAGAATACCATTTATGGTGATCTTATAAATATATTTGTTTGGGCTCCATAAGTCACTGGGCCCTTTGGCCTTGGCTGAAATTATCATGTTACCCCAGGGAAATGGAAGCCCAACAACTTTGGATGTCAGCGCCATTTGCGTAAAAGCTCCGTGCGGCATTATGATGTTAGCATGACATCGTCCTCCCCAATCCCTATAAAAAGGGACCGGATTCTCATTTATTGAGGTAATGAGTATTTCACCCACTAACTCTCTCTTTAGCTTCTCTTACTCGACTTGACCTCTTGTTCCAATACCGACTTGAGCTTCAGAGAGGCGATCCCGGAAACACCCCCGGGGTAGTCTAACTCTTGATTTGTAGGATCAACGTCTCCATCGCACGAACGACACCCGTTCAAACAACATACACCCTCGAATTCATTCCAAGATCCCTACTCGTAAGTTTCGTACCCTTAATAAAAAATATTGCAGGGAGTTAGTATATACAATATCTACAGTCGCAGGAACACGTTAACAATCTACATCGTGAATAGAGCGTTAGTAACTTCAAGAAAATAAAATTAAAGAAATAAATGACCCTAAAAAATTATACCACCGTTTGGGGTCGTTGATTTTTACGAATCTTAGATCAAACGTCGAACGAGCCTTAAAAAGTTATGGTGTATTGATTGAGTGTTGGATTATTACTCGTGTCTGATTCGTGAGAGTATGCGTATGGTGATGATGCAAAGGTGGAAATATAAGAGGTTGGAGTAGTACTGGTGATTAGTGTAGTAGCAGCATTAGTATTAGACTATTAGTATGAGGTAGACGTAAGAGTGTCGGCTGTGGTTTATGTTAGATTATTTTATAGTAGTTTGGTGTATGAAGGATGATTTGGTGTTAATAAATTGTGGCGCAACGAGGGAATTGCAGGGGGGTGATGATTGGTGTGTGATGATAGAGATTTATGAGGGTATGAGCCGAGTGATTTTTTTGTGAGATTGGCGAGTGATGAGGGTTTGAGTTATGCCGTGTGATTAATGAGAGGAAGTTAGGGGTAATATATAGGTTTAGGTAGTTGGGTTGCAATAGATTTTCGAAACCTAGTAGATCTCTAAAAGATCTTTATTATTTAAAAAGATTTTAGAAAAGAGTTAGATAAAAAAATATTTAAAAACACGAGAAAGATAATTTTTATAAAAGATATTTTTATCAATAAAACCAATTAATATAATTAATTAATTCTATTAATAAAATTGGGCTAGAAAAAGGGTTTTAAAAATTGGGTTTTCATAAAACTATTTCAAAGGATTTTAGAAGATGGGCTATTTTAAAAGTTATTTAAAATATTTTAGAAAGTGGGCTTAGTAAAACTATAAAAAAGGTTTGGAAATGGGTTAATAAAAAAGGTTAGAAAATGGATTGGGCTTAAAACATTTGATTTTAAACTCATTCTTTATTCTTTCCTCTATCCGGACCAATTAGAGCAGGGTATTAGTCATCATAGGATATCAAATGGGGAGACACGATTATGTATCTACAGCGTCAGAAATCTGCAGGACCCCTCACGAACAGGCTAACAACAGGAAAGGCGATAATCTAAGCCATCTGAGACCCCTCGAGATGCATCTTGACGGGATAGGGACAAGAGGCCCAGGATCGACAACAACGGCCATGACCCACGTTACAACATCAACAAGCATGAAATCTACCTCGACCTAAAGGAGAAGTCAATTCTACTCAATCCACCTCCCATCAAGACATCGGTTAACAGGGGAGACAAGAACTTTTGGTGTGAATATCACCATGAATATGGACATACGACCTGCGACTGCCGAGAACTCAAAAGAGCACTAGACAAGTTGGTCGACGAAGGGAAAGTCAACAGGTACCTGAAAAATCCAACAGCTAAGAAGAGGGAGCCTCGGAGGGAGAAAGAGGCTCGAAGCGACGATACAGAAGGGTACATTGGGGTCATAGTAGGTGGTATCGCTTTAGGAGGCCTAACCGGCCAATCTCAAAAGAAGCACCTCCACACCCTAAAGTGTAGTCCGGTCGAAGCAACTGTGTCAGCAACATATCCCACCATGACTTTCAAGGATAACCATTGACCCATCCAGACTCCTCACGATGACCTGTTGCTCGTCAAACTAAAGGTTGCTAACTTCAGGGTGGGTTAAGTCTTGATTAATAGTGGCTATTCGCCTGATATCATAAATATGGATTGTCTGTTAAAGTAAAGTTGAGGTACTGAGACAACAACCTCCTACCGATCAACCAGCCCCTGGTTGGATTTGGCGGACAATGAGTTCATCCACTCGAATCTGTTAAATTGCCCGTCCGGATGGGAGAGAAAGGCAAGGGATGAAGTATACCCCCTCGATTTTCTGGTTGTCGACATTGACTTGCCCTACAACTTCATCATCAATGGACACAAACTCAAGCATGTAAAGGCCGCCATCTCAACCTATCAACTATTACTCCAGTTCAAAGCAGATGATGGGAGTGTCGCTCAACTCTCCGGTAATCAGAAATCAGCCATGGAATGTTATGTGAACAACTTGAAGGGTCCCGTCAAGGAAATAACGCAAAAGCGAAAGCAACCCGAATCCGAGGACCCTCTTCCAATAATGGGCCTTTACATAGCCGAAAATCGCAAGCGCTATGATATACCTTGCCCATTTGAGGGAGATGAGAAGATCTGTATAGACGAAGAAAAGGCTCGAACAGTCAGGATCAGTAAGCAAGTGCCTGATAACCTCAAATCTGAGATACTTTATGCCATCAAGGAATTCAAGGATGTATTCGTATATATGGCCGACGAAATGTCGGACATCAACCCCAGCATTATGATGCACCACCTGAACATAAAGGAGGGACATCGACTCGTCAAACAAAAGCTAAGACACTAAGGAAAGGAAAGGAGCAGGGTCGTGGCAAAAAGAGGTCAAAAAGCTCCTCGAAGCTGGCTTCATCAAAGAATGCAAATAAAATAAGTTGTTGCCCAACGTCGTATTGGTCCAAAAGGCGACAGAGACACGGAGAATGTGTGTCAATTTCATCGACTCTAATAATGCGTGCCCAAAAGACGACTTATTGTTACCTAAGATCGACAACCTGATCGAGTCCACTGTTGGTTACGCCTTCTTCAGTTTCATGGACGCGAACACCGAGTATCATCAAATGCCCATGACCAAAGAAGACCAGGTTCACATTGCCTTCACAACGAACTCGGGGTTTATACTAATACAAGGTCATGCCCTTCAGGCTGAAGAACGTTGGAACCACCTACTAGCGCTTGGTCAACAAAATGTTCGAACAACAAATCGAGCGTAACGTCGAGGTGTATGTCGACGACATGATATTCAAAAGCAAGCAAGAGCAAAATCACGCCTTTGATTTGCAGGAGACATTTGCCACCCTACGAGCTTATAATATGAAGCTCAATCCGAAGAAGTGTGTCTTCGGGGTATGAGGAGGGAATTATCTTGGGTTCCTAATAGATGAGCGGGACATTGAAACAAAGCCTGGCGAAGTACGAGCCATAATCGAAATGAAGATCCCTGAAACAGTAAAATAAGTGTGATGCGTAACCGGATGTATGGCGTTCATGGGACGATATATTCCTAACCGGATGTGTGATACTCTAGTGTGAAAATAAATGCAACAGTTCGACTAGCACACTTGAGTACACAATTTTGTCTATTAATATCTATAATCATTTTTTTGATAGTAAAGTTATGAAAAGTTGATATGCGGAAGATATATACATTGCCATAATTCTAAAAACCATTTTAAATTTTATAAAAAAAATTGTTATCAAATTAAAATATATGAATAGTAGAAAAGTCAAAGTGTTACATTTTGTTAGATCGAGGGAATATTTAGAGTTGAATAATGCATTAGATTTGTAAAACACAAAATATATAATTGCCTTTACTCAATATTATATGAATAGTAGAAAAGTTAAAGTGTTACATTTTTTTAGACCGAGGGAATATATAGAGTTGAATGATGCGTTAAATATGTAGAATACAAAAATAGTTGTCTTTATTTAATATTTTATTTTATTATGCAACTTTTTAATTAGCAAGCCAAGCAAATTCAGTAAAAGGTAGGATAAAAAAAGTGAAATTAAAAATTGTTGATCATAGATTATTTGTTCTATATAAATAGTTCGGTAGGAAGACCCATTCGAATTTTTGCCCATTATTCTCTCCTATGTCCTATTGGTTGCTCCATATAAACTATGCTGGATGTCAGCTTGAAGGGCTTATGTGCTATTAGAGGTAAGTGTTGAACCTCTAGTGGGGCTAAGGGAAGCAGATTACAGTCCTTAAAAATTCGTGGAAGTAAGTGAGACTACTGGGCTCAACAAAATAGTCGAATACCCCAATCTAGACTAGGACTAGTCTTTTGTTCGAGCCATGCTCGAAATACTACTAGATGCTAAACAAAATTAAATTTAATAATGAGCATTCAATAAAATAGAAATTCAAAAGATATAATACATTTGTTAATTCATATAGATAATTTTTACAAAACTTTTTTCCAAGTGTAACATATATAATATCTGTAAAGATATAGTCACAATCCTTGATTAGGTAAGGGGAAGGGGGTTTTAAATTCACTCAATTGGTTTGCAAAGCTCTTACAAAAATGTTAGAGAGAGAAAGTAAACTCTCTCCCAAGCCAAAAACCCAAACCCAAAAGAAAACCCCCAGTAAACCCATCCATCCCTGAGAACCCACCAGAGAACCCACCCGTCCTCACGGTCCAAAGTGAGAAGCCCCGCCGGTCAT
Source organism: Beta lomatogona (assembly GCA_947646795.1). Taxonomy (NCBI): domain Eukaryota; kingdom Viridiplantae; phylum Streptophyta; class Magnoliopsida; order Caryophyllales; family Amaranthaceae; genus Beta; species Beta lomatogona. Next base: position 207,084 of record CANSNZ010001069.1, read on the forward strand.
CCCCTCCGCGGAGTCCTCCGAGCGACGGAAATGCCACGAGTCAAGCTTCGCCACCAGAGCCCGATCTGCCGCCTATTGTACCTCAGCAACCCACCTTTTCGCCCCTGCTCCAAAATTCCGCTGCACCGGTCTCGTTCAGACAAGCTCTAGAATGTCGGAGTGAAACCCACTTTCAACCCATGAAGGAAAGCGTCCCGCTGCCGATGCCGACGCTTCCATTTGCTACAACCAAACCCAATTTGATAGAGGGGGAGGAGATTTTTGTGCCCATATCTCAGGAACAATATGTTGAGATGGTTAAACCATGGGAAACAACCATCATTTGTAAGATTGTAGGGAGGTCCTTTTCCCAAGATTTTTTGAAGAAAGAATTGCAAAAAACGTGGAATTGGAAGGGGCAGCTTCAACAAAACTCCTTGGGTAGAGGGTTTTATAGTGTTAGATGCCAATCTAAGGAAGAAAGATCCACAATCCTAGCTGGGGGTCCCTGGTTTATTATGGGATCTCACTTATGGGTTCAACAATGGAGACTGGGATTCAAACCATCCCAAACCAACATCAACCATTTTCCAATTTGGGTAACTCTTCCGGCATTACCTACAGAGATGTTCCGCAGGGATATTCTTGAGAAGATAGGGAACTCTTTGGGCAAACTATTAAGATTGATGCACATTCTTTGGAGGGAGATCGCCGGAGATTCGCGTCGATATGTGTTTTGAGTAGAGCCGGTCAAAAGATGCCGAGGAGGGCATGCCTAGGAGAGACTATGCAAGAAATTCACTATGTGGAGGGACCTTGGCTATGTGCTCGATGTAATACGGTGGGACATAATTTTCGAGTATGCCCGGACAACCCACCGCCGAAGGACTAGAGAGCTCAAGTCAAGGAAGTGGTGGAAGGTAAAGAACAGACCCAACCCCTTGAGAAGTGTGAAAATTAACAGGGGTGGGTTTAGACCATCCAACGAAAGAAACATGGAAAAGGGTTGCATGGGAAAAGGGATAAGAAAAGTGTAAGTCAACCCCCCCCTCCAAAGTAAGGAATTGTCTTTTCTCCCAAGGTGGAAAGAGAAAAAAGTGGAGGAGGGGTCCACTTTAAAACTGGCGGAACCCCAAGTAGGAACATCCTCATTTAAGAAGGGGGTGGGACCCAAGGAAGTTCTGAAAAGCCACAGCAGCCGAAAATCCCCTGAAAAAAGGAAACCCCATAATGGTTTTATAGTCTTGGAAGCTTTTGGAGATTTAGAAAATCCTCTCTCATCCCTCCTTATGTCGAAACGTGGCACTGATGTGCCAACCCCTTGCATTTCTATGGCAACCCCACCCCTCTACCCCCTAGCCCTACAAATCTCCTCGGAAAAGCGCGCCCCTTCCCCCTTTAAAACCCAAACACCCCTTCTCTCTTCAGAATACCCATCTCCTCCAAAAACTTCCCCAAAAAAACCACTATCTCTCAAAAATCCTACCGACGAAAATGGCCAACCGGGTCATTATGGACCTATCCGAATCTACATCCCCACCCCCCTCTCTCTCCTCCTGCAACTCCATCCCCTCTTCGAACCAAAATCATCTCTCCCCTCGAGCCAGTCATCTTCTCCAGACCAGTTCGGCCCCTGCTGCCCGAGGTCAATCCCGGGTTTGTGATGTACTTCTCCCCGGAATCCCTAGTGACTCCCTCCGACAGGTACGACGAACTAACACTTCAGGAAGTCAAAGCAAAAATTCTCAACCCTTATCTTCACTCGGAAGGTTCGAAACAACTAATGATGTATGCGAACGGGGAATTCCGTCCCACTCATGTACCCCAAATCCAAGACGCGGCTCACCTCCCTCTTCTGATGAGGATTTTTCTGTTGTGGTTTTTAAAGAACGAGGAAGGAGTAGAAGTCGTCGAAAGAAACATTTTGATGAACCTGGGCCCATGGTTGGACCCGGCACCACTTCTTTCGTTGGTGAGGACCATAGCCATGGTCAAAACGAGGCCCGTAACTCTCATAGCCCTCAGCAACACCGATGCAGTACTGCTAGGCTGAATTCACCTTCCACTCAAACAATTGGGGATAACAGCATCTTGGGCTGAGGCAAACGACAAAGGATTCCCGCGAGAAGCCGAGGTTATTATATGGCCCCACAGGAGATTGTGGACAAACCCAAGCACCAAGGAGGGAATTGATCCATTGGTAGCCGGAAACGAGGAGATTTTCAACATGCTTCTAGGAAAACCGACGCTAAACAAGGGAATGACAGTGCTATTCTGGAATGTTAGGGGGATTGGGAGACCCCCGTTTAAGCCGAACCTGCGACTCCTAGTCCAGCAGCATCATCTTTCTCTTGTTGTTCTGGTGGAAACTTGGGTTGGTCGTGAAAAACAAAGGGCATAATTCATGGTATGGGGTTTGACTCGTGGCATTTAGTTGATCCGGTTGGCTTTGTGGGTGGCATTCTCCTCCTCTGGAACTCGAACATCTTAGATTTCCAGGTGGTGGGTGAAGGTGCACAGGGTTTGTACGGCGTGGTTGAGGTACATGCGTCTAAAACTTCCTTCGTTTTGTCATCTATTCATGCTAATACTAAATTTAAAAAGAGAAAAGAATTGTGGGCTGAGTTAGTTCAATTTTCGCAATCTCTTGATAAACCGTGGCTAGTTCTAGAAGATTTAATGACGTGACTCAACAATCTAAAAAGTTGGGAGGAAAACCTATCTGTCGTAGTAAAGCTGACTTATTTGCTAAGACTATGGATAACTGTAATTTGGTGGACTTGGGGTTCAATGGGCCGAAATTTACTTTGACCAATAAAAGGAAGCATCGACCAATATTTGAGCGTCTTGATAGGGGGTGGGCCAACCCGGAGTGGTTTAGCCTGTATCCTGAGGCGAATTTATGGTATCTCCCTCATATCACCTCGGATCATTGCCCTATTCTCCTCAAACTAGATGTAGCTCCTACCTTTTATGGAAAAAACCTTTTCGTTTCGAACCTATGTGGTTATTAAACGGGGGGTTCCTTGATGAGGTAAATAGAGTGTGGCCTAGGAATAACCCTATTCAGGAAAGTCTAACCCAGCTTAGCTTGAACTTGACATCCTGGAATCACGACACTTTTGGAAATGTGTATAGGCAGAAATCCAAGGCCCTTGCTAGATTAAGAGGTACTCAGAACTACCTTAAGGAGAATCCGTATTCTAAGTTTCATCAGGACCTGGAATTGGACCTCCAAAAGGAAATTATAGAAATCCTTGACCAGGAAGAAGCCTTGTGGAGAACTAAGAGCTGTATGGATAGAGTGAGTGAGGGGGATTGGAATACGAGGTTCTTTCATTGAAGTGTCATTATTAAGCGCAATGCCACTCGTATCCTTAGCCTTAGAGATGGTGTAGGAAATGAGATTCAAGAACCTGACGCCATTAGGGATCTGATTAGAAATTTCTATGTTACTCTCTACTCGTCTCAAAATGAGTACTGCGTTGTCCAGCCGAATAATATTAATGAAACTCACAGCGTAGGTTTTGCCCCCTCTCCCGGAGGAATTAGGAGGGCACTCTTTGATATGAAACCTCTAAAGTCTCTGAGGCCCGATGGCTTCCATCCTATTTTTTTCCAGAAAGCCTGGGGTATTGTGGGAAATGATGTGTGTAGCCAGATTCAGGAGTGGTTTCAGAAGGGCTCGATCCCGGAAGGGCTTGGCCATGCCCTTATATGCCTTAACCCCAAGCAGAATTCCCCTGAATCTGTTAAGCAATTCCGGTCCATCAGTTTATTTAACACTTTATATAAGCTGGTGACTAAGGTCTTGGTCAATAGATTAAAGCCGCTAATCCCGGAGTGGATATCCCCTAACCAAAATAGTTTCATAAAGGGCCGAGGGCCGGAGGTTAACTTAGGGGTCGCCTCGGAAGTCCTCCATTCCATGCATAAAAAGAAAGGAAAGTATGGCTGGTTTGCTTTAAAAATTGATCTAGAAAAGGCCTATGATAGAGTTGAGTGGGATTTTGTTAGAAAATGTCTCCAAAACCAGAATCTTGACAACGCCTCGATCAAGTTAATAATGGATTGTGTCTCTAAAGCATCTTCTGCCGTCCTTGTCAATGGCAGAAAAATGGAGAAATTCTATCACTCTAGGGGGCTAAGACAAGGTGATCCCATGTCCCCATATCTTTTCAATATCTTCCTCGAAGCCCTCTCCTAATTGATTAACCAATCTTGTACTCAGAAACTTTGGACCCCCTTTATGGTTGGGAGGAAAAAAGTTCCCATATATCATCTTCTTTTTGCGGATGACCTGCTTCTGTTTGGGAGGGTAGATGAGACCACGGCCTATGAGGTTAGAAGAGTCCTAGAAACCTTATGTCAAATGTCAGGCCAAAAAATTAATGAGCAGAAAAGTAAGCTTACCTTCTCCCCCAATACAAGTGAGGAATACAAGCACCTTTTCCAGGATACGTTAAATATCCAGGAGAATGAAAATCTTGGCTTATACCTAGGTCTGCCTATCTCTCACAAAAGACCTAATAGGGCCCAGTCCATTTTGTAGTTGACAAAGTCAGAAATCGCCTTGCTAAGTGGAAAACAAAATTTCTCTCCAAAGCAGGCAGCTTGTGTCTGGTAAAGTCTACCCTTTCCACCATCCCGGCATACTACATGCAAGCATCAGTTCTCCCACCCTCTACCCTTCAAGACCTAGATGGTATTTGCAATAACTTTTTGTGGGGGGAGGAGGAAGGGGGCAAAAAGAAGATACACCTAGTCAATAGGGAGACAACCTTCTACACCATAAATCAAGGGGGTCTCGGGATTAAAAACCAGACTATGATGAATAAGCCTATATGGCCAAACTTGGGTGGATAATGTCCCAGGGTCAACCTAACCTTGCCCAAGACTGCATCATTTCAAAGTATATTCACCTGCACCATGTTACGCAATTCCGAAAAGGCTCAGTTATCTGGAAAAATATTGGGAAAGGTTGGGAAATTCTGCATAAAAATAACTCGTGGTCTCTAGGTAATGGAAAACGCATAGATTTTTGGCATGATAATTGGCTCTCAATTGGACCGATTCGGGAGTTCGTCCAGGGACCCTTGGATCATCGGGATTCCGATCTCAAAGTTGAGGAGGTGGCTCCCCAAGGGAGCTAGGATCTCTCTCTCCTCTTGATGGAACTCCCACCTTTCATAGCTCAAAGAATTCAAAATACCCCTCCCCCCTTCCTTCCATGAGGGAGGATCTTATGATCTCGGACTTTGTTTCCTTAAGAGGATTCTCAGCGGCACGTGCTTATGAGTCCCAGATGACTAGTTTTCATGAGATTAAGCTAGGCTGGCTCTAGAAAACCTCATGCGAACCAAAGATTAGATTCTTCATATGGCTAGCTTGGTTAGATAGAATTCCCCACAAAAAACTTCTATATAATAGACACTTGACAGTTGATTCTTCGTGTCCAAGGTGTCAGGGAGCTTGCGAGAATGTTGACCACCTATTACGTCACTGTTCATCCTCTTCGGATATTTGGCAACTCCCCGACTCGCCCAGGTTTAGTCAAACAGATTTCCACCTTTGGTTCAAGGCTAATCTTTTGTGTCAGGATCAATTTAGAGGTCTAGTGTGGGGAACACTGTTTCCATATGTATACAATGAAATCTGGAAGGATCGAAATGCTTGTGTCTTTAATGGAAAAAGTCCCTCCAATATTCACACTATTCTAGTTAGGGTAAGTCATTATGCGCGTATCTTCTGCACGAAACCCCAAATCCTATCCCAAAATGTAACCCCAACTAATGCTCAGTGGACCCCACCCTCAGATAGGCTCATGATTCATGTCGATGCTTCTTTTGTTGGTCCACTCCACCCTACTGGACTAGGTGGTGTAATTAGAAATGGAAAAGTGAATGGGTTAGTGGTTTTAGGAAGAAAATTTATGCTAATGATCCCCTTGCAGCTGAAATTTTGGTTATTCAGGAAGCGCTATATCTCATTGAAGCTAACCAAATCCCGAATGCCACCATCTATTCGGATTGTAAAAATGCGGTTGAGCTTATCATGCAACAAGTACAATCTGACAGATATTCCATCATGATTGACATATGCAGGCAGTGGTTTGAGCGATACCCCCGGGTTCAGCTCAAGTATTGCAGGCGGAAGTTTAATACTGTTGCGGATGCCCTAGCAAAGGAGTGTAGATCCATGCTTAGGGATTATTATGTAACTAGGGTTTTCCCCAGCCCCCTAGTTATTGTATGAACTATTTTATTTCGGATTGTAATGCGCTAAACTCTATTAATTAATCTAATGTTCTCCTTTCACCAAAAAAAAAAAAAAAAAAAAGATATAATCACAATCATATACTTCATATATTTTTACAATGAAGACTTTGAGCCGTTTAATACGTCTAGGCCATCATTCTAGAAGAAAGATACTCTTTAAGTTAGCTGCATAAAGTTTTTTAAAGAAGAGGTGAATTTCCAAATTGTTTATTTTGAATGATAAGGATAGCATGGTACGGCAAAAAAATTCCTGCTGCTGAACCGGGTTACCGGGACTGCATCCCCATATATGTTAACTGTTAGATTTAAGGTTACCGCATATTATCAGGTTTTAAGAGGCAATCGGGGGAGTTAACAGGGAAAAAGAAGTGATTTCAGTGACTAAGCAGTGCTGCTCCCAAGGGTAGTTTATACGCTGGTTTCCACGTTGTAGTAATGAGCACCAACAATACAGTAACGGCCCGTTTGGTTAGTGGTTATAAATAGTGGTAATGGTAATGAAATTTAGTGTGAATGTGTAAAAGAGTTCTCATGTCAATGACCATGGGAATGAAACTTTATCACAAAACATGGGTTTTCCTTTATAAATTTTCATTACCACCTAATACCACCTTCCCAAGTGGTAATGGATAGTAATGAGTTTTTAGGAAGAAAATGAATATCCTGGGATGAAGTAGCATTACCATAAGTAATGACATTAGATTTGTAGTACAAATTTACACTATAATGCATTACCATTCCCACCATTTATCGCCTCTTACCAAACGGGCCGTAAAGAGTGAGGACTTCGTGTTGATAGCAGCTATGCATTATGCAGGCAGAAGTAGACTAATGAAAGCATAAATCACATATATTCTGCTTGCCTCCGTCCTGCTGGAGTCTGGGATAGGTTACTAATCTGTTTGGGATATAGCAAGACCTCTGCAGAGAGGTCCGAAGAGTTAAATTGGCTGATGAAGGCAGCTTTTCGCATATCAGCAAAAAGCCAGCTGCTGAAGTGTGCTGACATGCCTATCATGTACACAGTGTCATATAACCAGAGATTTGGTTATATTTTGAAGAGGGAGAAGTTATTGTATTTACTCCTATTAGCGAACTCATAGGGCACATTTAAATATTGCAGAAGAACCTGAAATTGTGTAATAAAACAGTTGAAGACCCCAATTGTGCATACTCTTCATTACATCTTTTTTCTCAGTAGGTATCGGCAACTAGAACAGAAACTTTAAGCACAACTAGGGGATGGGGGTTCAACATAATTACATAAGACATGTAGTTGAATAATATTTCAAACTTACCTACACTTACTGCAAAGTTGAGACCATTGTTTCTACATGATCAAACAATACTTAATAAAACCAGTACCACAACCTAACATATTTATGGAGGGGAGAAAAGACAATACTAACCTAAACTTACAGATTTTTATGGGAGCTGGAAAAGATTACTCACAAACTTATCTGAACATTCATTCAGTCGCAGCATCTTCATTGTTCTGAATCTCATTTCTGATTTCAGGCAGCATGTCCAAATCTTTCCTAGATTCTCTCTCCTCCTGTATAAGGGTAGTAGTATCAGAAGCATCGATTGGGTCATGCTGAATTTCATCTGTACCCTCATAAGAGTGAGCCTCCGAACTTTCATCTAAGCCAGATTTTTCACTGTTTTCCTGTTTCTCACCCTGGCTCTCTTTGCCTACCAATATATCTTTTGCAGCTTCTATGGCATCGTGATCATTTGTATCAAGAGATGAAGCTAATGACGTATCGTGGGAAGTTAAGGATTCTCCAGCATTGGTATTTACATTATTCCCTTTATTGGCATTTTCTGTAGCTTCTTGTTGGTTCTTGTCATTTGTAGCTAGTTCAAGTTTAACAGCTTGTTCCAATACATTGCCAGGCAAGTTTGGTTCTTTATCACCAAACACTTCAACTGTGCCATTTTGGGACAAATTGGTGGACGCATGTGCCGCTTGTGTTTCATTAGAAGACAAAGTAACAGAATGTTCTCCACCAACAGTTGAATCAGCAGTGATTTCAGGCAATGTTGAGTTCTTAAGTGAGTTCTCATCAGGCTTTGTCAAGTTGACCTCTTTTTGGTTTTGTTCACTAATTATGATATTAGAAGTTGCTCTGTCAACATCTTCTCTTGGTTGTACCTTCTGTTTGATCAACTCATCAGCATTATCAGAGGTTTTGGTAGCATTCTCCTGTCCAAAGTTGACCTTTCCCCACATTCCATTTCCATGATCCGCAGTGACATTCTCTGTTTCCTGAATAATGGATTGAACATTTTGAGCAACTTCACTGGAAGCATCATCTGCCCTATAAAGCTCTTCTTGGGCCTGACGAGTATTGATTCTGGACCCAACATGATTTTTATCATCTAATATGACCTCTTGTTCAATATGGGCTTCATTATCTACATCATCATTTTCGTCAGGTTTAGTATGACCATCCTTTCCAGCATCCTCATTCTCTTCATCTTCAGGATGCCCTTCTTCATGAACATCTTCAGAATCTTCATTTTCAATATGTTTTTCTTCAGTGACACCCTCCTTATCTTCCTCTTCATGTTCAGATTCAGTTTCAACCTTTTCTGGTTCATCTATCTCATCGTCTCCACCTCCTCTTTCATCTTCTTTCTCTACAACTTGGACATCATCCCTTTCTGATTCATCTTCTTCATGTTTATTTTCTTCCTCGTCACTTTCTTTTTCTTCCTCATCTTCTTCATGCTTTTCACCATCTTTAGCTAACTCTGAGATTCTAGGAAGATCTCTTCTCCCCAATCGTTGAATTTCACCATCACTTTGGATCTTTCCCACAAACTTTTCATCCTTTGCCTCGAATTCCCTCCTTTTCTCATGAGAATGCTTAACTTGGTAAATTAACCATAAGCAAACAGCCAGCAAGACACAGATTTGCAGAATATGTTTTACTTTAATTCCTTTGGATCTATAGTTTGTACTAGGGGATCGTTTGTACATTGTGATATCTCAGGCGATCAGATGCTATAGAAAATGTTCTATACAAAAGAAAAAAGAAACAACATTAATTCACAAATATTAAGCACAGCTCACTGCCAGCAAAAACCAGTTATTGTTGCCTCTGCAAACCCTATACTTTCCAACAATTAGGCTTCGCGAGTTCAGCATTCTGTTATATTATGCAAAATGTCAACTGGAATGAAGTATATGTATCTATAAACATTAGTTCTCTAGCTAGCCAGATAATACAGTACAGATGCCAATCTTTTGGGTGAATGTCTTGGTAGCATTTGTCAAATTCCTCCTATAATACTAGATTGAAGTTTGAACATTAGCACACTTGCAAGTCTAAGTGGTTGCTCATGGAAATCAAGAAAATTACGTAGACAACAAAATACCTTGATGTTAATGTTTTTACTTTCCACAAGGAAATTTTGTCAGATAAATTTCCTGGAGAAACTACCTTATATAAAAAAAAAATGTGGCGTACTGTTACAACACCTTTTGATTTCACCACAATACCACTTGTTTGAATCTGATGGTTTGACCCTAATTTGTAGCATTGTCCCATAGCATACACAGCACACTTTATATTTTCTCCTTTTAACTTCCTTTATTCAGCAGAAACCTTCCCGCCCCTCCATTATAGTTCCCTCACCTCTATTTCGATTATGTTTCTCTCTCTCTTTCTCGTGTTCTGTTGATACTCTCCAGTCTTCTCCATTGCAATCCTCTGGTTCTGCATCTTCATCTTTGAAAACCAACCTACCCACTTGCACCTAAAATTCCAGCATAATCATAAACGGGGTCTTTACTATTTTCTTGATTTTTATCCAACTGCAATAAATTTTATACTCTCTAGCTCTCTGAAATGCAAGTTTAACTCAGATCTGATTTAGATTCTCGCCAAGCTTTTTTCGGTCTCCTTTAAGAAACTGGATGACAATGATAATGTATCTTCGGAATTCATCAAGATCCTATATCTCTCGAAAGAAGTACAGCCTGAAGCCAACATCATTCTCTCAAACATGAAAGCGTACGCTTGACTTAATGACTGGACAGATAAGGGGGCATGTTTTTAGCAATCAGAAACAACACATTGAAAAACTAAACATCTGCATACAAATGAAAAAAAGTCAATTTATTGAACCAACAATGCAGGCCATTATATGGCAGCTAAATCTAAATTAAACACAAATCAGGGATCACAACTTAATTCTGTTATGATGTCAGCAAAAATTGCAAAGGGCGTGTAGTAGCACCGTAGCACAACCATGAGGAAAGAGAATCCGTCAGGCAGTCAGTGATGATGTCGATAATTAGCATTTGATGCAGGCCATTATATGGCAGCTAAATCTAAATTAAGCACAAATCAGGGATCACAACTTAATTCTGTTATGATGTCAGCAAAAATTGCAAAGGGCGTGTGGTAGCACCATAGCACAACCATGAGGAAAAGAGAATCCGTCAGGCAGTCAGTGATGATGTCGATAATTAGCATTTGATTAAGAAAATTGTTGATCACATTGTAAGGAATCAGAGTGTGGAGCGGAGAACACTCAAAAGTCTTCCATTTTGTTACTATGCATTTTAACATAATCTCTCTCTCTCCCCCTCTCTCCCCCCCCCTTCTCTCTCTCTCCCCCTCTCTCTCCCTCCCTCTCCCTCTCTCTCCCTCCCTCTCCCTAGCATTATCTAATTTTGATGAAATAACATTTACAATAGCAACAGTTGACAATGAACACAAACTGTTTTGGGATACACTAAAGAAATTAAGGGGACATCAATAAGACATGCATGCACATGCCTGCAAAGTACAAATAATACCCCATACATCCAATGCTGAAATCCATGAGCTTGTAATATACCCCCTGCATTCAAAGTAGAAGGCACACATGCTATTTCCTGAAATAGTAATGGATTGTGCATATACTTCCCAATATGTTCCCCAGCTGTTAGAAAGAATTTCTTCTATAAATGAATGTCATAGCCTTACTAATGAGGAATGTCATATCCTTAACTGTGAGGGATTTGGACAATACTCCCAACAGAGAACGTATAATTCTAATCTTACCAAGTCAATTGTTTTAATTCAGGCATTTGGGCACCAATAACTTGCCAAGCCAGTCTCTTAAACAACCAGAAGATGCAAGATCGTGCATATGAAACCATTACCCTAATGCCTTTAAGGGATGGGACTATAGATAAATTTAAACCAAACAGCACAAAGTACAAAACCAAAATCAATATCAACGACCAGATTACAACCATTTCAGGAGGGCAGGATTATCTGATTGACCAATTGAAAATTCTAATTCCGATTTCAAAATTACTCAAGGACTATATTCATCGAATAGACTCATTGAACAACAAAAAGAACCAGTAATATATGACCATTACCAATTATACACAAAAAAAACCCAAAAGAAAACAAGACGACAATGGCTTTATTATAACAAACTAACAAGAAAACCTAAAACGAATCACAACAAACTGGCTATAAAAACAACAAAGAATTGACAACAAATTTACATTATAAACAACAAACAATTCACCATAGTGGCTTCAAGGCTCAAGTAATTTTCTTTCTCTTTCAAGCTACTAAAGCTTTATAAATTCTATAGCAATGACCTTGTAAATTCAACAGTCTATCCTCCTAAGTTAATTTTTGATGGACTAATCTCAATTCTAAAACCTTAAACTATCATAAAATTAAATAGGAGAAGCAGAACATTACCTGTGAGCGGTGCGAGACTAACTGAGTACAGATTGAGGACAGTGAAGCGAGAAGGGTTAGATTTGAGAGACCTAACTCAACTGCAAGTCTGCAACAGTGCAAAACCTGCAGTATGCTAAAAGAGGAAAGGGAAATGTCAGTTTTTTTTCAGCAACTTTACACCTTCCTCAATTTAATTTTTGGGAATGGTGGGGCTATTTTAAGCAATCAGAAACCAATACATTGAACTATTAAACAACTGCATAAAAATGAAAAGGTCAATATCTTGCACCAACAATGGAGGCCATTATCTGGCAACTACATTTAATTTAATCCCATATCACAAACTATTGATTCAGCAGTACCATGAAAACAAATCTCATCATTACATATACAATCGTATGATTCAACTATAATTAACCCAAAAAGGGTTTACTAAAACCCCGACATTTCTCATAAAACCACTGCTACATTAAACATTTAAACCAAAAAAAAAAAAGACCCAGCACAAAATTTAAACACCCAATTCGAAATTATCATCAATAACAAAAATTCAAGAGTCAAAATGACAAAATAAACTGAATTTTTCAGGTAATAAACACAAAAACCCAGATATAGAAATCCCAATGATAAACTAAAAACCCCATCTCAGAAACATCAAGATCAAGATATATTAATGTGGGCAACATTAATAGAGTAAGAAATAATGAAGAACAAGAAGCAATCAAATAAAAAGGAGAGGGATTTTTTAACCTTATGAAGAAACAATTGGGAATGCTGCAGTGAAATCAGGCGAAAAGAGAGAGTGAAGTGAAGAGAAGAGTTGATGGATTGATGTGATATTATTTATGAGTTTTAAAGAGAAAAGAGGAGATTGGAATTGGAGACAGAAGTAGTGTAAGTGACCTTGGAAAAACGTGGACAAATGAGATAGAGAGAGAAAATGGTGAAAGATGAAGCTATAGCCTATATGTGATGTATTCATGTATCATGTATCATGTATCATGTATCATGTATGAGATGATAGTGCACAGGTGAGGTCGTGAGGACTTGTTTTTTACTTGTGAGTTAATGGAGATTGTCGTTCTTTCGTCTTCATGGGCTCCACACCTCCACATTTTTCTTTCTTTGTTTGTTGAGTTATGTTAGACTCGTTCATTCCAATTTTATGTTTGTTATGTTAGAGTTTAGACTCGTTCAACTTGGGTTACTAGGAGTCTAGGACCGGCCTTGATGGTAGACGAGATATGGAGTGGTAGAGGCTCTTAGAGTCTTAGCTTATAAAGGGTTCAAAATAAATTTACAGTTTTTTTACCATATATTACTGATAAATTCTTTTATTGACTAGTTACCTCATTTTTTTCAAAATTCATTATATACCCATGAGTTTCTAAAAAATTACAAAAATAATCTTTTGGCTAACGGACGTTAGATCTTCGTTAGTAAAATAACCTAATTAAACCCTTTAACCCTAATTAACTCATCTAAACCCTAACCCTAACCCTAATCCTAACCTTAACCACCCAACCACCCCCACCTCAGCCCTCCAACCCCCGACCCACCAACCCCCCTCCCCGTAGCCCCACCTCCCTTCCCCCGCGGCCCCAGCCTTCCCAAAGCCCCCCCCCCCCCGCACCCCCGCCCCCCTCCAACTATTTCTCTTCTCCTCCTCCCACCTCCAACAACACCAACAATGGCGTTTTCTCTGTCAATTATGTTCCTGACTACAATTTTCTCTCTCCTCATTCTTTCCCTCCAACAACAACCTCTCACCTCGGTGCAGCAAGAATCAACGTACCTTGTACTCGAATCAGTCAATCCACAAACCCAATGGTGCACTCTTTTCCCAAACGACCTCTGTCTCTCCTTCCCACATGGTGTCGTTTGCAGCTACTTTTCCCAGGCGTCGTTTGAGGGATGCGGGGGAGGGGGGCTGCGGGGAAGGTGGGGTGAGGGTCAGGTGGTGGTGGTTTAATGTTTGTGGGTTAGGGAGAGAGAAGTAGGGTTAATTGGGGTTAATTAGAGTTTTTTAGGGTTAATTAGAGTTAATGACTAATGGAGTTAACCGTCGTCGGTCATTAAGGGCATTCTAATGTATTTTCAAGAAACTCAGGGGTATATGGTGAATTCTAACAAAAGTAGGGGTATCTGGTGAATAAAAAAAATTGTTAGGGGTATATAGTGAAAAAACCGTAATATAGTAACTTTGGCTATTGTTGTGGAGTTTAGGGTTTCGTAGATATTATTGTTAGTTTTTAGATTTTGGTTGTAAGATCTGTGTTTAGATTTATGATATAGGTTGTATAATGAATTTGAATAGGTGACACTCAAACTAACTACTTCCTCCGTAACAAAAAAAAAATGCAACATTTGCCATTTTGGGCCGTTTCACAAAAAATGCAACCATTTAAAACTTACTAAATTTAGTAAAAAAAATTCAATTTATTTACAACAATGCCATTACTAAAAAATCCTAAATTATCATTACCACTCCCTAACCCACATTACCTTTTTAAACTAAATACACCCACCCCTTAATGATTCCCACCAAAATTAATCATCTAACCTACCAACCCCTCCTAAAATCAGAAATCAAACCCCCTCCCTTCAACTACCCTCATCCCACATTTAAGATCTTCAATAAATTTCCCCCAACTTCCCATATCAGAACCCTAAAATCTTTCCCCCTTTTAAAACCCCCAAATTCTGGAAAATGGGGAACCCTAAAACTTTCGTCTTCTCTTCTCCCTCAGTAGGCGAATTCTCTATCTCCTTCTCGTTTCCATCGAACAATTTTGTTGTTTCTCCAAAATTGTCGCCAAAAATGGTGAACCTTCAGCCGCTTCGAACAGTGCATGCAAAGGAAACAAATCCTGATAGGAAGAATCTGTTGAGTCTTTGTATTCAACTTTTTGAAGCATCGCATTATGCGCACTTCACTCGCCTGTACGAAAGTGGCGAGGCTGCAGAACGCTTGAGTCCAAAAGCGGTTGCGGCTTTGGGTGTTGTCGTTGAAAGCGTTAAAGAGGCGAAGATGTTTGAGTGGAGTGTGGTTTGCGGTTTGCCTGCGGTGGGTAAGTCTGAATTTGAGTTTAGGGAACGCAGATCTGGAGGAAAAGGCAAGAAAGCGAAAGTTGAGATCCCAAAACCACCGCAAACTCGGTTTTCTAAGTGTTCGTACTTGAGGAAAACAAGAGGGGTTGGGGTGAAAATTGTTGAACCGTCTTCACCGGTTAAGGAGAAGGAAAAGGCCAAAATTTTGGATTCAAGTGACGATTCCTCCATTCAAATTCAGGGTTCTACGGGAACATCTGATTCTGTGGCTTCTGATTATGATGGTTGTGGAGGTCATGTTCCTGTTTATATTTTGTTATCTGATTCTGAGTCCCCTAACAAATCAGAGACCATCTGATTTACTTTGGCAGAGGAACCCAACTAGTTTAAGGTTGATCTCTAATTTTTGTCCTGTTTTTTTGTTGTTTTTGTTGGTTTTTTTCCTGAATTCTTGTTTCAAATATTTGCATGCTGGTTGTCATATGTTGCCTTGCTGCGGGAATTATGTTTGGTTTGCTGTGGGAATTATGTTTGGGTTGTTGTGTGCTTACTTTTAAATTCCTGTTGGATTATTATGTGTTATGATGTTGGGATGATTTGTGTGGATGTTGGATTGTTATTAGTGATGGTGTTGGATACATATTTGTTGGTGTTGGATTTTTGTGTGGGTGTTGGATTTGTAGTGGTGATGTTGTTGGAAAAACTTGTGTAGGTGTTGGATAGGATTGGAGGATAGAATTCGTTGGCTATTGGATTCATTTGGGTTCCTGTTGGATTATTATTGGTTCTTGCTGTTGCCTTTTTGTTGTGACTGTTGGTTTCTATTGGTGTGTTGAATCTGTTTGTCATCTGTTGCTGTTGGGGTTTGATTTAATGTTCTGACTTTTGCATATGTCCCTGTCCATTTGAATGAGTCCTTGCCCTTTGAGTTGGAGAAGCCATTGTTGGATGATGTTGTCTGTGTGTGCATGTAAGAATACAACCTCAATGACCATAGGAAGAGGTTTTGCACTTGGGTGTCCCTGTCCCTTGTTAGATGAGAGAACAAACAAGGGAACCGGATATCCACTCCAAGGCACGGAAACTACGCTTTCCTATTAGTTTAATTTCGCCCCTCTAGGATCACCGGGTTAACACGAAATAACTAATGAGATACAATGGAGAAAACAATTCACTAGATGATCTTCTAAGTGAATCAACAAGAACTTTGTGTTTGATGTTTGTGAAGAACACTCAAGAGAAAGTAGCAAGTTTTCTCTCAAGCAAAGCAAGAAGATTAGAATCTCAAGAAAAAAAAAAAACTGATTTTCTCTCTCTCTTAACTCATATACATAACAAGGGTGATTAATAATCTTCCCTCTTGATTAGAGCTGTTACAGCATTCATCCCTCTTTAATCCCCTGATTAAGAGTACTTAATCATCTTAAAAACGGATAACAAATGCATTACAACGGTTATAAACCGTCCACGCAAAATTTCACGCCCCAAAACAGAATACACGTCGCGACCCGCGATACAGATCGCGAGTCGCGAAAGGGCGCAGGTCGCGACCCGCGACGGCCTCCTGGTCGCGACCCGCGACGAATGTCGCGACTCGTGACCAGCCCTCTGTCTTGCTTGATTTATTCCACGTGATTTTGCGCATTCTAATCTCAACATACTAGACCTCCTCCTCTTCTAGTATATACTCATATGAGCTAACAAAACCCATTACCCTATAAATGTTCCAACAATCCTCCTCCCATTTATAGGGTAATGTTGAAAAGTTTTCAACTTGCTATAAATCACAAACAAAACATGCTCATGCATCATGGAAATATCTTACGATTGAATTTCCACTTAGTTAGAGTAACTTTACAACAATTTCGATCATAATGATAGACAAAGCTTTGAATCATATAACCACTACAAATTATTGAAGATACTAATACACATAAGCATAAACTTAGTTCTTAACCTCCGACACCTATGAAGCCTTGGTGTCCATATCCATTCATAAGCGTTCCAAGTCAAGCCTTAGACTTGGTGAAGCGGCCAAACCTCTAGCTTATATAGGTAAATCTTTACGAACATGCTCCTACAATTGAGCACTTATCAAAGATTTATTAAGAAATAAATTCAACCTCTTAACATTGTAGTAACAAGCACTAACCTCGGGATGTGTTAAACAAGTGCTCCCAACCTTCTAGAGAAGTACTTTCCTCATTGAATTTGAGATCTAATGTTGTATTTAGACATCAAATTGAGTTTTCCTTCACCATAGGTTGTTCAATAGGCTTAAGACCCATCCCTTTATTCATTTTGTTCACTAGTTCTCTTGACAACAGTTTAGTAAACGTATCCGCCAAGTTCAAACTAGACCGAACAAAATTAATAGTTATACAACTATTCCTTATCATTTCACGCACATAGCTATGTCTAACTCCAATGTGCCTTGACTTGCCATTGTAGACTTTACTATAAGCTTTAGCTATGGTTGATGCACTATCACAATGAATAGCAAGAGGTGACATAGGTTTGACCCACAAGTCAACCTCACTCAACACATTCCTTAGCCATTCCGCTTCTTGGCAACAAGATGCCAATGCAATGAATTCCGATGCCATAGTGGAATCCGTTATACATGTTTGCTTCTTGGATGCCCATGAAATAGCACCTCCTCCAAGAAGAAACACCCATCCACTTGTGGATGAATAATCTTCCTTGTTGGAAATCCAACTAGCATCCGAGTAACCTTCTAGAATAGAAGGTTCTCCTTTGTAAGTTATGACATAATCCAAGGTTTTATTCAAATACCTTAACACTCTTCTCAATGCTTGCCAATGCAACATACTAGGATTACTAGTATACCTACTGAGTTTACCAATAGCAAAAGCTATATCCGGTCGAGTGCTAGTCATAGCATACATCAAGCTTCCAATTAAGCTTGCATACTCCAATTGAGAAATAGGAGTACCACTACTCGGAACCAAGTGAACACTAGGATCCATAGGAGTAGCAAAATGAGTCGAATTCGATTCATTAAACCTCTTAATCACTTTCTCAATATAATGAGATTGTGATAAAGAAATTGACCCTTTACCTCTCATTATTCTAATACCTAGAATAACATCCGCTTCACCCAAATCTTTCATGGAGAAGCTAGAAGAGAGAAAGACTTTGGTTTTTTCCACTTGTTCCAAATCAATCCCAAAGATAAGCATATCATCAACATATAAGCAAATTATAACTCCATTACCGTTATTATCAAATTTACTATATACACACTTATCGGACTGATTTATTTTGAACCCACTAGACAAAATGACCTCATCAAATTTTTGATGCCATTGCTTAGGTGCTTGTTTAAGACCATACAAAGATCGAACTAATTTGCAAACCTTAGTCTCTTGACCTTTAACCACAAAACCTTCGGGTTGATTCATGTACACTTCCTCCTCCAATTCACCATTAAGGAAAGCAGTTTTAACATCCATTTGGTGAATTACTAGACCATGAATCGCAGCTAATGCTATCAAAAGTCTAATGGTAGCTATTCTAGCAACCGGAGCATAAGTGTCAAAATAATCGATACCATATCTTTGCCTAAAACCTTGGACCACTAACCGGGCCTTATGTTTTAGTATGGTTCCATCGATCTTCCTTTTCCTTACGAAAATCCACTTACAACCTAAAGGTTTGCATCCGGGGGGTAAATTAGCTAAAATCCAAGTATAATTTCCCATTATTGAATCCATTTCATCATTCACCGCCTCTTTCCGAAAGCGGAATCATGAGACTTCATAGCCTCATCAAAGGTCCTAGGATCCTCCTCCATATTGTAACAATATGAAAATTGAGTCACAATAGACTCCTTGACCCTTCAACTAAATATAGTTGAAAATCCGGTCCAAAAGATTTCTCTTTTCTAATTCTTTTACTTTTCCTAATTTCCGGTGTTGTAGTATCATGATCATTGTTAATGTCATCCACAACATTGGAAATAGTACTAGGTATCATGTCCTTTGGTCTTGGAATCGATGAGAATCTAGTCTCATCAAATATTGCATCCCTTGACTCTATCACAGAATGGATAGAGACAACATCATTTGGCTCAATGACATAAAACCTATAGGCTTTGCTATGTACCGCATAGCCTATAAAAATGCAATCAATTCCTTTTTCACCTAAAGTTTTCCTTTTAGGTTCCGTCAATTTAACAATTGCCCTACAACCCCATACCTTAAGGTAATTGAGATTAGGCTTTTTGTTACACCAAAGTTCATAAGGGGTAGTCTTATTCCTTTTATTAGGAACTCGATTTAATATATAACATGCAGTTAAAATTGCATCACCCCAAAAACCGTCATTTAGACCCGAATTAGAAAGCATGGTGTTAACCATTTCTTTTAGAACCCTATTTTTCCTTTCCGCTATACCATTACTTTGAGGTGAGTATGGAGCGGTTGTTTCATGAATTACACCAATGGAACTAAAATAGCTAGGATTATAGTATTCACCACCCCTATCCGTCCGAAGTCTTTTAACTTTTCCATTAAGTTGAAGTTCCACTTCGGTCTTAAAAATCTTAAACTTTTCTAGTGCTTCATCTTTAGTAAATAATAAATATATGTAACAAAACCTTGAATAATCATCAATAAAAGTTATAATATATTTTTTATTTCCCAAAGAAGGTGAACTATGAAAATCACACAAGTCACTATGCACCAATTCAAGCAATACCGTTTGTCTAGTCACACTAGGATAAGGATTTTTTGTAATCTTATTTAGCATGCATGTCTTACACTTCTCTATCTTTAATTCGAAAGAAGGTATTAAACCTAGCTTAGACATGTCATATAATCTACGATAGTTTACATGACATAAACGATTGTGCCATAGAGAAGAAACATCAAGCATGTAAATAGAACTAGTATCAATTTTATTATTAATACTAAATTTAAACATTCCATTACAATAAAATCCTTGTCCAACAAAAATACCACCCTTGGAAACTATAAACTTATCCGATTCAAATACAACTTTAAAACCAAACTTATTCAAAAGACCCCCCGACACAAGATTCTTCCTAACTTCCGGTACATAAACAACATCCCGGAGAGTTAAAGTCTTTCCCGAGGTTAACAACAATTCTACTTGGCCTATACCCTTGGCCTTTACCGTAGAATCATTCCCCATATACAAGATTGGACCATCATCCAATTCTTCCAAAGACTTGAAGAAGTGCTTATTATTGCACACATGTCTAGAGGCCCCCGAATCTATCCACCAAGAATCATCAACTCTGCACAAACATAATTTCGAAATCATAGCCACAAAATTCATTTCTTCAATTACATGTTCATGTGCAATTTTACCTTGGTTTTGAACAACACTAGGTTGTCCAATTTTTGTCTTCTTCTTCTTAGAAGGACAATCCCTCTTGAGATGAGGTCCATTGCATACCCAACAAGTGAGGGTCTTCCTCTTCTTGTTTGCAAAGTTGGTTTTAGAGTGGTTATTGTTGGATTTCTTGGTCCCACTAGACCCACCAACCTCTACCATATTCACGGTAGACTTAGGAATACTAGGAGTAGTATCCTTAACCCCATCTTGAGCCTGGATACCCTCTTCAATACGAAGATGAGTTCCTAATTGCTCCATGGAAATATCTTCCTTCCTATGTTTCAAGGAATGCTTAGTTTCTTTCCAAGAATTTGGTAATTTATCAATGATCGAGGCTACGGTAATAGCCTCATCCATCACCATACCATGTGATCTAATTTGGTTCAAAATATGATGAACTTCATGAAATTGCTCTATAATAGACCGATCATTAGTCATT
This sequence comes from Beta lomatogona, assembly GCA_947646795.1. NCBI lineage: Eukaryota > Viridiplantae > Streptophyta > Magnoliopsida > Caryophyllales > Amaranthaceae > Beta > Beta lomatogona. The sequence goes on from CANSNZ010001069.1 coordinate 227,924, forward strand.
TTAAATGAATTAAAATTACTAACAAGAAATTTCTTACTTGAAGCATCTTCAGAAATATACTTGGCCTCAAGAGTATCCCAAAGTTCCTTTGCACTCTCCACATTTTGATATAGATCGAACAAAGGGTCGGTAAGAGAGTTGAGGATGTGACCCCGGCAAATGTAGTCATCATTCTCCCACTTTGTCCTCTTTCTTGTAGTCTCCACGGACTCTTCCTCTCCATCTTTCGGGAATGGTGGCATGGGTGTTGATAGAACATACACCACATTCAAAGTTGTCAACAAGAAGTGCATCTTCTTTTGCCATCTACGATAACCCACCCCCTCAAACTTGTCCAACTTTTGGAAGTTCATAGTCATGTCCTTGAGTGATTGAGCCATATCCGAAATAAAAAAGAAAATTAAACTAATAGATTGTTAGATGAGAGAACAAACAAGGGAACCGGATATCCACTCCAAGGCACGGAAACTACGCTTTCCTATTAGTTTAATTTCGCCCCTCTAGGATCACCGGGTTAACACGAAATAACTAATGAGATACAATGGAGAAAACAATTCACTAGATGATCTTCTAAGTGAATCAACAAGAACTTTGTGTTTGATGTTTGTGAAGAACACTCAAGAGAAAGTAGCAAGTTTTCTCTCAAGCAAAGTAAGAAGATTAGAATCTCAAGAAAAAAAAAACTGATTTTCTCTCTCTCTTAACTCATATACATAACAAGGGTGATCAATAATCTTCCCTCTTGATTAGAGCTGTTACAGCATTCATCCCTCTTTAATCCCCTGATTAAGAGTACTTAATCATCTTAAAAACGGATAACAAATGCATTACAACGGTTATAAACCGTCCACGCAAAATTTCACGCCCCAAAACAGAATACACGTCGCGACCCGCGATACAGATCGCGAGTCGCGAAAGGGCGCAGGTCGCGACCCGCGACGAATGTCGCGACTCGTGACCAGCCCTCTGTCTTGCTTGATTTAATCCACGTGATTTTGCGCATTCTAATCTCAACATACTAGACCTCCTCCTCTTCTAGTATATACTCATATGAGCTAACAAAACCCATTACCCTATAAATGTTCCAACATCCCTTCTGTTGGTTTGAGTCCTTTATGTGTTAATCTCCAAGTGATGAAGGGACTCAACACAATTGGTTATGATGTTTGAATTGCTCCGTTTAAGACAATGGACCTATGCTGGTGTTACACCATTGACATTAGTCCTTGTTTTCAACGTTGAGGTAACAAACATCATAAACTTCTTTGTGACAACCCTAAACCTGATGGACCTAAGGCTGTCAAATGATAAGACTTATGAAAACAGAAAGCTTGCATGTAATATGATTATAACAACACATTATTTTCCAACCATTGAGTCCCAATAAGAAGTGGCAAACATTGACATATATTAGCCTCCATTAAAGTTAAATTTTTACATTTAGGATCACTAAAATAAGTGCAACCAGTGACTGCCATCACATAAATACAAAAAGGACCTTCTAACCACTACAGTTAACTTAACAAAAAGAAATGTTTAACTAGAAGGCTTAAAATCTAGGTAAGTGAACAAAAAGGGGCTTACACATTTTAGCTTAACCTTCATCATAAGTGGTTAAAAGGGGCAGTCATGTTCATGCTTCATTTAATCTGCATCAACTTCTATGTCTTCTTCCATTGCTTCTGAAAAATCAGTTGTCACAACATTAAGATATGCAACAGCCTCATCAATGACTTCTAGTTCAACTTCAACATTGTCCATTAGTAACCCCAACCTTTCCAACCTAGCCTTCCCCACATGTGGATTCTTGTAGTTGTTCCCTCCCTTGACCTTGAGAGCTTCTAGCATTACATGTTGTAAATGAATCCATGTGTACCTAATCAGATTGGGATCAAAGTTTACAAAGGCTAGGTTGACTTGCTCAATCAACTCATCCACATTTTTAGGAAAGGATTGGTATTGCAAACTTTGGAAAGCCCTAAAAAGAGCTAAATCTAGGATGTTGAAATCAGGAGACTGTGGTGGTTGGAAAATAAGGTGAATGTTAAACCCATTTTGGCTTGCTGCATTTCTAAATTCTGCATCATCATCACTTAAGTGTGGCCTTGCATTGTCCTGTTGAATGAAGATGTCCCTGCACATCCCTTCTGGCCATTTATTCATGATGCTTGGTAGCACATTCCTGATTAGCATATCTCTGATGACAGCCTTAGTAACATTTTGTATTGCCTTGGTCTCAAGTGTTCTAGCTTCTCTGTTTTTGCTTCTCTTCCTTGCTCTTTGCCTGAACACAGATGGGAAAATTCCAAATTTTCCATCATGTACCATCACACCATGTTCATTAAACAAGGGCCTTGATGTAACACCCATGAACATTGCCTTGATCCTGTACCTTTTTGACATGCATACTCTATATGGATCAATGGTAGCAGATAAAACCTTCTCTTGTCAGGGTTTAAGTAAAACCATTTTTCATCAATATGAACAATGTTGTTCATAGGGATGAAGCATGGCTTGGTACCCTTTGTTGCATAGTCAATGTGCTTGACTGCATTCTCTCTATCTTATGCTTGTCTGTCACTGCTGGATGGTTGTTGCTTGTGTGGACCCTTAGCTTTCCTGCCTTCAGCAGCCTGAAAATCTTCATGTGTGATCACTTTAAGTACCCTGCGTATGCTCTGTAAGTACACCTCAGATGAAGGGGGCTGATTGTAGCCAATCCTCAGAAACTTGTTGTGCTTTTCTCCCTGACTTGCCCTTTTTTTTTTTAACTGACATCAATAGCTTCTCCTCTTGCTCTTTGTTTTTCTGCTTCTTTGAAAATTCTGGGTATTATACTTTTATGCACACCAATTTGTTTAGCAACCCATGACATTTTCCCCCATTGTAACTTTCCATTTTCCATCATACCTAGGAGTTGAAAACTGATGTAACCTCTTTGACTGTTTGTTAGATTACCAAATTTCTTCCTTATAAATGCATTGACCCACATTTCTTCTTCTGTAGGTGTAGGTGCTCCTAACCCTTCTTCATCAAGTAGCTGATCTATTCCAAAGAATGCATCTGCTTCATCCATTTTGGCTGTTTTTTGTGTTGCTAGGATGAAGGTGCTACTAATGCTGCTGGTTTTTTTTGGGTTGCAAGAAGATGAAGAAGATGTACAGTGTGTGCAGTGAGTATGGGCTGATATTTTGTGTAATGAAACAATCATTTTCTTATGGGTTCCTCTCTTTATATAGAGGGATGTGTAATTAGGGATCAAACAATGGCATTTGGTGGGAAACTTTGAATTGTTACTTAATGACTAAGTTTACATTTTTGCCTTGCTTAAATTTCCATGTTTTGGCTCCAAAAAATGACGCCTAACTATCAAAAGCCAAAAATTATTGGCGCCAAAATGGGGGAAGAGGCTGCTACCTATTTCCTCCTAAAACTGATCAGAAATGGGGGGGAAATAAGGGGCATGTATGGGCCCTTTATATCTCTCTCCTAAAAACGAAGAAGGCAAAAAATTTCCCCCTAAAATTTTCTCCTATATGCCCCACATGGGCAACTAACTAAATGGTCCCCTCCTTTTTTCTCTCTCCTACTTTTTACTAATTCACCCATCTAATTAATTACACTTACCAAATTTTGACTAGGAGTCTGTGTCGACTCCAAATGTTGCAATCTTTATGTTACAGAGGAAGTATGTTTATTTTGAAAATCCAAAACTATTTTTTTCTTTTTTTTTATATTTATATTTTTTATTTTCAAATAAATTGAAAAGTGAGAACAAAAAACAATAATGAACATAAATTTCTTCAAATACTTTCAGTTTTGTAGTGTTTACCACTATCTTCTATTTGACCTTCTTTAATTCTCCAAAAGACAAAATGATTATTTTAAAATTCAATTAATTTTACTTTGTACTATTTTATTGAAATGGTGGTTACGCTAACAACGGTGGTGAAATACGTGTTCATTCCACGAAAACCACTGTCGTATAGGGTGCAAGTGGAGGAAGGTACTTGGAAGCTAAATGTTACTAGCGTGGTAGAGAGAGAAAATGCAGATTTTTTGAAGCTTTGTACAAAAAAGGGGAATGAAATTGTGGTAATTTTCCTTTGGCAACGCTTACGATTATTTATTCCCATTCTCAAGGTAATGCTGCTTATTTAAACCAGATGTATGAATTTTCTCAATTAATGGGGGTAAAAAATAAGTAGATAAAAATTATGATTTGGTTACTTTTTGACCTTTCTCCATCATAACCACCTTTTATGACGATCTTTTGTTAGCCATCAAATACAGTATTAGACATGTTTACATTATAAGAATATAATATTGGTCATCAATATATCTACAAGGTCAAGCACATTGCTTCTAAAAGATTCATTTGCTATTGGATGATATCAATTGTTGGTCCATTTTGACACTGCGATTCACCTGATGTTCATCGAAAAACCAATTGTGCAATATATTATATAGCAACTTTTATGTCACCTTATTCAGACTCACGAGGATATTGAACCTTCATGGATAATAATTTTCCTATATTATTTTGATATAAAAAACTTCCCTAATTTTGTATTTTTTTCTTCTCAAAGAAAAAGAAAAATCATCATAATAATTAGAGTTTTTGTTAGAGACAACCTTTTAAATACAACTTTTGCAGAAAGACAACCTTTTAAAATTTTTTGGGCAACTTCAGACATTAATGATTTTTTTTTTTGTCAAAAACAACCTTGACCAGAAATTCGACGTTGACTCACCGGATTCCGGTGTTGACCATAGTAAATTAATCACGTGCCCCGCACGTGGTTTCGTTTATCCTAAATTCCCCCATTTCCCTCCCTTTCCCCCTCTAATCATCTCACCACCACTCACCTCATAACTCTCCATTTTCAGTTCTTCCTTCCTCAATATATTGTCGGAATTAGCCCCTGAATCCACCGGAAAAACACAGCCCAAACAAGCCTCAAGGATCCTCTCTCTCTCCTCTATTTCGGGCTATTGCCCACAACACCACCACCGCCCACAACACCACCACCGCCTGCCACCTTGCGAGAGTCTCGCCTGACCTCTCTCTCGCCTGCAACTCCTATCTTCTCTCTCGTTGGCACTCACGCACTCTCTTTCCTCGAAGTGAGTGTTGAAAATCACCACCCCTCTTTGTCTCCGTTGTTGCACCCCCAACGGATCCCAACGCCGCCCAGACGTCAGCTTCCCTACTGCTACACCCAGCCTTGCTCCCACGCCTTTTGCTGCGCAAGAAGTAACTGAACGCTTACGTGCGAATTTTGCTACGCAAGGATTAATTTCCCTTGATGATGCACAGAGAGAAGATGAAGAACTGGGAATTCTTTATGCCTTGGGAAAAAATGGAGAATGGAGAACAAAGAAGATGGTTGAGATGATTAGAGGGGGGAAAAAGGAGGGGAACTGGGGGAATTTGGGATAAATGAAATCACATGAGGGGCACGTGATTCATTTACTATGGTCAACACTGGAATCCGGTGAGTCAACGCTGGATTTCTGGGCAAGGTTGTTTTTCACAAAAAAAAAATAATCATTAAGGTCTAAAGTTGCCCAAAAATTTTTAAAAGGTTGTCTTTCGCAAAAAGTTGTATTTAAAAGGTTGTCTATGACAAAGAACTCTATTAATTATCATCATAATTATTAAATCCTCTTCTTAATTAACATACATCCTAATATAATTGGAAAACTAGTTAAAATGCAATAAGAAGTGTAGTATAAGGCAATGTGAGTTGCGAGTTTGTCCACTTGCTGCTGGCCATGGCCTAAGTGAAACTTTGCTACAAAAAAAATACACTAGCTGCTGCTCTTCATGCACCCGTGTGGCTGATTGCTCTGCTCCAAACTGACTTTGCTGATGGCTTCTTCTGTGCTTACTACGTAGCAGCCCCATCTATAGCAAACACATTGCTTCTGTCGCAAATCTAATCCTGTAAATTTCTTGCTTAATGGTAACAAATTACAGTAATGCTTACTACTCGACTTCAAGTCTGCAACCCAAAACTCCATCATAAGCGTTCACAGGCTTCTGCAAGTCATAACCCGGAACTCCTAGCACCTCACATAGTCCCATTAGTCAGCCCATCAAGTCGTCTTAATAATTCGTGGAAGAGAACAATCAACAATGCATGGATAGGCTGCTTGTATAGTACTATATATTACCACCAGTTGAATAAACCCAGCAAAAACCCATCTCCTTCGGATCTTCTGTTATATATACACTCAAAATTTTGAGTAGTGTGCTTAAATAAATACTTTCTATTAAGGGAAATTCCAACATCAGTGAACGGGCTTCATGATATCCACCACCTATAATGGAAGACTTTGTATGAGAACTAGAACAAATTGTACAATTTTTTCATTACATGATTACATCAAAATTAGGAGTCGGCCATTGCCCTTTTTCTGTGCAGTTTAGGGAGCATTTGAAAATCCTGGTGATCAAGCCAGAAACAATCAGCGTTAGACGAAGGTTAACCAGGGAAGGCATTGGCTGACAAAAATTACATCATCAAAGCTAATAACAAACTGCAATGGATTAGTCGTCATTGAAAAGAAGAGGATGCTGAAGGCCTCTTTAGCAACAATGCCACATTTGAAAAAGACTTACTTTTCCCACAAAAACCGATAATAGCTTGTTCATTAAGCTGATGAGACCACTCTACTTCGAATGCTTGCCATGCTTTTTAAGTTTTAGCACCTCAAGGCGCGAGCTTGAAGCACCTCATTCTTGCTTTAGATTCTTCCAACAAAAATATAATGGCAGTTAGCCAGACCAAAGTTAAAGACCCTTCAGAGGGAAAGGAGAGAGGAGGTTGCTGCTTAGAGGAGAGAGAATGAGAGACTGATCAAACATGAACAACAGTAGAACCATTAAGCGACGAGGATGATCTGCAAGAGATGTTGTTGATTCTATTTTTCCGAAGAGAGTACGGATCTATTCCTGCCTTATGGGCAGCAATGACTCCTATAGCTTCCCAGTAATTCGAAACATTTACCTGCAGAAAAGATCAAAGAATAGTCTGGTGGATTCTTGGAGATCAAAAAATTCAAAAGTTACAAAAGGTTATTCTAATGTGTCAATCGTATTTTAATTCCGATAATTGAACATAATCAAATTTTGTTTTTTTGATGAAAACAAGAGATGAGACTAAAACTAGGAAGGTACTTGTAGCTGCAGCTACACTACATATTGTGGAATTGTCATAACCTGAAAAGCCTTGAAGCTGAAAGGGATGCTCAGCAGCTGAAGGGTTGAACTTGATCAAGTTTCTTCGTACTAGAACAGAAAAGGAAGATCCAGAACAATGAATTGAGTGCAAGCATGAGGTAAGGGCCAAAGGTACCAAAAATGTCCTCTCATACTTACCCTTCTTCTACGTCAATTTCTTTCTCCTCATTTTCCACTTAACTCATGACCCAACCCCTTTCAAGTTCCCCCAATGGTAACCCAATGTCACCGTTCTCTACCCTATTTTTCTTTTACTTATACCTTCATCATGTATTTTCTTACCTAATTCTCAATTTCTATAATTATTAAGAACAAATTATTGAGTAATACCTAATCCTATTTAAATTCACATTTTATATTTTTTTATTAATGATGAGATGATAAACTTAGAGGAATTTTGGGTTAGAATAAAATAAAGAACACTAATGAAATATGTAAAACGAAAAATGCGACAAATAGGAACATTATGTGAAAGAAAGGCAAGCATGAGAAAAAGAATCACAATTTGGGTCTGTCTATAAAGAAAAAAACATTCAATTAACAAAAAGTCATATTTTCCAGTGAAAATTAGTTGTTGCCTTGTTGGTATAGCTGAAAAACATGGCTCGTAGAATCTGCATTCTAAAACCATTTGAAGCATCATTAGATGATCAATTAGCAAGGAAGACAATGGCCAAAGGGATGCGTGTCACAATCCCAGACTACCACATCCATACTGCAGCTTTTTTGTTTGTGACTACAAAAATTTCACCACATGAATGTTTTCAGACAAGTGGAGAGAGAGTGCACTTCAAGAAAAGAGTCACCATATGCTATTGCTCATTTGCTCTAATATTAATTAGAGTAGGAACTTGAGTAACTTGACACTAAGCTTCTTCGAACTTGGTCTCAAGTAAATTCATTTTTCTGTTCTAGTAAAACCAAGTCATAGGCAGAAATAGACACCAAGAAAGCCCACTTCATACCAGCCAGAAACCTTTTTCACTTGTCACCTCAACAGATATGACAGATTTTATGCAATGCAATAAACTAGTGTTAAACACATTTTGCATTCCAATCCAAAAAGGAGATGAAATTACAAAAAGAAAAGCAAATACTCAGCAAAAGTATGAAGTATCTACAGTGCTCATACCATCATATATCATATATGTTCTTTATATTTCTTTGTATGGATTTTTGTTTCTCCTAAGTCCTAGCAGAAGGTCCCCTGATATGCTTCTAGTAATGAACAAAAGATACAAGGATTAATTTAAGGTTGAGATGCTATGTAAGACCTAAAAACTTTTCCCTCTACAAGGAACTAATTGTCACATAGAGTCATAAATCCAATCCCTCAAAATTAACTAATTAAGGATTCACCATGGCAACACCAAACACACTATGGAATAGTTGCATCCTTCCATCTTCTCCTCAACACTTAATTTAAGTGGGGATTAAATGGAAAAATCATAATCAACTTCTATTTTAGGAAATATAACAAAAAATTTCAAACACACTGAAGTAGTATATGTGAAAAAAATTTCAGGACGGAGGGGGGGGGTACCTTACTGAACAGATAATATTTTTGGAAATCGCCGAATATATATGTCAAAAGCTACTTAGGTATAGACCTTTTTTGCCAGTCAGTTGGTTGTCAGCGTTTAGCCCACTTGGCTTGCTTGACTAGCTAGTAGTATTGGTTATTCAAATCATTCCCTATTCCATATTAGTAAATTCATTAAAAGCAGTCTCTCTGATTGACAATTGCATTTCAATTTTCATAATAAGAAGTACCTTGAAGGAGAAAGATAAGAGATGCAAAAAGATCAGCAAATCAAGTACTGCATACCGTTTCAATATGGAGTCTGTCAGGTGTATCAATGAGAACAGTCGTATTCTCTTCAACAGCAATTATAAGTGGCTGTATAAAGTCATGATTAACAGCAAATTTAGGTGTTCTGACCACCAATCAGGTTCAACAGAAGAACTTAGTAATACACCACACAAAAAAAAAAGACAGATCCTTGTCTTTGGATGAGTTTGAATAATTATGATCTAGCTTAGTTCATACCTTGTTTCTTTTCTTTTTTGCAAAAGAAAGGACACCATTTCCTGCACAAACATCTATAGGAAGGATGACACTATCAACATCATTTGCAAAAATGCAGCCGTTGTCTATTGCATCTGAGTTGGTAACCAAATATTGTGGTGCATTACTAAGCCCAGCAAGCACGCATGGCAAGAATGTGTATCCAATCTGTTAAATAGAAATCTATAAATAGACTTTCATCAACAAATATGAAGGGAAATAATATCAAAAAATAATACTGATTTGTGGGGCCAAAACCATAGAAAATTGCACAGCATAGAAAAGAATTTGTAGAGTTCCCCTGGTCTTTTCACAATGTCATCCGTCGCAAGAATGAGGATTAGCTTAGTCACATATGGTGACATAAACAAAATCAGGCTTGTTTATACAGCATTGGAGCTCAATTAGCAGATGGATGTCTCTCCTTATCCAACATTCGAGGTTGAGCTGATTTTTTAGTGATGATGCAAGGGGTTATGGAGGAGGCTATGGTGATCACTGACTCATTGAGGGTTTCTGATTGGCAGCATCTGGCTGGATCTCAGTATCAACAAGGACGAAGTTGATCTTCTCAGCATTCAGATGATTCTATCATTTGAGCAACAGAGGCATTGCAATAAAGAAGGAAAAGCTTAGAAGATCAGCAATAGCCACAAATTAATCAGGACTATCCGTCAGCAGTAGTGGCTAGGGTTTCCTAACGAGGAAGTTAAGGTGCATATCGTGCATGAGAATATGCACTCTTGAAGGCATGGTCTGTTGGATCTATGCACTCAAGGGCATGTAGAATACAGAGGTGTAAATGGAGGAGTTCTGGTAGACAGACAAGGAAACAATAGGAAACCTCATTTGGCATGTCTATAAGAATGTAGGTTAAGTCTCTAGATCGGCGACATTGTTCAGGGTTTTCAACATTCTATAGAGGGTAAGCAAGATGGATTGGTGTGGTTCCTCTACGCCAAGGACACCAGAATATCGAAGCCACTTATCTTCGAAGGCTGTCTGGCAGCCTCACCCGTCGATGGAAAAACTTTGCCGGAACGTCAACCGCAAACGAAGGATGGCCAGCCCATGGTTATTGTAAAGCCAATCTCAATTATAGGGTAGGATTTCTAATAAGGAGTAGGAAAAGGTTCCATCAAGAATTTAGTTTCCCAATCATGTTGAAAGGTCGGGCTGATAATAATGTAAAATATAGATAAAATAAGGGATGCTATTATTATAAAATAGAAAGGGAAATTGCCAAGGAGAAATTAAAGGTATCCATTAAATTGTTTAGTTAAAAGCATCATATAAATGAGTAGGATGCAATTCAATTTTGATGTACTCACATTCCAAAAGTTATATAGAATTATTGAAAGTGCATTTGCTTTCCTCTTCTATTTATCGTAATTATAGTGTGTGCCTACATTCCTTCTAAGAAACTAGTATCACAGCCACCTTAAAGAACATGGAAAAAAAATAATGTCCTAGCTTTTCAATATCCAAGACGCACAAAAGAAATTATGATAAGTGATCACTTATTCACTTAGGATGAAAACAATTGTTGGCTCACAAGGAATTTAAGAGATTATTGGAAAATGTTATACTAAGCCTCTGAAGATGGGGCAACAGTGAACCAAACTCAGAAAGAAGCTTTTGGGAAAGAGTTCAAGAAGACCAAAATGCACTAATACTCATCCATCAAGGTCTGTATGATGATATGTTTGAGAAAGTTGCCAACAAGTTCCAAACAAGCATGAGATACTCTTCAAAATTCTTTTGGAGGAGTAAGTAGAGTAGAAAAGGTTCGCCTCCAAACTCTAAGGGGAGACTGAAAAACTTGAGATCTGAGATAAAGAATCCATCTCCAAATTATTATAGGAGTCTTGGATGTTGTAAACCAAAGGAAGAGACCTAGTGAATCAATACAAGATTCTCGCGTAGTTGAAAAAATATTACATTCACTTAATTCTAATTTCAACCACATAGTGGTTGCTATTGAAGAGGCAAATACATTCAGATCCTATGACCATTGATGAGTTAAATGGCTGTCTTTGAACCCATGAACAAAGAATTAAAAAAGGCAAAAAAGGGGATGACCAACAAGTGTTGCAAGCTTCTACTAGAGGTTGTGCCTTAAATGGCCACGTCCATTCTCTCTTGATAATGAGGGGGATACACGTTATAAACAAAAGTTTCAAACATGTGGTAAAGGCGAGGGAATGGACGTGGCCAAGGAAGAGGGAGAGATGAATTAAAACTCAATTATAGAGGTGAAACTTCTACTAGAGGTTGTGCCTTCTGGATAAGGTAGAGAAATAATAATAAAGCTAATGTTAAATGCTATAATAATGGAAAATATGGCCAGTTTTAAGAGGAATGCTATGTGAAAAAAGGTGCAAGAAGACACAAATCTTATTGAAGACACCGACGAGGTAACCATGTTGTTAGCTCTTAAAGTGGAAGAAAAGAAAGGTGACAATTCTACATGGTACCTCGATAGTGGGACAAGTGACCATATGAAAGGAGATAAAAGTACATATGTGGATCATCATACTTTTGTGACTGGTAATGTGACTTTTGGCTGTGAATCAAAGGTAAGTTCGAAGGGAAACATAAGATCAATGATCTTGATTGAACTGAAAGATCACCAGTTACTTCTTGAAGTTAATTATATTCCTAACTCAAGAAGTAACATCTTGAATTTGGGATAGCTCCTATAGGTCAACGGTTGCAAAATTTTAATGGAAGGACAAAAGTTATGGCTTCATGACAAGTCTAATCTTATAGCTACAATGTCTATGACGAAGAGTAGAATGTTCTTAATAGATCTGCAAATGCTTGGACCAATATGTTTGAAGACTTGTGTTAAAGATCCTTCTTGGAAGTGGCACATGAGGTTTGGACACCTTCATAATCAAGGACTTAAAGAGCTTGGACACAAGCAAACAATAAGAGGAATACCTGGAATTGATCATCCTAATTAACTTTGTGAAGCATTAGAAACTTTGGCAACTTAAGACCTTATTATATTTTTTGCGAGAAACAACCTTACAACCCCCCATGTGCTCTACACGTGCATCGGGTTTCTACACTCTTTTGAGGAGAAAAAGGAGGGGAAAGAGTTGGAAAAGGAAAAACCCAACGCACATACGGCGTCAATAGGAAGAGTATTATATAAAAACCCGAAAATTAGTGGGTCAACGTCGGAAAACAGATAGGTCAACGCCTGTAAATCGGGTAAGGTTGTATCTCGCAAAATTATAAAATTATAAGGTCTCAAGTTGCTAAAAAAATATAAAAGATTGTGTCTCACAAAAAGTGGTATATAAAAGGTCTATTTTGACAAATTATCCTTAAAAATACTAAAGCATCTTTGATGAGGAAGATCATATAAGAGATGCTATTATTACAAGAAAAGAAGAGATTGTTAAGGAGAGGTAAAGGGTGTCCATTAGATTGTTTAGTTAATAGCATTATATAAATGCGCAGGATGTAATTCAATTTTGATGTAATTACATTCAAAAATTTATATAGAATCATTGAAAGTGCAGTGCATTTGTATTCCTCTTCTATTTATTGTATGAAATTATAGTGAATGCATACATTGCTTCTAACAAGGGTATATTATTTCATTTGACGTGAAAGTTTTTACTCAGAAGTTGGGTAAACAATGACTACGACTGAAGCGGAAGTTGGACCATGTCTTAGAGACTCCATACAAATTCACTACTATTAACGTCACTTATTACTGTTTACAAACATGCCGTAAGAGTAACCAGCCACAACAATAAAGAGAAACCCACGTTGAATAGCCATAACACAAATAGGCATAGATATGATTCATATGAAGACACAACTTGGGCATCAGGTTTATACTACCAGCTATTCAGTACACACAAATGTATTTGCATAAAATGTATAAAAGGAAAGCTTAAAGAATAGAGATCACCTCTTCAGCAGCTGATTTGGGAGAAACTGATTGGTTTAATGGAACAGGTAATAGAGCCGGAGCATGTGCACAAGGAATTTGGAATTCTTTCACAACAAGATGACTTATAATAGCCTCCACTCCTGCCAAGGTATCAACTCCCTGCATCGTGCAGAGAGACTGATTAGCTATCTCAAAAGCAGATCAGGATACACAATCACACACACACATGCACGAACGCATTCACGCACCCACGCACGTACGCACCCACACACGCACGCACCCACCCACCCTCCCACACACGCACACACGCACACGCACACACCACACGACTACACACACACACACACGACTACACACACACACACACACACACACACACACACACACACACACACACACACACACACACACACACGACTATATGAAAGAGGGAGAGAGAATAAAAGGTCACCATCATATAGAAGTTATAATTCCCTTGAATGCAACATATTATCACTTATCCATTAATACAGAGGTAAAGGTCAAAATCATTCATGACGGATGAATATGTTTCACTAATGTATCTTTTGTAATCATGGATCATCCCCTTTACAACTGCAAGGGCAGAGCCACACACATCTTACAACGGATGGATATGTTTCACTAATGTGTCTTTTGTGTTAATCATTCTTTAATTATGGATCATCCTCTTTACAACTGCAAGGGTACAGGCGTACAGCCACACACATTTTATTATATGAACTACAAGATATCAGCAAAAATTCTCATGAGAGGCACAGCAAAAACCGTATTGCAGGATACATGGTAGGTAGCTATGCAATAGTCAGATTTATAAAAACGAAGTAGATTTCAATTAGAAATAAGAACTTCAAGATTTGGTTGCATTTTAGTTGACTGTTTTGAAATGCTTTATGAGTATCGTTCGATACTTCAATTAATTAGTATTAAGATACAAACTTATGACAAGGTAACTTTAGGCTGATAACTCTTATAGGGAAAAGTATCTCATAGAAGCAACGACAAGTATCCTTATATTGTTGAAAATAAAGGTTCAAACTATCCAAGGGTATGAAAGCCTTTGACTAATATAGGAATAAAAAAAGAGCTGAACTTAATATTCCAGATTTCAGATTGCAAGTGATGCCAATTCAGTAGGAACAAGTATGAGAACGAAATCAACTTGCTTTTTCTTAATGTAAGGATGGGAAATGTTTATTGGCAATAGGTTTTAGGATTAGCTCATCTTTTTCTTGCAAGTAAGCCAAAGTGTTCCAAGTGTTCTCTAAGTAGGCTTACTTTTGTTCGAAATTGGATCTAGCTTTTGAAGCTTCACATAGAAAGAGAGAATAATGGTGCAGTATCACCTAATCAGTTCAATGGCAATTAGAAACTTCGTACTATGATATCAGGAACTATTTTTAAAAATTTCTACTAATTGTTTATGTGTTAGAACCTCCAAGTCATTCACTAACAGAGTTGAGTATTTCTAGTTACCTTATGATATATCTTGTGTTACATAAGACATAGATGTTCAGAATCACGGACATGAACTTTTGACTAAGAGCTGCTTCCTCTTGCCCTCTTTCTTTCTCTTCATTTGTGTCAGACAGAGAAAGAGATGCTAATGGAGGACAAGAGAAAGAAGAAAACTCTAAATTTAGGAAACATCTTTTATTTTCTCCTCATTTCACATCAGATGGTGAGAGAAGGATAAGAATGGATAGCCAGTGATGGAAGAAAATATTGAAGGTAGTTATTTGAAATAAAGATAGTTCTTTTTATCTGTGTAGTATCAAATATCATAACTCTTATACATATTGAAATTTAGAATATAGGAGTATTGCAGCCAGATTTTATTTGATATTCAAGATGGAATTACAATAAGCAGTTCCCTTACGGCCCGTTTGGTTAGTGGTCATAAATAGTGGTAATGGTAATGATATTTAGTGTAAATTTGTAAAGAAGTTCTCATGTTAATGACCCTAGGAATGAAACTTTATCACAAAACATGGGTTTCTCTTTATAAATTTCCATTACCACCCAATACCACCTTCCCAAGTGGTAATGAATAGTAATGAGATTTTAGGAAGAATATATATATCTTGGGATGAAGTAGCATTACCATAGGTAATGACATTGGATTTCTAGTACAAATTTACAATATAATGCATTACCATTCCCACCATTTATGGCTTCTTACCAAACGGGCCGTTATTGTTTTACATGACTTTTAGGGTCAGATTAGTGAGTATATATAGATAAGTCGTGTCTTTCCCCATCAGTTTCTCTTTTACCCCGTCTATTCTCGTTATCCTCTTATTTCTTTCCCCTAGATTCTCATTCCACTGATTCTCTACTAATTCTTTCTGTGATCTCCATCACATAATCAGCGAGCCCAATCTATCCGCAGATTAAGATACTCACGAACATCTATCACAACTTCAAATCTATTAGCAACAATGAAGTATTGGAAGCTTAAAAATTAGCCGGTCGATTGCATAACTATACATTATCAAGTAAAATCAAGTAATTATGAAAGAAATTTACAAGCTAAGAAGAAGACAAATGCTAGTGCAAATAAAGGGATAACAAGCACTTAGATACGGGACATACAATTCCTTGACGATAATCATGCATGCTGTTTTCATCATCATCAGGAAAGCGTCCAACAACAGCAACAGCGTTCACTTGTGATCGATCCACCAAACTCTGTACAGCTCGTAGCAGTGAGTCAGGATGCTTAATCCTTCCAGTTGACTGCCCAGTCTTTGGATCAATCCACTTTTCCACCTATACGACATACACTTTAAACTCTAGCAGACACATATATTATAATACCTAGTAGGAAATTTTGCCACGTCGTTTCTGAGTAGATAGTAAAGGAAATTAAGAAAACACGTGAAGATTGATCATGATGAAGAGAAAAGAGAGAAAATGGGTTTATGGTGCAAATTAGTAGGTGCACACGTCCGTATGGTGAGGAAGGTGCGCACGATGAACATCACGCACTAGGTTATGAACATAAAGACCAATACCAATGAACATATACTAACAGAGATGTACATATGTTCATTTGACTTGTTAGCCATGTACATGTGTTCATTGGTATTGGTCTTTATGTTCATAACCTAGTGCTTGATGTTCATCGTGATCTTCCTCACCATACGAACGTGTGCACCATCTACGGATTGGGTTTATGGGAAGTACTCCCTCTGATTTCTATTAAGTTGGACATCCTGTTTTTCACCTGGACCAAAAACAACTGAAGAGGTAGCGAGAAGAAATTGAAAGAGAGAGAGAGTTGGTGGCTCATGTTAATTGTCCTTTTTAGGGCGAGATGTCCCTTCTCATGTGGGCCAAAGTCTCATCTAAGTCAAACTTGTGAAATATCCCAATAAAAAAAAAACACCCCTAAATGGCAAAATATCCCAATGAACAAAGTACAAAAAAGAGGGTGGAGCAAATTGAAAATAACTACTCCCTCGAATTCGAACTATAGGCATGTAGATCTTTTGCTTTTTACTATAAGTCACTTTACAAAACCAATACATACCTTTATGCTTTGTTGTTAATTTTACGTTTCTTTTCTTCTTCCTACAACCATATAATGAAGAATTTAATGTAAGGGCATAATAGATAATTTGTTGAAGACAATGGAGGATTAATAGTGAAACTAGATGAGATATATCTTCTAGGTACGTAACCAGACACTTTCCTAGTACTTTAATATCAACCTTCTAGGAACAACACGAAATAACTATTTGGATACAAAGAGACAATTGATTTAGGTTGTTTATCTAAATCAATGAACAATAATTCTGCTTAAAGTGTTCATCACAAAATCACATATGTCCCAAGTTCTCCATTTATTGAGTGAAAGGAGTGTCTCTCTTAGTTAAAGAATGATCTTTTAATCTCATAATTATCACATAAGTAGTGTTGCATAATTTACTAATAAATAAACAAGCAAACCATGCAAAACCACACGTTCACATGAAGCAATGCAATCATTAGCTCGCAGGCGCGGAAGAGATTGATTCTTATCACACGGTCACGTACAAAAGAAATTTTCCTGGAAACTTCTGGACATGGCTCTTGATCATGCGAGCACATCCAATCATACAGCCCCAAAAGCAGTCCCAAACTTAGATTTTTTGCTATATCCACATCTCTTGTATACGTAAATTGCTTTTAAGCTCAACTCAAAGCGACACTCATGCAACAAGACTGTGTGTGAAACACGAACACTCACTTATACTATAAATGTTCCAACACAATTGACCCTCTCCTTTTCTAACTCTAGTGAATTATTGCCCTACTACTTTACACATCCTACATTTTGAAATACAGCGGATGGAACTTCACATGTTTTTGGTGCTTTAGGAGATAAGGAGTAATGAACTTAATACCTAGGACTGCTGAAAAAGAATTTTACTCAATACAAAGACAATGATGAGAATTCGTGGTAAAATATTTCAGACATAAGAATTAAGCTGCTATTCTATATTCCTATATGACATGTCTATTAGTCAATCATTGATACATAGTTTGTCATAGAATAAATGATGTTTCACAAACTTCATGAAGGATCCCAACAAAGATCTCTACATAAAACTCTATAAGACCTCCTTAATAAAGAGTCAAAAAGAGACGCAAGTCATGCAACTACTAAAATAATAAAATTTTTGAGTTACTAAGGGATAACTGCAAATTAGGTGAAGAAACAGACATATGTAATGTATCAATGTACAAGTTTTTTTACCTATTTCAATGTTCCAATATAAAGTATAAACTCAATATTCTAACCTTTTTCCACCTCACCCACATTTCCTTTCCCAGTCATTGTAATTCCTTCTTTTAGAGTTGCAGGCACAGTTTATATAAGTGATATACTCTGTATGGCATTTTTTAAGAATATTTTACCTCTAGAGGCTGGTCTGTGACAGTATATTCTAGGACTGGCAATCCAAGGGAAGCTCTTGCAGCATCTGCGACCTGCAAATGGCGCATACGAAGCTCCATTTCTATGGCAGCATCCAGAACCAGTCCCACCTGTTTGCATGCAAAAGTTAGCGTGAATTTCATGCTGCAATAGAATATATGCAGTGAGAACAGCAACCGTGTCGCTGTCATTTTGCGTACGGTTTTGAAATGTCAGTGCTTGGGAAACAAAGGTGGAAATAGGTATTAAATGCACACCCTATTTTGATGAACTGGCTCAAGTGCCCATACGCCTTTAGCAAACTGGTCCAGAGCATAACCTTCCACATATAATGTATTTGGCATGGGCCAGTAAAGCATGGCTGCATTTAGAACCTGTAGACATAAATTTAGAGAAACAGATAAGCAACTGAGCTCTTTACTGTGAATTTTGGTGCCCACCAAATTTCTGGAGGATAGTCTATCACACGATCCTAATATTCACACTATCCCTTATGAATATCAATAAAGTACTTCCTCACTAGTTTTAGTTGCATTGTCAAATTACAATTATCAGCAGACGATTATTATCACTTTTCTTAATTAAGAGCATGTCAACACTTTCTTTGCTAGAAAATTTTCCAGTGCATTAGAGACTTACTTTTGTTGGCTTTTTATCTTTTTCTGTGCTATTTTCTAGGGAGGGGGTGAGGGAAGTTTAGTTCTCATCCATTATTCGTATATGACAATAAAAATGGTACAAGGATGTAAAAAGAAAAAAGTCCACAATGCGGATAACTAAATATCCAAGGGTGTATACTGCAAAAAAATGCCCTCCTTGAGTGCCAATACACTTACTGTAATACCCCTGTAATTTCTAAAACTAATATTTACATCAAAGAAACATTTATCAATTACATAAATATTCCATCATTTATCGTTAAACCTTCATATTTGTTCATCTCTCATCCTGTTCTGCAAGTATTCATAGTAAGAGAAGTACCAGTTCAGCGTGACTTAAACTTCGAAAAGCAGAACACTATGAGGGAATATGAGGATTAGGACTTTTGTGCAAGTATTCATATGCGTTACATGAAATATATGAGACTGCAAGCCAGATTCTCCAGTCAAGAGAATTCAAAAGGCAAAAGGATGCAGGATCCCGAACAAGTTAAAGAATACTTCAAACTTCTGGTACTGAAAATTTCTTCTAATGAGAAGTTCCACAACATAATACCCTCCACGAGTAAAAGTCAAAGGAGTGTGATGGACATCGGATAGGTTGGGTGAGAAGAATGAATGGAAAAGGTGCTCCCCTCCCATATGTCTACCCTAAAACAAATTATCCCATTTACCAACCTAAACGCTCGACCAACGGAAACATAAACTTCCATAGGCAAGTGTAAGGAGAAGATACTTCTTCTAAAGCATTCCAGTGATTCCTAAGAAGCCCATACCTACTTTTGATTTCTCACTTCCAAAGGGATCCAAGCTTTGATAAGCATGAAAGTTGTAGGCACTAGGGGATCTCATTGCACACAGCATTACTAAAACCCAAATCTCCCCCTTTTTTAGCTTCACGCATGTACTATTAAAGGAAAATCCCTGTGATTTTCATATTCCCTTAAAGCGTTAACTACACCCACAAGGACCTTACCAGGGGTAAGAATAAAAGAGGAATGCAAGACAAACATCACTTATTTAAGAAAAGGTAAATACAAGACAAATAAGCCTCTTTCCACCCGTTCACTCTTCTAGACTTCCTCAACATCATAGAATCCTGAGAAGAACCTCAAAACGGGTTATGTCCAGAAAGATCTAAATAAAAAAATTGAAAGATTCTTGATCTTGCAATCTATGAAAAAAGTGAACCTTTAAATAACAGACCTATCCAAATTGACCTTAATCACACTAGACATAATGAGATTAATCTTAGCTGATACTTCATTTTCTAAAAATGAGTCAAAGCAAAGGTTGCTTGATCTTAAAAGTCAAAACTGAATTGTCAATTTTGGAGAGAGGGAGCACTTAATTCAATTCCAAGCCTTCTTCATCTCTAGCCTATCAAAAACAAAAAATGTGTATACATCAAGATAATACTTCCTCTCTTTAATAAAGTTAACATCTTCTCAATTGAGAATTGAGATGTATCACAATGGAGCTAGCATCTCCGTTTGAGTAAGTTTTTACTTCCTACTTGTTTCTCATATTGCGGCCCACAAACACCCATCCACTTTATTCCCTCTACTTTTCCACTATCCGTAATCTCCATGTAAGATAGAGTAAAGTTTACTCAAGACAGCTAGAGTATAAAAGAGCAGGGTCACACCTCGCACCTAATAAATGCTAATCTTTGCAAAACTGGACTCTCTTTTTTCTTATCTGTGGCATCCTGAAATTAAGCCTATGTAAAACATAATTAGACGTTCTCAGATCTCAATTTCACCGTAAATTAGGAGTTTCAAGTACTCGGAAGTCATGGTTACCTTGAAATACCTAAATTGTGAATTACACAAAACTATAACTGCCTATTTAGTTGGCAATAATAAAGAGTGGCAAAAAAAGTACATTTTATGTGTAATTAAAAAAAAAAATTCCCATGATCAAATGATAATGGAAAAATGGATATCTTCTATTAAAATTTGTTAGGAATTTTGACTTTTTGAGGTGTTACTAAATGATAATGAAAAATGTATGAGGATAAACACATGCTTAGAGAAAAAAGCTTCATTATAATAGACATCGACATGCGACTTCCTACAATATTACGCCAAATTATTATTGAGTACCATCATTTAAGGTCACATACCAAACTGTGTGAGAGATGAACTCGGAAAACACGTCAACATGTATCAAACATAATTCATAGGGAAAGAAAATATTTTCCGATTTGATACATGCAGTCCTAAGGACTAAGGCCCGGTTCTTTTATTGAATTAATAGAAATTTAGTTCAGATTAATTCAGTTCAGACAAATCCAAGTCAGTTCACTTGAGACAAATTCAAGTCAGTTCAATTCAAATAAATTCTGTTCAGTTCAGATTAATTCAGTAAGTTCAGACAAATTTAGTTTAGTTCAGATAAAATTAGTTCAGTTGAGTCTAGTTAAATTCAGTCTAAAAGAACTGGGCCTAATAATAAGCAATAAAACATAGTATTTCCTAAAATAGCATTAAATAAGGGGCTTAATTCTATTGTGCTCCTAGGAGCACAGTGCACACGGTGCATCCAGTAAATTTGTTCCATTTTCGATGAGTAAATGTTTTATTTCAACAAATGTTCGTTTTAAGCATATTTTTCAGCAAAAAAATATGTTCTATTTCCCGTGAAAATTGTTCTATTTACAATCAGCAAATGTTCTATTTCAACAAATGTTCATTTAAGCTTATTTTTCAGCAAAAAATTAGGTTATGTTTTCCGTGAAAATTGTTCTATTTTCGATAAGCAAACGTTCTTTTTAAACAAATGTTCATCTAAAGCTTATTTTTCAGCGAAAAATATGTCCTATTTTCCATGAAAATATGTTATGTATTTGATGAGAAAATGTTCTATTTAAGTAATCAAATTATGGTAATGTTCCACTAAAATGTTCGTTTTCCTAATTAAATTCCGGTAATGTTCCACTCCAACAATAAAATGTTTATTTTCTAAGTGAATTCTTGTAATGTTCCACTCCAACGATAAAATGTTCGTTTTCGTTTTTGTAAATGTTCTATTTTGTATTGTAGGAGCACAATGCATGGATTAAGGGGCTTATGACAAAATCACACGTCAATCGAAAGAGATAGAAGATTACGTTAGGGTGAGAAATAAGGCAATCAACGACAGAAGCGAGTGCGCGCGCTACCGGTAAAGCGTCGCCGGCGTAACCACCAATGGCAGCGCCAACTCCAGTCGGCACGATCATCACGCTCGTATACGGCCTCTTGAACTGTATCATTTGAATTAAAATTAAGCAAATTGAGTTCAAATTAATGAAATTGATTTTGAGTAAAACTTTAAGCAATAAATAAATGGTGAATATAATCTCATAATTCAAGCTTAATTTAAGAAGCTAACCTTGTTGGATGGAAGGTAAGAATTGGAGCAGGAAACTACATTTGGAAGGTTCAAAAATGGTGATTTTCGGAAATTAGAGAGGATGGGGAATTGGGGAGTGGATAACGTGAAGATGGGGTTGCGTTGTAGAAGAAGCGCCATTTTCTGTTTTCTTCACTGTGTTTGGAGGTTGGTTAGTCGTACTCCTTTTTGTGACTGGGTTTAAGCCCAAATTGTTAATCAAAAGTTCAAGTTGGACGTTGTAGTCAAAGTATATACTCCCTCCGAGCATCAGGTTAGCCTAGTGATTGAGATTATATTCACCATTTATTTATAAGGCTCTCATTCCAAACTTATTACAGGATTCGATTCTCATCCCTTGAAATTAGTGGTCGATTAACATTTAAAGTTGTGCGCCGCTAAATATGTCAAGATCTTTAGATATATAAAAAAATATACGTACTTTTTTAATGGGACAAATTATATCTTATCCGTTTTGAAATAAGTGAAACAGTTGTTTCAAAAAGCTCTTACATAAAAGTGAGAAGTGTTTCACTTATTTCAGAACGGATGAAGTATTAATTTTGACAATTATATTAGATGAAATTCATAAGAATAAACTTAATGATTCGGGGACTTACCTTATCATCCTAAATACTACTATAAGGTAGTAATATGATATACCAAACTAATCTCAAGTGGACCCCTAAAAAATATCTAATCTCAAGTGATCAACAACTTGTTTAACAAATTATGTTTTGTTATGTCTTTTCAATTTTTTATTCTTCCGTTCTCTTGTTCTTTCCTCTACCTAATCAACTAGAATTTAACACGTTATCATTTGGGATTCTAAATGTGCATTTTTAGGTTTATGATTATTTTGAGAAGATATCCTCATTCTTAAGATCATAATAGAATAACTCATTATTGGAATTATTATGAGATTATTCTTATGCAATTTTCCTTTAAGATCATAATAGAATAACTTATTATTGGAATTATTATGAGATTAGTCTTATGTAATTTTCCTAACATTTATCATTATATTATCGTAGATGTTATACTCATAATCTAGCAAAAATATTGTGTGCGGAATATTAATTCAAAGTTCTATAAAAACCCTTCAATGATTCCTTCAAAAAAAAAAACCCCTTTAATGATAAAAAAAATATAACCAAAAAGGAACGACAAGCTAATTCAAAATGCTTGTACAACATTTAATTCCCTTCAGTATATCTGGTGGCAAGCACGCTTTCGCCTTTCAGCCAGACACCAAAATACGAAGACATATCCTGAAAACATTAAGTAGGAAAAGATATATTTATTGTCTTGTATCAAAATAAATGGTATTTGGATTTCCCAAACAATCTACTGACTATGAAAATGTGGCTCATCTTTAATTTCTTCCTTAAACTGAAAAGAATAAACAAAATGTGTCGCACACATTATACAGTACTTGTCCTCTACTCTAGCCTCAAAATGCGACTACAGACTTCAGAGGATAGTCGACGAATAATATGAGCTTTGTCCTCAACTTAAAGCCTGCTGGTCCTTCGCTTTGACGGTCCTCCGGGAAATAGCTTCATTATCCACCCTAGCACTCGTTCCACCACCTGATGAAAGAAGTAAAATGTTAAGATAATCTTCATCGAATAACAGTAGGGACTAGGGATGTGGTGATTCATGGTTGTCCTAACCACCACAAAAGGATGTTATCTAATGTTGAGCAAAAATATTCATACAAAAATCTGAGTATTGTGTGATTGTGTTGGAAAAAGAAGATATAACTTCCTCAAGACCTAATATGAAAGGAAAAACTATACAATCAAGGGTATGTTTTCTTCACCTAAAAAATAAGTTCAAGTTCAGGACCAAGCTTGGCTTGGCTCACTTGGTAGGAATTCCACCTCATGATCTCAAGGTCAAGGGTTCGAATCCCACCAAGGAATTCCCCTTACAACTACCCCTCCTTCCAAGTGACTGGGCCTCTAGGTTGGGCCCTGTGCGAGGGCAGCCCAGAGGTTATTCATCTTACCAAAAAATAAAATAAAAAAATGTTCAAGTTCAGATACCGATAAGTACCAGTAATTTACAGATTCATTGCCCACTTAGTTAAGCAAAATTCAGGTATCCTGAGTGATGAAATAAGCTACCAATAAGCTATTGTGATCCTCGTGATTATACTACCAACACTATTAAAAGAACCTCAAACTACTTTATCACCAAATTGTCACTGTAACCTTCACTTTATTTATCTGCTCTCAGTCTCACAATTTTAATTTAATTAAAATCCACTAAACTTCACTTTGAAGAGACCCGGAAGAGAGTCAGAAAATGGAAAAATGGAAGAGAAGTTAAGTGTAGTTGACAGCTTAGCACATCTTGAAGGCCAACTAAATCATCTGCAGCATGGGATACGTAAAGTGGGCATTGAATGGCAAAAATATGCAAATGCCCCAGGAAACATGCCTCTTCAACAACTGTAAAATTGTACAATTTTCATCATAGGACATCCAGCATTTGTTAAAATATCCAGTACCCCATATACTCGTGCTAATAAGTGAAGGACAGTAATAGAAGGGCGGAGATGGAGAAAAATGGATGACAGCCAGGTGCTTAGAATCAGAACTTAGGGTTGTTTGGTTAGGGTTTTACAAGAATGGGTAAGGTCGTTTCCCTTTTATGTTGCTTGTTTGGATGTTTTTTCAATTCCCTTCCCCCCTCTATCACAGAATCAGTCACCCCCAAAGTTCTCTTAGATTGATTACCCACCCCACCCCAAGGTTTTGGATTCCCCCATTTCCCTCTACACCATAATGACCTTGACGAAGCTTGACCACCACCACCCCACCATCTCTACCCCACCGTCCACACCACAACCCAACCAGCTGTACCCCACAGGCCCCAGCGACACCAAGGGAAGCTAGCCCACAACCACCACCCTAACCCAATCCCACACAACCACCACCCCACCACCGATCTGAAGAGAAAAGAACCAACCACTCCACCCTACCGGCGCCAAGCAAACACCGACCCACAAACCTCAGTGAATCGAAAATCCCACCAAATTCCAAAAAAAAATATCAGAGGAAGAAGAAGACAACTCGAAAACGATAGTGAAAAAAGAAAACTTTTAACTCATGAATTGTGGCTTTAGATGGTCAAATTCGACCATGAAAACTCCAGATCTGGAATTTTCATGGTCAAATTCGACCATTAGAGCCACTTTGCTTGGCTGCTTTTGAAGGCGGTGTAAAGGGCTGCACCACATAGCGGTGGACAGTGGTGGAAGGCTGTATAAATTGCGGTGGACGGGGGAGGGGGCAGCACACACGGTATTTGACAAGGTGGAGGGCTACGTGGGAATCTAGGGTAGGAAAAATAAAATTTCAGTTTGAGACTTTGATTCCCTTCCTCCTCTCTAACCAAACGTAAAGGAAATTTAAGTGGCTTTGGGTTCCTTTTCTTACTTAACCTTTTCTTGATTCCTTTCCCTTTCCTCTCTTCTAACCAAATGCCCCCTTATATTTGTCCATCTCCAAAAAAGGTCTACACAGTACCCAATTTAACATGTCTGCAATGCAATTCGAAAGAAAGCTTTGAGAGAAAAATGAATCCCATCCACAATTTATAGCCCTGACTGAAATTTAAATTGTTTCTAATCACATCATTGAATCATGTAAACATTCACTCCCACTACCACCATATGTTTGCATGGTTGAAAAAACATGAAAATCCAGAGATCTGTCAAAACAAAACAAAACCAGAAAAGAGGGGGACTTCTTCCCTTCACCTTAACATCATCATGAACCTTATGTTACAATGTTCTTTACATATTGTATTTATGGTAACCACAACTATAAAGGGTATAATAGAAAAAAAAAATTGTTCAAGATACATAAAGAGAGTATGCAAAAATTTCAAGTACCTCAAAAAGGGATTACAAGCAAAAAATTTGGAACGGAGAGAGTACATTAGAAATTGAAGATTGAAAGACAATCATCAAGACAATAGCCATAATTCAAGCTCTCCAACCCAAAAAAGCTTCCCATTCTCATGACCAAACAAGTAAAACGAGAACAAAAGAATTACCTCATCGCCTTCATCTGCATAAGCAACACTTTCCCGTACAACAAGAGAAGCAGTAGGCTGTTTGATAGCAATATTCTCATTTGCCATGCTTTGAGCAGTCAATAGCTCTAGCCTCTGAGTCTGAACTTCAAGTTTCTGAGATAGCTCCTTGTTCAATTCCTTCAAATCAAAAGTAACATATTATGCACACTAATAATGCAGAACAGTCTATACATCAATAAACTATGTCAAAATGCATGTGACTCATGTGACTCATGTTAATCATCTAATATACAAACTTATATAAACTGATTTCAATATTTTCAACTCGGAGGTTACAGCCTGTTATAAGTTTTTTCGCTGATTGCTCCAAATCTGCGTTTGAGGCAGGGAGGGCAATAGCTAGAGTTAGGTGGGTCCCATCAAAGGCTATACAAAGTTATATAAATTGATTCTAACATTTTTACTTGGAGGTTACAGCCAGACTCAGTCTGTCTGTCTGTCTATCTCTCTCTCTCTCTCTCTCTCTCTCTCTCTCTGTCTAGTCTCTTCCTTCCTGTGTCTCCAATCCATTACTTGATATGCTCACCATCCTCTTGCACTCCATCTAAAACAAAGATTACCAACTCAAGATCTAGACACCCTATGGAAGAGAGAGACGCAGAGAGGATAGAGAGAAGAGAGGAAGAGTACTTTAGATGCGAGAAGCCTTCAACAATCAGATTATCAATGCACACATCTACACAATCAGCAGCCATCCTTCGTCAAACTATCGAACCATTTAAGTCCTTGGAATTCACCCTTTTGACTTTCTCTTTCTCATTCAAATGTTATATATATCCCTCCGTCCCAAAATATAGTGCTTGATTTCCATTTCGGGTGTCCCAAAATATAGTGTTTGTTTCTATTTAGAAACATCCTTTTTCCCCAATATATTCTCATTGAAAAAAATAACTCCGCTCATATCCTCATTTTATCATGGAAAATTGTACCCACATTTAATGTTATTAGATAAAATATGACATCTTTAACCCGTTTTTTCTAAAAATAAAGATTCGTTAATCCCCATCATTCACTCTCATTGATTGTACCTATTTAATGTTTCATTCTTTTTTATTCAAATAAACAAAAGCTCTTTATATTCCTCTTAGATTTTACCTACCTTAATTCCCGTGGAAAAAGAGAACCAAGCACTATATTTTGGGACCGAGGGAATATAATATATAGGTCAGGCACAAACAATAAAATATAAATATAAATCAATGGTCGAGAAAATATATACTTCCGCAGTTTTTTTTAATTGCACCACTTTTCTTTTAGGGCTGTTTCTTCTTAATTGCACCATTTCCTATTATGGTAAACTTTTCGGACCACATTTACCTTCCTACCCTCTCTTGACTTACCCATATCCATCCCATTTAATTATCCAACCTACCCATAGTAATTAAGGGCATTTATATCCATTTTCACTCTTTTTCCTCTTTTCTGGTTTTTGTGCCCAAACCAAATGCTGCAATTAAAAAAAACGGAGGAAATATATATTATATGTAGGTCAGGCAAAAACAATAAAATAAATAAACTCTATTTAAGATCTAAACTAGTATTTTGGCCCGGGCGATGGCTCAGGTCAGTTACAATAAACAAATATGTATTATTCTTAAATTCCATAATTTAGAAATTGAAACGTTTACGTCATGACGTGATAATTTAAAAATTTGAAAGGTTTAAGTTTGAAAATAATAGCTTAAAAGGAATTGTGGTACGAGAATATGACATAAATAGACTCTTGTTAGTTACGTAATAAGAGTGTTAGAGATGTATATACTTGTTTAAGTCTCTTTAGTCAAGTATATTTATTATAAGACTTTATCATATTTTATTTCAAACATTAGACAATAAAGTCAGAGTGTATTGATGGTTAAGCTCTTACTTTTCATTTCTAAGGTCACGTGTTCGAGACCTTGCAATTACACAATTTTTTTATATTGAGGGGTACACATAGACATAAAGCATTTTTGCATTAGAAGTTTGAGGAGAGTGCCACGTGGCACATAGACTTCCTTAGGCACGGTTTTTAATATATTTATATAGATACCTTCAACTTCATACTTGTTGAAACTTCAGAAATAAAAGCTTGCATCAACTCCTCTTTCTCACACGTTATCTGCAGCCAAAACTCCTACATTTAGCTTGTAGCACAAAAATTAAGAAAAAAGCATAAACAAAAGCAATCATCTACCTCAGCAATTAGTGAATTGATATTTTCTATCATTTGCGCTTGGTCCGGAGGAATACTCATAGCAAAATCTTCATGACCATCGAAACTATTTTGAACAAGCAGCAAATTGTCTATATCATCAAGCATTTGCATGTTTGATGAAGCTTGTTCAGAGTTATCTCCTGGAGCCTCAGGACCTACAAAAAAGGCAGGATAAGCCATCAATGCAGGCATCTAAGTCCAAAGCTATAAACAACAGTAGTTAAGCATTTGAGGTATAAATCAGATTATATATTCAGCAAAAGAGTAATAAAAGCTAGAAAAGTGGGCAAGGGAAAGAAGCACATCCAAAACGGGGTGCGTCGTGCAAAACTGCAAACACCATGCCAACTAACCCTCAACAATATATATAAATGTTACTGAATAGAACAAAATCCCCTGTATATATGAAACTACAGGAAAACTAGGGACAAGACAAAAATACAACACCAAGGAACATGAAGAAACAAAAAGGTTACAACTTGTATCAGCTGACGGATACAAAAGAACCTCCATGCAGCCAAGTGACAAATTAATTATGCTTATCTTGCTGCAAGACTCAGCTCTTGTATGTCACCAATAACCCTTGTCTTGCTAATTAGTTAGCTTTCCACGATTGATCTTCACAATCCATATAAATCAAAATCTCTAACTAACTTCAATAGTGTACATGTTACCATCTCCAAACTGCAAAAATTCTTTGAGTTGAATTATGCCAACAAAGAGGTTAGGATAACAAATACCTAAATCATTAGTAGAAGTTGAAGCATCTTTATTTCCACGTCCCTTATTCAAATCAATTGAAATTCCGCTAGCAGAAGCTCCCCGTATTTTAGACTGCAGCAACTTCTTTTCTGCATAGATAAAAAGTTCAAAATCAGATAAAGCAATAACAAACTTGATAATGCAACACTTACTTCCTCCGTTCCCTTTCAATTGCAATACTTTGACTTTTGCACAATTCATATTCTAAATTTGACCACACTTTTTTTATCAGATACTCCCTCCGTTTTTTTATTGCTACATTGTGTTTTTTGCACAAGAGTTTAGGCAATGTCACTTTCAAGCTTTTTGGAGGGTACTTTATGACCCATTTAATGTAAAATAATGGGGAAAAGTGAAAAAATAGTACTTTTTGGTGGAAAAAGAGAAAAACAAATATAAAAGTATAACTTTGTGGTGGGCCAAATACCCCAAATAAGGAAAGTTTAAACAATGTAGCAATTAAAAGGAAACAACCATTTAAGGACAACGTAGCAATTAAAAAAATGGAGGGAGTATATAAGAAAAAATGCGAACTTTTTTGGTGAGGGAAAAATATACAAACAGAGCAAAAGCAAACAATCAGCAAATTTTTCAGCTCCAAACAATTGAATGACATAATAGCTAAAAGAACAATTGTAAAATTTCACAGCCACTTACCTTCCTGTAAAGCATCAATAGTCTGCAGCAGATCTTGACGTTCTTTGTCAAGGCTAGAAATTTTCTTCCTGCATCAACCATAACAAACTTTATAATAGGTGGAATATGACATTTGGGGGGGTCACAATCTTCGAAAGTGATGCTGTGTCGACAAGAACAATCATATCAGATTTTGAATCATGACCAAAACAAGAAAAGTCATTTACAAGGAAGACAACACCACAAGGAAAGTCACTGGCTGATAACTTTCGGAAAGATACATCATAAGCACATCACCAAAAATTGTGCACGAGAAAAAAGGAGACAAAAACAAACAAGTCCAGCATGCTTCAATTAACCCGTCATCATTAGTTATAGAGGCATTGAACTCTTTAGAAAGAAACATTCCATCAAATACATGCAAGCTACAAACATAGCCTCAATAGTTCTTTGATGTTGTAATAAGAATTCGGTTAAAACTTAAAAGGGACAACAAGAGTGTGTCAACTCCATACAGAAATAGGAGAGCTACGGGAAAACATACCATGACCTTGAGACACTTAAAAATCTCCAATACCAAAAGAATGTATCATGATTCGTGAGAAACTTAAAATTCTTCCATTCACTATTGATCTTTTCTTTTTTAGAAAGATAAAAAAAAAAGTAATGATATAAGGGACACTATAACTTGCTGCAATTACAGATTCAGTGTAAGAACTTAAAATGACACTTTCCACACAATGCATCCTATAATATCACTTTAAGCGTCTAAATTGGGGAAATAAAAGAAGTCTGCCAAGGTCAAGGGTTGACCAATTAGAATTCTGCATAAAAAGGCATGAAGGTGATCCTTATCCAGAAACCATTGGTGATATCAAAAGATTTAGAAAGTACAGTGCCTAGTAGAGAATTAGTACACCATGTGCAATTATCAGCCAACACAACACTATAGTAAGGCCATAACTACACGGATTAATTATCAATACTGGAAGCAAAATCGGAAACAGATTCTAATAAGGTATTAAGGTTACACCCCCAAAAGGAGGGTGAGGGTAAAGAGCAGGTATTAGATTAGAGACAGTTGGGACCTCAATCAGAATAGATAAAATTAAAGTTACAAATGTTCTTACCACAATAACAAGGAGTGAAAATATAAATCAGATCGAAGATGACCCCTAAACTTTCATATAGAATATAGATATAGCAGATGAAAGAAGACCCCTAAAAGACAAGCTCATAATAGTAAATCGTATAAAAGAGAACAGGCAAAACAGCATTAAAACAGTAGATGCTATTACTTTCAGAACTACTCAGGAGGAGGAATCCATACTTGTAGGAAGCAAGTTCAGCATTTGAGTATTCCAATTCCCTCTCCAACTTCAGCTCATTAGATCTTAACCTAAGGGCCTACAAGATATGATTACAAGGCAAACCCAATACTATATATATCAGCAAGAAATAACTGACTATCAAAAGTCAATGCAGGTACCGAATATCTAACAAAAAACAGACAAGTCATTAATTTAACATATTCATCAAAAGTCATGAAGCAAAAACATGGAAAGCACTGTTCGTCAATTGCCATAAGTTCAACCACTAATGCTGCAAAGATTTACGTTGGTACAATATTACACCTAATGAAGAAGACTCTGCATGTTACAACATTCTCACTAAACCAAAGCAAATATATAAAGGCCAGGAATCAAAATTGCCAGGTTCTGCTCCACACAAGACCACCCATTGTCAGTCAAGATGTAAGCAGTATAACACACCTCACCAGGTACTGATTATTGTAATAATAGATAACTTATCCCTATGTCCATTGAGATAATATTGAAAGAGCTAGTTCTATTCACATTCAGAAAACACATGATTTAAAGTTCAGACCCACTCAAGGAAGTGTTTTAGTTCTACTGCTTTCTCTGTTAAAAGAACTTCCCAGTAGTCATAACTTCTAGTCCAAGTAAATGATTTGAATTGATTTTCCATTAAGATCTTGTTTATTTGGGGTGTTTGTGCTTGTGTTTCGCACACAATTCATTTTTTAATTTCAAGCCTTCGAGGACGCAACTAAAGTCGAATAGACCACAAGAAATACTGAAGATGACATAAGAACACCACCTTCTCTTCCAAGCTAATAACTTCAGAAGCCAAAAGCTTTGCACGCTCATCAGCTGCATTACACTCAAGCTGTGCATTCATATATTCAGCCTTGATAGCCTCAAGCTCAACCTACTGCACCAAGATGACAGAATTAAAACAGCTAGAATATTGGATAGTTTACATGCATCAATTCATTAATAACAAGAGAAACATGTATTTAATAGTTAATACAGAGATTACATAATATGATTATTTTTCCTTTATTATTTAGTTCACTTCTAATGCCCTACTCATCTCACAAGAACTTCTTTTATCTTTTACTTAAAACAAATTATATGCCATTGACAGCAAGATAGAGATCAATACAGCCATGGTTTTCGGAAAAAAAAAAAAAGATATAAAGAATACTTAGGAGTTAGGACACTCCCGTCCTCTAAGAATTGTCATATGTAGAGTATCTGAAGATATCAAAACATCATTAATTGTTACATTTCCCAAAAAAATTATTCCATTTTAACCAATTACGATTTAGTGTTATTGCCCATTAAAATGCTTTAGGCATCATTATAGAAGCTCAACAATTTATATTTAGCAATAAAGCTTAACAGTGAATGGTCAAAGAAATTATATGAT
Organism: Beta lomatogona; assembly: GCA_947646795.1. Taxonomy (NCBI): domain Eukaryota; kingdom Viridiplantae; phylum Streptophyta; class Magnoliopsida; order Caryophyllales; family Amaranthaceae; genus Beta; species Beta lomatogona. The sequence goes on from CANSNZ010001069.1 coordinate 260,580, forward strand.
AAAATATGCCAAACTACCAAATTAGAGAGCACAGCAGCTCTAACCACACCCAATAAAATCATTATCCACACACAATGATGATGACACTAACCAGTCGGGCCTTGATTTCCTTTTGCAACCTTTCCATCTCAGCCTTTAACTGGCTCACAATGCTTGCCTGAAAAAAGGAAAGTTAATTTAGTTGACAACTACCAAAGTGCATGTTGCTTAACACTTGTGAAACAAAACCAAAAAATACAAAAAAGAAAAAAGAAAGTTCAACAAAAGTAACCTCCAGCACTTCACATAAGGAGGCCCGCCCTGAACAGAAAACAACCCAACATACAACTTGTCTGAGGGATCATGTTCCCTTATTCTGTGATAGGGCGGTTTTGGGGGTCAGAGGACAACTATAGGGCAAGACAACAGATATTATGCACTTAATGTAGTACTCTTCAAGTCGTGAAAGGTACCACACTTAACCAAGACATATGGCTCTACCAACAGTACAGTTGGTCCACCGAAGATCATAGTAGCATGCCATGCAAAAGAAGACTAACAGGAAAAAATCTGCAAAAAGATATTGACATAACCTTGCAGCGAGTTGCCAGTACAGGTAGATATAAATTTTAAAATTGGGTTCAGCAAACATCCCATACTTAATACTTTGCCTCCTATCTCAATACACAAGGTCAAAATTGATAGCCACCTCAACCATTGCCCAAGAAGCAAACTGCTGTTGAGTTTCGCTTTGTTTCAACTTTCAACAGAAAAACTACACGTTTGGTTATTATATTAATTGGCCAATGCTATAATTCAAATACCAGCAGACCATTACTTTAAGCTGTATATCAAATACACGGGTCTTTATGTCAAACAGATAGTAGTAACTTGAAAGAATAAATATGTAGAACGCAGACCAAGGAGACATCAAACTGACTATAGTAACTATGTATTGTTATATAAAAAAACCAAACGCACTATGTCCACCACCAGAAATCAGACTTGAAAGGAATTTTATTGGTCCCGGATCATCATAAGCAAAGTCCCATCTTAGTTACCCCACTTCTGACAGCGCCTTACATGGCCCAAAACACCTGGAAGGCTGGAAGAGGAACCCAAATGCTTCTAGAAGATTCAACCAGAACAATAGTTGGGTTCTTTACAATAGCATACATGAGAAAACTGCAGAAGTAAGGCAGAATAAGTTGCCAGTGTTTAGCTCCCACTGAGGCAGATAATTGCAATAGCTTTTGAAAGTACAATTCCTGCTATGAATTTCTTGCTCACTAGGAAGTATATACAAGAAAATAAAAAAATAAAACACATCATTCTCATTCAACACCAATTGGAGTAAAGTATTCATATCTCTGAACTGGAAAGAGATTGCATACAGCACACGTTGATTAACCAGTTGGCAGATGGGAAGTCTTGAGACATGATGGAAAGTTCCTAATGCCAAAAAGCCATTGCAGTAACAATACTCCCTCCCACCCCCCCCCCCACCCCAAAAAAAAGGACAAAAAGAATAAATACTATGAAAAACAGTCTAGAGAAGCAACACCAACCTGCTGATTATAGCTCTCCGTCAAGGAAGAATTCTCAGCAGCCAATGACTCTGCCAATGTTTTAGAAGCCTCCAATGATCGTTGCAAAGAGAACTTCTCTTGCGTCAAATCTTCAATGTGCTGCAGTTAAAGGAAAAGTAAATATAGATATCTCTTGAAGCACAAAAATCATGTCAGATATGTCACTGTCCAATTTTGACATCAAAAGGCAAAAGCGACAAATAATTAGCGATGGAGTGTATATATACATACATACATGAACATATATACGTATATGTACATACAGACACAAATGTGTATATATGTGCAAGCAAGGAGCTTTTCCAACTCAAACAAACATGATTGTCTATACAGAGAAGAAAACAAGAAAACACAAGAAATTCAAGATAAAGCGTGAGAGTCACACACAGCGGCCAAGCAACATTGCAAAGAATGGTACACATAGCACAAAGCCAAATACCTGCTCCAAGGCAGCAAAATCTTCATTTTGTTTCAGTGAAGTGAATTCCAGCTTACTTTCCAGGCTGTGCTCAAATGAATTGAGTCCCATTGATGCATTGCCAAAATTTTCATCCCTTGGATTTGAAAATGCTGGTGTTGGAAGTGGTTCAGCAGGAGAAGATGTTGTAGGAGGAGTGTGAATCGCAGAAGATGCAGTAATATTGCTGCTCGAAAGCTTTGAATTTGTGAGCTTGTCTTTTTCAACAAAAAGCCGCCCAGATGCAGAAGAATCTTTAATATTAAGAGAATCAAGGAAAGATGGATAAGTTCTTCGGGGATATGATTCAGCCACGGCTGAATATGAGGGGCCATTCAAAGAGCCACCAACATAAGAATTGAAGCCTGTCAAATGTGATTCAGATGCCTGATGACTCCCAAAACCCACAAAATTCCCCACTACTTGACTAGGCTTTCTTTCCTCCAACCCAGAAAATAGATTATTCTTCAACTCTGCATGGCTATGACCAAGCTCTGACGCAGATGCTGGCAAATTCATACTCGAGTGCATAGATTCTGCAACAATAGCAAAACATGTTACATGACACATTCACAGAATTAAGCACTTGTAAATTGTCAGACTTGGTTCCTGCTTAACTAGTGTACTGACCAGACTCCTGACGTAATACATTGGTGACATGTCCATCAGTAGAGACTTCTGCAGCAACATCATTGGTGCTCACATTTGTCTGTTGAAAGCTTACAGCAGAACTAAAGTCTCGATCAAATCCATACAGATTTGAGTGAGAATCACTATTAGCATAATCTTGAGAACCACTGGGTCTACTGTATGACATTACTTCTGCATCTCTTCCTTTTCCCGTATCAGTGCCAAATTTACCAACATTGTCTCCTGTTTGTGGTTGAAAGTCAGAACCTGTTTGGTACTTTAAGCCTGGAATCTCAGGACTGTTTCCCACTTGATTCGGCAGCTTCTGAAGCAAATCAGGTGAACTGACATTATCACTTTGAGTACCAATATGTGCATGAGGTACCGATTCAGACCCATCATGATGAGTGAAATCCCGTAATTTGTCGTAACCAGAAGCACCTACAACTGTATTAGAGTTACCATCAGTAACAGCACTGGCAGCATTGAGAGACGATGCTTGTCCATTTTCTGAAATTTGTTTCTCGTATGGCGTAGCATCATCAATACTGGGTTGGCTAGTTGATACTGCCTTTTTTGTTGCTGCTTTCTTCTTTCTAAACTCTTCGAGCTAGAGGAAACAGTAGATATTAGTGCAAAATTTTGTACAGATTGATCCTTAAATGTTTTCAAATCTAATATACAAATATTATGTTGTAGGAACTAGCGAGATTTTTTAGCACAATACAGGAAGTCAGGACGTAACAATAAAGGAAATAACTTCAATCAAGCACAGCATTACAACATTTCCCAATAGTCTTAAAGAGCATGGGCCCCCTCACTTGGGGCCCCAACACTCTCTCCTCTCTTTCCCTGGTTCACCTCTTCACTAAGGTACCCCAACAAAAGTCATGCCATGCCCTCAATAGGGCCAAAATCTGCCCCACTCGCTGCTGAGCTGCTATTGCAGAGCCCAAAAGGTAGGAAAGTAGTAATTTTGGGTCACCGTTGTTGGGAAAAAAGGGGTTGTGTCATGAAACAAATGGACAAAAGAGAAGTTGTGTGAAAGAGGAATGAGGCATAAGGTCGAATAGACAAACTTGGTGACGTTGGCCCAAGTTCACTATAGTATGTACTCTACAAACAAACTCCAAACTGGGAGATGCATTTACTAAAGCAATGAATTTATGAGACATTATAGCTCTCTGGTTAGTCTCCCCTGCCGTTCCCAACTTAACCCAGCAAAAGGAACAATCTCCAATCCTGAGCAATCAAGTGAAAACAAAAACAATAAGTATATTATGAAAACCACCCAATGCCCAATAACAGGTGACAGTCTACAGAAAAATCACTTGCTTGGTTCGGCTCTGTTCAGCCATATGTTCTGAGGACAAGACATCAGGGTTCACAACACCCAATTCCACAGTGGACAGACATTAATTTAACCAATTCAAAGGCCAAATAAGAGTAGGACACCAAAGCCTACAGGCAGCCACATACAAATGGGGGCAGAGCAGGACTAGCAATCTAGAATACACCTCAAAAACATCAATGATGAGGAGCATAGTTATTTTGTACAGCCAATATCACTTACAAGTTACAATCTCCCACAGAGCTCCAATGCTGCATATTCGTATGGGTTCATTTATTGTTGCATTTACCTTCTAAAAATTGTCTTTTCTTGTTATGATAGTTGCTACTCCATTTTATTCATTTCCTATTTCAGAGAGAGCTTGCCAATCTTTGCTTCTTAGTATAAGTTTGCATACAACTCTCCATACCCCAGAAATGAAGCAAGGAGATAGACAACCGGTGGTGGCAGCTGTTGTTACAGACTCAACCAATAGCAGAATCAGGACGGAACTAAAGCAGAAGACCATTCCCATCCACCGCAAAATCCAAGCTAATCAATTTATTGTCAAACGATTAATAATGATCTGATTGCAACTTACCATTCAACTCTGGAGAGATACACAAACATGGGAGAAATGAAAAGGTATCTACTTTATGTGACGACATTAAACTGGGGAATTACCTTAAAGAATTTGGGGAGAAAAGGTCAATAATCAACCTTGATTCTATTTCCTACACCAAAAGCAAAACAGAAGCCCAAGCGCTGAGACAGAGAGGGAGAGAGAGAGATAATCGGAAATTGCTATAACAGCCTAACTACCTCAGCTCCTCCAAATGAAGATTGTAGTCAACCCAGAATTAAAATATAAACAAGGTTTGCAAGCTTCATATTCCATACATCACATGCTCTAGATTCCTAGTCAACTATCATATCATAACAAAGTATCATCCAAAACAGCAGGTTCATTTCTTCCTGGTAGACTGGCATCTCCAAAGGGATCGAACCTGGACATCTTGCCCATCCATGGTTCATTTCTTCACTAAACAAACAAACAATAAAAGGACACCCAAACCGCTACATCACATGCCATTCACTAAGCAAATTTCTCCAAACTACCCCAACATCTACATGACTGCAATAAAAGTACTGCAAACACACCCACTTTCAGCATTTGATCGCCAAGTCCAACACTAAACACGCCAGCCCAAAAAGGAAGACACTCTAATTGGAAGCTCAAAGTGAAGATTTCCCAAAAGCATTTAACATATGGAACATTCAAAATTCAACATTATCTTCAAATTTTTGACCTTACACAAATCAAGGCACCACATCAAGAATCTTCTCCAAGTCCAAAATTTCATCTGCATTACTCATGATCCACCTACATCATTCACAGTATGCATCTCTTACCAACGACAAATCGACGACTAAGCTCTTACTAACATCAGGTTCCAACTTATATCTACTTACATCAACAAAAAGAACAATTACAAGAACAAAAAAAAAATGTGATTTCTGTATTAACTACAAAAAGAAGCCTAAAGTAAACAATCAAAGCCCAAAATTAAGATCATACCTTGCGTCTACCAGCTTCCAAATCCTTTTTTCGAGATGAAACTGCTGGGTTAGATAAAACTTGAGCAGATGCCATTTTCACCCAAATTTCTCCCCTCTAATTCAACATTATACAACTCAAATACACAATCAAATCTCCCTAAACCTCTCAAATTTCACCGACAATGACGGAAAAAAAAGTGGGTGTATCTTAAAATTGATCTTCAATTACGAATCTGATCCAATTAGGTCAAACAAAATCATCTGATTTACAACAACCCAGAACCGCAAAATTGCAATTCGAACTTCAAAATTGATGGGATTTCTGATTCCAATCGATTCAATCCCTAAATTCGCAGATCTTCCCAAAATCTCTCTCGATCGAAACAACGATCGAATTGCGAAGAAATCGAAGATATGGGAGAGAGAAAGAATTAAGAAACAAAAGCACTAAAATTATGAACAAACTAATTTTGGGCAAATATATAAAAGAGGGGTTTTTTTTTTTAAATTTTGACAACAAACAATCTTTTAGTTGAAATTGGATCGACAAAATAATAAAATTAATAACTGTAAGTTTGGTAATGTAGTAAAATTTACTACTTGTGTATATTTAGAAGCTGTAAAAATTACGCCAGCAAGTCAGCAACAACAGAAATTGTGTTTGTTGAAGCAGAAGAGCCATTGATTTGTCGGTATTTGGAATTTTGGACCTCCCGAAATTTTGAGATCTGCCCTAACCTAGATAAAATCACAAAAAAAACGTTAAACGTGTAGTATTTGCTTGGACGTGTTGCTATTTTAATCATTGTTATAACGTGGCATCATCTAAAAAATTAGATTCATCATTCATGTGACTAGGCTATGTTCTTTTAGACTGAATTAATAAAAATTCAATTCAGTTCAGTTCAGACAAATTCAGTTCATTTCAGGAAAATTCAGTTAGTTTTCTCTTACCATTTTTATTCAATTCACTACAGTTCAGTTCTGTACACTTCAAACAAATTAAGTTTAGTTCAGTTAAGTTCAATCCAAAAGAACATAGCCTAAGAAGTGCAACATGTTTTAAAGGTTATCATAAGTTCAATCGTGTTGCGGATTGGTTAGCTAATAGTTTTCGTCCAATAAGACGTTAGTAGCGCTTAAAAACTATTTTCCTAAAATAATTCCCTCCAAATGTTCTTCTTCCACTCTCGCGTATAATAAAGGAAGAACAAGAAGAAAACAAAATCATCAAATTCACCTAAGATTAAGTAGGATACTTACTAGGGAGGTCTAGTCGAATCTACAACAACCATTTTTTTTTTATTGTTTAGCGTTGCTTTCCTAACCTTCAACCTAACTTTTAATCAAATTTTTTAATTAGGATTGTTGTTCACACTTCCACAACCTAACCGAAAGTCAAATTACAAAACGAAAAAGGTAAATATAAGTAGGGCTGTGCACCGGTCCAAAACCGGACCGGACTGGACCGGAACCATAATCACATATTTTTCCGATCCCGTTCCGATTCCGGTTTTGGACCGGAATTTGTGATTTTTTTTTCAATTTTTTTCCTTTTTTTTTTGTTTCTTTCCTTCTCTGAATTATAATCTTATTCTTCTTCCTAATACTAATACATGAACTATTTTAACCTCCTTTCATGATACTTTCTTATTAATAATAATCTTAATATAATCTCATAATTTTAATATAAGTTGGTTGAAAATTTAATGAAACTTTTGTATAAAAATAATAATAATTTTTAAAGTAATCGGTTTTTCCGTTCCGGACCGAAAAAATCCGATTTTAGACCGGACTGGAAAGCCGGATTCCAAAATTTTGAGGATCGGGGACCGGACCGGCAGCCACCGGTCCGGTCTAGTTCCGGTTTTTGTCAGTCCGGTCCGAAACTGCACACCCCTAAATACAAGTAAAGAACCTTTATCCCTTGTTTCTTCCCTACTAATGTTTTGATAATGGACCGAAACTATCAAGTGGTGGTGATTTTAATTTTTTTGGGGATATAAGGTGTTTATTTAAACAAAAGTTGAGATAAGGTGGTTATTTATAAAAAGTTGGTTTATAAGATGGTTATTGTCAAAAAAATCCTAACATAATTATAATGTTTGTTTATGTTTTATTCTAAGCTACAATTGTAATCAAACTCAAAACACATAATTAAGGGCAAATTAGCAGCCACATAAGTCTCTAATTTGAACAAACAACCAAGAATACAGATAGATAATAAGTGTTCGACTAATCATTCCTACTTCAGTATGACAATACAAATACGTAATTGTCATAATATTGTACTCATATTCCTTCTAAACTAGAATTTTTTGCACGCAATGCGTGCGAGTCATATTAACTTTTTTTTCTCAATTAGTTATTCACTAGTGTTACAATTGTTTTTTTTTATCCGAACAGACATTTATAATTATTTTTAATTTTTTTAATATGTTTTTCTTCAATCAATGTTTCGTTGATTTTCTCATTTATTGTTGAATAGTAATAAAGTGGAAGAGTTTAATTTATATAATAGAGAATACTGAATAATAAACAACATTTATGTTTTAAAATATTACCAGTATAATTATTAATATGAAATTCAAGTTTTTATTTTTTCTTCTGATTGTGTCAATCAATGTATACAGTCAATATAATTGTCCAATTTTTTTCCCCTCGAGAGATAGGGTTTCCTCCTTTGCGATATAGGACGGCGCTACCTTCTGCGGTTGATTCTCCGGCCAATCATGGCGGATGATCTACTAATAAAATGCTCATGCCTCAAAATTTCGGATGATGAGAACACAATTGTGGAACTCGATTACCCTGTACAGAATGATCTAAACGAACACGTCTCTTTGATGCTGGTGGGGAGATTAGTGACGGATAGACCATTCAACATTGAGGCCTTTAAGCGCACCATGACTATGGCATGGGCTACATCTCAAAAAGTGGTGATCAAATCTTTTGCCGCAAATCGATTTGTTTTTCAGTTTCTTCACTAGAGGGATAAGGAGAAGGTGTAACACCCTCCAAATTCAAATAAATATCTAGTCAAATAAATATAGTTTTCAAAAAATCATTTATTCAAACTTGGAGGATATTACCGCCCATTTACTCTGTAAGAGTAAACGAAGGCTAACAAAAATTAAATAAATTAACCCAACTATCTTAGAAAAGAGAAATTTGAAGTAAAAATACTATTACAACCAATATCATATTTTAAACAATACTGAAATAAATAATCCCAAGATAGACAACTAAAGAGTGATCTAGGTGAATTATCTAAGTTTCCTCACACGAGATCCATCACCAAGTCCAACCTGCAAAGTAGCAGAAAAGAAGACAACAAGAGAGATAACTCCCAAAAATCAGAAAAACTGAGTAATTCGACTCCATCCCATAAAAATAATAATTTTGATAAAATAAGTTTTTGAGTTTAGAAGGAAAGGTGAACAAGTAATATTAATGTTGATATTTGGGTTCTAAAACGTTTGTATAATAACTCCAAACATAAGTCACATAATCATATAACACCTAATCACACAATTAACAACAATATTTTTTTTTTTAATTAAGAGGGGGAATGTGAACGCCAGTAGGCCGGGACTAATCCCTATTATCCGCCTACTTCAACAAGAGGTCGTCACCCCAATATAACCATGGCCAATATCATAGAGTCCCTAGTGTGCACACCCCTTCTACTTGGATCACAACAAATAGAAGGAAGACAACAGTTTTGTATCGTATATAATAATCAACCTATAGATAGATATACCATCATATAGGGCAACCTGTTCAACACCCTTTCGGGCTTCATTACCCTCCTTAGTTTTATTAAAAGGTCATAATATACGCAAGTTCTCAATTTGATAACCATACAATTCCACAAGTTCTTTTAACATAGAACATAATCTAATCATATAGGTTCTCTACAAGAATATTCACATACTAATACTTTAGTAATCTTTGTTCCAAAGTAATCACATGATTATATAAGATTTATACTATTACCAATATTATAATAACATACTCCAGTTTCATTGTGTTATGAGAATCATACTCTTATAATTGTAATTACTAACTCATAAATTCATAACATTAGTCTATAAACTATTTGTTATATATATAACCACATAATCATACAATCACATAGATAACCGTTTTACAACGGGGAATAGAGTACGATGAACATCGAAATTACCTCGAGTAGCGCAGATACAAATAATAAAGTCACTCCTAGAAAGTTCCTTCTACACAATCTCCGTCTACAATAATAAGTAAATGAACGAAATTAGTTACCTATGTAATACCCGATGTAATTAAATTTATTAAAGTCGAAGATAGTAGATGCTATGAAACTTTATTAAAATGTGATAAATATCAAGTATCAAAGTAGTATAAGAGTTTTGTCTTAAAAAAAACTAGAAAAAGATAAAAGACAAAGAAAGGAAAAAAAAAAACAGAAGACTAACTTACTGATTCTTTTGAATCAGACAACTCGAAAGAAAACAAAAGGAAGGAAAAGGTTTCAAAAACAAAAAGGAAAACAAGAGAAAAGTAAAACAAATTTATTAAAGCAAAAAAATGAAAACAAGAACTGGTACTCCAGTTGTTATGAAAAGAAAAGAAACAGAGAGTTCTTAGAAGACAGAGAAAGCAGCGAGAAGAAGGATAATAAGAGGAAGAAGGTGGCAGTAGCAGCACGACGCAGAGATTTTGTTTGATAGGGATATGGTGTGTGAATTGGTTCCTTACCTACTGAATTTTTGAACGAAAATTGTGGTTGGAAGGGATGAAGAAGTCCAACATTTATAGTCCTAGTAGAGGGAGAGAGGAACAATTCAAAAGGAAAGGGGGAGGATCTGATTGAAACAAAGGGGGGAAAGTTAAAATTTGATTGAGGATATTTTGGGGTGGTAATTGTTTGAGCAATCAATTTGACAGATTTGCTTGATAAAACTGACGAAATTTTTTTATTATTATTATTATTATTTTCGAAATTTAGATTTCCAAAAATAATAATTCAAGTGACTAACATAATCTTATTAAAAATAATTCAACTGTATATATATATATATATATATATATATATATATATATATATATATATATATACAGTATACTAAGTAATAAATGAAATATTAAAGTTATAATTTGATATAAAATCATGAATTTCATAATTTGGACAAAATAATTATTTAGGAGCTTTTTAAAATTTCGGAATATTACATTCACTCCTCCTAAAAAACAAAGTTCGTCCTCGAACTTAAATCGCTAAGACTCTCTAAGTTAGAAGAACGAAAAGTTAGTATCACATTCTTCCCCTCATTTAAGAAGTTTCGTCCTCGAAACTCTATCATACCTGAGGAAAAAGTTCCGGATATCGGTTTTTCATGTCATCCTCAGCTTCCCAAGTTGCTTCCTCATTTTTCTGATTCGACCATAATACCTTAACTAACCTCACAACTTTGCGTCGAGTATTTCGCGTTTTGGTATCTAAGATCTTAATGGGTCGGTTCTCAAAGGTAAGGTTTTGATCTAATTCGACAGCTTCTGGTTGAAGGATATGGTTTGGATCATGAACATATCTACGAAGTTGAGACACATGGAAAACATTATGGACATTGGCTAATTCCATAGGTAATGCTAACCTATAGGCCACCTCTCCGATTCGCTCCAAAACTTCATAAGGACCAATATATCGAGGGCTTAACTTCCCTTTTCTCCCAAACCGCATTACACCTTTAGTTGGGGAGACCTTGAGTAATACTTTTTCTCCTATTTCGAACTCTAAGTCTTGCCTTTTTGTATCTGCGTAGGATTTTTGTCGATCTTGAGTTGCCTTCATGTGCTCTTGAATGAGTTTCACCTTTTTGGTAGTCTCTTCAATCATGTCGGGCCCCAAATGCAATGATTCATTCACATCACTCCAGCATATAGGGCTTCTGCATTTTTGTCCATACAATGCTTCATAAAGTGCCATCTTTATACTCGAATGATAACTATTATTGTATGAGAATTCTATATACATCAAGTGTTCATCCCATGATCCTCCAAAGTCCATCACACACGCTCGTAACATGTCTTCGAGTGTCTGAATAGTTCTTTCAGTCTGTCCATCAGTAGCTGGATGAAATGTTGTACTAAACTTGAGTATGATTCCCACAGCTTCTTGAAGCTTCTGCCAAAATTTGGACAAGAATCGAGAATCCCTATCAGAAACAATATCCTTGGGTACACCATGCAATCTTACTACCTCCATGAAATAAGCATCTGCTAGTTGTTGCATTGACCATGTGTCCTTCATTGCCACGAATCTCGCTGTTTTTGTCAAACGATCGACTATAATCCAAATGGCATTCTTTCCTGACTTAGTGTTTGGCAATCCCATGACAAAGTCCATAGAGATTGATTCCCATTTCCATCCTGGAACCGTTAAAGGTTGTAGCTTTCCACCAGGTTTCATGTGCTGGATTTTCACCTTTTGGCAAGTTAAGCATTTGGCTACGAATTCAGCCACTTCTCGTTTCATTCTAGGCCACCAAAAGTGTTGTTTGAGGTCTTTATAAAGTTTGTCTCCGCCAGGGTGAATAGAGTAATGGGAATTATGAGCCTCTTTCAAGATCTTGTTCTTTAGGGGTTCATCATTAGGTACACACCATCTTCTCTTGTACTTTGCTATTCCTTTAGCATCAACCTCAAATTCAGGTGCTTGACCCTCCTCTTTCATTTTCCTCAACTTAATCAACCAATCATCGGTGCTCTGCTTTGCTTGAATTTCTTCGAAGAGATTAGGCTCAACAGTGACTGCATTTAATCTAGCTTCTACATAACCATGTTCAACAACTTCTAAGTTCAACTTTTGAAAGTCCTTGCATAACTCGTCGGCTAAGATCAATACATTCAATGTATGACTACTCTTTTTGCTTAAAGCATCTGCGACTTTGTTTGCTTTGCCTTCGTGGTATACAATGTCGAGATCATAGTCATTGATGAGTTCAAGCCAACGCCTTTGTCTCATGTTCAACTCCTTCTGAGTGTAGAGATACTTTAAACTCTTATGGTCTGTGTACATTGTGCACTTGACTCCATACAAATAATGTCTCCATATTTTGAGTGCAAACACAATTGCTCCTAACTCCAAATCATGAGTAGGGTAATTTTGTTCATAAGGTTTCAAGCTGCCTTGATGCGTATGCTACGACTTTTCCATGTTGCATCAGCACACATCCTAACCCATGCTTTGAGGCGTCACTGTACACCTCGAAGCCTTCTGTTCCAGAGGGTAAGGTCAACACAGGTGCTGTTGTAAGTCGTTTCTGCAATTCTTGGAATGCTGACTCACATTGGTCGTCCCAATGAAATTTAGTGGTTTTCTTCATCAGGTTGGTGAGAGGTTGAGCAATCTTAGAGAAATCTCTAACGAATCTCCTATAGTACCCAGCAAGACCCAAGAAACTTCTAATTTCCGTAACACTTGTGGGTCGAGCCCAATCGGTCACTGCTTGTATCTTTGAGGGGTCAACAGCAACTCCGTCCTTTGAAATCACATGGCCCAAAAATGCGATTTTCTCTAACCAAAATTCACACTTTGAGAATTTAGCATACAATTTCTCTTGGCGAAGTATCTCCAAAATTTTCCTCAAATGGGCCTCATGCTCTTCCTTATCTCTTGAGAAGACCAGAATGTCATCGATGAATATGACCACACACTTATCCAAGTACTGCTTGAAGGTCCTATTCATGAGGTCCATGAATGCAGCAGGCGCATTAGTGAGTCCAAATGGCATAACTGTGAACTCGTAATGGCCATACCTTGATCGGAAGGCTGTTTTGGGTATATCTTCATTCGCGATTCTCAACTGATGATATCCAGAACGCAAGTCGATTTTTGAGAATACTGCAGCACCTTTTAACTGATCGAATAAATCCTCGATTCTAGGAAGTGGGTATCGATTCTTGACAGTGACATTGTTCAACTCCCTATAATCGATGCATAATCTTAGAGACCCATCCTTCTTCCTAACGAACAACACTGGTGCTCCCCAGGGTGAGACACTTGGCCTTATATATCCTTTCTCCAAGAGTTCCTCTAATTGCACTTTCAATTCTCTTGTTTCTGCAGGGGCCATTCGATATGGTGCTTTAGAAATAGGGCCTGTTCCAGGAATTACATCGATCTCAAAATCAACTTCTCTTTCTGGTGGCATTCCTGAAATCTCTTCTGGAAATACATCCGGGAATTCACAAACAACAGGAATGTTGGGTATCTCCTCATCCTCCCAACTTATATCTTTCATGTGACACAGGTACACTGTGTAGCCTTTTCTAATGTAAGTTTGAAGGTTCAAAGCTGAGATAATCTTGATTTCAGGTGTAAAGACAACCCCTTGGTAAGATAGCCTATTCCCTTTTGGTCCTTTCAGAGACACTTTTTGCTTATGACACTCAATCTTGGCCTTATATCTACTTAACCAGTCCATTCCTAAGATAACATTAAAGTCTTTCAAGGAAAACAAGATTAGATCGGCAGGTAGATCAGTTCCGCCTATGGTAATAGGAATGTCTTGAAAAAGGGTATTACATGGGACTGTAGTTCCAGTGGACATGACAATGTTGGCTAGACACGACGATGAAGGTTCTAAGGAAAACTTTTCCACAAAGGACTTAGAAATAAAAGAATGAGACGCTCCAGAGTCAAAGAGTAAGAAAGCAGGGTTAGAGTTTACGAGAAAAGTACCCGTCACGACGTTACTGTTGGTGTCTGCTTCAGTTCTGCTCATGATGTGAATTCTGCCATAAGTTGGACGTGCACCATTTCCATTGATCTGGTTGTTGCTCTGAGTAGCATTTGGAGTGGCTTGATTACCATTGATGTTTGGACCTTGAGGATTGGTAGGGCGATTATTGGTCTGGTATTGGTTTCGATTGCCATTTCCATTGGTGTGGTTTCCCCTGTTTTGTCCACTTTGGTCATTTTGCGCATTTGGACACTGATTAGCCTTGTGTCCTGGTTCTCCGCATTGAAAACACTTAATTCTTTCACCTTGACATGTGAAACCTGGATGACTCTTATTGCACTTCTTGCAGACAAACACTTTCTTAGTATTGTCTCCTTGTCTCTTTTGACCTTGATTGTTGTTGTGAGAATTGTTGTTATTGGTATAACGACCTCCTTGATGGTTACCCCCGCCATTATGTCCTCCATAGCGAGCCTTTTTCTCATAACTTTGAGTTTGGGAGTTCCCACTTTGGTCTTTCCTTTTCATTCTTCCCAAAACTTCCTCTTCTCGTTTCAAAATTCTCTCCATATTGCAAGCTTTACCATAAGCCTCCATAAAAGTGGTTGAGGTACTACCGCCTAGTCTCTTTTGGATTCTAAAGCTAAGTCCATCCTCAAATTTCTGGGCTTTTGTGGCCTCATCTGGTACCATATTGGGGCAGAACCTAGCATATTCATGAAATTTTTGAGCATACTCTTCTACACTCATAGTAGATCCTTGATTGAATCTAGTAAACTCACTACATTTTTGCCTCCTAATATGTTCGGGAAAGAACCAGGCCCTCATAGCAGTCTTAAAAGTGGACCAATCAAAATTAGGTTGCATACGAATGGTAGGTCCTTGAGTCTCCCACCACAGATCGGCATCTTCTCGAAGGTAAAAGGTAGCATGGTCAACCTTTTGGTTGTCAGGAGTTCCATTAGAGGTGAATATTTTCTCTATATCTCGCAACCAGTTTTCCAACATAAGAGGATCTTCTCGACCAACGAAGGTTGGTGGTTTCAAGTTGGCAATTTTCTTAGCCATTGTTGCTTGAGATTCTTCACCGACATGGTGGTTGAGTTGGTTTTGGAGAACAAGCCCAAAACTTTGTGATAATTGTTCAAGAGTTCGTAAACGAGCAGCGATTTGTTCGGAAGTCTCAGGCATGCTTTTGTTTTGGCGTGAACGGGAATGAGTATAGACGTTAAATGGCATAAGCTACCTAGAAAAGAGAAAACAATGGTGTGACCACCATTTATTATTCATGTAAAGTAGAATGATGAGACACATTCATATAAGTTGAGTTAAGAACACAACTGAGAAGATGTAAACAACTTTATTCAAATCATTCAATCATAACATCATTGTTCAACATAGCAGCTACTGGTTCTATAAACCTTATTACACATATAAAAATAAAAGAAAAGTAAACCTAAAGGTCATCATCATCTCCCAGAGGCTCTTCCTCCTCCATAGGCTCTTCATCCTCCATATCAGACTGAGGGTGGGTAGGGGTAGGGCTTCTATTGGCCACTCCTTCATCAGAACTAGAGCCATTTAAATTGAGATTGTAATGGTATTCTTCCATAGCATCAATCATAACCCTTCGTAGATACTCAATGGTCAGAAACCAGGATCCCCTATGCGTGTACCTCTCAAAGTTAGGTGTCTTATTAACATAAACATCACTGTATTTTCTTTTGATTGGTCCTAATGGTCCTCGCTCGGGTAGGGTTGTCAACAAAACATAAGCTTTCTTTTCAGGAGTGCAAAAGTCAGAATCTCCATATAAATCATTGAAATGGTAGCTTTCAATAGCCAAGTCCAAACGGCGGACATAATCACATACATCCTCCCCGTATCTCATACGAATCAAGTAAGGTGAAGCAGAGAGAGGGCCAGTGAGTTTCCTCGCTGTCCTTTTTCTTGCGGTTTGGTGAAGTCTTGCCATCTAAAACATAAAGAAACATATATTAAGTACTTAAAAGTAGTACTTCAAAATATTAATAAAATAAAATAATCCCTTTTTGAACCCACTCTCATAACTTAGTTCATTTAGTCCTAATTTTATTTATTTAATTTACTTAACCTATTTAGTTCATTTAACCTAACTTTCCCTAGTTAATCTTAAACCTAAGCTCTTGATACCACTTTGTAACACCCTCCAAATTCAAATAAATATCTAGTCAAATAAATATAGTTTTCAAAAAATCATTTATTCAAACTTGGAGGATATTACCGCCCATTTACTCTGTAAGAGTAAACGAAGGCTAACAAAAATTAAATAAATTAACCCAACTATCTTAGAAAAGAGAAATTTGAAGTAAAAATACTATTACAACCAATATCATATTTTAAACAATACTGAAATAAATTATCCCAAGATAGACAACTAAAGAGTGATCTAGGTGAATTATCTAAGTTTCCTCACACGAGATCCATCACCAAGTCCAACCTGCAAAGTAGCAGAAAAGAAGACAACAAGAGAGATAACTCCCAAAAATCAGAAAAACTGAGTAATTCGACTCCATCCCGTAAAAATAATAATTTTGATAAAATAAGTTTTTGAGTTTAGAAGGAAAGGTGAACAAGTAATATTAATGTTGATATTTGGGTTCTAAAACGTTTGTATAATAACTCCAAACATAAGTCACATAATCATATAACACCTAATCACACAATTAACAACACTATTTTTTTTTTAATTAAGAGGGGGAATGTGAACGCCAGTAGGCCGGGACTAATCCTTATTATCCGCCTACTTCAACAAGAGGTCGTCACCCCAATATAACCATGGCCAATATCATAGAGTCCCTAGTGTGCACACCCCTTCTACTTGGATCACAACAAATAGAAGGAAGACAACAGTTTTGTATCGTATATAATAATCAACCTATAGATGGATATACCATCATATAGGGCAACCTGTTCAACACCCTTTCGGGCTTCATTACCCTCCTTAGTTTTATTAAAAGGTCATAATATACGCAAGTTCTCAATTTGATAACCATACAATTCCACAAGTTCTTTTAACATAGAACATAATCTAATCATATAGGTTCTCTACAAGAATATTCACATACTAATACTTTAGTAATCTTTGTTCCAAAGTAATCACATGATTATATAAGATTTATACTATTACCAATATTATAATAACATACTCCAGTTTCATTGTGTTATGAGAATCATACTCTTATAATAGTAATTACTAACTCATAAATTCATAACATTAGTCTATAAACTATTTGTTATATATATAACCACATAATCATACAATCACATAGATAACCGTTTTACAACGGGGAATAGAGTACGATGAACATCGAAATTACCTCAAGTAGCGCAGATACAAATAATAAAGTCACTCCTAGAAAGTTCCTTCTACACAATCTCCGTCTACAATAATAAGTAAATGAACGAAATTAGTTACCTATGTAATACCCGATGTAATTAAATTTGTTAAAGTCGAAGATAGTAGATGCTATGAAACTTTATTAAAATGTGATAAAAATCAAGTATCAAAGTAGTATAAGAGTTTTGTCTTAAAAAAAAAACTAGAAAAAGATAAAAGACAAAGAAAGGAAAAAAAAAACAGAAGACTAACTTATTGATTCTTTTGAATCAGACAACTCGAAAGAAAACAAAAGGAAGGAAAAGGTTTCAAAAACAAAAAAGGAAAACAAGAGAAAAGTAAAACAAATTTATTAAAGCAAAAAAACGAAAACAAGAACTAGTACTCCAGTTGTTATGAAAAGAAAAGAAAAGAAACAGAGAGTTCTTAGAAGACAGAGAAAGCAGCGAGAAGAAGGATAATAAGAGGAAGAAGGTGGCAGTAGCAGCACGACGCAGAGATTTTGTTTGATTGGGATATGGTGTGTGAATTGGTTCCTTACCTACTGAATTTTTGAACGAAAATTGTGGTTGGAAGGGATGAAGAAGTCCAACATTTATAGTCCTAGTAGAGGGAGAGAGGAACAATTCAAAAGGAAAGGGGGAGGATCTGATTGAAACAAAGGGGGGAAAGTTAAAATTTGATTGAGGATATTTTGGGGTGGTAATTGATTGAGCAATCAATTTGACAGATTTGCTTGATAAAACTGACGAAATTTTTTTTTTATTATTATTATTATTTTCGAAATTTAGATTTCCAAAAATAATAATTCAAGTGACTAACATAATCTTATTAAAAATAATTCAACTGTATATATATATATATACATACACAGTATACTAAGTAATAAATGAAATATTAAAGTTATAATTTGATATGGATAAAATCATGAATTTCATAATTTGGACAAAATAATTATTTAGGAGCTTTTTAAAATTTCGGAATATTACAGAAGGTACTCGAAGGAAGATCGTGGTGCTTTGATCAACACCTACTGGTGTTGACCGAATTGTCCAGGAAAGATCAGCCAACCCAGGTTCCTCTCTCGTTTTCCTCGTTTTGGGTTCGTATTTATAACTTGTCGTTTAATTGTCGATCAATTAATGACATCAAGGCTATAACGACTGCTTTGGGACCAGTTTTGGAGATTGAACCAAACAAACTTGGCCTTGATAATTATAGTCGAATGAAATTAATGCTTGACATTAATAAACCCTTACATCGGACTCAAAAAATCAGAGGTAAGGATGGACTTATTATTACGATTGACTTTAAGTATGAAAGACTCCCCTTTTTTTGCTTTATGTGTGGAGTGGTGGGTCATAGTGAGAAGGAATGCCATGAATCGATTGAAGAGGAGACTAAAAGTAATATGGGATGGGGGTTATGGCTTAAAGCTTTGCCAAGGAAGGGGAGATCGAAGTATCTGGAGGAAGAAGCGAAGCTTATGGCGGCTAATAGGAAACTAGTTTTTGTTGGCAAATCTTCAGAGTCTACTCCCTCATCGGGTGTAAAGGAGGATGGGGAGGGGAGCATACAACGTAAAACTAGCAAAGGTCCTGAGCAAGGTGATGCTGAGTCGAAATCTTCACAACCTTTTCTTGTGGAGGAGGGTATGGAGAATGGGGCTATTAAGATGTGTTCGGATGGTGGTGTAGGAGGTACTCTGGTGGTTGGTGGGAATGCAGATCATAAAGGGAGGGGAGTATGCAGGGGGTTATTGGTAAGGTGCAAGATGTGGGCGATAGGGGAGGAAACGAAGAAAGGAGCGTACAAGATGCGGGGAGGGAGTGTGCAGGTGTTCGTGTAATGCAAAGAGGGTGCTGCCTCTTCCTTTGTGGGTGATAATACGGGTGAAGGGAATGTCATCCCTATGACATTTACCATTGGCAGGATCAGCAAGACTGGAGGGAAGGGGAAAAATGATGCAAGTAGACTTGTTAAGGGGCGTATAGTGCATGATAAGGGTAGAGAGAAGATTGCAGAGGGAGGGAAAAGGAAGGAATGTACGGGCGATGATGATAATGTGGATGCTTTTGATGTAGAAATGAGTGATGTGGATGTTTTCGGGAAAAAGCTGAAAGTGAATAATGATGTTGATGGGAAAATTGATTCCTTGACAGTAGCGGAGGTTGGATTGATCCAACCCCGCGAAGGACAATGAAAATCTTAAGTTGGAACTGCCAAGGGCTAGGCAACCCTTGAACAGTTAATGCGCTCCGGGACTTGTACTGGAGAGAAAGGCCTAATATTGTCTTTGTAATGGAGACAATGGTTGAAGCTAGTAAACTTGAGAGAATTCGGAATATTTGCGGTTGTGCTAACAATGTTTGTGTGAATAGTAATGGAAGATCTGGGGGTGTGGGGTTGTGGTGGAAGGATATAAATGTGTTGTTGAGCTCTTTTTCGAACCATCATGTCATAGCGGATGTTCATGACCATGAGAACAATCTGGTATGGCGTGCGGTGGGAGTCTATGGATGGCCGGAACAGGAGAGGAAACACATGACTTGGGATATGATGCGCAGGATAAAAAATGGAAGCTCACTGCCATGTGTGTTGTTTGGTAACTTCAATGAGATTTTATGTCAAGATGAAAAAGAGGGAGGGGTGCCAAGGTGTGAAAGGGCTATGGATGCATTCCGATTTGCTGTGGATGATTGTAACTTGCGGGACTTGGGTTTTTGTGGTAGCAAATTTACATGGAAGAGGGGAAATAGTCCAAGTACGTTGGTGAGGGAGCGGCTTGATTGATTCTTGGCAGATATTATGTGGTGTGATTTGTTCCCTAATTATCGAGTGCGACACTTAGTTCAGTACAGATCAAACCACGCTCCAATTATGCTCTCAACAGACATTTATAGAGGCGGAGGCAAAAAAGAGAAGTTGTTCAGGTTCGAAGCTCTCTGGTTCTCGAAACCGGAATGCAATGATGTTGTAAAGCAAGCTTGGGCCGAGGGTGCTGTTCGGCTAGTGAGAGAATTGCGGATGTGCTCATAGTCTTTCAAATTGGGAAGCAGTGTGTTTTGGCAGCATTAAAAAGAGAATAAAAGGCAAGAAGAAGAGCTGCGTGTAGCCCAAACGATGTACCTAGATGCTCAAATGCTCAAAATGTGTAATGACCTTTCTGCAGAATTAGATGATCTATATAAACAGGAGGAATCATACTGGTTTGCCTGGGCACGTGAAAATGAGATGAAAGACGGAGATAAAAATACAAAATTTTTCCACCAAAAGGCAAGCTAAAGGAAGCACTACAATACCATTAGTGGGATATATGATGATAATTAGGGATGTGCACCGGTCCAGGACTGGATCGGACCGGACCGGAACCGGCTGGACCGGTGGACCGGAATCCGGGGTTTTCCTGGACCGGGACCGGAATTTTTCCGGTCCGGTCCTGGACCTCTTGGACCGGAATTTATTTTTTTTTTTAAAAAAATCTTTTTTTTTTTATTTAAATATATCTATAAATTATATACATTAAAAATTAATAATTTTAATGTCAATAATCCTAAAAGAATAAACAGTAGGTTTTTAAGTTTCTAACTTTCTACCATTTAAATTTTTTTTAACATATAATTTTTTTTTTTTACTAAAATAATAAAATTCCGGTCCAACCGGTCCGGACCGGAATTTTCCAGGTTTGGACCGGACCGGACCGGTGGACCGGAATCCTGATTTTCGGCGGACCGGGGACCGGACCGGAATCTCCGGTCCGGTCCAAATTCCGATCTGGTCCGGTCCAAATTCCGGTCCGGACCGGTTTGTGCACACCCCTAATGATAATAATGTGTGGCGTGACTCGAAGGACGATCTTGAAAAGTTTGTGGCTGCATACTTCGAAACACTTTTTGCCACAGAGCATCCGAATAATTTTGAGCAAGCACTTGAGGGGTTGAGTTCGATGGTGTCTGGAGAAATGAATGAAAGACTTGATGCGGTGTTGACATGAGAGGAAATTAAAGAGGCCCTCTTTCAGATGCATCCTAACAAGGCGCCAGTTCCAGATGGTATGCATGCGCTCTTTTTCCAAAAATTCTGGCATATAGCTGGTAATGATATTATTTTTTTTGTGCAACAATGGTGGAATGGGAATGTTGAGTTGAATGATATCAACAAAACTTGTGTGGTTTTAATTCCTAAATGTAACAATCCAAAACGCATTACGGAGTTCTAACCCATAAGTTGTTGTAATGTTTCGTACAAAATTGTTTCGAAGACTATGGCAAATAAGTTGAAGCCTTTTCTGGGTAATATAATCTCTGTTAACCAGAGTGCTTTTATTCCAAAAAGACTTATAACTGACAATGCTCTTGTAGCTTTCGAAATTTTTCATTCCATGAAAAGGAAAGGGGAAGGAAAAGAAGGTTCTATTGTCTTGAAACTTGATATGAAGAAGGCATATGATCGCGTTGAATGGAGTTTCTTGGAGAAGGTTATGTATAAGATGGGGTTTAGTGCCAGTTGGGTGTCCAAGATTATGAATTGTTTGGCTAGTGTTTCTTTCTCCTTCAAGATAAACGGAAAAGTTTATGGTTCTGTTATTCCATCACGCGGACTACGTCAAGGTGACCCCATCTCACCATATTTATTTCTTCTTGTGGCTGATGCTTTCTCTACTTTGATATCTAAAGCAGCTAGGGAGAATAAAATTCATGGAGCCAAGATATGTAATGGTGCCCCCCGGGTGTAATATCCCAAATTTTTATAACTATTTTTATTAAGTTTATTTTGGTATAATAAGATTTTATAAAAGTCTGAAAAATAAAATAAAATAAAATTATAATAATTAGATTTTTATGGAAATTCGTTTTTTATTGATACCAGATTTTATCCTTTTAAAAAAATATATTTTTCGAAATCATATTTTTTAGTAAATCAGATTTTTTCCGTTCAATATAAAAATAGAGAGGAAAGAAAATTCTAAAAATATAATTTGAGTTGGTTTTGGAAAAGGATTGGATTTTTGAATACTTATCTTTTAGTGAAAACCCTAAATTTACTTACCTATATATATTGCAAATCACTTAAAAAAAATATCCCCACGTAATCACTCTTTCTTCATCTCTTCGTGAGTTTCAAACCCAGATCTACATCCACCATTGTTACTTTTCGAAGGTTTCAAACAGAAAATAAAATAATAAATTTTAAAACCCGACACCGCGACTCCGACGACTTGGCCGGAATACAGGCGCAGTGGTCTTCTTCTTTTCTTCTTTCTTCTTTCTTCTTCTTTCTCTTTCCTTTACTGGTGTTTCGTGCTTAGAAAATTCGGAACATAATAGTTCCTGTTCATACTTTTTCGGTTTTACCTTTCAAAAGTTTTGTTGCTTTACTTATTTTTTTTTTAAAAAAAAAACAATGTTTTGTCTTTAGTGTAGTGGAACTTGGGAGCTGTAACAATTTGTCACGGTGGACAATTGAGTTTGTCAAAAAAAAAAAAAGATTTCAACAAGTTGTGACTTGTGACAGTATGTCACGTTCCAAGAAAAAGTTGTTCTAAATTTATTTTTTTTCCTTTCAACTTTGTTAATTATTAATCTTGTAAATTTGATTAATTATTTTCTGGATATTATATAAAGTGACTAACTTTAGGTAATATTATTTGTTGTAGACGGAAACTTCGTAGAAGGCGACTTTTAGGTGATATTGCTATACTTGGACCCATTCGAGGTAATTCACAATGTCCATCGACACTTAGAATCCCGTTAGAAATTATATGTGCTATATGTAATTGATGTAATTATGTGATTATATGTTAAGTTTGATATATATTATATATGACATGAACAATAATAGTACTTGTATAACTAAAGTTATGATTATTAATATTAGTACTATTTTCCCTACGTATGAAATTTATATATACATATGTATTTACTAGTATGGTTGGACTTGTTAATGTAACTATTGTACCATCATGTTAAATCTATACTAATATAGATAATGTAATTTAATGGGTACAACTGGTGAATTAATTATGTTACGAACGATATTATAAGTTGACATTGTGACTCCATATATGAGGCTGTAATGATGGACCTATTGGTTATTATAAATTATAAACGTTGATTATTATAATTCTATAAAGTGATTAAGTTGGGAAAAATATTTATTGAGCTAAAGATGTTCATGTGTAGTGTTTAATGTGATATTTGATGTGTCATAACTATTAAAATCTATTAATCACGTAAAGTGGAAATATTATTGAGAGAATTATCCTGTGGACTTGGATCCTCCATAGGTGATGAACAGTACTTGATTTTTATTCTGTTGCAACTATGTTATTGTCTTCCTCCTAATACTATTGGTTCGCGTTGCGGATACCCAATAGATTAGTAAGGGGTGTGCACACTAGGGACGTTCTGCAAAACGATATTGGCCATTACTCTTAATTTATTTGGGTGACGACCCATGTTGAAGTAGGTGGTTACTGGGATTAGTCCCGACCTACTGACGTTTGATTCCCCTCTAATAATTCAATTTGATGTTGTGTGACTCATATAAACTTGAAGTATTTAAATTGGCTAAGTGTATTATATACTTGTCTGTATTATGTTATACTTGTCTGTATTATGTTATACTTGTCTGTATTGTATTATACTTGTCTGCATGTTATAAAAACTATTTTTAAAATATAACTATTATTATCTTACGGGATGGAGTTGTAATTACTTAGCTTTCGCTAATTTTTGTGTATTTGTTTTTCTTTGTTCTCTTCCTATTTAAATTGTGCAGGTTGGTGAAAGGGACTACGTTGCAGGAATGAGCGAACTTGTAGTTTTAAGTTCACCTAGCTTAATAAATATTACAATACTATTATTTGGGATTGTTTAGTTTCGAATTGGTTTAAGTTATACAACTTAGTTTGGTTTATTTTGATAATTTAGATTGTAAGTTAAATTTTATTTTAGTAATTAGCCTTGCATTTATTTTTAACAATAGATGCGGCGGTAACACTCTAAAGGTTTGGTCAGATATTTAAATGAAAAGTGAATGTTTTATAAAGTTTATGAACCAAATTTTTGGGGTGTTACAAATTGGTATCAGAGTTTAGGTTATAATAAATTGATATAAATTAGGAGTTAATAAAATGTTTTAAATAATTATAAGTCTAAGGTTAAATAATATAGGAATTAAATAATAAACATCAAAATAAATTGTGAGAGTGGGATTGAAAAGGGTTTATGTGCTTTAATGTGAGAGCACTTATTTAAGGTGCTTATTAATTGTTTATTGTCTTGTCTTTATTTTTCTGTATATGTTTAGATGGCAAGATGTCGACTCACTGCAAGAATAAAACTTATGTGCAAAATCATGTATAGATAAATAGTTGTAATAATACCAATGCTAATGTGCAGGAATTGTATGCAAAACTATCAAGTATACACTAGATCTCGTAGGAGAACTTTTGAACAAATGGCTGAAACCCCTGAACAACTGCTTGATAGGCTGAGATCTCTTGAACCACTTTCCCAGCGTATGGGTTTAGTGTTACAAAACCAATTAGGGAATAATGGTGGAGAGGACCCACAAGATGCTATGGCAAAAAATTTAGCAACCGTTAAACCTCCAATCTTTGTAGGAAAGGAAGACCCCTTACTCTTAGAGAACTGGCTAAGGTACTTTGATAAGTTATTCACTGCTACTGGGATACCTGAAGCTCAAAAAGTAGACCAAGCTACCTTTTATTTGAGGGAGGATGCATACACTTGGTGGGAGAGTCAATGACCTATTGTTAGAGCTCTGGAAAACTTTAATGGGGATGCTTTTAAGGTTGCTATTAAGGATAGATTTTTCCCTGAACACATTAGGAGGCAGAAGTACAATGAGTTCACTAGATTTAACCAGGGAGGTACTATGTCTGTGCAAGAGTATGCCCAAAAGTTCAATGAGTTGGCTAGATTTTGCCCTACTGTTGTGCCAGATGAGAGAGCCAAGGCTCAAAAGTTTGAGGATGGGTTAGCATTTAGAATTCAGACCATACTTGGAGGAGCAACTTCTGCAACTTTTCAGGAGGCTTATGCTAAGGCTTCTAATATTGAGAGAAATCTGAGGCGTGAAGAGGAAGTTATGGGGAGGAATAAGAGAAAAGACCCACCTAACAACCAAAATGACCATGGGAATGATAAGAAACCTCGATATGGGGGTAACAATAATAATGGGGGCAATAATCACAATAATGGTGGTGGTAATTATCAAGGAAACCGTAGCAATTACCAAGGTCAAGGGAGATCAAACCAGCAGGGATCCCGTACCCAGAAACCTACTTGTACGAAGTGTAGTAAAAGCCACCCAGGATTTACCTGCCAAGGAGACCCAATAACTTGTTATGCTTGTGGAGAGAAAGGGCATAAGGCTAATCAGTGTCCCAAGCGTCAGAATAATGGACAGAATGGGAACAATGGAGGGAATAAGAATGGTTATGGACCTAGTCAGAACCAGAGCAACAACAACCGTCCCTATAACAATAACAACTCCCAGGGTCAAGTTTCGAATGCTCAAGGAGGGAACAATACTCAGCATAATGGCCAGAATAACAATCGAGCAAATGGAGGGAACAACAATCAGAATGGCAATGGAAGTGGAGCTCGAGGCAACAATGGAAGAATCTATGTTATGAACCAGAATGAAGCAGACACCAACACCAATGTTGTGACGGGTACTTCCTCGTAAACTCTAACCTTACTTATTTGCTTTTTGATTATGGGGCGTCTCATTCTTTCATAGCTAGTTCATTTGTTGAAAAGTTATGTCTAAAACCCTTAAGCTTGTGTCAAACTTTCATAACCATACCTTAAGGAGAAGTAGTTCCTTGTAGTTCCCTGTACCAAGACATACCCATTACCATATTAGGATCTGATTTGCATGCTGATCTTATTCAGTTTGACCTACCCGACTTTGATGTAATATTAGGGATGGATTGGCTTGCTAAGTATAGGGCTAGGATAGAGTGTCATACCCAAAAGGTATCTCTTAGGGGGCCAAAAGGAAATAGAATATCCTATCATGGAATTGTTTCTAAACCTGGAGTCTGTATTGTGTCAGCCGTGTCATTCAAAACCTATATTAGGAAAGGCTACCCTATCTATTTGTGCCATGTGAAAGATGTGAGTGTTGAGGAGGGAGATATATCTCAGATACATGTGGTGAGAGAATTCCAAGATGTTTTTCCAGAAGAAATTATGGGGATGCCGCCAGTGAGAGAAATGGATTTTAAAATTGACCTAGTGCCTGGGACTGGAGCTATTTCTAAGGCACCATATAGGATGGCACCTGCAGAGATGCAAGAGTTGAAAGTACAATTGGAAGATGTTTTATTTGATGTTTTGATGATGCCAAATGCTTAGGTTAATTTTATTATATAGTTTTTATTTTTTAGCGTCAATTATAAAATAAATTATAAAATACCAAAAATAATGTATTGTTTAAGTTAACATTTATATCTTGTGGAGAAAGATTAATTATTTAATCTAAGTCAAGATATTTAATTTATACGCTTTGAATTTTTATAATATGGTATGTTTAATATTCTAGTAACTTAGAATCTCTGCATAAAAGATTCTGTAAGTTATTAGATGTTTTTGTTGCTGTTGTTGTGCGTGCAAAACAGTTGGAAATTGCGGCGCATGAATTGTGGAGCTAACTCCTTAAGGTTCTCCAACTAACTCCTCCATCTGCGCATTACTTGCTGGAAGTTAGTCCACTAACGAATAGTGGAGGATGGTTAGTTACCGTTGCATTGTTCATGGAGGTATGCAGCGAAAATCAAGCCATGATCTACATAACTCCACTCGCACTATTTGAGGAGAACATGGAGCACAACGTGTATAGAAGAAGAAAAATTGCGGCAGCTATATAAGGAAGAAATTACTTGTTGAAAACTTATGACTTTCTTGAGCGAGATTTAATTATCTACTTAGAAAGTTTTCATGTAATTTCCTCTTTATTCAACATACTCATTATTGTAATATTCATAGTGTGGGTGAGAGAAAATTCAGAGAATATCCTTGTATTCAAGAGAGAGAAAGAAAGAGAGAAGAGAGAAGACTTCGAGTGAAGTCGAGAGTGAGTGTCATCAGTTCAGGGGGAACTGAGTGACTGGGGAACAAGTTCCTAGAGGAACAGAGAAGGTCCAGTATTAGATTGTATAAAAGAGAGTCTTTTGGCCTAATATTAAAGAGAGTTTGAGTCAAAATCCCTCGTGGTCAAGGTTTTTCTTCCTATTGGGCCAAGGAAGTTTTCCTTGTAAAAATCTTGTGTGCTTGTCTTTTTCTAATTTCAAGTTTGTTTTAATTTCGCATTACAAATTGAAAATTTCTCCTCAACTACAATTCACCCCCTCTTGTAGTTGGTCTAGTGTTCATACTAGAATAACAATTGGTATCAGAGCCTAGTACCTCCAGAATCAGTTAACACTGAGGAGATTGTACCTGGGAAAATGAACACAACGGGAGAAAAGCTTGATGAAGGGTATTCAACTCAACGCCCACCTATGTTCAATGGCAAACATTATCCATACTGGAAGAATCATATATTTATTAAAGCTGAAAATTACCAAGTGTGGAAGGTAATTGAAATCGGTGACTTTGAGGTCGCAAAGAAGAACGAGAAAGGGGAGCTGGTTCCTAAACCCCTTGCCGAGTTTGATAAAGAGGACTTCGACAAAATGGAGATGAACAACATGGCCAAGAAGCTACTCCATTGCGGTCTTGGTCCCCATGAACACAATCGAGTCATGGGATGCAAGACTGCAAAGCAAATGTGGGAACTCCTTCAAATTACTCATGAACGAACAAGCGAAGTGAAACGATCAAAGATCGACATACTCATGCATAAGTATAAATTATTTCACATGAAACAAAAGGAGCCTATTCAAGATATGCTCACTCGCTTCTCAAACATTATAAACGAACTTGAATCTCTGGAAAAGATAATCTCCCCAGAGGAACAAGTCCGGAAGGTTCTAAGGAGTCTACCACAAGATGAAAAATGGATGGCCAAGACAACAACACTGTTGGAAACCAAGGACTTCATGACGTTCAACATTGAACAACTTGCTGGTTCCTTGATGACCCATGAGTTACATCTCGAAACTCATGAAACTGAATCATCAAAGCCTAAGGCTCTGGCCCTCAGGACTGAGGAACAAGAAGACTCATAAACGGATGATGAAGAAGCTGCAATGATCGTTAGAAGATTCAAGAAGTTCTTCAACAAGAACTACAAAGGAAAGGTTGCCAAGAAACCAACAAAGTTAAGCTGTCACAAGTGTGAAGGCCTTGATCATTTCATCAAAGAATGTCCTTAATGGGAAAACGAGAAAGCTAAAGTAATATACAAAGAGAAGGGCAAGGAACAACAAAGATCATTTTCGAAAAATGATATGAATAGAGCCATGGTAGCAGCATGGGGAGAGTCTGACTCGGAGGAGGAGCAGGAACAAACTGAGGAAGAAACTGCCCATCTATGTCTCATGGCAAATATCGAAGAAAAAGTGGAATCATCTAACCCCAAGGTACGCTTTAATGCCATTGAAGAGGAACTTACAGAATTGAATAAAAGCCAATTAATAAAACTTTTGCTAGAAGATGAATACAAGGATGTATGTGCAAAAAGAGATCAATTAACTAATGCCTTGAAAATCACAAGAATCATTCAAATTGGCTTAACTCACTAAAATGTGACACTGAAAAAAGATTCTTTGAACTTTTTGACAAGAGTAGAGCTTATCAAGATGCATTTGAAAAGGTCAAAAATGAAAATTATCTTTTGAACTTGGAACTGGCAGAATTGAAACTGTTTGTTCCTGAAGGAACAGTCTCTTCATCTAATACCAAAAATATTGCTGAAAATTTGAAAAACGATTTTGACAATATTTTTCAAGAAAATTTGGTATTAAAGAAGAAACTGGAGCCCTCAAGGAACAAGCTACCTGACCCTGTCTCATGGATACAAAAGTATCAAAACAAAGGAAGAGATGGTCTAGGTTTCAATCATAAAAAGAAGAACAAAAAGAAAAAATATGTTGATCTGCCAAGTAGTAAAATATGTTCTTACTGTTGGAACAGTGGTCACATTGTATCTGACTGTTCCACCAGAGAAGAACGTATTGAGAGGAACACGTACCTAGTGAAACAGGTTTGGAAAATCAATAAAGGCTCAAGTCCAACAATGGAACCCAAGCTAGACTGGGTTCCTACAACTAACTAGTTTGCTATGGTACAGGCTGAAGTGAGGGGGAACAACTTGTGGTACCTCGATAGCGGTTGTTCCAAGCACATGACAGGAGATAGATCAAAATTTCTCTCACTTTCAATCTTCAATGGA
Source organism: Beta lomatogona (assembly GCA_947646795.1). Classification (NCBI taxonomy): domain Eukaryota; kingdom Viridiplantae; phylum Streptophyta; class Magnoliopsida; order Caryophyllales; family Amaranthaceae; genus Beta; species Beta lomatogona. The sequence goes on from CANSNZ010001069.1 coordinate 290,605, forward strand.
GGAACTGTGACCTTGGAGACAATCTTATAGGAAACATTGTAGCAGTTGGTAAGATTGGTAAATCTCAGTCACATTCCATAGATAATGTATTTTTGGTCGAGGGTTTAAAACATAGTTTACTTAGTATATCTCAGTTTTGTGATAAGGGAAATACAGTGAAGTTTACTAATGAGTCTTGTGTAGTCAGCAATGAAAGTACCGGAACCAAGATCCTTGAGGGAACGAGGAAAGGGAACACCTATATGGTTGACCTAAACCTTGTTCCTAGGAATAATCTCACATGCTTAAGCGTGATCGAAGCTGATCCTTTGCTGTGGCACAAAAGATGTGGTCATGCAAGCCTGTCCCTACTGCATAAACTAAGTGGGAAGGACTTGGTGGTTGGTCTACCAACTATTAAGTCACTAAACCATGATGTTTGTGATTCATGTGTCAAAGGCAAACAAGTGAGATCCTCATTTAAATCAAAGAAAATGGTAAGCACACAAAGTCCATTAGAACTTCTTCACATGGACTTATGTGACCCTGTACGCATCCAAAGCCGATCCGGTAAGAAATATGTATTAGTCATAGTAGATGATTTTTCAAGATACACATGGGTTATTTTTCTTCATAGTAAGGATGAAACGTTTGATGAATTTCTAACCTTTGCTAAAAAGATACAAAGAACTAACGGTTTTAAATTAAAATATTTAAGATCTGACCATGGTACGGAGTTTGAAAACTCCAAGTTTGATGAATTTTGTAGCAATGAAGGTTAAGATCATAATTTCTCAGCTCCAAGAACACCACAACAGAATCGTGTAGTCGAAAGGAAGAACCAGACTCTTGAGGATATGGCAAGGACAATGATAATTGCAAGCGGTCTTCCGAAGAACTTTTGGGCTGAAGCTATGAACACAGCATGCTACATCATCAATCGTGTCATGCTAAGGCCAATCACCATGAAGACTCCCTATGAGCTCCTTAGAGGAAGAAGACCCAATATTTCTTATTTTCGTGTTTTTGGATGTAAATGTTTTGTACATAACAATGGAAAGGACAACTTAGGAAAGTTTGATGCTAGAAGTGATGAGGCTATTTTTCTAGGATATGCCTTAAGTAGTAAGGCTTATCGTGTATACAATAAGCGAACAATGTGTGTCGAGGAAGTGTCCATGTTATTTTTGATGAGACTAACTCCCTGCAGGAACAGAGTGACAATGATAACTTTGAAATTGGTTTGACTCGTCCTGATGAGTTTGATCAACATGATGAGGAACTAACCCCTGCAGGAAAAGAGAAGAAGCAAGTTCCTGATCCTGGTAACCCTGTGCTTGATCCCCTTGAGGAACAAGCAACAGGAGGAACTCAGGAGGATCAAGGAACTCCTGATCCAGAAGAAGATCAAGAGAATCAATCACCTCAAGAAACTCAAGAAGCAACTAGGAGATTTGATCTAAAGCCTTGGAAACTCCAAAATTCTCATCCTTTAGAATTGATAATAAAGTGACATTGAAAAGGGAACTCAAACGAGATCCCAATTGAAGAATTTTTGTGTTTTTCACGCTTTCTTATCTATGACAGAACCTAAGGACCATATGGAAGCGCTCAAGGAGGTTGATTGGATCAATGCTATGCAAGAGGAGCTAAATGAGTTCCAGAGGAACAAGGTATGGCACCTGGAGACAAAACCAAAGAACCAGAAGGTTATATGACTAAAATGGGTCTTCAGGAACAAGCTTGACGAACATGGAACTGTGGTAAGGAACAAGGCTAGACTTGTCGCCAAAGGTTATAATCAACAAGAAGGTATTGATTTTGATGAAACCTTTGATCCTGTTGCTACAATAGAAGCAATTAGAATTTTGACTGCCTTTGCTACCTTTATGGGATTTAAGTTGTACCAGATGGACGTCAAATGTGCATTTCTAAATGGTCTTTTAATTGAAGACGTCTATGTGGAACAACCTCCTGGATTTGAAAATCCGGAACTTCCAAATCAAGTCTATAAGCTTGATAAAGCTCTTTATGGGCTGAAACAAGCACCTAGATCTTGGTATGAAAGGTTGTCAAAATTCCTGCTTTCACATGATTTCATAAGAGGTAAGGTTGATAGAACCTTGTTCCTTCGATCAAAAGGAACAGACATATTAGTAGTCTAGATTTATGTTGATGATATTATTTTCGGTGCTAATAATGATCTTCTTTGTAAGGAGTTTGCTGATCTTATGAGTAGTGAATTCGAAATGAGTATGATGGGAGAGTTGAACTTCTTTTTGGGTTTGCAAATTAAGCAAACTGAAAGAGGAACGATGATCCATCAACAAAAATATGTCAAGGAACTGCTCAAGAAATATGGACTGGAACATTCAAAAACCAACCACACTCCCATAGGAACAGGATCAAGGTTAGATGAAGATTCAAATGGTAAGTGTGTGAATGAGAAGCAATATCGAGGTCTGATTGGCTCATTACTTTACTTAACTGCAAGTAGACCCGATATTTCTTTTAGTGTTGGTTTATGTGCTCGCTTCCAATCAAATCCAAAAGAATCTCACTTAACAGCAGTTAAGAGAATTCTAAGGTATTTGAAAGGAAGTGATGACTTATGTTTGTTCTATCCTCAAAGTGATATGTTTGACCTAGTAAGCTATTCGGATGCGGATCACGCTGGAGACTTGGTTAACCGCAAGAGCACATCAAGCATTGTCCGGTACCTAGGATCAAGCTTGGTGTCATGGAGCTCAAAGAAGCAGAATATTATTGCCTTATCCACAGCAGATGCAGAGTATGTGGCTGCTGCTGCATGTTGTTCCCAGGTCCTTTGGATCAAGCAACAAGTAAGAGATTATGGCATTAAGTTTAGGGATATTATCTTAGATAACCCTGACTTATAGGCCTTTTTCCAATATAACCCTGACTTTGGTAGCCCTGTCTCCGATAATCCTGAACTTGGTTTTTGTCATTAAACTGGACGGAATTTGTCACGGTGTTAACTTGGTTTGACTTTTGCTAAATTCATCTATTTCTCTCTCTTGTTCTTCATCTATTCTCTCTCTTGTTCTTCATCTCTTCTCAAGCATTCATCAATTTTTCCCAAACTCATAACAAAATCCAGATTTTTCCCAAACCCATTTTCCCAAAATCATAACAAAATCCAGATTTCCTCCAATGGGTGTTCTTAGAAAAAATAAAAAAATTGTGTTATTGAACACCTCTGTCATGTTCTTCATCTTCTGTCACATATCTTCATCTATCAAACCCAGAAATTTCCCCTCAAAATACATCAAACCCATAAATTTTCTTCTTCCATCAAACAAACTTTTACGCAAACCCACAACTCACCTCTTTGTCTTCATTTTCTTCCCATTGAAAAACCCAATTTCCTCCTCTCTCTCGAACTACCTGCAAAGACCACTAGCAGCACCAGAGTCCCATCAGCGGTGGCACCACCACCACGAACCGAACTACCTGCGAAGATCACCAGCAGCACCGCAAGTAGCAGCGCGAAGAGAGAAACGCGAGCTGGAGACCTAGAAACACTTGTACCGCAAGTAGCAGCACGAATTCAAAAATCTGATGAACTCTTCCCTCTCTCCTACTACTGCTACATCACCACCTCCATTCAAGATTTTTGGAATTTTAATCCGGAAAAAATCTGGAAATCGAAGACGATGAATTCGTTCAATTTCTGGCGCGTGATCTTCTTTGGGCAATAACGAGAAAGAGACAGTGAGTGGATTAAAACCTGTTCACGTCCAATTCTATAAATAATGATGAAGTTGGACTAATAAACAATCAAAATAATGATGAAGTTTGAGGAAAGAGACAGTGAGTGGTAGAGAGAGAAAATTTTAGGGTTTCAAAATTTGGGGTTTCAAAAATTTGGGGTTTCAAATCGTGATCTATTTTTGAATCTTGACCCAGCTGCTTCGTTGGACCAATTCTTCCATCACTTCTTCAAATTTGTTTGAGTTTATTGTTGAAGCTTTATGAACAAGATAGAGAAATAAATGATTTTTTTCCTAATTAATTAATTTATGTTTCAAAATAGTTAACGCAGTTAACAATTCCATCCAGTTTAATGACAAAAATTAAGTTCAGGGTTATCGGAGACAGGCCTACCAAAGTCGGGATTATATTGGAAAAAGGCCTATAAGTCAGGGTTATCTGAGATAATATCCCTTAAGTTTAAGTGTGTTCCTATCTATTGTGATAATACTAGTGCTATTTGTATCTCTAAGGATCCAGTTCATCATTCAAGGGTCAAGCATATTCACATTAGACATCATTTCCTTAAGGATAATGTAGAAAAAGGTCTTGTCAAACTTGAATTTTGTCCAACTGAAAATCAAATAGCTGACATTTTGACTAAACCACTTCCTAGAGAAAAATTTGAGAAAATTCGCTTAGAGCTAGGGATGATTAGAATTCATTAAGTGTGCTACTTTAAATAAAACCCTTAGTTACAAGATTACACTAAGTGGCCAGCAACATTTTGTGAATTTAATCACTCATTATACAGTCATTGTAAAGGACTCACATTAGTCTTCATAATACTCCCCTTATTGTCCATGCATATACTTGAGTAAAAATAGAAAAGTTGTTGTACATATAGAATGAACATGTTACATGCATGAGTTCACACCCTCTACTCTGTTCTTTCTTTTCACGTAAATATTATTTTTATTTTGTTTTATCTTCTTCCATTTATTATCCTCCTTCATTCATCCCCCACAAAATTTTTTAATGACACCGTTTCACCAGCGTTCATGTACAAATCTAAAACTAAAATCAATTCACCGGATTTAAAGATGGAAGGGAAAAGCCACATTTAATTCCTCTTCACAATTCCCATAAATTTCGCCCCAAAATATAAACCCATCAAATCAAACCAAAATTTACACGGCAAATTAATCCCCAAACCAAAATCTAAGTATATCATTGGGTTTTGTGTCGATTTCACCTGGTGCAAGAAAGTTAAGTGGAGTCAGTTTCTTGATCTTGTTAAGTTTCAAAAATGGGTCAAAGTGTTGAGCTTTGATGAGGGTCTTTCTGAGAGTGAGATGAGTGAGTTTGTTACTAAGTTTCAAAATACCGAGGGTTTATGTATTAGTGTTGTCAATGGGAAATTGGTTAAGTTCACTGAAAAGAACTTAGGGCATTGGTTTGATGTACCTACTGAGGGGTACAAGGAATATGTGAAGGGTAGGGCTAAGCTAAATGTGAATGGGGCTTCAAACGCCACTATTTTGAGTTACTTTGGGGGTAAAGAGTCTGACCAGTCCCTAGATCATAAAGATCTCTCTCCTTTTCATGAATTTTTATTTCACTTAGTTTGGCACTTTATTCTGCCAAGGACCTCCAAGAGGACTCAAGCGAGCCTCATGGATCTCTCTTTGATGTTTTGCCTTGCTAAGAACATAAAAATAAACTTCCCTGCTTTAATGATTTCTCACCTTTCCTATTGCATCTCCTACAACACCAAAGTGGGTTACGCTAACTTGATTTCTGTTATCCTCAAGAAGAATCAAATTAAACTCCCTTCTAATACCTCTTTTGATCTAGAGCCTGATAATTATTTGACTAAGGAGACCTTATCCAGGCTGTTTCTTAGGGTACAGGGTGGGATGTTAGAATTTGAGATTGCTGAAACAAAGGGGAAGGTTGAAACTGGGATAAAGCGGAAGTTAGACGAGGAGGTTAGTACTGAAGAACCGAGGTCTGTGCATAAGAGTCAGCGAATTGCTGAGACCAATGCTCCCAAGGAACAAGGTCTAGGAGCAGTTCATATTGATCTTGATGAGGATCAAGCTCCTTCAGGATCGAGGACTGTTGATTTTCCTCTTCTCTCCACCACTGGCCTTCATGGTATACTGCATACAATTCAGGAGTCTCTGTCTCTTCTTCACACCAGGGTCTAGGGTCTTGAAGCTAGGGTTGCCCGTGTTGATCTTCAGCAGGAGCAGATCCTTGCACATGTGCAGCAAGGAGAATCAGCTGTTCGGGAGAAGATTGATTATGTGGTCGGTGCTTTCCTTGTCCGTCCCAAGCCTTCCAAGCCCTCCAATCCCTAATTAATCTGATGAAATAATTTTTTTTGGTTGGTTTGTATTAAAACAATGGTGACTAGTTGTTACTCTCTTTTATCACCCATTCTTTTTTGGTGATAAAATGTTTTGGTTTATATCTCTTCTTTCCTTACTTATCTTTATTTTGTGCTTTCTTCTTTTTCGTTTTTTTATCTTGAACTCAGTTTGTGCATTTTTCATGACAATGTGCTTTAATCTCATCTTCATATGCTCATTATAATGTTTGGATGGCTAGTATTATTAGATGAGTGTTTGAGCTACTATGCATTGACATTGTTGTAAATGATTCACTCTTAGAGTACTGCTGGGTACTTATTGTTTTTGATGATGACCAAAGGGGGAAGAAGTAAAGTGGCACATAAAAATTTAAATTCTAGTCCTCTTCGGTTCCAGATGATGCTTTTTGGATTTTTATTTTTCAAAACTGATAGTTTAGTATTTGTTGTCTGTTAGTTTAGTACTAGATTTATTTTCTTAGTCTTTTGTTAGTTTTGCTTTTTAAAGTCATTAGCTCTTGATTCTTTTGCTTTAGTTACTTTATTTTTTCTTATTATGTTTTTATATGCCTTATATTTGTCATCATCAAAAAGGGGGAATATTGTTGTATTTGATGTTTTGATGATGCCAAATGCTTAGGTTAATCTTATTATATAGTTTTTATTTTTTAGCGTCAATTATAAAATAAATTATAAAATACCAAAAATAATGTATTGTTTAAGTTAACATTTATATCTTGTGGAGAAAGATTAATTATTTAATCTAAGTCAACGCTTTGAATTTTTATAATATGGTATGTATTCTAGTAACTTATAATCTCTGCATAAAAGATTCTTTAAGTTATTAGATGTTTTTGTTGCTGTTGTTGTGCGTGTAAAGCAGTTGGAAATTGCGGCGCATGAATTGTGGAGCTAACTCCTTAAGGTTCTCCAACTAACTCCTCCACCTGCGCATTACTTGCTGGAGGTTAGTCCACTAACGAATAGTGGAAGATGGTTAGTTACCGTTGCATTGTTCATGGAGGTATGCAGCGAAAATCAAGCCATGATCTCCATAACTCCACTCGCACTATTTGAGGAGAACATGGAGCACAACGTGTACAGAAGAAGAAAAATTGCGGCAGCTATATAAGGAAGAAATTACTTGTTGAAAACTTATGACTTTCTTGAGCGACATTTAATTATCTACTTAGAAAGTTTTCATGTAATTTCCTCTTTATTCAACATACTCATTATTGTAATATTCATAGTGTGTGGGTGAGAGAAAATTCAGATAATATCCTTGTATTCAAGAGAGAGAAAGAAAGAGAGAAGAGAGAAGACTTTGAGTGAAGTCGAGAGTGAGTGTCATCAGTTCAGGGGGAACTAAGTGACTGGGGAACAAGAACCTAGAGGAACAGAGAAGGTCCAGTATTAGGTTGTACAAAAGAGAGTCCTTTGGCCTAGTTTATTAAAGAGTGTTTGAGTCAAATCCCTCGTGGTCAAGGTTTTTTCTTCCTATTGGGCCTAGGAAGTTTTTCTTGTAAAAATCTCATGTGCTTGTCTCTTTCTAATTTCAAGTTTGTTTTAATTCCGCATTATAAATTGAAAATTTCTCCTCAACTACAATTCACCCCCCCTCTTTTAGTTGGTCTAGTGTTCATACTAGAATAACAGAGGAATTGTTGGAGAAAGGGTACATTAGGCCAAGTGATTCACCTTGGGGAGCACCAGTGTTGTTTGTTCGAAAGAAGGATGGAACCTTGAGGTTATGTATTGTTTGTTCGAAAGAAGGATGCAACATGGTAAGGTGGTAGCATATGCTTCGAGACAACTTAAGCCTTATGAACAAAATTACCTTACTCATGATTTAGAGTTAGCTGCGGTAGTGTTTGCATTGAAAATTTGGACGAATAAAGTTGCTGAATAAAGTTGCTGATGCGTTGAGTAGGAAGACTATTCATATGATGAACATGATGGTGTTGTCTGAGAGATTGTGTGAAGAATTCAGGAGAATGAGTTTAGAAGTCATGGAGCAAGGGCAAGTGAAAGCTCAATTGAATGCACTATGTGTGCAACCCACCTTATTCGATGAGATTCGTGGGAAGCAATGTAATGATGAGTGGATGGTGATCAGGAAAATGAAAGAAGATGGAGTTGCCATTGAGTTTGACATCGATGAGAATGGTGTTGTGAAGTACAAGGGAAGATGGTGTGTTCCTAAGGATGAGGAGTTAAAAAGAAAGATTTTGGAAGAAGCTCATAATACGCCATATTCTGTGCATCCTATAGGAGATAAGCTCTATAAGGATTTGAAGCAGCATTTTTGGTAGAAAAACATGAAGCGTAAAGTTGTCGAGTTTGTTGCAAAGTGTTTGACGTGTCAGAAAGTGAAGATTCAGCATATGAGACGTTGTGGAATGATGCAACCTTTAGAAGTGCCGAGTTGGAAATGGGAGTCTATTTCAATGGATTTTGTGATGGGATTACCACTTACTAAGTCAGCAAAGAATGCCATATGGGTTATAGTGGATCGCTTGACAAAGTCGGCCAGGTTTATAGCAATGAAGGATACTTGGAGTATGCAGCAATTGGCTAGTGCATATGTGCGAGAGGTTGTGAGACTACATGGAGTACCAAAGGATATTGTTTCAGATAGAGACTCTAGATTTTTGTCCAAGTTCTGGGAGAAATTACAGCAAGCATTTGGGACACTACTCAAGTTTAGTACAACTTTTCACCCTGCAACAGATGGGCAGACAGAGAGAATAATTCAAACTTTGGAGGATATGTTGAGAGCATGCGTGATAGACTTTGGAGGATCTTGGGATGATCATTTGCCAACTATAGAGTTTTCGTATAACAACAGTTATCACTCAAGCATAAAGATGGCACCTTATGAAGCATTGTATGGGCGGAAATGTAGGAGTCCTTTGCAGGGCCGTCTCGAGGATTTTAGGGGCCCTGTTCTAAAATTCAAATTGGGCCCTTAATTTTTTAAATAATCATACAAACTTCAAATCCTTGATATTGAGTTCATAAACACTCGATATTTTAAAATATTTTCAAATGGTGATTATATTTGAAGTGAACTACACAAGCAGAATCAATACGTAATACCCTGTACATATTATTAAAATTACAATCTACACACTCATGTGCATTCATTTGACTTAAAAAATGAGACATAAATCCAAACTCTCTAAAAAAATCCAAAGTCTCCCTCAAAAACGAAACACGTAGTCATGTTATTCAAAATTACAATTTACAAAATCATTTATTAAGATAAATGTACATGTTATACTCATATATGAAACAAAACACATAGTCATACTCATAAATCAATTTTAAATATAAGCATTAGAAAATGGTAATCATTCATAGTTATCAATTCTATGATAACCAACACTAATCAATCATACGCACCATTCAATTCTGCTGGATAGTGGATAATACAAAGTTACAAACACATCCAAGTAATGCAACAAACTTCATACCCATAATTCAGTTGTAATACTAATAACAAAGAGTCATAATGCAGAAAGCGAAGAAGCCAAACAGTGAACATGATGATTGATTGATCATGAATAACAACATACCTTGACTTTAGAGGGGTCAAATTGGATAAAGAAACATCCGACCCAAGACCAGAAGAAGAGCATATTGCAATAATAACTTGAGAAGCAGACAAGCAGTCTGAATACATCGAAGAAAAGGAGAAACAAAAACTTGGTGAATCTAAAAGTTGAGTACGAAATTCGTTACCAACCTTAAAGGCCCTGACTTTTCCGGCGTCAACAAGGACGCTCCGCCATTGTAATCATAGAGAACAAACTACATTTGGGAAAAATATGACATTGAAAAGAGGTGATATAATTTTTACAATTTTCCATGGATATATAAGAAGAATCAATAGTAATTAGGTTGATTGATTTATTTTGGTAACTTGGTAAAATATAAATTTGGCTTGATAGAAAAAGAGCAATAAATATGGAAGGTAGAATTTGAATGGAAGAAATAGCAATAAAAAGGGAAGCTACAGTACATTTGAAGAGAGAGAATTAAACCAATTAGTATAGGCTTTGACTTTTGGGAAGGAGTGTGGCTGCGTGGGAATTGGGAGATTTCACGGGATTTCTTTAATGAACTTTCCTTGAATTAGTATACAGTTAGTAGCTTTTTTGGAGGCCCTTTTATTTTTCCTGATTTGGGGGCCCTGTGCAGTAGGGCTTCTTGCACCCCCAGATCAACGGGCCTGGTCCTTTGTGTTGGAGTGACATAAGTGAGACGATGACTTTAGGGCCAGAGATGATTGAAGAAACAACGAAGCAAGTTAGGCTTATTCAGCAGCATATGAGGGCAGCTCAAGATCGACAAAAGTCTTATGCAGATCAGAATAGAAGGGAGATGGAATTTGAGGTTGGGGAGAAGGCTTTGCTGAAAGTGTCACCAACAAAGGGGGTCATGAGATTTGGTAGGAAAGGGAAGTTGAGTCCGCGTTATATTGGACCATATGAGATATTGGAGCGAATTGGGAAAGTAGCCTATAGATTAGCGTTACCAATGGAGTTAGCCAATGTCCATAATGTCTTTCATGTGTCTCAACTTCGAAAATATGTCCATGATCCTACCCATATCATTCAACTTGAAACCATTGAACTAGATGAGACCTTATCCTTTGAACAACGCCTAGTTAGGATCCTTGATACCAAAACGAGAAGTACCCGGACCAAGGCGGTAAAACTCGTCAAGGTGTTATGGTCAAGTCAAACTTCTGAAGAGGCTACATGGGAAGCCGAAGATGATATGAAAAACCGATATCCCGAACTTTTTCAGCAGGTACGCTTGAGTTTCGGGGACGAAACTTTTTAAGGGGGGTAGAATGTGATACTAACTTTTTGTTTTCATATTAGTAGCAAGAGTTAACATTAAAGTTCGAAGACGAACTTTCTTTTAAGGGGGAGTAGATGTAATATCCCAAATTTTTATAACTATTTTTATTAAGTTTATGTTGGTCTAATAAGATTTTATAAAAGTCTGAAAAATAAAATAAAATTATAATAATTAAATTGTTATGGAAATTCGTTTTTTATTGATACCAGATTTTATCCTTTAAAAACAATATATATTTTTTGAAATCATATTTTTTAGTAAATCAGATTTTTTCCGTTCCAAATAAAAATAGAGAGGAAAGAAAATTCTGAAAATATAATTTGAGTTGGTTTTGGAAAAGGATTGGATTTTTGAATACTTATCTTTCAGTGAAAACCCTAAATTTACTTACCTATATATATTCCAAATCACTCAAAAAAAAAATCCCTACGTAATCTCTCTTTCTTCATCTCTTGGTGAGTTTCAAACCCAGATGTACATCCACCATTGTTACTTTTCGAAGGTTTCAAACAGAAAAATAAAATAATAAATTTTAAAACCCGATACCGCGACTCCGACGACTTGGCCGGAATACCGGCGCGGTGGTATTCTTCTTTTCTTCTTTTCTTCTTTCTTCTTCTTTCTCTTTCCTTTGCTGGTGTTTCGTGCTTGGGAAATTCGGAACATAATAGTTCATGTTCATACTTTTCCGGTTTTACCTTTCAAAAGTTTTGTTGCTTTAGTTATTTTTATTCTTTTTTGAAAAAAAGAAAACAATGTTTTGTCTTTAGTGTAGTGGAACTTGGGAGCTGTAACAATTTGTCACAGTGGACAATTGAATTTGTCAAAAAAAAAAAAAAGATTTCAACAAGTTGTGACTTGTGACAGTATGTTACGTTCCAAGAAAAAGTTGTTCTAAATTTATTTTTTTTCCTTTCAACTTTGTTAATTAATCTTGTAAACTTTGGTTAATTATTTTCGGGATATTATATCAAGTGACTAACTTTAGGTAATATTATTTGTTGTAGACGAAAACTTCGTAGAAGGCGACTTTTAGGTGATATTGCTATACTTGGACTCATTCGAGGTAATTTACAATGTCCATCGACACTTAGAATCCCGTTAGGAATTATATGTGCTATATGTAATTGATGTAATTATGTGATTATATGTTAAGTTTGATATATATTATATATGACATGAACAATAATAGTAATTTTATGACTAAAGTTATGATTATTAATATTAGTACTATTTTTTCTACGTATGATATTTATATATACATATGTATTTACTAGTATGGTTGGACTTGTTAATGTAACTATTGCACCATCATGTTAAAACTATACTAATATAGATAATGTAATTTAATGGGTACAACTGGTGAATTAATTATGTTACGAACGATATTATAAGTTGACATTGTGACTCCATACATGAGGTTGTAATGATGGACCTATTGGTTATTATAAATTATAAACATTGATTATTATAATTCTATAAAGTGATTAAGTTGGGAAAAATATTTATTGAGCTAAAGATGTTCATGTGTAGTGTTTAATGTGATATTTGATGTGTCATAACTATTACAATCTATTAATCACGTAAAGTGGAAATATTATTGAGGGAATTATCCTGTGGACTTGGATCCTCCGTAGGTGATGAACAGTACTTGATTTTTATTCTGTTACAACTATGTTATTGTCTTCCTCCTAATACTATTGGTGCGCGTTGCGGATACCCAATAGATTAGTAAGGGGCGTGCACACTAGGGACGTTCTGCAAAACGATATTGGCCAACTCTTAATTTATTTGGGTGACGACCCATATTGAAGTAGGTGGTTACTGGGATTAGTCCTGGCAACTGACGTTCGATTCCCCTCTAATAATTAAATTTGATGTTGTGTGACTCGTATAAACTTGAAGTATTTAAATTGGCTAAGTGTATTATATACTTGTCTGTATAATGTTATACTTGTCTGTATTATGTTATACTTGTCTGTATTGTATTATACTTGTCTGCATGTTATAAAAACTATTTTTAAAATATAACTATTATTATCTTACGGGATGGAGTTGTAATTACTTAGCTTTCGCTAATTTTTGTGTATTTGTTTTTCTTTGTTCTCTTCCTATTTAAATTGTGCAGGTTGGTGAAAGGGACTACGTTGCAGGAATGAGCGAACTTGTAGTTTTAAGTTCACCTAGCTTAATAAATATTACAATACTGTTATTTGGGATTGTTTAGTTTTGAATTGGTTTAAGTTATACAACTTAGTTTGGTTTATTTTGATAATTTAGATTGTAAGTTAAATTTTATTTTAGTAATTAGCCTTGCATTTATTTCTAACAATAGATGCGGCGGTAACACCCTAAAGGTTTGGTCAGATATTTAAATGAAAAGTGAATGTTTTATAAAGTTTATGAACCAAAGTTTTGGGGTGTTACACCGGGTGTCTCACTTATTCTTTGCCGATGACAGCATATTGTTTGCAAAAGCTACTGTTGGTGAATGCTCTGTAATTGTTAATATCATTAGCACATATGAAAGATCATTTGGTCAAAGTGTTAATCTTGATAAAACTGATGTGGTTTTTAGCAAATGTGTGGAGTTGCAACGGCGCCAGGATATTGTGAATACGTTGGGAGTACGAGAAGTAGACAGACATGAGAAGTATTTAGGGCTTCCTAGCATCATCGGCAAGTTAAAGAAGGTGATTTTTGCTGCCTAAAAGAGAGAATATGGAAGAAATTAAAATCCAAGGTTGGCAAGGAAAGATGCTTTCGAAACCCGGCAAAGAGGCAGTGGCGAACCCAGAATTCCCAAATCGGGGGTACTGTGACTAATTAAATAAACTTGGTCTCAACATTTAAAAAATATTACAATTCAAAACATTGTTCAACATTTAATGTCATAAATCCCAAAATACAAAAATACATAAATATAAATCAATTAAGGGAAATTTCCTCAGGTCCCCCTGACGTTTGGCGTAATTCCCAAAATACCTCCCACATTTAGGGAATTCCTCATATACCCTTGAGGTTTGTGTTTGGGCTCAAGATACCCTTACTATGGACGGAACTCTAACGCCGTTAGGTTTTCCGTCCATAGTATCCCCAATTTTCTCTCTCCTCCCATTCCCCCACCAACTGCCAACCCCCTCCCCCACTCCGACGCCGGCGACCCTATCCCCTCCCTTCCCCATTCCCGATTCCCTCACCCCAGGCGTTGGCGCCCAGAACAGTAGAACAGCGTGGTTTCGAAGGTGGGTTTAAGGGTTGGGGGGCGGCATATCTGGGTGGGGATGGGGAGAGGGTCGACTTACGATGGGGGATAAGGAAGGGGGGGCCATTTTCGATAGGGGAGGGGGGGAGGGGGGGGGTGGTGTCGGGGTGGGGTGGGGGAATCGAGAATGGGGAAGGGAGGGCTAGGGTGAGGTGTCGAGGGTGGGGGAAAGGGAGAGGGTGGGGTCGCCGGGGGTGCTGCTATTCTGGCCGGCGAAGGGAGGGGGTAGGGTCGCCGGCGCCGGAGTGGGTGGTGGTTTTGAAAACACAGCGCACCCAAGTAAATAAGGAACAAGATGAATACAGAAGTTAAACGAGCATCCCACACCCAGAAGGTGCCCCACATGGGTCTTCCCCAAAGCCCCCCCAGTAACTAAGGTAAACAACGTAGAAAAAGCACCCATTTCTGTACCGGTTTCGGAAGAGCGAAGAAAAAGAGGCTGCTTGCCCGAAGCTCTGTTCCTATCACACAAGAAAGTGGCATCAGCTATCATATAATCTTGTACTGTGGTAAAGTAAGGGAGTCTATAGAAAAGGGCTTTCCCTAGCAGACGCTAACCAGCCTATATGGCGGATCAAGCGGATCAGGCATGGAAGGGGGAATGGGAGGAGAGAGAAAATTGGGGATACTATGGACGGAAAACCTAACGGCGTTAGGGTTCCGTCCATAGTAAGGGTATCTTGAGCCCAAACACAAACCTCGGGGTATCTGAGGAATTCTCCAAACGTGGGGGGTATTTTGGGAATTACGCCAAACCTCAGGGGTACCTGAGGAAATTTCCCTACTTTAATTCAAACTAATTGATAAACACATTAAAGTTGAACCAATTCCTATGTAGTACTGCCTTAAAAATCATATAATCAATTAAGTCAAACTAATCCATCTTCATCCCTTCCTAACTTATAAATCAATTAATTCAAACAAATCCATCTTCATAAAAATCAACAATATAGCAGCGGAATCCAGCAGCTTTAAAAATCAACATAGCAGCCTTAAAACTCAACAACATAGCACAAAAAGTAAACTTTGTTTTCCCTAAAAAAAAAGAAGGATAGATAAACTAGCTAATTAACCGGAATCCAGCAGCGGCAATGTCGGCAACCCGCAACCGTTTCCAGGCAGCAGCAGCAGCGGCAGCGGCGAGTGGGCTAGGTTAGAGTGTGGGACTAGGCGCAGTCGGCAAACCATAGAGGCAAACGACACTCTGGCAGATTGGACTTCTAACACAACAACGGGGAACTCCAGCAGATCTTAGATCAAACTTCTAAGAATTGAAAAAGTGAGAACAGAGAAAGTGAGTCACACTTCTGACTTCTGTTCTCTTTTGGGTTGTTTTCTTATTTTTTGGTTAAAAGATGATTTAAATTCTGATGAGAAGGTAGAAAGAGACAAAAAGAAGAGTTGAAAAAGTAAAAAGTAATAAATGACAACTCATTATGCTTTTTCTGGAAAAGTAAAATTTCTAGCCCATAGCCTGACACTCTCACATTATCACATATACTCACACAGACAAACGGTCAGTAATTCTACCTCTTTTTATTTTATTTTTTTAATTTTCCCTTTTTTTTCACTTCGGGGGTACTGCAGTACCCCCAATGACCCCTCTAAATCCGCCACTGCAAAGAGGTACTCATCAAATCGATTGCCCAGGCCATCCCAACATATGATGAGTATTTTTAAGATTCCTGATGGCTTACTAGAGGAGATTCACACAATGTTGGCAAGGTTTTGGTGGGGGTCGACTGAAGAAGAACGCAAGATGCATTGGATGTCGTGGGAGGCTTTATGTAAACCCAAGTCAAGTGGCGGTATGGGTTTTAGAGACTTACGCGTCTTCAGTCAAGCTTTACTTGCTAAACAAATGTGGCGGCTGCACAAAGATCACTCAACTCTCCTCCACTCTATTCTCAAATCCCGTTATTTTAGACATGAAGATGTGCTCAATGCGAGGCGTGGTACTGACCCAAGCTACTCGTGGAGTAGTCTATGGGGAACTAAGGCTCTGCTCCTTGAAGGCCTAAAGTGGCGGGTGGGTGATGGTTCAGCCATTAACGCCTGGGACGTGAATTGGGTGAAAGGGATGAGTGACGCTCCTGTACCGAAATTCGTGGAAGCCAAGGAAAGAATCAACAAGGTGGCTGATTGCATTGATAACATTTCCAAGGAGTGGAAGATGCAGCTTGTTACGGAATGCACTGATGAGGAGGTTAGTAAACTAATCCTTCAAACCCCCGCCTCTTTTCCCGTCGATGGACCAACAATATTGGGGGCCAACGTAGGACGGGGTATACTCGGTTAAAATAGGCTATTGGTTAGGAATGCTAGGGGCTCAAGTGGAGTAAAACAATAATCACAATGACCTGTGGAGATTGGTTTGGAGATTAGGAGGACCACCAAAATTATGTCATTTTGTATGGCAAGCTTGTAGAGGAACTATGGCTGTGAAAGAAGTATTGTTTCATCGCCACATTGCTAGAGACGAGCTATTTTGCCATGTGTTATTTAAGTGTGAGGTTACTTGTGATGCGTGGGAGGACAATAAACATAGGCAACTTGTTAGGGATACCCCAGATGGTTCTTTTTCTTCCAAGTTTGAATGGTGAGTGAATAAAGCGGGGATGAAGGAGGTGAGAGAAATTATGACCGTTGCGTGGGCGATGTGGTTTTGTCGCAATAAGTATGTTTTTGAGAAGGAAACGATGAATGGTTGTTCTATGGCTTCGAGTTTTCTTCGGATGGTGGACACATATTGTACTTATGCTAAGCACGTTTTCCCCTCACTCACTCCATGCGTGAATGACTCATGGTCTACTGATAAGTGGTCTAAACCACCTCCTGGCACGCTGAAAATCAATGTCGATGCTCATCTGGTGCATGGATGTTATGTGAGCTTGGGTGTGGTGGCTAGAAACAGCGAAAGGATGATCCTCATGACAGCAACAAAGCGGCTTGCGGTGGACTGGGAGCCCGTTACGGCTGAAGCGGTAGCAACTCCATATGGTCTCTAGGTGGCTCAACGCATGGGGTATAACAATGTGTGGCTGGAGAGTGACGCACTCACTGTGGTTAAAGCATCTCGTTGAAATACCTTGGGGTTTACTCCAATATTCTTGATGTATGATGATATTAGAAAGCTAGCAAGTGTTTTGGTAAATTTTCGCTTTTCGCATGTTAAGCGGGACGGGAATACTGTAGCTCATCTAGTGGCAAAGTGGGAAACAGGTGTTAACTCTGAATTAGTTTGTATGATTTCTCTTCCCCAAAGTGTTGCTACTTTGGTGGAACTTGATTTGCAATAAATTTCCCGGCTAACTTTCCCCTAAAAAAAGGTATATTGTCAATTTAAATTTTGATTAGAGTTTTTCACACATATGTAAGAAGAGGAAATCATTCTCCTTAATTTAATATATATTTCAAATTTCAAATTCAATTCCATTATTAACTTATTCAATATATATGGCAAGTAGCTAGGAAGAAAAAAAAGAGTATTTAATATATCTGGCCATTTAAATTCATTAAGGGTACATTAGACTTTCTGTATGGGGACACTATCTTCCTTCCCCCTTCACTTATATAACAGAGATTAACCAGCTTGCTTCGTGGAGGTGGTGGGGAATTCACCTTGTGACTTTGAGGTCACAAGTTCGAACCCCACTATCTACTTGTGCTTGGGAGTAGGGATATCCTTATATCCCCTCTACTCTCAAGCGTTGACCTGTGTAGCGGGCTGGCTGACCTGCGAGAGGTGTTGGTCTAGTAGGGTCCTTCTTCTTACCAAGGGGTTCCCTGGTGGAGGCCTCAAAAAATTATTCCTTCTAAATTTCATAGATCTTATAATATAATTGTCCTACTCATATTATAAATCATTTGTTGTTATAAGCTACTGCCCAGGGGTCAAACATAAAGAATAAATAACATGTTATTGTTAATAAAAAATAAAAAAAATTCACGGTTGAGTAACAATATTAGAAATTGATATTATTTCAAATCATATTTTAAGCACTTCCAATGGTATAAAAGTTGTGATATTTTTGAATTAATTAGCAAAAGTTACACAATTGTAAAATTTAAGACTAATTATAATTCACAATATAACAACACCAAAGCATTATTGGTACTTGATGAAGACCTCAATCTTTTCAAAAGCCATGGTGATTTAGATGGAAGATGCCGAAGGGGGTAGAATAGGGAAAAGGTGGGGTAAATGACTGAATGTGGGGATTAAATTTGAAAAAGAAAAAAAAATGTGCTTAAATTCAAAAATATTAGGACCACGTTATGCACATGTGTTTTCGTCATCACATGATTAATTTATGGCCTATATGTCATTGGAGTTTTTGAAATTACTATGTTTTTTCGCCAATATTTTTTAAAATTTATCAAGTTGTTATTGGGGTTCACTTTTTTCTTCACCAAGCAGGTCGATTGGCCTGGGGTACAATGTAGAAACCAAAAACACAAGCGTATTATGTAAAAAAAAACCCAAAACTATTTAACTATTTTTAGTAGATTTAAATATTTAATATCCTTTTAAAAATATTTCAATAACCTAAAATGCATTAAAATAAAATAAAAAATAATATTAGATCTGAATATTCCCTTAGATATGAATATTATTTAACACAAATTAATTAATAGTTGGTGATGTTGCAAAGCTTCCATGTGTTCCCATGAGCACCTAGAACTCCCTCTCACATTTTTTTTTGCATATTTTATATTTGCACATTTTACATTTTATTCATTCGAGCAAAGTATGTGAATAGAAAGCATCTTGGATGTAACATGTTACACCATAATTATGGTGCAACATAACTCACAAGTCACACGTGCCAACTTTTTACCTCCACCTTTTTTCTTCTCCTTCCTCTTCTCACCAACCAACCTCTGCTTCACTTTCTCTACATTCTCTTTCTCCTCTAGTCTCCCTCTATCTCTCTCCTCCTTCTCCTTGCCTTCATCTTCACCAGCTTCATGGAAGCTTCGCCATTCGACGGCCTCCGACGGGCTTCGCATTCGAAATTGAGCATGTCGAAATTGAAAGGCATAATCAAAAAAAGAAAAATTAATAGAAATTGAAGATGAGAATGTTATAATTGAGTGTTTTTTTTTTTGTTGAAGTTCAGATTTAGGTTGATTGTTAAACTATTTGCTGATTTTTATTTATCTTATTTCTTTTTCAATTTATTGAAATTCAAGCTATCATTTCTCATTGTTTATGGATAATGGTTTCATTGTGTTATTTAGAATTTTAAATGTATATAATTAGGGATCATTTATAATTGTAATAGGCTTTTGATTATATCATAGAGATGTTTGTACCATATCATTATTACTCAATTTTGTGTCATTATTGCTCATTTTTATGTCATTATTGAGTAAACTTGTATCATTTAAACCTATTTTAAAATTATTTGTCAACTCTTTATATCTCATATCATTATTACTCATTTTTGTGTCATTATTACTCATTTTTATGTCATTATTGGGCAAACTTGTATCATTTAAACCATTTTGATACTATTTGTCAACTCCTTATTTCTGTATCATTATTATTACTCATTTTTTTGTCACTATTACTCATTTTTATGTCATTATTGAGCAAACCTATATCATTTAAACCAATTTTGATATTATTTGTCAACTCCTTAAATCTTTGTCATTATTACTCAATTATGTGTCAGTACTATTGCTAATTTTTATGTCATGGTTGAGCAAACTTGTATCATTTAAACTTATTTTTGTATTATTTGTCAACTCCTTATGTACCATATCATTATTACTCAATTCTTTGTTATTATTACTCATTTTTTTGTGGTTATTGAGCAAACTTGTATTATTGAAACCTATTTTGATATTGTTTGTCAACTTCTTATTTCTATGTCATTATTACTCATTTTTGTGTCATTGTTACTCATTTTTTATGTCATTATTGAGCAAACTTGTATCATTTAAACCATTTTGATATTATTTGTCAACTTCTTATTTCTGTGTCATTATTACTAAATTTTGTGTCATTATTACTCATTTTTATGTCATTATTGAGCAAACTTGTACTCCGATCCCTCTGTTTTTTTATTATTCTCACTTTCATGTGCGCGTCTTTTAATGCACATCTTTGAACTTAAATATCTTTCATTATATATTAATAAAAATTATAACGATTGAATATTAATAAAGTACTAACTGAGATGAATCAAACAAGACCCCACATAACTATATTTTTTCTTATAAATTGAGAAAAATTGAGAAAATTCTCTCTAAGTATGAATAGTGTCAAGATTTCAAGTGAAAAAGATATAAAAAAAAACAGAGGGAGTATCATTTAAACCTATTTTAATATTATTTGTCAATTCCTTATTTGTGTGTCATTATTACTCATTTATGTGTCATTAATACTCATTCTTATGTCATTATTCAGCAAACTTGTATCATTTTTCTCCATTTTATTATTATTTTTCAACTTTTTATGTATCATTTATAAGAAATATGATATCATTATTTCATACTTTTATATTATTTTTGAACAATATCATTTTCACTTAAATCTCTTCATATACTTTATCATGTTACATAAACCAATGTCATTTATAAGACAAATAATATCATTATTTATCACTTTCATATCATTATCTACCAAACATGTGTCATTATTAAGTTATAGTCTCTCTCTCCTCCTCCACTCAAAGCTCCAACACATCCACCTCCTCAAACATGAGTAACGACACCTCCTCACTTCCTCTCACCCCCTGCCACACCATTGCACACGTGCCGCCGTCAAAGCGCATGACACCAGCACGACAACCACCAGAAATCCACCATTAGGGGGGAGAGGGAAAGAAGGAGAGAAAGTTAGTGTTGAAACTCACCATTTTCGACATCTGAATCAGCTTTATATGTCGATTTTTATCTTCTTGAGTGACATTATTGTTGCGATTTGGTAATAAACAAACATCTTCTTCTTGTCTGGATATTTGCTTGTTGATTTCTGGTTGTTGTCAAATGAATGAATTGAAGTTCCGACCTAATTTTATTCGCATTCATCTTTTCCTTCACTTTCTTAATTCATCGGAACTCCGGCGACTTTTCATTCCTTCAATATTGAATTCGAAGAGATATTATTGAAAGGAAAAGATGGAGGAGGTAACTATTTCATTCCTTAAATTTCGAATTCGAGGTCTTTCGTGGAGCTCCGGCGACTTTTCGTCGGACTATTTATGCTGAGCAAATGAAGGAGAAGACCGAGAGATGGAGGGGAAGGGTGAGATAGTTCACACGTGTGAATGAACCTGTTACACAATAAATTATGGGCATTACTATTTACCGCCCGTATTTACCAAAAATTGCCCGTATTTTTTCTTAAATACTCCTAAACTACCCCTACAAATACTTGAGTTTTCACCCCTCCATACCCCATCACTCTCACTCTCACTCACTTGAGTAAAACCCATCACTCTCACTCCTCACTCCCCATCTCACTCTCACTCCTCACTCCTCACTCACTCCCACCATAGCAACCACCACCATAGCCACCACCATCACCGACACCACAACACCACCACCACATCGGCGACAACCGACACCAACACCGACACCACAACACGACCGACACCACAACCGCGTGAGAAAACACCACCACCGACACCACAACACCACCACCACACCGGCGTCAACCCTCACCGGAAGCTCACCACCACACCGGAGACGACCACCGCGAAGCACACCACCACGAAACCCAGATCCGCGTGACAAAAGTCCACCACCACCACCACAACTCGCCGGAAAAAGCATGGGCCCAAGGAATAAGGCAAAGGAAATCGGAGAATCATCAACTCAGGTTAGTTTTGTACTTTTTTGTGGTTAAAACCGGCCCCTTAGCCGGAATTTTGTAGTGATAAACCTCCCCCCATCGCCGAAAAAGTGGCTGAACAAAAAAAAAAATCGAAAAATTGCAGGGTAACGGATGGAAAAACCGTTACCACCACGGTGGTAACGGATCACTTTTCCGTTACCACCGCAGAGGTAACGTTGTAGATCTACAACGTTACCTCTGCGGTGGTAACAGAAAAGTGATCCGTTACCATGCATTTTTTCGGAAAAAAAAAATTCGTAGGTTTTTTTTATATATAATTTCTGTTTTATATAATTTCCGAATATTTTGTGTTTATTTCTGTTTTTATAATTTATGTCAATAGTTATTTTAATTTATTATTTTAATTTTAATAGTTATTATGTTAATTTGTGTGATTATGTTGTAATTAGGATGTTATTATGTTAATGCATGTTAGTATTATTTAATTTGTTTGATATAATTATTTGTTTAATAGCATGTGATAATAGTATTATTTAGTTTTAATAGTTATTATTTAATTAGTTAATTAATTTGTTTGAGTATGTTATTATATTATAAAAATATTTTAATGATATTAGCATGTTATTATATTAGTAGCGTATTACTATTATTTATTGTAATGATATTAGCATGTTAATATTATTAGTTGTTTTTATTAGCATGTTAATATTATTAGTTGTTTTTATTAGCATGTTAATTTTAGCATGTTTGAGCATGTTTACTAATGATATTAGCATGTTAATATGATTTGTTGTTTTAATTTTAGTTAATTAATTATTAGAAAGTGAATAGTTATAAATTAATTTAATTAGTTTCGCATGTTAATATCTTTCAATAATATTATGTTAATGCATGTTAGTATTATTTATCCTTTTAATTTAAGTTAATTAATTATTAGAATGTCAATGGTTATAGATTAGTAGTAATTACAATATAATAACGTAGACATTAAAAAAATAATAAGTAAATAACATAATTGATTATTAGGGTCTTGAGGGTCCTGAGGGATCGAGGCCACGACACACTAGATCTCGTGGTGTTGATGCATCGAGTAGGAGGGCGGGGGCTGATGTTCAGGCTAGGCCGATGCCTATTGCTGAGGATGCCCCTGATAGTGCGGGATGGGATACTGCGAACGAGGAGAAGTTAGATCACGCTTTGAGCGGTGGTGATGGAGCTGATGTGGGTGAAGCCTCCTCCCGTGTGCCTGTGAGGAAGGGTAGAGGAGGGAGGTTTGTTTCGGGAGCGTCGAGTTCCGGAGGTAGTCGGATGACGAGCAGGACTAGAACTGCTAGGGATACTTCGTAGTTAGTTACCGAGGCGATGCCTGGGGGCCCACTTGACGGTAGCGTGATTCCTAGTTGGCGGGGTCACGTCGGCGCCCTTATATACCACGATCCGATGGCTAGTGATGTTTTGCTGTGTCATAACCGCTCCAGTGCCTTTGATGCGTTGATGACTTGGTCTTTCCCGCACCGGTCGTTGCAGCGCATGGATAGATCTTGTCTTGCCCATCTACCACAGATTATGTTTGGGTACCTTGACTTTCCATTGCTTACAGCGTTTGTAGAGCGTTGGCAGCCCGGCACAAACACGTTTCACATGCCTTTTGGAGAGATGACGATCATGTTACATGATGTTTGGCAAATTATATGTGTTCTTGTTGATGGTCGGACTGTGAGTGTTGCTTTGCCTAGTTCTGATCTGTATGTACGGTTTGAGGAGCTCCTGGGCTTGACTCGTGAGGAGTTATTACGGGAGGAGTTACGGGTGTGGAAGAACGGTGGCGTTACCGTTCAGCAGATTATCGATAGGTGCAAGGTTGAGGGCCGTCCAGCTGATGTGCAGCTTCGCGCATGGATGCTCCTTACACTTGGGTGTACCCTCTTCACTGATAAGAGTGGTTCCATCCTCATTCCCCAGAACATTATTGAGCTGGATGACCTTGATTCAGTTCATACTTACTCATGGGGCTCAGCTGCTTTGGCGTACCTATAACGTCAGCTAGGGGTGGCGAGTAGAGCGGACCGCAAGCAGATTGCTAGGTGTCTCACGCTCCTCCAGTTGTGGATATACGAGTACTTCCCATGTTTCCGACCTCAGCGAGATGGGCTAGCGTTCAGTGATCATGAGCCCCGGGCACGAAAGTGGGATTACCACCTCGTCGGCAAGGAGTTCGTCCGACTGGAGTCGATTCGCAGACGCTTGGACACCCTTCAGGTTTTAGAGGTACGAAATTTATTGCATTGATAAAATATATATTATTATGTTGTCATATATTACTACTACATTAGACTAATCAAATTATTACATTTATCCTATTTCAGGTCATGTGGACGCCATATGGGGATGACCAGGCTGCCATCATTCCGAGGACATTGTATGTTGGTTTCATACGTTATCCAGGTATCATTGAGCCGTACGACCCAGATCGTATACTGCGACAGTTGGGTTATATTCAGGTCATTCCTTCCCCACCTCCTCAGCCTAATTTTGCATACAGACTGGGAAATCCGAAGAAGTATGAGGTTCAGTTCTCGGTATCAGTAGTAGAGTCTACATGGCAGCGTTTCACGCCATATTCTGGGGGTCTCAATGTATCACAATTGAGACGGGTTGGTCGTCTAGGACAGTGTTCGAGAGAGTACATGGATTGGTATTGTACATATTCTCATCTTACCCTTATCGCTGCAGATAGGACGGTTGTTCCGCCCCGACCCAACACTACAAACACCCACTACGTATGCAATTTCAATTATTCTATGTTTAGCATTTCGTTGTTAAATTATTGATACATAACATAACATAACTAACTGACTTTTTGCAGTGGATGGCCCGACATTTTGACGCCACGAGAGCTTTGACGGAGGATAGACACAATGACCAGCGACCCAACACTGCTTCGTCATATGAGATGATGGATGGCCTCGCTCGGGATTGCGATGCTGCATTGCGGTTAGATCGGGCACGGGACCCTGATCAGCATGCGCATGATCATCATATGTACTAGTTCATAGCAGTGTTTTCATTTGATGTTTTATGTACGGGTGTATTATATTGTTACGTTTTGTCAGGATATTATTTTGTTACGTACTATAACTGTGGTTTTATGATGCAATTTATTATTTGCATATGAATCATTGCAACTTATTATTTCAGTTTCAATCAGTGTAACAGGGACAACATTCACTCCAATAAGCAACCTAAACTTGTCCAACACCCAATTATAACTATCAGCTGTTTCGTTGGCCATCAGAGCATACCCAACCATAGAATTCTTGTTACAAGGCGTCATCCCAATGAGCTCTAGAAAAGGCATGTTATATTTGTTGGTTTTATATGTTGCATCCATACCAACAACAAGCGGATAAGTGCGGAGGATATTTGCCGAACGGGGGTGCACCATGAATGCCGCAGTCATTGCATTTGTGTCCTCATCTTGCCTAATCCAATCAAGGTAGCCGCTCTCTCGAGCAAGGTGAAGGAAGTGTTGCATCACGTCTCTACCATCCATTGCTTCCCTTCTATCCTTTTCCTTATTGTTGTAAAAGTGTCTCATATTTGGATGATCATCGGGAAATTTTTCATTCACAGCTTTCATGATACTAGCAGGCCTGACGTGCGACTTTATCATATCGCGAGCGAAAACCTTAGCCGCCGGACTAAGGCCGCTGATGGGTCGGTGGCCCTCACGGTAATGAATGAACTCATGATTGTGCATGCCCCTAATCCCCCGTTCTGCTTTGATCACCCATCCAGTTCGATCAGGGTACTCCAAATACTCAACCCTAACTCCCGCTCTACATCTACATGCTTTTGTCTTTGCAGCTACACGTTCTACTACACTAAGATCCCTACCTTCACCCCAATATGGTGCGTCCCGGTTACATTTCATATAAACATATGGTCGACCACTAGGATCGTGTTTATGATTTGACATAATAACCATCACAAACCCGATTTTATGTGCCCTTGTCTTAACCCAATCTTGTAGTTCCTTTTTCTCAGCCCATAGTGTTTCATTATAAAACATGTGATTATAATCTATATAATCACCCCCAAAATCCGGCAAATAAACCTATAATGTTTAACATTTTACCATTTAGACAACATATAATCAATAATATTAATCACTATTATTTACTTACTTATCGTAACTAATAATCATTATTATTTATTTACCAATCACAACTATTATTAACTACATACTCAATTTCTCAACTTAATAACAAGCATTCATAAATAACTTTTTGCAACGACTATTATAAAATTACTACTTATTATGAAAATAATTACAATAATATGCATACATATTTGAATAAAATATCAACAAATATTAACTAAATATTCATTAACAAAATTAACAGAAACGGATGTACTATTATTCGCTAATTAGAAAATCAATACTAATTATCACGGAAAATCAATATTCGGCATAAAAGAGCAGGGTAACGGATGAAAAATCTGTTACCCCAATGGAGGCAACGGATGAAAAATTCGTTACCATGGTAACGGATTGCTTTACCGTTGCCTCCACAGAGGTAACGGATTTTTCATCCGTTGCCTCCATTGGGGTAACGAAATTTTCATCCGTTACCCTGCTCTGGTGGCGGAATAAAAATTTTCTTAAACTCACCACATTTCGTTCCGGCGGCATTGACGGTTCTTCATCGGACATTTCCGGTGGTGCTCCGGTGGTTCGTCGGTGGCGGAGGTGGTGCTCCGATGTTGTTAGTACCCTGGTGGTCTTGGTCAACGTGCTAAGTTGGTTCGCCGGAGATGGTGCGCCGGTGGTGGTTGTTCGGTGGTGGTGGTCCGGTGGTGGTGTTCGGAAGGTGGTGGTGGTGTTAGTGCTTAATGGTAGAGAGAGGGATGAAGTTTGATGAGAGTTGAGAGAGTAGAGTGAGGTGAAAGGGGGAGGGGCATGGGGGGTATTTAAAGAAAAAAATACGGACAATTTTAAGTAAATACGGACGGTAAATAGCGATTCGGTAAATTATTGTGTAGCAGTTACACTTAAGACTTTGTGATATGACTAATGTGCAAGAAAACATGCTTATTAGCACATAGTTCTAAGACTCGTGGGAACATCTAAAAATTTGCATTGAAGAGCAAATAGTTGAGGATTTATAAAATAGCACATACAAACAATAATTGAGATTATTGAGAGCCACTTTTTCTAATGTTTGTTGTAATCCCCCGTAAATTTATGAATTTTATAAAGATATTTTAATGTATAGTTATATATATTTAAATATATTTTAGTATTTAAATGATTTATTTCTTCAAAGGTTTCGGCCTCCCTCCTCCTTTTTCTCTCTCACGTTTTCTTCCTCCCTCTCTCTTCCTCGCCGGCCGACCACCAGCTCCTCGCCACAGCCACCGCCGGCCGCCTGCCGTCCCGCCTCCTAGTGCCGCGAGTTTTCTTTCCTCCTCTTCCTTTACTTTGATCAATTTCTTCCTCCTCAAGTTATTTTCAATGCAAAGTTTATGTTTTTAAGATTTGTTTTAATATGATTATGTTTAAAGGTTATAGTTGATGATTTTTTTATGAATCTAAGTTTATATAATTTATGTATTGAAGAAATAAAAATTCAGATTTACTTATTAGGTTTGAATTGGATTTTTAATTATCAAAGCATGAATTTTTAGGGTTTTAAAGGCTGGAAAATCATAGTAGCATATTATAGTTTATGAAATTGATTATTCCTATGATTTTAAATATGTTTAAGTACGTTTAAAAATAGTTTTAATATGTTATATGTTGCTGGAAATTTAAAGAGAGTGTTGATGATGGAGTTTTATGATTTAAACATGGGTTTTGAGAGTTTTTAACAACTAGAGTACTAGTACTATACTAGGAGGTTTTAATAATGAAGTTTTAATGATGGGAAAGGTTTTTAAACACTTTTAGGAAGGGTTGAAATATTTTATTATTGCTGTAAATTTATAAGGGATTGATTGTGGATTTTAATTGGTTGTGTTAGGCGGAAAATTCCCTTTAGGCGACTTTTAAGCTTGTGAAAGTGGTCTCTCAATTTGTCTACACAAGGTACATACATACCTATGTATTGATTGGATTAGTATCATGATATTATGGATGAGAATTATGTAGTATCATGTATAGGAACTATTGTTAGTTCATATGTGATTTCGATTAAAGTTAGATTTGCATGTTTGGTGCCGTTGTGTGAAATATGTTGATTATGATGTTTATATTATGTTTGTATGGAAGATTGATGCAAGCATAGAGGATTTGGGAACTTTATTTTATTAATTCACATGGGGGATTAATATATATATATATATATATATATATATATATATATATATTGGTTTGGATCATGATTGAATCATGTTGTTCCCTTTTGATTATTTAATTACTTTATAAGGACCGATGACCTTATTTGGTAAGTTGAGTTATTATACCTTTGAAAGGTTGCTTGGTTGTTGACTTGGTTCAACAAATAAAGGAAGATTGGATTAAAGTTGGAATTAATCTTGGGTTGTTAAGTTGTTGTTGATCACTATCTAACCCTAAGATAAAAATGAAAATTTATGACTGTTTGATGATTATATTATTTGTACTACTTGTGAGTCATAACTAGGGATGGGCATGGGTCCAGGACCCGACCCGGACCCTGCTGGACCCGACCCTAATTTAAGGGCCTGGGTCCAACTTTTTCAGACCCTAAGGGTCCGGGTCTGGGTCCAAGTAATTTTTTTAGGGTCCGGGTCTTGATATTTTAGACACAGACCCGACCCTTAGACCCTATACTTATATAATATATAAATTTTAATTTTTTTTTAAAAAAACTAACTGATTTTCTAAAAGATTAAAACCTAAACTAAAACACCAAAACACAATTCTGGGCCTTTACTTTAGAAAACCTGGCCTAATTTCGACTCGTAAAGTTGATTAAGCGATTGATTTTTATGCTTTTATTGCTAATTTTCTACTTGATTTATATATTAGTAAGTTTTTCGACTCTGTATTGTGCTACTGATTAGTAGATTATAGAATAGGAAACTGAATTTCTGGAAATTTATGTACGAACCAGTGTTAGCAATTACAGTATAGTAGTAGTTGTATTATTGTATTTTTTCTTATTTATGGGTATTTTTTCTAGATGATTATTGATATTGATAATGCTGAAAATTTTGGCAAAATAAAGAATTTAGGCCTGGACCCTCCAGACCCTCTAGACCATTCAGACCCTAAGGGTCTGGGTCCGGGTCCAATTTTTCCAGACCCTTAGGGTCCGGGTCTGGGTCTGCAAAAGAAATTAGGGTCCGAGTCTAGGGTCCGGCTGGACCCGACCCAGACCCGACCCTTGCCCATCCCTAGTCATAACAAGTGAATAAATTGTTAATCATGTAAAGTGAAACGTGGATAGCAATAGCTTTAGACTTGTGCACGTCTGAAGTGTTGGACAAGTATGAGTTGGAGTACATGGTGGTAGCCCATGGCTTTTCCTGGGACCGGATTGATCAACATGTCCTATTTTTATTTAAAAGGTTCCTCGATATCGTAGGTCATGGGAATACGGAGTTGCTCCCGTATTTCGTCTTCCAAAGGGAAAGCTGGTTTTAGTTAGACAACTCGTTCCATTGACTATTCCATCTAAAGTAATTAAAATATTGGTTGTGAAGTTTAGTTCAGTAAAAGTTATCTGCAAGGTTATTATATTATTATTTATTCCTGCTTATCGTATATTAGTATCATGTTAGGATTATTTATTTGTTATTATGTAGTACTCAGCTTTGCTGATTACGTGCTTTGTGTGTGTATGTTGATCATGGCTATGCCTTATTGATCCTGTGATGACCGTTTTGGTGAGCAGTCTCTAGGGATCAATAGTGCATTGTCCATCTACAGGTTTGAAGATGATGCATCATTCATCATTTACTCCCTTTTATTTTAGTAGGTGCCAGTCCATATCGAGCCCGGGATCCTCTTGGAAATGGGAAGATCTCATGGGTTCGGGATTGAAGAGCTGTGTAGATTATTTATCATACTTTGACTTTTAGTTGACTTTGACTATTGTCGTTGACTTTGGCTTTTGTTGGTTTGACTTTTAGAGTTGACTTTGTGGTTGACTAAGTTTTATTTCTAAAGTTTATTTATTATGTTTTCCGCTGCAATATTCTAAATAAGCCGATACGTTTTCACACGAGCGATAATACTTTGATAATTCTCTAAGCTTTATATTAAAAGGTATTTTAGAAAAGAGAGAATTGTCGGGGTGTTACATTTGTTCTATCTATTATTGGGATTATACGATCAAAACTTATAAACTTTAACTCCAAAAAAGGGAAATGGAGCATAATGTTTGTGACGGAGGGAGTATCCATGGTAATATTGTATCGCTTTAATTAATGTAAGTAAGTGTTACATGGTGTACCTAAGCTGAACTTTGTCCAATTTAGAATCGTTCTACACTTTTTTTTGTTTTGATCATCAAGAAAAGTAGTCTAAAAAAGAAATAGTACATTTTATCAATAAAATAATACATTGGAACCAAAAAATCATAATGATGATATAACTATAATAACGTCATATGTTGGGTTTTATATACTATTTTTCTATACATATACCACCTTTTTGTAATAAATATACTATTATCTTATCAAGCTATACAAATTTATTGAAAATATTAACAATGTGTAGGTACTAGAAATCGAACACATGACTTTCGAAATGAAATGTGAGAGTTTAACCATCAATCTACTGCAATTTTAATGTTTAATGTTTCAAAGTCAAATGTAAAAAAGTCTTTAATCATATGTAACTATAAAGACATAAACAAGCTTTTACACTTTTATTAAGGTAATAACATTTTATTACCCCAATTCCACCGAAATTGTTATTTTTATCCCCAATTCCTTAGAAATTTTTTTAAACAACTTATCATGCAATAATGTTCATTTTTCAATTTCACAATAGACAGAAAATTACGAAAAACTAATAAAATTAATGTTAAAATTTATAAGTAATAATACGTCACCTATTTCTCCGGGCACACTTACCAACGCATAACTTTAATCATAAATATCTCTAATTCCCTAAATGTAAAATATTTATAAAAGTTAATATTTTGAAAGTATATATATCGAGACAAATCTAACAAGATCCTACATGACTATATTTTTCCTTGCGTAAAAATCACAAAACACGGTCAAAGGAGAGTGTGTAAATAGTGTAAAAATCAAAGTGTGTCGTCGAAAATATATGTTACTAGTATTTGGGACCGGGCAAATGCCCGTCCTCTTTGTGGAGAAGATGTCCACTTTTGAAACTTTCACATACCTTGTTTAAACGTATTTTTGTCCAACATACAACAATTAAAGTTATAATATAATAACTTTGAATATTCTAATTCTAACATGAATAGGTTTTGTAGAAAAGCCCTAATTCTAATTGTAGTTTGTTACTTTAATACGTTAGTGTAGTCAACATTTCTTTTTATACGTTACTTTAATATAAAATTTTAAGTATAGTATAAACGGATCTTATTTAAACACTTTCCAATAGTACAAAAATATAATTTTCCGAACTATATATTAAAAGTTATAATCGATTTACTATACTTAAGTTTTCCACTATGAACCCAACTCTATTTCTTCTTATTCTAAACTCTATACATGTATTTTTATTACTTTGTAACTCTATTTATTTTTAAAAAATGACATGGCAGTTGATGAGCGCGACAAATGGCGTCCAGTGAGGACGCCAAATGTCGGGACCTCGTGAGCTGAATTCTGGACTCTGCTTAATATATTAGTTATATATTATCTACTTCTTTATTTTTCTTTTTGCTTCTCATGTAAGCTCCGTGTCACCCATACGGACAACAGTATTGATAATTTCGACTCTTTATTCATGGAAACGAGGGAAAATGTTAATGACCATTTGATTTAGTAGATCGAGTGAACTCCCACCTAATTTTGTCAGGTCATTTCCTTTTTCATCTATTTGTGTGGATCATTTCTTTTAATTTTCCTCATTTTATACTATTTATACATCTAATTGGTGTGATACTTTTAACTTTGCTGCTTGTATTTTAATGCTAATTGTGTATTAGGTGATTTGGTTTGGAATATAATGGTTGCATTAGGTGCAGGTTGACTTGAGTTTGATGTGGGTATTTTATGGGACTGATTAAGTATCAATTTTATAAATTAAGGGTAAGATAGTGATAAATTCACAAAATTGATTGTGCAAAGTCTAACATTTTAGTCCAATTAGAAAGGCAAAAAGAGAAAATGGAAAACAATTTTATCTATAGGCAAAAATGTCTATTTTTTTGCACATCCAACTGTTTGGTTTATAGAAAAAACAAAGATTAAAAAAATAGAGAGGAGAGAAAGAGCAAAAGAGGTGACCCAAAGGATAGAAGAGAGAGAGAAAATTGATAAAGCAAAAAATAAGTCATGGTTATGCGCAGAATCGCAATTTCCAAAATTGGAATATTTGTAAAAAGTGAAATTTCCCATGTGTATTGATGTTCGTAGATTACTTTAATACGTTACTTTAATTCCTCATGATTGTAGAAAAGTTGGAGCTAAAACACAACCAAATTCTAATTGTAGTAGGTTATTTTAATATGTTACTGTAGTAAATATTTTTCCTTATACGTCAATTTTTTTAATGGAAACTTCTTAAACATTTTCTAATTCTAACATAAATAGGATTTGTACAAAAGTTGGAGTTGAAAACACATCCCTAATTTCAATTGTAGTAGGTTACTTTAATACGTTACTACAGTAAATATTTCTTCTGATATGTTACTCTAATATAGAGTTGAAAAATACTATAAGTGGATCTTATTTTAAAGTATTTTCCAAACACTTTCCAATGGTACGAAAACTATAATTTTATGAACTATATATTAAAAGTTATTATCGATTTACTATACTTAA
Organism: Beta lomatogona; assembly: GCA_947646795.1. Taxonomy (NCBI): domain Eukaryota; kingdom Viridiplantae; phylum Streptophyta; class Magnoliopsida; order Caryophyllales; family Amaranthaceae; genus Beta; species Beta lomatogona. Next base: position 323,584 of record CANSNZ010001069.1, read on the forward strand.
GTTTTTCATTATGAGCCCAACCCTATTTCTTCTTATCCTAAACTCTATACATGTATTTTTATGACTTTATAACTCTATTTATTTTATATAAACAATGACATGTCAGTTAATAAACGCGGCAAATGGAGTCCAAATTGGACGCCAAATGTTGTGACCTCGTGAGTTGGCTTTTGGACTCTACTTTATATACTTCCTCCGTTTCTTTTTAAATGCAACAATTGGACTTTCACGCGCAACGAGGCATTACTTTGACCATAAATATCTATAATTACATATAGGTAAAAATTATAAAAATTACATATTATGAAAGTAGGTCACGAGATAAATCTAACAAGATCTCACTTGACTATATTTTTCATTATGTACTAATCACAAATCTTAGTCAAAGTGATAAGTGTGAATAGTGGAAAAGTCCAATTGTTGCATTTAAAAAGAAACTGAGGAAGTATTAGTTATCTCTATTATATAAGGGAAAGGGAGCTGTGGTGTCCTCCCATTAATTTACTTAGTTGCCCCTTAGTAATCAACTACTACAAAAAAAAAAAAGTAAAAAACAAAGTCAAACTCAAATATAACATTAAAAAATTAACTTAAATGTTAAAAACAATCAAGTTATAATTGAGCCACCAAAAAAGAAACATTGACTATAAGATTTAGTACATTTATGGTGAAAAAGTAAGAATGAATATTACACCAATCAAGTATTACATCAAAACGGAAAATTCAATCAATTAACAAAGTCAAATAATTTATTTAACATAAAAGACTATGTTAATACAACATAAGAAATCCTAAATAAATTCACTTAACATTAAAAATAAAAGTCTAATGTTTAAATTTTTACCCCTATTTATGTTTAAAAAGGCTAGAATTTATGTTTGGAAAAATAAAAAAAATCAAGTACGCATCGCGTGTATAATGTATTAGTATAATAATAATACTAGTTATACCACCAAAAATTGTTATGAACCTCTATGATCTATGCATTTCTCTAGTGTATGTGGAAAATAAATAACGTTCCTAGGGGGGCGTGCACGATGACTCTCCCTCCAAAATCCAACGCAAGGAGCTTCTGAACTCGAGTGTTCACGAATCCATCAACAATAGACGCAAAAGAGCAGAAGTAATCAGCAGCAACATTTAGAACTATCTCAGCAAAAGCAGCACAAAATTAATTCTGTTAGTACTCATCTTTCTCTCTCTTATCTTTGTTTATTGGTTAAGATTTGTTTGACAGCTTCCCAAAATTGTCAAAATTCATACAATTTGTGATTGAGATTTCAACTTTTTAGGAAGTTGGGCTTGGGTGAATCAGTTAAGACTCAAAGCTCAAGGTCACTTTTTCTATTCCTCTTCTCAAATCTGCAAATATATGACTGTAAAATTATTTTGGGTTCTTGAAATAGTATATCCACATCCCTTTGATTTTATTTGTTAGGATAATGTGGGTGTGTGTTTTTTGCAATTTTGAGTTGATGAAATAAGGTTGTTTCTTCTACTGTTGATGAATCTAGACATACAGTAATTTGTGAGATTGATGAAGTTTCTTTGTGTCGGTTTGCTGTTTCTTTTTAAAAGGTAAGTTGAAGTCCGATAAGAAGGAGATTGGGGAGTGGGGACCCCTCTTGCAAGGGGTGAGACTCGACCCCAAAACCTGGGGGATTGGAGGTGATGCCAACACCACTAGGCTACATGTGTTGCTCGGTTTACTGGCATTGGTATTGTTGATATTGGTATTGGTATTGCTGAATTAGGTAGTGTATTGGGTCATTTGGGTGGCTTTCCTGAACTTCTGCCAAAGTCCCAATCACTGGCTGAAAATGTCAATGTGACATGAGGTTAATTGAAAGGTACATGAGTTGAATTTTTCACCAAAATTGAACGAATTATGATTATTAAACTAATTTGGGCTCTGCATTTGTTGATCAGTGATTTGTGGGGGGTTGTTTGCGTATAAATTGGACTCGAATAAAAATATATCCAATATATATCAAAATCTGGTAGAGGAAACAAGAGATGGTTGTTTATTTTTGTTTTTATGAAGGACACATATTCAGGAATGACTTGGATCAAAAGTGATAATTGTGTAATTTCATGGGAGATCAATTGTTGAACAATAGTTTAGTTATTTTCTAGATAATAAATTTCTTGTCAGATGTTAACCTTGATGCGATTAAATCGGTTCCTGAATATGAGAATTGTAATATTTTATATTTCTTAAAATACTTTAAGGCTATATTTTGATGTTACTTGGACTTGCCAACAGTGTGAAGTCAGATACATCTAGTTGTTCAAGGATCACACCTGTGTAAGAGTGTCACGGGTAGGACGGGTAGGTGAAGGATCCAAAAGTAGAGGTTATCTCTGCATGGTATAATTTCCTGAAGGTTATAGTGTATTTCAATATAGCTAAAGCCTAAAAGTTTTCTGTAAGAACAACCCATCTACCTCTTCCTCTTCTCTGAGTAGACCACACTACTTGATTTGTTTAAGTAAGATCAAATCTAGGTTTACTGTTGAAGAGATTCATCTTGTATGTTGTATGTTCTAACAATGAAATGACATATTTGGCTAGGTACTTAGGTCTAGCTGACTAGTGGAAGGTAGACAAGTCAACTTGTTGCTAGTTCTTTTCCCATATCTTTGATTGATGAACTGTCTTTCCATTTATAGGTTCTATGTTGCCAATATTATGTATTGTAGATGTGTATTGCATAATGGATCTTAAACTTAAGAAGATTTTGCTAGACAAGGTTTCTTGCTTCTTGTTATCATGTGTTGGATATGCTTTCTTCTTAGTTATGAAATACTTATAACTTATAAGCCTTCTGCATTCTAAAATTAAATTCTGGACTTACTTTTTACTCCTCTACCAAACAGGTTAAACTATTGCGTCGTGTTGAAAACTTCTGGAACATCTCCATTTGTAGCAATCAATGGCAACACTTTTAGCATCTGTTCCGATTGGATGGGTCCAAACAATCAATAGTAGTGTGGAATCATCAAGAAAATTTGCTTGTACTTGCATTTCATATGATAGAAGGGGTCTGAGAACTGAGGGAAAAAGTGGTAAGCAAAATAAAATTCAATTTGGAGAAAGCTGTGGTCATCTCAAAAGATATCCTACAGGAAAACTAGTTCTCCAAGCTGGAGCTTCATCTAGCATCTCGATTGACAAGGCTGAGCAGGGATTGTCAAAGTACCTATATAGGACTGAGAGTGGTGGTCAGGTGAAGGTAGCTGTAGGGAAGAGAAGTTTAAGATATTCAGTGCATATTGAGTTTTTGCCTTCTCAATTAAATGGCAACCCAGCAGAGAAGCTGATACTAAGTTGGGGTATATATAGATCTGACTCTTCATCATTTATTCCTCTTGAATTCCAAACATCAGATCCGGATGCCCTGAAGGGAATCTCTGAAATACCTTTGAGGAGGAACTCTTTTGGCACCTATGTAGTTGAAATGGATTTTGAATCATATTTAGCACCATTCTATCTCTCATTTGTGTTGAAATATCCAAATGGTGCTGATTCCAAAAGTGTAGAGATAAAAAGTCATCGACAAAGCAATTTCTGCGTTCCTGTTGGCTTTGCTCCTGGGTATCCAGCTCCATTGGGTCTTTCTTTCTCCAGTGATGGTAAGATGAATTTTGCTCTTTTCTCCAGAAATGCAAAAAGTATTTTCCTGTGTTTGTTCGATGATAATGTCTCAGAGAAACCTGCTTTAGAGATTGAACTAGATCCATATGTGAACCGAACTGGTGATATTTGGCATGCATCCTTTGATAGTGCTGGACCTTTTGTGAGCTACGGCTACCGATGCGAAGGAGCTGTAATTAAAGGAAGTAGTAATAGAGTTATTTTAGATCCTTATGCCAAACTAATTAGGAAAAAGATGCCTGGTCTGCCTGATCTTGGAGAATTGCGTGATATACCTGCTTTTGATTGGAGTGGGGATGCCCGTCCTGGGTTAAGCATGGAGAAATTAGTTCTCTATCGACTAAATACGATGCATTTTACTAGGGACAAGTCCAGTAAACTACCTGCTGAATTTTCTGGGAACTTCTCTGGTGTCACTGAAAAAATCCAGCATTTCAGAAATCTCGGTATCAATGGCATATTACTGGAGCCAGTCTTTCCAAGCAATGAGAAAAAGGGGCCCTATTTTCCGTTTCATTATTTTTCACCAATGCAGGTATATGGACCTGATGACGACTCTGTATCTGCTATTAAGTCGATGAAAGAGATGGTAAAGAAAATGCATGCTAATGGAATAGAGGTTTACTTGGAAGTTGTTTTCACTCATACCACTGAAGATGGAATACTCCAAGATATTGATCCTTTATCCTATTTTTATGCTGACAAGGATGGTGAATTGAGGGCCAGGTGTGCTTTGAACTGTAACTATCCAATCGTGCAGCAGATGATTGTTGATAGTCTCCGATATTGGGTGACAGAGTTCCGTATAGATGGATTTTGCTTCTTAAATGCTTCATATCTCTTAAAAGGCTCTTATGGAGAGAGCTTGTCTCATCCGCCTTTGATTGAGACTATTGCTTTTGATCCTATACTTTCAAAAACCAAGATAATTGCAGATTTTTGGGATCCTTATGACCTAAAATCCAAAGAAACCTGCTTTCCTCATTGGAAGAGGTGGGCTGAGATAAATTCGAAATTTTGTATTGATGTGAGAAATTTTCTGAGGGGTGAGGGACTTATAAGCAGTCTTGCAACACGACTTTGTGGAAGTGGGGACATTTTTTCTGCTGCAAGAGGTCCATCATTTTCCTTCAATTACATTGCTGGGAACTTTGGTCTTCCACTAGTTGATTTGGTTAGCTTCAGCAGCAGTGACCTTGCTTCTGAATTAAGTTGGAATTGTGGGGAAGAAGGTCCTACAGATAAGAAAGTTGTTCTTGAAACGCGGCTTAAACAAATTCGTAATTTTCTCTTTATTTTATTTGTTTCACTTGGTATTCCTGTATTAAATATGGGAGATGAGTGTGGCCAATCATCTGGCGGATCCCCTTCATATAATGATAGAAAACCTTTCAATTGGAGTGCTCTCAATACTGCATTTGGTATCCAGATCATACAGTTCATCTCATTTTTGATTTCTCTAAGAGAGAGGCGTGGTGATCTTCTGCAAAAGAGGGAGTTCTTGGAAGAAGAAAAAATTGGCTGGTACCACAGTGACTTATCTCCTCCACGATGGAATGATCCATCAGCTAAATTCTTGGCTATGGAGCTGAAGGCTGAAAACAAAGGCATCCAAAGTAGCTGGGAGTCTCTTCCTGTGAGCGGTGACTTGTATGTCGCCTTTAATGTTGGGGAACAGTCTGAAAATTTGATCTTACCATCACCTCCGGAGGGGATGGCATGGGTACGATTAGTTGACACTGCTCTTGCATTTCCTGGTTTTTTCTCGTCGGATGGCATTCCTCTTCCTGAGCAGGTGCCTGGATTAATAGCATATGAAATGAAATCATACAGTTCGGTGCTTTTCGAAGCAAAGGTCCAGCATGCTTAACTTTAATAGTTCTGCATTGTAAATTAGTACTTTATCAATAGTAAATGTACATATAATAGTGTATTTTTCATCAAATTATCCTGATTTTCTTGTGGGTGACTTTTATGTTATGTCACTTTTATTTTTAGATGGAGGATTAATGAGAAAGTCTTTAAGGTATGGTCATATATGTTTGCTATTCTTGTCATTTCATTTGCTATGTCTTTTACACTATGTTCTCAGCTGATATGCCATGATTTTGGCTCATGTGTATGATATTCTAGTTCAAAGCACCCTCTTCAACTTTTCAACTCTTAGGGTGCGTTATATTCACCTTTAGAAAAATAAGTTCTAGGTCTAATAAGTTTAGATAAGTTTTAATAAGTTCCAATAGTTTCAGATAAGTTCCAATAAGTTGCCTGAAGCTCGTGTAAGAAGTTCCAATAAGTTGACGAAAAAGATAAGATGAAGAGAACGCATGATATCTTAGGAAGTCCATTCATAATATCCTACTACCTCTAGATTAAAATACACTTCTATGTAATCTATTTCTTTAAAATTAGGTCCACATCCACCTAACTACTTTTTTCTCTCTACTTTTTGATCTCCTATAACTCGTGCAAAAAGTATTTACGACAACATAAATGGGACTGAGGGAGTATTATTTATAGATGGAATGTGCATTTTCTTACCTTTTATAAATATGGTTGCGCTTTCTACCGCAGGTTGGACTCTTTAGTTATTTTCACTTTTGGTGGGTGATAGTCCAACGTGTGCTTTTTGCACGGACTCCCCTATCTTCTAGGCTATAACTGTCTTAATAAAATATGTAATCTTGTATCTCAATCAGCAAAACAGATGCTTTGCTGTTAAAAACTTCATATTGATTTAAAAGCTTTCGACTAAACCAGTAATACCACCAGTATACTTCACTTAGCCTGAGGCAAGTGTGTTTAAGAACTTAACGAAGCTTTATCTTTTTTCAAACAATTTGAAGGAGCTTTATCCTCTCCTATTTGCCAATCGATTTCTGTTTCTATTGACCGTTTAGTTGTTCTACGTTGCTTAGAACTTTACTATAGACTTGCTACTTTGTTAGTATTACCTTGATTGGGTGGATGCATCTACACCATTGCTTTTGGTATTCAAACTCTTCCTACAAATTAGCTTACAACATTGCAATTTAATTACATGGGTCGGGTTTAGGTTACGCTCAAAACAATTCTGGTTTGGTTTTGGGTCGAAGTCAAGTCAATTGTTTGGGTTCTAATCAACTCAGGCTATATAGATTTTCAGATCTAATTGCGATCGTCGATAGTTTGCTCCATGCAACCTCTACAGATCCGTCAGATCTTCATCTTCTACTCAAGTTTGGGTCGACATTGCTGGCTCTCTTCAGATCCGTTCTTAGACATTACTGTCATTACTCGTTGGTATATGATTCCTTGTGTGAAACCTATTAAAGTAATACTGTAATATTGTGTAGTAATATGATACATGTAAGTTTGACGTATTACCGCATGCCATAAATGACCATTTAGTCCATTTTACATCAGTATCAGCCACAAAATTGGCATACAAAATCAACTCACACGAAAACTGGGAATAATATGAATATACTCAAATTAAAACTGGAATTAACATGAATATACTCAAATTATACCCAAAAGGCCAAAACCATACATTAAGTAAATAGAACATACGACTTTGGTGAGCTAATCACAATTAATTAGCATATCACATCATTTTGCCCGACTGCCCAAAAAATCTACCAGAAATTGTCGTCAAAACATTCAACATTATAACCTCATCATCAACTTCAGCTTTTCTGGCGCGCAACTTGGCACAACTACGAAGCAAACAACGAAGAGATGCACAAGTATCAGCGTCCAAGGGAGTATCAACTATTGCACAAAGAGCAAAGAGCCAAGCATACTCATCCCTTGAGAAATCACTTGAATTCTCAAACATGCTTATGCGTTTTCTCAACATTGCAACCCTAGTTACTGGGTCCATTGCTAAAACTGTAGACAATGTCGGAGCCCCTGGTGTTAACTTAAGTGATGCTAAGTTTCCAATCGGATGACTCTTGCGTTCATGGCAAGCAAAAATGACTGTTTCTGAGTCATCTGCCACAGCATCACTGGTATCCTTAAGACGTGACAGAGCCTATAACCAAGGAATTACGGGTCAGTAAATAATATGGAATTTGATTTACAAAAATTAGTGGAAGTTAGAGGAAAAGGTCTAAAAATTACCAGCCTCAACTCCAAAAAATCAGAAATGAACTCATCTTCCCACTGCCTAAGCGGAATAAGGTGTGGAGGGCAGTCCTCGATATCAGGAATTTCAGGCATGTAAAAACTCTGATCCTTGAGTTTGACATTATCAAGCTTTGCAATTTTGACTTTTGGAATCTGCTTAGCTTCCCACCTGTGTAAATGATATTGTCACATAAATGCAAAGAAATCGACTCGTTACTAGTGTTTCAGAGACAAACTAAAATGTTTTCAAGATTTCTATCAAGAATCAACCAAATCGTTTCTTTACAAATATATGATTGTTAAGAGCTCCCAGAGCTGCAGCAACATAGTAGAGGGAAGTCTTTTATACCTAGATTCAACGGCATGCTGTTTGTTGAAGCAGTATATAAAAAAATATAGATATAGAGAGGTAAAATTTTCTTCGCGCCCAATTTTCTCTCGGCGTAGGATAAGAGACCCCCTCTTATACTGCGCCGTCGCCATGGCAGAAAGATCGAAGGCGAAAGCGAAGAAATCTCACGGGAAGAATACTAACCAGGAGAGGAAGAAAGGACCTACAAGTCCAATTTCTAGGCCAAAAACACAAATCCCTAGCTGAGCTTCATGGAGTAGCAACAATGGCGATTCAAACCCCCGAATTTGATGAACCACTTTCACCTCGAAGTTCATTATTGGAGTTACTAAATCAATCGAAAGAGAAGGCTAAATTATATGAATGGTTGACTATAATGAAGAAACCGCAGAATAGTTTGGATACTATCAATAGAGGTAACATTCAATCTCGTCAATTATTGCCGGAATTTGAGAACGTTCCCCTGCTGCTAGGAATGATGATGATCATACAATTAAAATTGACATAGATGATGTTAAGGAGGAGATTGAATACTGAAATTCTTCTGTAATTTGCTATGTTTTGGGAGCAAATCCACCATTTCCCGTAATGGATGGATTTTTGAGGCGGGCAAAAAATGGTGTTGAGAAGGTTGTGGCTGTTAACAAAGGAGTTTTCATTGTCAGATTCTTTAATGTTGATCAACGTGATTCAATCTTGAATGACGGATTTCAATTTTTTGACAAGAAACCCCTTATTGTGAAAAAGTGGAATTCTGAAATGAACCTACAGAAGGAGGATTTAAAAACGGTTCCAATGTGGATTCCACTACCTGCCCTTGATCTGAAATAGTGGGGAGAAAAATGCCTTTTCAAGTTAGTAGTAGGAATAGGGAAACCACTGAAACTTGACCAAGCTACAATTAACAAAGATAGGTTGTTGTATGCTAGAATCATGATAGAGGCTAAGATGAATCAGGATTTCCTGATTATATTACATTTGAGAATGAAAAAGGAGTGATGATGACACAGGATGTGAAATATGAGTGGAAACCAATCTCTTGTGGCATTTGTAAGGGTGTGGGTCATGCTCAGGAGAATTGTAAGCATAGACAACAGCTGAAAGTGCAGCAAAAATGGGTTCCAAAACAGAAAGTAGTTTAGACAGATGCATATGGATTTCAAATTACTAAAAAGCAAGCTCATGTGGTCAGAAATGTGACAAACCCAGTGATTATTGACAATACATTTGCTGTACTGGAGGAAGAAGAGGATGAGAATGATGAAGTTGAGGTCACTGAGGAGAGACAAGATGATGTTCAACATGGTGAGGGGGAGGGAGAGCTCCCTGCCATGAATGGATAACATGCTTAGTTGGAATGTGAGGGGGTTAAACAACAGGAAGAAGCAAGGTGAAGTGAGGAATTTCTTGATTACTCACAATATCAGGTTGTTTAGCCTCCTTGAAACCAAGATAAAAGCTCCCTCCCTAGGAGACTTTTATCTTAATGTTTGTCCAAGTTGTTGTATAACCTATGTTACCTGGACTCGTCTAGGAGTGTCGAGTATGGGTACGGATCCGAGTGTCCAGTGCGGCACTTCCAAAAAAATCAGGTCACGGGGACTCTGTTCGAAATTTGGACACGGGTACGGGTACGCGAAATTAATAGTTTATAATATAAAATTTAATAATAAATCCAAATTAAATCTACAGAATAAAAAAAAAAAGGTATAAGAGTAACTGATCGATTACTTTCACATCGAAAAAAGAAGAGAAAAGATAAAGAAGGGAGAGAGAGGAGAAAAAAAAAAGAAAAGTCAAAAAGCAAAAAAGTAAAAATTGAAGCTTCCCTTGGCAGGCTCCACCACCTCCACGTGACTACACGCTACACCACTCCCTCTTTGTTATAAAATATGAAAAGAAACTAAAATACTAAAAAGCTCCTTGGCCCATTTTCTTTAATAATTAAAAAACAACTCTTTTGGCCCACCAAGAAATCATCTTCTTCCTCTTCACTTCGAGTCTTCGACGTTCATTCACCTCCTTCAACCTCTGTGCAAGTTCTTCCTCCTACCATCAACAACCATCGAAAATGGATGAAAACATCATCATTGGAATCGCCTCATTAGGGACGCAAAAAGCCCTAATATTATTCACCTATTTCTCATGAATCAACATCAAATTTTCAGATCTAACAACTAGGGTTTAGCGACGTGTCCGAGTGCAACTTGGAGGATCCGACTTGTATTTCATACCCGAGTCGGTGTCATGTCGTACCTATCCGGGTATTTGGCAAAACTTACCGAGTCCAGATAACAGAGTGTATAACTACAAACAACCAATGGCATGGGAATGGTAGAATAGTGCTGGGATGGCATCCAAGTACATTTAATGTGAATGTGCTTTGGAGTACTAGTCAACTAATTCACACTGAAGTTGAGGTGATCAATGGAGGTAAAAACATTAAATGCACTTTTGTGTATGGACTTAATGAAAGACAAGGCAGGAATGAGTTGTGGAAAGACTTAGAAAGCTTTGCTAAGGATGATTCTCCATGGATAGTACTAGGAGATTTCGATGCTCTAATGAGCATAGAGGACAGGATTGGCCAACCTTTGAGAGATAGAGTGACTGTGGATATGAAGAGATGCATGGATAGTTGCCAAATGCAAGATGTTAAAGCTAGTGGGAAATACTACAATGGAACAACAAGCAAGAAGGTGTTAACAGGGTATTTTTTAGATTGGATAGGGTATTAGGGAATGATGCTTGGGTGAATGAGTGAACTGATACTGAGGTCATTATTCTACCTGAGGAGACTATGATCTCTGCCTCGTGCTACTTAAATATTTTGCTACTGAAGAGGAGAAAACCTTTTAGGTTTTTCAACATGTGGTGTCAAGCAGCTGGTTTTCATCATGGAATTAAAACTCTCCCGTTCCGTTACAGAACGGCCGTTCTGTAACGGATTTTGGATTTGTCGTTCCGCGAAATCCCTTTATGGAACGCCATAATAAAAATCACATACTTCTCGCCGCGTTGTCCGTTCCGTAACGCGAACTCGCCCGCGTTATAACGTTTTTATTCCCGTTACATCCGTTCTTTTCAAACATTGGCCAAAAATATTTGATGATTTAATTATATAGTTGATGAAACATGATATTCTGATAGATTTGGTTATGTTATGTTGTAATAATGCTTAATAACTAAAACAATGCAAATAAGGTTAGAACGTATTAATGAGAATTTTTTAAAAAAATTCACGCCGCGTTGGCCGTGAAACGTTCTATTCCCCCGTTACAAGCCGTTCCCGCGACAACGCAATCGTTCCCGCGAACGCGACCGCAACCGCGTTTTTTTCCCCTGGTTTTCATAACATTGTGTCACAACACATTTGAGGAACTAAAATGTTCCAAGTTGTCTGCAAGCTTAAACTCTTGAAAAAAGAGTTAAAAAATCTCAATAGCACTCAATATGGTGATGTCTCTGAACAGCATGCTCACACATATAATAAGATTATCTCACCCCAACAGCAGTCCTGAAGACCTTACTCTAAGAAATGCTGAAAAGGATGCTAGGGAGGCCTATTATATTGCTCATAGGAATTACACCCAATTCCTAAGTCGGAAAGCTAAAATAAGATGGCTCAAGGAAGGTGATGATAACACCAAAACCTTCCATCAGCGCATAAAGTAGATGGCACCCGGCCAACAATTTTCAAAAGGTAACTGATGCCTTTTTAGAATTCTATCATGCTTTACTTGGTAGTGATGGTCAAGTAAGGAAGGTTGAGAATGCAATAATAGCTAAAGGCCACATCCTTACTGAAGCTCAACAACACAGCTTGAGTCTCGTGTTTAGTGCTGATGAAATAAAACATGCCTTATTTTCTATACCTGATGATAAATCACTAGGTATAGATGGTTATTCAAATTGTTTTTTCATAAAGAGCTGGCACATAGTGGGAGTGGATATAGTTGCAACCATCCAGGGAAATTTTCAGGAGTGGTAAATTACTTAAGGAGATTAATGTTGTAGCTATAACTTTGATCCCTAAAGTAAAATGCCCTGCTTCAGTGGGGGATTTCAGACCTATAGCCTGTTGTTCAGTGCCATATAAGGTTATTACAAAGCTTATTTTGTTCAAGACTTAGCTAGATTTTGCCAGAGGTGGTTTCACAAACCCAAGGTGCTTTCATCAATGGAAGGAATATTATAAGTAATATTCTTCTTTGTCAAGACCTTGTGAAGAGATTTGGGAAGTCTAGAAATCAAGTCAAGGGCATGCTTATGAAGGTGGACTTAAAGAAAACCTATGACTCTATAGAATGGAATTTTGTGAATGATCTGTTAAAGGCTTTGAATTTCTCTCAACATTTCATAAATTGTGTTATGAAATGTATTACCACACCTAAATTCACTTTGCTCATCAATGGTTCTACTGAGGGGTATTTTGCAGCTAAGAGCGGACTTAGGAAAGGGGACCCCATGTCTCCCTTGCTTTTTGTCTTATGCATGGACTACTTGACCAGGATCTTAGGCTACATAGGTGATCCGAAGGAATTCAAGTTTTTCACAGGATGCAAAAGCTTGAAGGTTAACCACCTTTGTTTTGCATACGACCTGCTCTTGTTTTGTAAAGGGGAGGCCACCTCTGCTTATCTTCTATTACAAGGTCTCAGGCTGTTTACAGAAATTTCTGGTCTCCAGGCAAATAACAACAAATCAGCCATTTACAGTACTACAATGGATAATGCTGAAATAGCAAAGATTGAGCAATTTTAAGGTTTCAAGCATGAAAACTTGCCTTTCAGATACCTTGGGGTTCCCATTAGTTCCAAGAAACTGAAAGCTAGTGATTGTGATGCTTTAGTTGAGAAAATGACTTGTAGAATTAGATGCTGGAGCACCAGACATTCATTTGCTAGAAGGGCTCAACTTATTTAGCATCCCACAGCTACTGGGCTCAGGTCTTCATACTCCCTAGCTCAGTCTTGGAAGCAATCAATTCAGTTTGCAGGCATTTCTTATGGAGTGGGAAAGCTAAATGGGAGAAAGGAGGCTCCATTAAATGGACTGATGTCTGTAGTCATAAAAAGGTGGGAGGTTTAGGCCTCAAAAACATCAAGGAGTGGAATAAGGCTGCAATTGGTAAGCTGGTTTGGCATATAGGTTGCAAGAAGGATGAGCTCTGGGTGAAGTGGGTTCACACTATATATGTCAAGAACAATAGTTGGTGGGATTTTCAAGCCCCACCAGGAGCAAGAATAGGGATGTCAATATGGAATCATCATCACACTTACTCAATTAGTAAAGTGTATGACATGCTCATGAATGATAAACCTAATGTTTCTTGGGCAAATGGAATTTGGAATAGAATGAGCCTTCCTAAGCATAAGTTCATTGCTTGGATTGGTATACAAAACAGATTGAAAACTAAAGACAAGCTTCATCAATTCAACATCAGCCCAGATGATGCTGCTTGTGTGGTACAGAAACAGAAAGTCACACACATTTATTCTTCAATTGTGTGTATAGTAAGAATCTTCTTCATCAACTGCTTACTTGGATTGGTGTCAATTACACAAGCAGAAATGTTCAGCAATGGTTTAGCTGGATCAACAGAAGATACACAGGATCTAAAGTGAGAAAAAATGTCCTATTACCGTGCTTACAGCAGCAATTTACCTGATTTGGAAGGCTAGGAATGAAGCCTACTAGTCTTCAAAAGTATATAGAATAGAACATGTAGTTAAAGACACACAATGTATAGTCAAACATAGAATTAGTGTTTGTTCTTCCCATTGTTACCTAATTCGCTATCTAATTCGCCTTTTGAATTCGCCAATTCGCCTAAAAATGGGCCAAAAATGAACCAAAACCGACCATAATTCGCTTTTTAGAATTCGCAATTCGCGGGGGAATTAGGTAACACTGGTTCTTCCACTAAGTTGAGCACTAGAGATTGTAATTGGTTGGATAGGTTGTAAATGTTTGTCTCTATGGCCTGTGTGGCTTAAATAGTTCAGTCCTCTGTCTAAGGATCTAGGTGTGTGTATAGTAAGAATCTTCTTCATCAACTGCTTACTTGGATTGGTGTCAATTACACAAGCAGAAATGTTCAACAATGGTTTAGCTGGATCAACAGAAGATACACAGGATCTAAAGTGAGAAAAAATGTCCTATGTACTGTGCTTACAGCTGCAATTTACCTGATTTGGAAGGCTAGGAATGAAGCCTACTAGTCTTCAAAAGTATATAGAATAGAACATGTAGTTAAAGACACACAATGTATAGTCAAACATAGAATTAGTGTTTGTTCTTCCCATTGTTACCTAATTCGCTATCTAATTCGCCTTTTGAATTTGCCAATTCGCCTAAAATGGGCCAAAAATGAACCAAAACCGACCATAATTCGCTTTTTAGAATTCGCAATTCGCGGGGGAATTAGGGAATTAGGTAACACTGGTTCTTCCACTAAGTGGAGCACTGGAGCACTAGAGATTGTAATTGGTTGGATAGGTTGTAAATGTTTGTCTCTATGGCCTGTGTGGCTTAAATAGTTCAGTCCTCTGTCTAAGGACCTAGGTTGTTTGATGGTTTTTTTGGAAGAAATATTCTTACCAAAAAAATATATATATAGATATAGAAGAAATTCCAGGCATTTACTGCAAAATGCTCTCTTCTTCCATAGAATAAGTCATGGAAGTAGCTGAATGTAACAGGATCATTAAAATTGCTTAAGATGTGGGCTGCCAAATCCATGGTCACACATACAGCAGAGGAGCTTTTAGGAGCAAAATGGGGTTTGTCGAACTTGGAGAATTCAAAATATAGATTGATAAATCAGGATTGGAGGCTATTATGAGTACTTCTTTTGAGTGATATCAGAAGTTCAGAACAATTATAGCCTAGTGTCACCTGAAAGGGGGAAGCATGGTCAGGGATTTGAGGTAAATAGAGGATAGGGCTTTTCGTTAGAATCTACAGAGAGACATAAGCCATGCTAGAATCTACAGCTACAGTTGAATGCAAGATTGAGCTTTCATCTGGAATCTGTAAAAGGTAGCAAGCTTTTAACTTAGTCCATGCTTCACTTTCTATTACTAGTTGCATACAATGGGTCACTATGAGTCTTTAGAGTGGATAACTTAGAGCAGTGACACTATTAGCATTATATGCAATTACTTTTGAAATATTGAGGTACAGAGATCTTAGACTTCACATTTTAAAAAATTTCCCTTCACGCTTCTTCTCTTTCCTTTCCCAACTTCCAACCTTTGCTTCCTTCATCTCCCATTTAGACTGCTCAGTGTTAGAAATATCTCATGTTCCTCTATATTATTTCCCAACTCCTAACCTTTTCTTCCATGTTCCTTTATTTGGATTTCATATTAGATTATACGTCTGCTGCCAAAATTGTGACATAATTATGAATAATGAGAGTATTTGCAATCTACCTGTTTAGCCATTGTGTTATATGAACGATTTGAGAAAAAGAACCAGAAATTCACAAAATGAAGAAAAAAAAAATACACCAGTAACATGAAGAGTGGTTCCCTTCACAGAATGAGTCAGGCGAATGCCCTAAACGTTGATCAGACTCCTCTATAGCAACATGGACAAGTAATAGAAGTTCCAACTAGTTTGCATAACAAGTTTCTGATATTCTATTTTCTAGTTACAAAATACATCAAAGGTATTCTCTTTGTTTCACAAAAATGTTATTCTTGTTTGCTTTTAGGCTTTAGCACATTTGCCAATGCACATTTTATATCATTGATATCTATTATAATTATGCTCGTATGATTTGGATATGATGTTCTCTCATGTATGATGTACAGTACTTATACCAATTTTTTTATTCAAGGATATAAAAGAAGTTTCCACAAATTCTCTTCCTCTATTCTTTTTCTAATGTAACAATTGAGTCTTCACACTTGCCATTGCACAACTTCAACTATTAATATCTTCAATTACTTTTTAGTAAAAACAAAAAATTAGAAAAAAAAAAAAGATATTCTAAAAGTATATATCGAGACGAATATACCAAGATCCCACATGACTATTTTTACTTGCATAAAAATCACAATAAATAGTTAAAGGGTGGTGAGTGAATAGCGTAAAAATCCCATTGTTGCAATAGAAAAAGAACAAAGGAAATAATAGATTACATTGACAAGTTCATCAACCTAATGCAATATTCATGTGAAACACTTTAAAAGCTTTTCAACCAGCCAAATTTTCTCATGATGTCACTAAAAGTGCCAAATGCCAAAGACTTAAAGGAGAGTAGAAAAGAGAGAGAGGGGGGGGGGGAGGATCCCAACACATAAATCTATAGTGCATTAACTTTGAAATAAATCAGTTAGAATATTAGACAGAAAAATCAGTCCCAATATATGAGAACAGAGACTGCAAATTGCAAATTGCAAATTGTTTCATATAATAGGGAACTACTTGAACCATAGCTCACAAAATTGGGGGTACGAGTGTACGACCAATAATGAGATGCATATATAAGTGAACTAGATGAATAAAATCAATAAATTATCATCACCAAAAGTAATTGAAAGAGGAGCTAGGTAGCTTAAAACATATATAAGTGAACTAGATGAATAAAATCAATAAATTATCATCACCAAAAGTAATTGAGAGAGGAGCTAGGTAGCTTAAGAGACTGAAAAATAAATGTACCTGACACGCCTCAGGTATTCTAATCCATCTTCTGGTGGCCCAGATTCAAAATCTGGTTCACCTTCAACCTTAAATGCAGGTCTATAAATGCTCTCATATTCATCGTCACTCTCTTCATTTTCACTCCACTCTTCCACCAAACCATCACCATCCTCACCATCACAAATAAGATTTGAGGAATTAATCATTTCTGCATCACAACTCACATTTCCTGAACAAGATTCTCCTGAAAGACACCACAAGATTTAGCAAATCTAAAGTATTCAGAATTGAGATCCTATGATTGTTTATAGAGATGATAATGGGAGTGAAGAAATCAATCTGCACATTCAACAACTAATACTAAAAATGTTAAAGTCAATGCATAAACTCACAATCAGATTTTATTCACAAATTGCACAATGTAACCAGCAAACAAGTACTACACAGAAAGAACCAGTGTTCATCTAAAAAACTATCCAAACATACTACAAGGAAAGAACAAGTGTCCATCTACAGCACTACCCCCACATACTACACTATATACCAGTGGTATATACAATTTGAACAGTTGAGCTAAACACTATCAACTTTGGAATGGTAATCATGTATCAAGATCAAATGTCAACTGATCAGGCTTTCGCAGGTAGCTATCCTCTTTCTTTTGTAGACAAAAATGTTTGGATAGTTGCATCTTCCCCTTGCAGCACCGACACCTGTGCCAAAAGAAATTGATCCATCAATTGACACAACTAGAGAGGAACATTCAAGAGGATAGCTCAAAAAAGAAAAGGAGCAATCCCCCTCGCTCCATTTCCAATATAAGGAATTAAGTTGTATGAAGTATCATAGAAAGGCGAGGTATATATGAAAACTACGATGATAGAATGAAAGATAAGAGCTGGAGCTTACTAAAGCATGTCTCAAGAGTCAAGAATCAACAAAGAATTTTCAAGGACAATGATATGATGTTGGCATTGGAAGATGGGAATATCCTCTTCTAATTTGCTGGGAAGAGATGTTGGCATAGAGGAGATGGGAAAAATACATTGCAAACATTGGAATCTAACTTTGTAACTCCCCCCACCCCCTAAGAAAAAGGGGTAGGTGATATGATGCAACAACAGAAGGTCAAATCACAAAGCAGAATTAAAGTCTCCTGAATCTTGACCCAACAATATTTTGGAAGTTGGAACTGATTAAAGAACACCTCTAAGCAAAATTTACCTAAACAACACTACATGCCTACCTCAACACGATCCAAGTGAAGTTGAAAGCAAGAGTAACAAGCTCATGTAAGGTGTTGATGACTATTTAAGTTGGCCAATCAAGAAATATAAAAGTACCCCTGCCCTCCTGAAAGAAATGTACAGGCTGAGAATGGGAGCAAGATGAGGAGAAAGGTTGACAGAGGCAAACAACAAGGACAAATAGGTATTAACTTACTCGTAAGTTATTAACTTAAAAAAATGTTACAGAGCATTAGGGTGTTTCGAAATGAAATTCCACTATTATGCACAACACATCAGCAATGTTTTCTAAATTGAAAAGTACCAAGAGTAACTGGTAAAGGTGATTACAAGGAGCCTCCAACAATGCAAAATTCCATAGAATCCATTACTTTTTATGCTATCTCTACAAGACTATTTACAAACATCAAGCAATCACAGGTAATCTAAAAAATGGATTAACAATATCATCAGTAAAAACATCAATCAAGAACATACCACAAAAACATATCTGGCCAATTACCGCTCACAACCGATAAACAAAACTTTCTCAAATAATCGCAATACCAGTTTAACTTCTAGCAGAGACAACTCAAAAAGAAACCCTACCCTATTTTCTTACTCTTCAATATTAAAACCTAAGCTTCAAGACTTCAAACACTCAAATTTCTTATGTAAAAAAATGCAAACATCACTCAATCATTCAAGAAGATAAAAAACGTAACAATGACTTCAAGATGAACACAACTAAAGCACACAACATATACCAAATACACAACTTAAAACCAAAAAAAATAGTTCCTAAAAATCAACACAAAATATTAATTTTAGGACAGAAACTCAAGATCAAATTAACAAAAGAGAACATACCCAAAATTCCTCGGCTACT
Source organism: Beta lomatogona (assembly GCA_947646795.1). NCBI lineage: Eukaryota > Viridiplantae > Streptophyta > Magnoliopsida > Caryophyllales > Amaranthaceae > Beta > Beta lomatogona. The sequence goes on from CANSNZ010001069.1 coordinate 342,480, forward strand.
ACTGTCAGGGACAGTTGAGTAATTACCCATAACTCCTCCATTACTGCAGTTTCTCTTATGATACCTAAAACAACCCACTTCATCATATTCCTTCTTCACAGTAGCAGAAAACCCATTGTAAATCTTTTGCCAAAACTTTTTCTGACCTTTTACATTTACAAACTTCAACATTTCCAAATCTTTCCTTGAGTAAACAGACTTTCTTCTCCCCCAATTTGAAGCACCAGCAACAACACCAGCTTTTCTTGAATTGTCTTTTTTACCCTTTCTTATGTTTCTCTTTCCTTCAAGCATTGAAACATCTACCACTGCAGTTCCATCAATCACTTCAATCTTCAGTGAACTTGAAGAATCTTTACTCTTCCCTGATTTTGGCAAAAACCCATTAAAATTCTTGCCCTTTTTCTCAATTTCAGAGGGATTTTCTCTCTCTAAAACACCAATTTCATCTTTAATTCCAAGAAACTCATCACTTACCTCGTTACCCTCAAAACCCTCATTCATTTTCTCCAATTCAATCTTCAGTGAACTTGTTGAATCTTCACTCTTCCCCAATTCTTGCAACAACCCATCAAAATTCTTGGCCTTTTTCTCAAAACCCACAATTTCACAGGAACTTTCTCTCTCTAAAACACCAGTTCCATCATTATTTCCAAGAAACTCATCAACTATCTCACCCTCAAAACCCACATTCTTTTCTTCCATTTCAAATTCAGAGAACTGGGTCCCACCATTAACGTTCAACTGTTCATCACCCAATTGCTCAAAGTCAGAGAAGTCTTCACCTTCGTTGTTCTCTGAAACTTGAGGAAATTCATCAGTAATTCCACCCTCATCAACAGTAATTGAGAGAGTCTGGGAACAAAACTTTGGTTTTTTTGGGGATTGTTCAGGGGGAGAATGAGTATCTTGGGTTTCAGTAGGACCCACTTCGAGAATTGATGATTTTACTTCCAATTTTGGAGGAGAGAGAGTGATTCTTCGCTTGTGAGAAACAGGAGAGGTTTCAGAAGAAGGCAATGGCGATTCTTCTGCCATATTTTACACTGACAGAGAGAGAAAGAATCTGAGAAAGATAGAAGATATTGTAGTAGAGAAAGCAAATGAATGATGAAAGATTGAGGCTGGAAAATGAGACGCAATTTGAGAATTAAGGGGGGTTTCTTCTTTATAGTATCATAGTTGGATGATTCTACCAAAAGATCATGGAAATAGTGGGGCCACAATTAATATGAGCCACTCATTCTTGTTAGTGGAGCCCTCACTTCTTTTCTTTTCCCTTTTCTTTTTATTGTCAAAACTAATTTCTTTTCATTTTGTTTATTTGCCAAAATTTATGAAAATATTTTCTGAAAATCGAAAAAATAATTAAAAAAAATAAAAAATCCAAAATTTTTTTTTACCAGTCAAATAGTAATTCATGTTAGGAAAAAAGTTTTAGAGCCAAAATTTTTTTTACCCATTTTCTCTCTCCTCCTTGTTCTTCATGTTCTTGGTGTTCTTCACCAAAAACTCAAGAACACTTCATCTTCCACGATTCTCAATCGAATTTCTCCCAAATCCGATCCATTCTTCCACCTTCTTCCTCAATTTCGACCCTATCTTCCATCTTCTCCCTCCATTTCGACTCATTCTTCACTTCTATTTCACCCCAAACCTTCACCTCCATTGTTGAACTTCACCTCCATGGAAATCGATCTAAACTCTTCACCCGTAGATGAAATGGATGCAACTTTACTTGAATATTTCGCATATAGTAACGAATAAATGATTTACTATCTTCATTTGTGCATTTGAGTAAGATAACCTGCAATTTATGAAAATTTTCCCCAAAAAAAAACCTAGGATTTTAGGGGAAATAAAATGACGGTGTTGGTGATTAATTGCTCTAAATTAATGCATTTCACACTTTTATGCGATAATTTGTTGTTACATTTGAGTAGTCCATACTTTAATTTAGCTACTAGATGATGCAAAAAAATTTCAGATTTTTCGAAACCTCCATGGGAGGTTGAGCTGTTTTTTAGTCTAAGGTACTGCAGTGTTTTGGTAATTACTAAAGATATTTTGGACATGACCAAACATAAAGATATTTTGGTAATTACTAAATATATTTTGAACATGACCAAAAATAAAATTAAGGTGTGTGTGAGATAATTGCAATAAATCAATGCACTTCACACTTTTATTGGGTTACATTTGCTGAGTAAATCATACTTTAGTTTAGCAATTAGATGAAAAAAAATTGCAGCATTTTGGAACCTCCATTGTAGTGGAATGTCACTGATTTTTTGTGCAAGTTACTGCAAGATTTAGGTAATTACTAAAGTTATTTTGGTCATGTCCTAACATAACCACTATATATGTTAGGTAATCACCTAATAAGATTAGGTATTACCAAAAAGTTTAGGTTATTATCGAATCCATTTTAGGGCATTACCTAAAATAATAAATGTCTTGGACAATGGCCTCAAATCATGTGACTATAACATATATGATGAGGGAATTATATGGTTAAGATGTGGGTTATTGATAACCTAATCCATGAGATTTTATGTGGTTTATATGATAAGATTGCATCGGGGTAAAACGTTGCATATTTTTCCTTTTTTTTTTGCTTTCAAATGATTGAATTGAATGACTTAAGGTTCATCGAAAGAATGTTAATGTGAATGGCGGATTGGAATGGTCGAACAATCTCTCAAAAGAATCATCTCCATTATAGTGGAATGTCACTGGTTTTTTGTGCAAGTTACTGCAAGATTTAGGAAATTACTAAAGATATTTTGGTCATGACCTAACATAACCACTATATATGTTAGGTAATCACCTAATTAGTTTAGGATATTACCAAAAAATTTGGGTCATTACCTAACCCATTTTACGGCATTACCTAAAATAATATTTGTCTTAGACAATGGTCTTAAATCATGTGACTATAACATATATAATGAGGAAATTGTATGGTTAAGATGTGGGTTATTGATAAAATAATCCACTAGTTTTTATGTGGTTTATATGATAAGATTGAATCGAGGTAAAACATTGCGTTTTTTTCCCTTTTCTTTTGCTTTCAAATGATTCAATTGAATGACTTTGATGATATGAAAAGTTCATCGATAGATTGTTTATGTGAACAGAGAATTGTAATGGTCGAACAATTTCTCAAAAGAATCATCTCCATTGTAGTGGAATGTCACTGGTTTTTGTGCAATTTACTGTAGGATTTAGGTAATTACTAAAGATATTTTGTCCATGACCTAACATAACTACTATATATGTTAGGTAATCACCTACTTATATTCGGATATTACCAAAAATATTAAGTTATTACCTAACCCATTTTAGGGCATTACCTAAAATAATAAATGTCTTGAGCAATAACCTCAAATCATGTGACTATAACATATATGATGAGGAAATTGTATGGTTAAGATATGGGTTATTGATAACCTAATCCATGAGGTTTATGTGGTTTATATGATGAGGGAATTATGTGGTTAAGATGTTCTCCCAATCACAATCCATTCTCATTACTCATCAAAGCAATCTTATGGGGATTGGGCAATCATGCCACTGGGTCCATTAGGCCCAATACCTCACCAAACCCCATTGACTTGAGTTTTGGGCCCCATTGTCACTCCTTGTACTAAAAAGCCCAAATTAACCCATATCATATGCTTTTAGGTAATTACCAAACATGTTTTGGGCATTTACCAAACCTACTAAGTGGAAGATGTTCTCCCAATCAGAATCATTTCTCATTACTCATCGAAACAATCCTATGTGGACCGGACGATCATGCCACTGGGTCCATTAGGCCAAATACCTTACCAAACCCCATTAACTTGAGTTTTGGGCCCCCATTGTTCATTCTTGTACTAAAAAGCGCAAATTAACCCCATATCATATGTTTTAAGGTACTTACCCAATATGGTTTGAACATTACTAAACCTATTAAGTTGAGGATGTTCTCCCAATCAGAATCCTTTCCCATTACATATCAAAGCAATCCTATGGGGATCGGACGATCATGCCACTGGGTCCATTAGGCCCAATACCTCACCAAAACCCATTGACTTTAGTTTTGGGCCCCATTGTCCCTTCTTGTACTAAAAAACCCAAATTAACCCCAGATCATATGCTTTTATGTAATTACCAAATATGATTTGGGCATTACCAAACCTATTAAGTGGATGATGTTCTCTCAATCAAAATCTTTTTCCATTACTCATCAAAACAATCCTATGGGGATTGGACAATCATGGCACTGGGTCCATTAGACTCAATACATCACCAAACCCCATTGACTTGAGTTTTGGGCCCCCATTGTCCCTCCTTGTACTAAAAAATCCAAATTAACCCCAAATCATATGCTTTTAGGTACTTACTAAACATGTTTTGGGAATTACCAAACCTACTAAGTGGAGGATGTTCTCTCAGTCATAATCCATTCTCATTACTTATCAAAGCAATCCTATAGAGATTGGACATTCATGTCATTGGTCCATAAGGCCCAATACCTCACCAAACACCATTGACTTGAGTTTTGGTCCCCCATTGTCCCTTTTTGTACTAAAAGGTCCAAATTAACCAAGATCATATGTTTTAAGGTAATTCCCAAACATGTTTTGGGAATTACCAAACCTACTAAGTCGATAATGTTCTCCCAATCATAATTCATTCCCTTTACTCATCAAAGCAATCCTGTAGAGATTGGACAATCATGCCACTGGTTCCATTAGACTTAATACTTTACCAAACCCATTAACTTGAGTTTTTGGACCCCCATTGTCCCTCATTGTATTAAAAAGCCCAAATTAACCCATACCATATGCTTTTAGGTAATTACCAAACATCTTTTGGCCACGACCAAACCTACTAAATGGAGGATGTTCTCCCAATCACAATCCATTTTATTACTCATCAAAGCAATCCTACGGAGATTGGACAATCATGCCACTGGGTCCATTAGGCCTAATACCACACCAAACCCCATTGACTTCAGTTTTGGGTCCCCATTATCCCTCCTTGTACTAAAAAGCCAAATTAACCCCATATCATATGATTTTAGGTAATTACTAAACATGTTTTGACCATGACCAAAACGACTAAGTTGATGATGTTCTCCTAGTCACAATCTATTCCCATTACTCATTAAAGCAATCCTATGGGCATTGGACAGTCATGCCACTGGGTCCATTAGACCCAATACCTCACCAAACCCCATTGACTTTAATTTTAGGCCCCATTAACCTTCCTTATACTAAAAAGCTTAAATTAACCCGATATCATATATGCTTTTAGGTAATTACCAAATATGTTTTGGTCATGACCAAACTTAATAAGTGGACGATGTTCTCCAAATCACAATCCATTTCATTACTCATCAAAGCAATCCTATGGGGATTGGACAATCATGCCAATGGGTCCATTAGGCCCAATATCTCACCAAACCCCATTGACTTCAGTTTTGGACCGTCATTATCCCTTATTGTACTAAAAAACCCAAATTAACCACATATCATATGCTTTTAGGTAATTACCAAACATGTTTTGGCCATAACCAAACCTACTAAGTTGATGATGTTCTGCTAATCACAATCCATTCCAATTACTCATTAAAGCAATCCTATGGGGATTGGACAGTCATGTCACTGGTTCTATTAGGCCCAGTACCTCACCAAACCCCATTGACTTCAGTTTTGGGCCTTCCATTATCCCTCCTTATACTAAAAAACCCAAATTAACCACATATCATATGCTTTTATGTAATTACCAAATATGTTTTGGGCATGACCAAACCTACTAAGTGGATGATGTTCTCCCAATCATAATCCATTTCATTACTCATCAAAGTAATCTTATGAGGATTGGACAATCATGCTACTGGGTCCATTAGGCCCAATACCTCACCAAACCCCATTAACTTCAGTTTTGGGCCCCCATTATACCTCCTTGTACTAAAAAGCCCAAATTAACCACATATCATATGCTTTTAGGTAGTTACCAAACATGTTTTGGCCATGATCAAATCTACTAAGTGGATGATGTTCTCCCAATCAAAATTCATTTCATTACTCATCAAAGTAATCCTATGGGGATTGAACGATCATGCCACTGGGTCCATTAGGCTCAATACCTCACCAAACCCCATTGACTTTTGTTTTGGCCTTCTATTGTCCCTCCTTGTACTAAAAAACGCAAATTAACCCCATATCATATGCTTTTAGGTAATTACCAAACATATTTTGGGCATTACCAAACCTACTAAGTTGATGATGTTCTTCCAATCACAATCCATTCCCAGTACTATTTAAAGCAATCCTATGCAGATTGGACAGTCATACCACTGGGTCCATTTGGCCCAATACCTCACCAAACCCCATTGACTTCAGTTTTAGGCGTCCATTGTCCCTCCTTATACTAAAAAGCCTGAATTAACCCCATATCATATGCTTTTAGGTAATTACCAAATATGTTTTGTTCATGACCAAACCTACTAAGTGGACGATATTCTCCGAATCACAATCCAATGCATTACTCATGGGGATTGGATATCATGCCACTGGGTCCATTATGCCCAATACCTCAGCAAACCCCATTGACTTCAGTTTTGGGCACTCGTTATCCCTCTTTATGCTAAAAAGTCCAAATTAACCCCATATCATATGCTTTTAGGTAATTACCAAACATGTTTTGGGTATGACCAAACCTACTAAGTGGAGGATGTTCTCCCAATCACAATCCATTTCATTACTCATCAAAGTAATCTTATGGGGATTGGACAATCATGCCACTAGGTCCATTAGGCCCAATACCTCACCAAACCCCATTGACTTCGGTTTTGGGCCCCCAATATATCTCTTTGTACCAAAAAGCCCAAATTAACCACATATCATATGCTTTTAGGTAATTACCAAACATGTTTTGGCCATGACCAAACCTACTAAGTGGAGGATGTTCTCCTAATCAAAATCCATTTCATTACTCATCAAAGTAATCCTATGGGGATTGAACAATCATGCCACTGGGTCCATTAGGCTCAATATCTCACCAAACCCCATTGACTTCTGTTTTGTGCCTCTATTGTCCCTCCTTGTACTCAAAAGCACAAATTAACCCCATATCATATGCTTTTAGGTAACTACCAAACATGTTTTGGGCATTACCAAATCTAGTAAGTCATTCTTATCTCTTACATGTCGTGGCTTTATAACTCTATTTGGCTTATTTGGATTAACACATTTATATCATATTGATTAATTTGTACTTAGGATTGTTTATTTCAATTGTTTATTTAAATACACTTTGGAATTGGAGGTTTTGAGACTTCTTTTAGTTTCTGTCACGTTTTGGTAATTACCGGAACCCATTTTAGTAATTACTTAAAGTGTCTGTTCAGTCATCTTCTTCCAACTTCATCTTCAACCTTTTGATTTTTTCTCTCTCCTCTGAAATTCTTCATCTAGTGTGTGACAATGGTTATCAAGACTCAAAAAACGCATAAATCAGTCCAAATCGGCGGTTTCCCAACATCTTACAACAATCCGAACCATGTTTTTGTTAAATTCATAACCTATAATTTTGATTTTGAGTTTCTTCATTTGAAAACTCATACCTTAATTTCCTTGGAAATCCGGGTGTTCATGGTGTACATACAATCATCAATTTTATGTTTGTTCATCTATTTCATGAATTTACAAAGTTGAAAGAGAGAAAAGTGAAAAAAAATCCCCAAAATTTTCCCCCAAATTTTTTCCCAAAATCGAAAATTATAATTTCGATTTCACAACTTCTCCATCACAAAGTCATGATTTCTTACCATTTCAGGGAAAGAGAAGGATCCAAGGAAGAGATCTACTGAAAATTCGAGAAAAATTGAAGATTCATGGAAGATTTGAGGGAGGAAGGGGTAGAGGAGAGGAGAGAAATTTTTTTTTTGCAGAATTTTTTTTTTGGATTTTTCAGAATTTTTTCAATTTTTTTTTATTTTGTATTTTTCGAAATTATTTAAAACATTTTTAGAAATTAGAATAAATCATTTTGGTATTTTCTAAAATCATTTCAAAGCAAAAAAGAAAAGGGAAAAGAAAGGTGAGGTGGGTGGCTCACATTGATTGTGGCCCCACTATATCCATGGTCTTTTTTGAAAAAAGACCATTGTAGAATTTTCAATCACAGTTTGACAACTTTTGAAGGTTATAGCCGTTTAGTCTCAACTCTCGACTCTCGAGTCTCGACTCTCGAGTACTGTCGACCTAAAGGCGGTTGAGCCTTTGTGCTATGACTGCTATGTCAAAGTGTGCATCGGTTAAATTTAAGATTTATTTACACAAGAACCATTTTTCCGATTGGTAGGTTCGATATGAGACATGTCTCTTTCATTATAAGGACTAAATTTGACTTTGTACGCACAGTGGCGGAGCACATAGTAACAAGGGATAGCACGTGCTACCCCTAGAAAATTTGAGTTCTTTTTTAAAAAAAAAAAAAAAAAACTTAGAGGAAAAACGTGCAGCGAGCGAACAAACAAAACCAAACCACAACTGAACTTCTTTCCCTTTTCAGCTTTTCTCTCTAATCTCTGCCTCCTCTCTCGTTGTCCCCAAAAAAAAAAGGAAGAACATGATAGAATTGAGATCTGTAGAAACGTCATCAAACAAATGAAGCTTACTACTAATAAAATCACTAGAATAAGAGGTTTATCAATTAGATAGGAGATTAATGGCATACAAAGGAGAGAAAACATACATGCGCATGAGCATCTTTAGCAGGATATAAAACACAAATATTGTTTAATATGACAAAACTTAGTTGCTTTTTTTCGTGAATTACATCTAAGATACCTCGCTTGAGAGTTGAGATGACAGAGAAGGAAGGAAGGAGATTTTTTTTATTTGAAGATGAATAGGTTAGTTTGGTAGGTAAGTAGAGACTACACAGGGGAGAGAGATCAAGTAAAAGAACATGGAGGACGAGAGTTTGTAGTGATGAAGGAAATAATGATGAATAATAATGACGAGAGTTTGGTAGGTAAGTAGAAATGAGAGACATTAAAAGATCCTAGAACTAAGAGGAAGCTGCCGTAAAAAATGAGTGTTAAGAACTTTTTTTTACCATAAACATTATGAAAATGGAGTGATAAAATTGTTTCTCAAGTTATTTTTACTCCTACTTTATTACAACACTAATATTCCAAAAAAAATACCAAGCTAAAGTAACTCAAAAGTATTTTAAATTTAGAAAGGTTAACAACAACTAACACTGAATAATGTTTTTTTAAAAGTTTTTCATCAGATTCATACTTTTTACAAATTAGTAGATTTGAAGAAGATAGATTAAATCGGTCAATCATGAGATGAGTTTTTTTTATGACCAAAATAAATAAATAAGACTAATGGGTTAGGATGATGATACTAATTTGATCTGATACCCATTTTGCTAAATTACACAAAAATTGTGGAGAAGGAGATGAACATTGAAAAATCCAAAACTTCCTCCAATTCACCAACAAAATTCTTCTCCATCAAGTAGTATTTATTTTGGATTGCAAATCAGTTCCAAAATTTGGGATATCATCGTGAACCGTTGTAATTTTCTTTTACTAAAATAATTCAAGGTTGTATTTAGATTTTCTAACATTTGAATTTAGTGGTTATGCCTTTTTTGGTATTCGATAATATCACAAAATTACGCTACCCCTCACCCAAATTCCTGGATCCGCCACTGTATACGCGTATATTATTTCATGTTGACATTGATAGTATATGCTGGCAAAATGACAGCACATTGTTGACAAACCACGTTATATGATAAACATGTTGATATCTTCTTCTCATTTTTCTATGTACGGATCATGGAAGGTCATAGTTAAGTAGACATATACATGATTGCCTTGTTTAATTAAATACTTGTTCACAAAACCATGATTCGATAAGTAGGTCTTACAATGAGCATATATATTACGGTTTTTTCACCATATACCCCTGACAAATTTTTTTATTCACCAGATACCCCTACTTTTTTCAGAATTCACCATATACGTCTGAGTGTCTTGAAAATACATTAGAATGCCTTTATGACTAACGGCGGTTAACTCTATTAGTCATTAACCCTAATTAACCCTAAAAAACCTTAAGTAACCCCAATTAACCCTAATTAACCCTAAAAACCCAACTAACCCTAATTCTCTCTCCCTAACCCACCAACATTCAACCACCACCACCTAACCCCTACCCCAGCCCCACAGCCACCCTTCCCCTGACCCTACCCCTGTAGCCCTACCCCCTCCGCCCTCCTCCCGCTCCCCTGCAGCCCCCCCTCCGCGCCGCAATCTCCCATTTTCGTTTCCAGATCCATCAATCCGTTGATCTTTAACGATAATGCTGCTATTTCTTTCTCATTTTGATCTAAGATTTTTTTAAAAATTTCTACACTTTAATTTTTCGAATCATTTGCAAATTATGGAGTTTGATCTTTTCGCATGGGATTTTTCTAAAGTTTTGGAGGTTTGATTTTACGGGGCTGCGAAGGAGGGGCTACGGGGCTGCTGAGGAGGCAGGGCTGCGGGGGATGGGAGGCTGCAGTGGGCTTGCGGGGGTGGGGGAAGAGGTAGGGGCTGCGGGGGGTGGGGTGGGGTGGGGTGGAGGGAAGGGTGTTAGTTGGGTGGTTAAGGTTAGGGTATTAGATTAGGGGTTAGGGTTAGAGGGTTTAATTAGGTTATCCACTAACGGAGATCTAACGTCCGTTAGCCAAAAGGTTATTTATTGTAATTTCTTAGAAACTCAGGCGTATATGGTGAATTCTGAAAAAAGTAGGGTTATTTGGTGAATAAAAAATATTATCAGGGTATATGGTGAAAAAACCGTATATATTATTTAAATTCAGTATACATATTTCACTTTTCGAACTATAAGTATGTTGTCTTGAGAAAAAAATACACACTTAGCTAAAAAAAAGCACATATGGTTTAATAAATGTGCGAACTCATTAAGAAAATATTCAAAAGTTGCAATGGTGATTCTTCTAAGGAATATTGACCAGAATTTTGGGTTGTGTAACAGTTAGATATTGTTGTCAAGCGTCTTGGGAATGACATTATTGAAGTTGGGGTGATTTTTTTGGAACGAAGTGGAAAATAAGGTCTTTATTCCACGCATGACACTAACCCCCTTAGACAAAACAAGTTTTCCTATCATATACAAATTCTGGAGAATTTTTGGGGTGAGAGTTAAATATATTATGGTGAAAAGAAGTTAAATTAAGTTCAGGAGAATTTAGGTGGAGAGAACGCACTCTAAGTTTCAAAGCATTTATGTTATGGAGAGAACGCACCCTAAGTTTCAAAGCATTTCTAAAAAAAAGAAACAAATATATATTAAGAAGTTATAGAATAAAATTGGGTGAATGATATTAAGCACTAAACAAAATATGCGGGGTCAATTAATCTAACTAAAATTTTGTGTCTAAATTGCACAATTTGTGAAAGTGGAAGAGCTTAACTTACCACATGAAATATTGCTATTGAATGTGTTTGGTGAGAGTCAATATTATGATAGAGAAAAAATGGGATGTAAATATGCATAAGTTTGAAGAATTCTAGGGCCCTGGGTCATTTTCTAGCCTAGCTTGGCCATTATAGCAAGATTAAGGTCAACATGGCTCCTAATTCCCAAACCCCCCTGTTGTTGGCCAAGAAAATATGAGATTGGGCTACCAGATGAATTTTCATACTTAAGTTTTTAGAACCTACGCCACACTCTTTAGAGCAACATACTTATTAAACTTTTTTTTTGGAGGAACATACTTAAGTTTTTTTAGGAGGTATATACTTTAATTTTTGGAGCATATGCTTCATAACATCTTTTTCTCCCATGTTAATTTTGTGCTTATTTTGTTGATAATAAAAAAAATGATGTTCGACGTGGTTGTTCTTATGCTCTAAATATAGTAAAACATATGTTCTAAATAGTTCTTGTAGTGTTCTAGATAGTTCTTGTAGTGTTCTAAATAGTCCTTGTTGTGTCTAAATAGTTCTTATTATACTCCAAATAGTTCTTATTGTGTTCTAAATAGTTATTGTTATGTTCTAAATATTTCTTGTTGTGTTCTATATAGTTCTTGTCGTGTTCTAAATAGTTGCACTAGAGTTTTGATGTTTCTAATTTATAAATTTATGAAAAAAAATATGAATAGCATTGTATCCTTTGCTAATACTGATATTACAATCTGAAAAATTAAACATATATCTTAGATGATAATCATTCTACAATGTTTAGAAATTCACAAATTGTTCAAAACATATAACTAGAACATTCAAGAGGAGAATTTGCGCCAGAAACTTCTGCATCACCGTCACCATTATTTATGCATTTTTGGAAGTTAAAAAAAATCAACTGAAAATTAGCAAAAACACACCGAAATTTCTCGAAATTATTTGATAATTACTTACCTTCTTCTTTGGAACATATTGAAAATAATTTAGAACATACTTGAAATAATTTGGAACACACTTAAAATATTTTAGAACATACTTGAAATAATTTAGGACATAAGCTTGAAAATTTAAAACATGTATATATCAATATATGTATATGTGTTGATATGGTTCTACATAAAAAGATGTGTTCGTGTTCTAAAAATTATGACATATGTTCTATAAGTTATTGTTCTAAAAATCATAGCACATGTACTAAAAAGTGTTAAATATGTTCTAAAAACAAAAAGTTAAGTATGTTCTGAAAAGTGTTACGTATGTTCAAAACATAAATTTGTTCTCTCTCTCTCTCTCTCTCTCTCTCTATAATATATATATATATATATATATATATATATATATATATATATATATATATATATATATATATATATATATATATATATATATATATATATATATGAGAATGGGTACTTATGTGAGAACATATATCATATGTAAGAACAAATGTATATTTATAACATACGCAACACGTTTTAGAACATATGCAATACTTTTTAGCACATGCTTAATTTTTTGTTTTTAGAACATATTCAACACTTTAGAACATATGCAATATTTTTTTAGAACAATAATCTATAGAACATATGCTATGATTTTAGAACATGAACACATCTTTTTACGTAAGAATCTAATCAACACATATACATATATTACTATATACATGTTTTTAAATTTTCAAGCTTATGTCCTAAATTATTTCAAGTATGTTCTAAAATTTAAGTGTATTCTAAGTTTTTTCAAGTATGTTCTAAATTATTTTTTAACATGTTCTAAATTATTTCACGTATGTTATACATGATTACAAGTACATTCTAAACATAATTCCAGTAAAATTTTAGAACATGTACACAATTTTGTAGAACATGTACACAATTTTGTAGAACATATACACTATATCTGATATCATATATAATAACTTTTAGAACATATGTAATACTACATATGAAAAATTACAATGTGAGGCAAACTCATCTTATATATCTTATCTCCACAAGCTTTAAATTGCGACTTAGCAATAATTGATCATCATCATCTACCATATCAAATTATCAAAATCATGTATCATCAACACAACTATAGCAAATTTTTAGAACATGAATTTCCAAAGTTTAGAACATGAAATAACAAATTTTAGAACTTGAAATACAAAGTTTTAGAATATGAAATTAAACCTAAATAAAACCAAACTTTATAAATTTTGATAAAGAATTCGTTAAACTTGGTAAGAACCTATGTTGAATTAATGTAACTTTGTTGATTTATATATGAAGAACTTCGTTGAATTTGATATGGAGTTTATTTGAGGAGAGAGAATGTGTATTCTTGAGTAGTGAAAATGGTCATCTTGAGAAAAGAGAACAAACATGAATTCACTCTAAGTTGAATCTTTTATGAAATTTTTTGTTGCACTTGCGAAAAACTTAATTGAAGTTGAACTTGGAGCTTCAACTAAGTCTACATGAGGAAAGAAAATGGGTATTCTTGAGGAGAGAAAATTATTCTTCTAGAGGAGAGAGAATTATTCTTCTAGAGGAGTGAGATATGAAATAAATTCGTAGTTAATGAATGCGAGCTAAAAAGATTGAATTTTAGAAAATTTAATGAAGAATTTAATAAAATTTGTGAAGAACTTGGTTGAATTTGAGTTTGAAACTTTAATGAAGTCTTTTTTAGAAGAAGACATAATTTAGAACATATCACTTAATTTATAGAACATAGGATGTTCTCACATAAAAAATTATTGTTCTCACACAGAGGAGATGTTCTGACAAGAGTCTTTCCCTAAATGTATATATATATATATATATATATATATATATATATATATATATATATATATATATATATATATATATATATATATATATATATATATATATGATGTTCGAGGTCAAACTTTGACCGTTAATTACTTGATAATTTAAAAAAAATAATAATGTTATTATAGTATTTTTTAAGACGAATCCAATAGTATAATTTTTATTTATCATATTATGAGAGATATTTGTGGTCAAAGCAATTTTCCGTAAAGCGTGAATTGGGAGTATATATATATATATATATATATATATATATATATATATATATATATATAAGATCACTTGAGAATGCTCCTTACATGAGAAATGAGAATGAATCTCAACCACAAGATTGGATTAGAGTTACAACACTTGTTCATTAGAGTTATACCCCCGAAAAAACTTTGATCCCAAAAAATAAATTTTTTTTTTGAAATTTTTTCTTCTAAGATTCTTTTTTTGGAGTTACATCACTTTTTCATTATAGTTACATCACTTGTTCATTAGAGTTATAGTGCATAAAATCCATTTTCATTTCTCATGTAAGTATGTATTCTCATATGAACTCAATTCTATATATATAAGTTGGTATATATATTGGATTGGTAAGATGAATTGCCCTACCGGATCGAAACCTCGCACAGGTCAACTCGACTCGGGTTAGCAGGCTAGACACTATGAGAGTAAGGGGGAGGGTAAGGGAAATTCCTATCCTCAAAGTTCCCCTAATGGGAATTGAACCCCCAACCTCAAGGTTGGAAGGCACAATCCCAACCACTAGACCAAGTTTAGCTTGGTAAATAACATTAAATATATATGATTGAATATCTTATAGTTTATCAACTTTTGACGCAATCATCAAATATATATATGTATTCAATTTTGTAGAAATATAAATATTCTTATTAAACAAAAATATTTATGTGTATTTTGCACGGATCCATGAGTTAGTTAGTATATAGATATATTCATATATATAGATATATAAATAGATATTACATATACTTCTTCCGTAACGAAATAAATGTTACACTTTTCAAAAAAGGAATTCTAGGAAAAATTTCTTAATGAGAGATTAATTGGGTTATTAGAGGATATGTAATTAAATTATTTATGAAAATTTCACCAACATGGCCACATACCCACCACCACCACCACCACTCTAAAAACCAGCACCGCCCCCACTAAAATAACCACCACTAGCATCAAACAACCACCCCCACCACCGCAAAAAATACCACCGCAACGCCGACATACTTGCAGCAGCATCGAAACCCACTCCCAAATCACCACCAAACCCACCCCCTAATCACCACTAAACCCTAAACCCACTCCCAAATCACCATCAAACCCTAATCCCACTCCCAAATCACCACCAAACACCAACCACCAAAGGATAAGAAGATCGGGCGAAGAAGCAGAAGAAGATCAAGTTATTACTACCATTTTTAGATTTCCAGTTACATTTATTATGGTATATTGAATTAAACCTCAAAAGGTTTAGTTTCGCCTTAATAGGAAGGCCCAACAAGAGCATAAAGCCCATTGGGCAAAGTCAACATAAGTCAAAGTCAATAGAGGAAGACTATCAAGACCATCAGGAGCTGAAGGTCAAAGAACGGTAAAAGGACGAGTAATTAAAAAACAATCATGAGACGGTTCCACGTGAGGAAGGACGTGCAAGGCTACAGTTATTCAGCGCCATAAAACGGTTGAGATTTGAATCAAATATGATATAAATGTTTTCCCTCCAAGCAAGCATCGAAGTTACATAACACGCTTCTCTATAAATAGAGAAGTGATCATCAAGCAAAAGGACAACGAACAACACACATCAAACTGCATCTCTTCTTTTCTTATCTTAGCCTAGCCTTAGCCTAGCCAACCCCCTTCTAGGGTTATAGCTTAGTTCCTTAGACTTAGAACATGTTCTGGCGCCAAGTTCTTTAATTCTCCGATTGAAGTAAGAAACCATGGAGGTAATAGCCTTCGTGTTTTCCCTTTAATTGTCCAGCCTGGTTTATCCTTTTATGTGTTGTAAAATCTTTCTCTAAGTTTGTGGTATGTATGGGAATATTATGCTTTAATTAAAAGATTAATTATTGTGTGCTCTATTTATTACATTTCGCCTGAATTTAATAGGCGTTGTAGTTTAATCATTTATTAAATTACAACAAAGTACGTTAGCAAGGTTTTATCTAATTAAAACTGGTAACCCCCAGGGACTAAGCCTCCGAAGGCATTCAATATCAAACTATTGGATGTGCATTGACTTGTTTGCAAAGTCAACGAACTGATTTTGCACCAACAAGTTTTTTGGCGACCACAGTGGGAGTAGAAAATTCATAATCAAATTGTGAAGTTTCTTCTTTGTACTTTCGAAAACTAACTGTAAAAAACGATTGTTTTTGTTAAAATGCCCGAAACACGTTCTAAGAAGAATAAGGAAGTTGCTCAGGATGAACCAAGTTTCTACAACATGGAAACTAGTTCTTCAATCCCTCCAGAAACAAGGGTGCATGGCAACAATGGTGAACTAATTCATCATGGTCATGAAGAGTCAGTTGGAGATACCCCACAAAGGGATAACTCATCTCCAAGTAGTACTGGTCGTGGACTTATACACCAAATGTATGGAAAGTTCACGGATGTAGTAAAGAATTTGCTATTAGAAGCCAGAGAGAGTCAGAGACAGCAATTTGACTCTAACTACAGAACTCTAGCCCATGAGTCTGCCAGAGTCTTCACTGATATCCTTCAAAGGATAAGTCAAGAAAATAGAGAAATTAACTCTAGGCAAATTGATAGGATACTTGTAGATATCAATGATACTATGAGTGCAACTTTCACGGCAATGTCTCAATATCTTGCTACTGAAGTAGTTACTCGCCTAGAACCACTAGTCGAAAAACACTATCAGTTAAATGAGAAATTAGTTAAGGCCTTAGAAGAGGTCCCGTTAGATAGAGCAAGGGGAAGTTGTGGCATAGCGCCAGAAGTTCCTCCAATAGGTTACCTTCCAAGGGTACATTTCTCCCATCATGAAACTAGAGATCCACTTATCTCAAACGATCCACAAACTTCCTCCCATGTGCATCAAACAAGGGCAATACCCTTGAGCCATGGAGAGGGTAATCATGGAAATCCTAGGAGAAGTGATGGAATGACAGCGGGCGTGGAGCCAGGCTGGCACCAGGCATCAGGACAGCATCAAGCTTCGCTTTCCATGGGTGTTGGACAACTTGGTGACAACACACACCAATATGGACCATCACAAGGAGGACAGAGGCCAGGTACTTTTGTTGCAAACAACAATAGTACACCATATGCATACACGCCTCCTAACCAACCAACTATGGCTGGTATTCCTTCTACACCTTACGCTTATATACCTCCTAACCAACCAAATATGACTGGTACGCCTCATTATGGGAATATTCCAGGGTATGTTCAGCCCCAAGCTCCATTTGCTCAAACAATTGGTGCTTATCATCAGGGGATGACCACAAATGGACATACGTTCCCACCACAAATGGCACAAGGAGCAGCCAATCCTACTTTAATGCACCACCAGGAGATCCCTATAGGAGGTTATCAAAATCAACCTTTCAATCCTAACCCTAACTATGCATATGATCAGGCGGGAAACATGGGGTATGGGATGCCCAGGAAGGCATCAGGATCCATTGGCAGCACAAGTTGAGGCATTAGTCGAAAGACTAGTAGGTGATAACTCTATGAGTAATCAGAGGCAAGTAGGTCAAAAACCCTACCTTGAATGGATTGATAGGGCCAATCCATTTCCTAGAACGTTTAAGATACCTGACTTTACCTTGTTCTCAGGGAATGATAGAGTTTCTGCTGAAGAACATTTAGTTAGGTTCAATTGTCAGTGTAGAGAAGCAGCTGACAATGATTTCTTAAAACTTAGAATGTTCTCCATGTCTCTAACTGAGACAGCTTTTTGGTGGTACACTAATTTACCACCAAATTCTATCCACTCCTGGCAGGACATGTAAGTGCAATTTACAAATCATTTTGCGCGCACTGAACTAGGAGTGACCCTAAGTGATCCAGCCAGAATCCAAAATGGCTAAGATTAGGTGTCATGTTAGTATTCCTGAAAGAGAGTTTGTACAAATGGCTCAAGAGGGAATGTTAATTTAGTTTCGAAAAAGGTTTAATGGTCATGCCTTTGGCGATTTTGTTGAATTAGTAGAATTAGCTGTAAGATATGAGAGAAACCTATAAGCTGAAAGTGCAGCAAGACACCAAAGTTTCTTTGCTCAGAATGAGAAGCCCTTCCACTTTGCAACTGCACAAGAAGTGGACGTGGCAGAAATCATTCATGGAGTACCTTATAAGTGTTCTCCATTAGAAAAGAAAGAGTTTCTGGCGCCAAAGGATATGAAATCTGGACAGAAGAGGACATATACCTCTGATGCTAAGAAATCCAATGCTATCTTCGATTGGTTGTTATCTAACAAAAAGATAAAACGGGTAGGGAGACATAAAGTAAGAACTGCTGAGGAAGTTAATTAAGGGTAAAAAATACTGTAAATGGCATGATGCAGTAACTCATGATACTTCTGAATGTATTGTTTTTAGAAATAAAATCCAGGATGAAATTCATAAGAAAAATATCACGTTTCCTGATGATGAACATGTGAATGTAGTTGGAATGGATGAGCCATTTGAACTATTCTGTGGTATGGTAGAGGCTAATAATGCGTTTACTGTTACCTTGCAGGCATCTCAAGCTACTGAAGTAGGCAACCAGCTCTTCAATAGATTACTTGATGAAGGAATCTTGGTTATGCCAAAAATAGCCAACGAAGAGGGGCTGGAAGATATGTGTAGATGACACATGAATGGGTCACATACAACAAACCAGTGCCAAGTGTTCAGAGGGTTCCTAACCAGACAATTAAGTCTCAAAAGACTAGTTATCTCATAAATGGAACAACATGCCATGGAGCTAGAAGCATATAAGGCCAGCTTAGCCAAAGCTAAGGCGCCTGCTAAATCCAACCCAGCTCTAAGCCTGATGATGCATGAGGAAAGAGCTAAGACTTATAAAGAGGCTACTAAAAGATTCCCATTGCAAACTAGGGCAATAGAAGGGTTCAAGGCTCTGAGGAATGGAATGTGCTCACAGTGTGCAGACAGGTTAACCTTTGAAATGGTTAGAACTCTGATCATCCAAAATGATCCTGCCTATGTGCCCGCTTATCAGCGTTCACTCCAGAAAAGGTCCAGAAGTCAAGGACCAAGAAAACATGACAGCCCCAGTTCACGTCCTTCCTCAAAAGGAAAAGAAAGGGAGCAAGTCAAACTACCGTGCCCAAAATTCTTAAAATAAGGATGAAGCCCCAGGGGACCAGTGGAAGTTAAAAATCAAACCAATAGTTAAGCCTTTCCCATTGCGAGATGTCCAAAACTTACCCAAAAGTATTCAAAGATGAAAGAGTTGAGTGCAAAAGCTGCTGCAGCAAGGGCTCAAATTAGCACTCAAAATGTGCAGGAGTCCCTGATTGCAAATATAAGAATTGATGAAGAGGCTTGACAGGCTAAAGTCGTATCACCTTATCAAAAATAACCTAAGGTCCACTAACAAGTAGTCAGGGAAGTCAGGATCGAATCCACAGGAAGAAAGTTATACTATTGTATCTGAATTCTAATATTATACTAACTAAATCAGATGAAAATGGTTGTTTCACTGAACTAAGCAAATGACAGAACTATATACGAAGGTAAGAATCAATTAATAAAGAACTAGGACTATGGATCACTATGCATACAATTCGGGAAATCAGAGACGAATAATGACCACCCAATAAGTCAATTTATCTAGGGCACATGTAATTTCTCTCGAACATTACCTCCCTCAAAGATCACCTAGCCGCTCTCGCATGGTCAAAGATCACTATGCCTAATGATTGAAAGCCTATACGAAATCTCTCCTCTCGAAGCAGATTCAATATTGCGATAATAGAAATACAAATCAGGCCTAATTCATAAATCTAGCATGAACGATTCAATCACAGTAAACAATTGAAAAAAAGGGTAATTATACTAATCTATCAATCCCTCATTGCATACGTAGATCCCCACAATCCTAGAAATAAAACTACTCACTCATGCTTGAGAAAACAATAACAAAATCAATGTAAAAATTCATACTTTGAACTATTGCAAATAACTAAGGAATTAATCTAATCAATAATAGAGAAAGCAATAAAGAAGATCACCAAACTGAAGAACTATATTGAACTTGCGAATTATCCAAAGGTTTGATCTTGAATTCAAAATGAAAAATAGTTAACTAGGGTTCTTGAGAGAAACTATGAGAAATAAAGACTAAAAACCAAGATGAATAGTAATATTCAGTTTTTGCTATTTATACTAAACCTAAAACAACTAGGAAAAGTCCTCTAAAAAAATAGCCCGAAAATCATTAAATGCGCGTGTCGGGTAAGTCGCCCGATCGGGCCAAGTATGCCCGAAGAAATCGAGCCGAATGCAGCAGGAGCGCTCAAAAGAAAAGACATCGCCCGATGTAATATGGCCGATACGCCCGATGCAATCTGGCGGCCCACCAGTTCTCAGCATCGAGTCCAAAACATCGCTCAAGCACGCCCGACTAAATCGGGCCGAACCGCCCGATCGGGCTTCGCAACGAACTAACGACAGGGCGAAAGCGCCCAATCGGGCCCGCAACAAAACTGATTATCTCCCTTGCGAGCGCCCGATCGGGCGTGTGCAGCCCGATGAAATCGGGCTCAGGTCCATTACTTCCTTCTTGGATTTAAACGCCAAGTCTTCAATTCTTCCTTTGCTCAAGGGTCCCGGAAAGTATCCTCGGGACTTTGAAAATCCGCATAAAACCTCTCCAGTCCAGCGTAGTGGTCAAATAATAGTAGAAAATAGGGAGATAACTCCCTAAAACCTGCAATTTGACACAGAACAGAAAAGCACAACTAGATGGAGAAAGTTAGCACAAAATGACTCATAAGAGCACCATTGACGTTCTTTTTAGCTTATAAGTAGGGGGAAAAACTCTATATAAACCATAACATCAAGGCTCTACAAGCTGACATCACTAAATTGTTACCTATAGAAGGAGAACAATGTGGTGCATCATCTTTAAAGAATGAGGGCCAGCAGCCTCAAGGAGGTGACTCTCTTATGAATGAGACACTGGGAAATAGCTTTAATGAGGAGTATGATTCAGAGTTTGGATCTGAGGATTTGGACTTATTGGTGTCAGACAGTGACCTAATGTTGGATGGAGACCCACTGATGAATGAGCCTCAAACATAAATGGGAGAGGGCCAAAACATGCAGTGTAATGTGATCATGCTACCAACGGAGTTTAAAAAGTCAGAAGACCAACCAGAATTCTAGACCAATACCACATCATGGGCAGATGAAGTTGAAAAGGAAGAGAGGGCAGGTAAATTTAAAATTACTTCTTCTCGAAGCTTGTCATCTTATTTAATTGCACCTCATAAAAAAGTGCCTAACAAGACATCTCTAAAAGCTAACCTAGAGAAATTAATTATAGACAAAATATTTAGGTCAGTTGATGTTTATAATAAGCACACTAAAGCTTTATTTCTAAATGTTGAATTTGAGGGAGTTCGTTTAGGCAAAGTATTAGTGGACACTGGAGCCACTGTTAATATTATGCCATTCTCTGTGTTCAGAAAACTAGGAAAAACTAGAAAGGATTTGCATAGTATACAAATCAACATAACTGGTTCGATGGTTTATCAGAAAAAGTGGAAGGAATGGCTATCTTAAAGATAAGGGTAGGACCTAAAACTACTTATAATGGGTTCTTCATAGTCGAGAATGGTACTAATTATAATGCCATATTAGAAAGAGACTGGTTACATCATAATTATGTTATTCCATCATCACTCCACCAGGTCTAAATATTGTGGAATGGTGACACTTATGAAATGGTTCAAGCAGATGAGGAAGTTTATCTAATTACATCTCCTGATTCTGTTTTTAATAGGGACTCTCTAAAGTTAGTTCCTATTATCAAAATTGAGGTTGCTCTACAACTTGAGTTACAAACTCACCAAGAGATAGAAGACTCAGGTGCAATTCTCATTGAATAAGTCGAGGACGTCCCAGAAGTTGAAGACATTCAATCAAAATATGAATATGTTCAACAGGCGCCAGACTATGATCAACCACTAGCTCTTATTAGTTTATAGAGTTAGAATGTATTTTTCTTATAAAAGTTTATTATGTCTATAAACCAAGAAGAATGCTGTAATGGGTTTACCCCTATTGTTGATCAAGTTATGAAAGATTTAGTTTTTAGAAAATACCAAGAGGATTATCTTATAAATTCTAATGCATGTTGCTCTACTTTATATGAAAATGAATCCTTAGAAGAGGAGGATGAGAAAGTATGGGCTAAAAGTGAGGATATTAAACAGGAAGTTCATGATCCACTAGAGAAAATAAGTTTAGGGGATAGTGAAAATCCATGTGTTACTTATATAAGTAAGCTCCTAACTAGCCAAGAAAAACAGGAAATCACTAGTGGAAAAAAAGGGAAGGGTTGCGGTCAAAACAACCATAAGGGCTGCGTTTTTGGCCAGCAACCCTTTCCGTAGCAGCCCTTCACTACGAAGGGCTGCGGTTTAGGCCCAAAACCGCAGCCCTTCCAATATGCAAGGGCCGCGGCTTTGGGCCTAAACCTAAAAAATAATTTTTTTTTTTGTTTTTGCATTTTATAGTTCTAAATGTATCCAAAAACAATTACTGAATATATATATTGTTTTTATTTGAGCATCAACACCAGCGCATATTCTAGAAAAAAAATAAACAAAATTATAAAGAACAATACTACAGATCTGGATGAAAAATACTACAAAAACGAAATTAATTATAATTAAATTCATGAATCAACAAGAAACCCTAACATCAAATTAATTCCACAAATTAAATGAAAAAATATAAAATATGAAACAAAAGCCTAACCCTAGATCTGGATAAATTACCACAAATAAATCCGAAAAAAAACCAAAACGAAAATTCTGGATAAATTATCACAAACAAAATCCGAAACAAAATATAAAATACGGAACTAAAGCCCAGCAACTAAACCTAAAATATCACAAGTACAAAAAAAATTACAAAAAAAAATTTAAAATTGATAAAAACTTATGAACCCTAGATCTAGATGCGCGATTGGTGTGCGCGATGGTGATGTGCTCGTTGGTGGTGTATGTGGCCATGTTGGTGGAATTTTCATAAACAAGAAGGGCTGCGGTTAGCCCAAAATCACGAAGGGCTGCGTTTTCAGGCTAACCGCAACCCCTCACTAAAAGGGCTGTGGTTTCCTTGAAAACCGCAGCCTTTCGTGATACGAAGGGCTGCGTTTTCGGGGTAACCGCAGCCCTTCACTAAAAGGGCTGCTGTTTCCTTGAAAACCGCAACCCTTCATACACGAAGGGCTGCGTTTTCCAAAAAACGCAGCTATTCCAGCGCAACCCTTCCTTTTTTTTCCCCTAGTGAATAATAGAAATTCTAAAAGAATTTAAGGACTGTTTTGCTTGGGAACATCGTGAAATGCCTGGCATTGATAGGCAAATAGTAGAGCATAAACTACCTATCAAGGAAGGATTTAAGCCTGTGGCACAAAGTCCGATAAGACTAGCGCCTGAACTGACAGAGCCTATACAAGAGGAAACAGACAAACTTCTCAAGGCAAAGTTTATAAGGCCTTGCCAATATGCTGACTGGATTTTTAATATAGTTCCAGTAGTTAAGAAAAATGGCAAAATATGAATCTGCATTGACTTTAGGGATCTAAATAAAGCAACACCTAAAGATCAATATCCCATGCCAGTAGCTGATCTCCTAATAGATGCAGCATCAAGATATGAATACATATCTTCAATGGATGGTTATGCGGGATATCATCAGTTAAGGATTGCACATGAAGACTGTAATAAAACAGCCTTCAGATGTCCAAAATCATTAGGCTTGTTTGAATATGTAGTCATGCCATTTGGATAAAAAAATGCTGGAGCCACATACCAACGAGCAATGGATGCAATCTTTAAGGACATGATTGGTAAGATCATGGAAGTATATGTGGATGACATACTTGTGAAATCGAATAACTTTTTAGGACATAAGAGCATTTGGTTAAGTCATTCACTAGAATAAGAGAATATCACCTAAAAATGAATCCACTCAAATGTGCATTTGGAGTTAGGGCTAGTAACTTTTTAGGATTTCTCATTCACAAAAATGGAATGGAAATTGACCAGAACAAGGCAAAAGCATTATTGGCAGCCAAGCCACCTTCTAATAAGAAGGAATTACATAGATTCCTTGGACAGGTTAATTATGTTAGAAGATTCATGGCCAATTTAGCTGGAAAAACTAAAAAGTTTTCACCTTTGCTAAGATTAAAACATGAATCATAATTCAAATGGGAATAGGAGCATCAAAAGGCCTTTGACCAAATCAAATAGGATGTGGCAAGTCATCCTGTATTGATCCCTCCAAGGCAAAATGGAAAACCATTAAGATTATATCTGTCTGCCTGTGAAGATTCCATTGGTAGTCTCCTCACTCAAGAAAATGAGAAGGGGCATGAGCAGGCCATATTCTATCTAAGTAGAATCCTGCATGATACAGAAAAAAGATATACCATGGCAGAAAATTGGTGTTTGTGCTTATATGATGCATTAATCAAGCTCATACATTATTTCATGGCATTTACAGAAGAAATAGTATCTCCAATAGATGTCATAAAATATATGATATCCCAACCTTTTATAAAAGGAAGGTTAAGCAAATGGAGTTTACATTTACTACAATTGGACCTTATGTATGTGCCACAAATGGCAGTCAAAGGTCATGCTCTAGCTAATTTCTTAGCAACCCATCCTTGCTGTGACTCAGGAATCATTGATGAAGATATCCTTCCATGAATCTTATTCTTCGATGGATCCAACACCAGAGAAACAGCAGGAGCTGGAATATATATTCTATCTCCTAATAGGATCCCAACTAAATTAGCAGTAACTCTAAAGGGCCCATGTACCAACAATAGAGCTGAATATGAAGCTTTGTTAATTGGATTAGAGATGCTGCTAGAATTGGGAGCTAAGAGAGCAAATATATATGGGGATTCTCAGCTGGTCATTTACCAAATGACCGAAGAATTCAAATGTATATCGTCAGTATCACAGGAATGTGGAAAGAGAGCACAAAAGTTGTCTAAACAATTTAAGGAAACACTTTCATACACATTCCTAGAGAAGAAAACAAAGTAGCAGATCAACTGTCCCAAATAGCTTCTGCTAGAGAGGAGATACCTTCACAAAATGAAGACATCATTCTCCCAGAGAAGATCCTCGAGCTAGCCTCTCAATGAAACTGATAAGTAAATATCAGAGAACATATTGAGAGTCTATAGAATTTCAATATTAAAAGAGGAAAAGGACTGGAGAGAGGAAATTATGAATTTTTCTATGATATACCCCTGTGTTTTTTAAAATTCTACGTTATACCCCTAATGTTTTTTTCTTCTACACTGTACCCTTAAGTTTTTAAATTTTTCTACATAGTACCCCTACGTTAAGTGTACGTAACGTTTACCGTTAAATTCTCTTTACATTTCTGGGCTTCTCTCTCAACCCTCCCCCCTCAGCTTGACCCCCCCCTCCCTCCTCCCTCCCACCCCGTAACCACCATGATCGTCGCCGGCCCAGCCTCCACCCCCTCCCCCTCCCCTTCGATTTCTCGCCCCCCCCCCTCTCCCCTCCGCCCCCTTCCCTTCCTCGCACCGCAGCTGTGAACAACAACCACCACCACCACCCTCGCCATTGTTTTTTAAAAAATCAACCCAGATTCAATCGTGTTTCAACACAAAATCAACACTCGAGATCTCTCTCTTCCATCCGAAACCGCACGATGCATTGAAAATTACTGCGGGAAATCGAGGGGAGGGGTGGGGGCTACGGGAAATCGAATGGGAGGGTGGTGGGCTGCTGGGAAATCAAAGGGGAGGGGTGGGGGGCTGTGGGAAATCAAAGGGGAGGGGGTGGGGGCCTGCGGGAAATCGAAGGGGAGAGGGTGGGGGCTAGGCTGGCGGAGGGGAGCGGGTGGGGGGCTGCGGCGGAGGAGAGGGGGGAAGATGGGATGGGTTAGCGAGGGGAGGGGTTGGGAGGCTGCGACGGTGGAGGGGAGAGGGGGCTAAGGTGGAGGGGATGGGGAGATTTGGGTGGGAGAAGATTGTACTAAACGGAGGTTTGGGTGGGAATTCAAAAATCATTAACGTCCGTTTTCATTAATACACACTAGGGGTATTTTGTAGAAAACTTAAAAAACACAGGGGGTATAGTGTAGAATAAAAAAAAACATTAGGGGTACATTATAGAATTTTAAAAAACACAGGGGTATATCATAGAAAAACCCGAAAATTATTCATTATCTCCAGAACCCAACTGGGACAAAGGTGCCAAATAGAGTCAAAATGGCAGCTACTAAGTTTTATATACAGTTTGGTGAACTACACATAAAGGATCCAGAAGGATTACTTTTAAAATGTGTTGATGTTGGAGAAGCTCTAACCCTCATGGCAGAAATTCACCAAGGGCTATGTGGTGCTCATCAAAATGGCCTAAAAATGAGATGGTTGTTGCACGAACATGGTTTCTATTGGCCTGCTATGAGAAACGATTGTATAGATTATGCTAAAGGTTGCAAAAGATGTCAAAAGTTTGGACCTATCAGTAGGGCACCAGCCTCATAACTTAAGTACGTTCTTAAACCTTGGCCCTTTAGAGGATGGGCAGTAGATGCTATAGGGGAAATTAACCCTGCATCTTCTAAAAAGCATTCATACATCCTAGTGGTGACTGATTACTTCACCAAATGGGTGGAGGCTCAGGCTTTCAACAAGATCAATACTCAGGTTGTATAAAAATTTCTTGGAAGAAAAAATCTTTACAAGATTTGGAATTCCATAAACTATCACCTTTGATCAAGCCACGATCTTTAGAAACCCTGACCTACTAGATTATCTTAATCAATTTGGGATTACTAAGTTGCATTCAACACCATACTATGCTCAAGCAAATGGCCAAGCTGAGGCTACCAATAAGATCATAGTAAAAGGGATCTCAAAACTCATAGACAATAACCAAGAAAATGGGATGAGTTGTTGCTATATGCCCTATGGGCCTACAAGACCTCTAAAAGGGAAGCAACATGAGTTACTCCTTTTAACTTAATTTATGGACATACTCCAGTGATCCCAGCTGAAGTGAATATAAGATCATTAAGGGTAGCCCAACAAATGGGATTGTCAGGAGATGACTATTCACAAGCGATGAACATTGAAATTATGGATGCTCTAGAAGCTAAGGAAGAAGTTTTAGCCAAAATGAGAATCCAAAAAGAAAAGGTTGCTAGGCCTACAACAAAAAGGTAGTGCCTAAAGAATTCTAGGAGAATGATAAGGTTTGGAAAATGTTTCTGCCAGAAGCAGCTTACAAAGATCCACAATTAGGGAAGTGGTCACCTAAGTGGCAAGGTCCCTTTATCATTCATAAGAGAATGTCTGAAAATGCATACGTTTTAAAAAGATATAGATGGCAATATAAAAGATAGAGCCTTGAATGACAAATTTCTAAAGAAATATCATCCATCTATATGGGAACAACATGATCCCGCGTTTCAACGGACACATGCAGAATTGTTTCAAATAGCAAGGGATTATCAAAATTACAACATTAATAATAATGTTATATCTTAGACATTCCAACATTGTCTAACGGCTAAACTAAGGTTTGTAATGGCTGACCAAGCATTACAAAGTTTCTCCTTTTGGAGAATCAAGCTTTGTTGTACAACCATATCTTTTAACATCTCTTGCCTCAAATTGGCAAGCTTGGCTCGTCCTTGGTAATAGCTTCTTCTCTTCAGTATCAATGGAGCTCTGAAGTGAGGACTTCTCACTGATAAGGCTGATCTCCTCTTTATTGATATCAGCCAGGCGATTCTGTAGAGATTGTCTTTCCTTAGAAAGAAGCTTCAGCTTTTGATCAAAAGAATTCACAGTATCTTGGATCTGTTTACTGAAGTTTTTGAAGGATTTGGCTTGAGCTTCCAAAGAAGTTTCCTCTTCTGGAAGTTTGTGAGCTGAGAACTTTGGAGATTGAACTCTTGTTTCAGCATTACATTGTTGAAGAAGGAGAGTTTCTTTGACATAATCAAGGCAAGGTATCCAGTACTCAAAACCTTGAGAAATCAGGGATTCCAAGATCTGCTTAAGTGTCTGTGCAGAAGCCTGATCATAAGGGTTGTCTGTTAGGGTCAAGCAGAGATCTCATATTTCGTCTTCTTGTTTTAAGTGCTCAAGAGACTCATCACTGGAAGAAGGATCACTGCTAGCAGAGGCAGGTTGGTTCCTCACAATGATGGCTGTTTGCACATTAACTTCTTTCCCTCCATCAGACTCTTTCATCACACTTGCTTCTTGTGTGCTTCCCTCTGCATCATAAAGAAGAGAAGCCAAGTTAGCAAGAGAGTGAAGTCTGGTATCATGAGGACATCGACTCATATAGAGGAAGTCTAAAATGAATTCATGAGGATAGAAAGGCAGACCATTCCTAGAAGTAGATGGTGAAGTTGATGAAGAACCTTTGCATACAGAAGTAATCACAAGCTCAGTACTTCTCCGTAAAGGTGTAACCTCTAAAGGAATAACATCTTTTGGAACTTAACTCCCAGTAATAGAAGGGATTGCTATAACAATAGTTGTAGCAGCATAAGAGCTTGGAACTTCAACATTTAAAGGACTTGACTCCAAGGGATCTTCATTAAACTGATGAAATAAGTCCTCATAAGGAGATTCCACATGGAGATGATCAGTTTCTTCCAACTGGGGGGCAACATCTCCTTCCAAAGAGGGAATAACCATATTCTCCAACTGAGGGGCATCATCGCTTGAAAGAAAAGTGGGACGATTGATGACAGGTTCATCAACAGTTACACCCTTTAAATTTAATCCTGGGTCAACCACTCTAGAAGTATCTACTGAAGGTTGGCTGGCAGAGCTAAGAGGTGGTGACTTCTCAGAAGAAGGGTCACTGGGAATCTTAGGCTCATTCAAACCAGAAGAACCTGAGATAAAACAATCAATATTCCAAATAAAAGAGTGAAAACTCCTTACACAAGAGAGTAAAGATGGTATCCATACCTACTTTGACTCCGGGAAGTTTCCTCTTAGGGAAGATTTGAGATATAGTCTTGTTGTCATCTTCATCAGAGGAGATGATATACTGCGGTATCTCTGAAGAAGTCTCCAACTTGGGACGTTTCCTGCTGGAATGTCTCAAAGGTTTGGAAGCAGAGAGACAACTATAATCTCTCTTTTTTGTAGCCTTCTTAAGAGGCCCAAATTGCTCCACTGACCCCTTGGGTTGAGTGTCCTTGGAAGCAGAGAGACAATTGTAATCTCTTTTTCTTGCAACCCTCTTGAAAGGATCAATCTGCTCCATTGGCCCCATGGTTTGGATGTCCTCCACAGTCTGGACATCTCACTAGTAGAATAATTGTTTATTGCTGCGGTCATTAAGTAGCCTATTGCGGCGGTTTTGGCAGCGCAGCAATTAAGGGCGCAGCAACAGGTAAATTACCTATTGCTGCGGTTTTTAACAGCAACAATATAGAAACCTATTGCTGCGGTTCTTACACAAAACCGCAGCAATAGGTATTTTTTTTATTAAAAAAATGAAACCTATTGCTGCTGTTTTTGGTAGGAACAGCAGCAATAGGTATTTTTTTTTTAAAAAAATGAAACCTATTGCTGCTGTTTTTGGTAGAAACAGCAGCAATATGTATTTTTTTTTTAAAAAAAAACGAAACCTATTGCTGCTGTTTTTGGTAGAAACAACAGCAATAGGTGTCAGTGGAGATTTTTTTTTGGCTAGCTAGAAAGGAAAACGACTGAAAAATACAAATAAAATTAGAGAAATCTCATCAACAACAAATCAAGCACCACCAATGTTAATATATATAAAACAAAACAATTGCTAATACATAAGATAAAATTAAAATCCCACATACAAAAAAACAGAGATGTAAAATTAAAATATACAAAAAAATGAAAAAAAAAATCAGAAAAAAATTGTAACACCACCTAACATCAGATACTCGTCGCCGGTGAACTAGAAATGAAACCACAAACAAATTAAAAAAAAAAGAGATAAAGTAGAAGAAGAATACAGAAGAGAAATCGAAAAAACGAGATGAACAGCGGTGAGGAAGTCGTCGCCGTTGACTTCCTCGATGGAGCCAAAACGCGATTTCGAGAAGACTTCGCTGTTGTTGGTGAAGAAAGCGACGACGGCGACGACGGCGAAGGCAACGAAGGCAAAGGCGACGGCGGCGAAGGCAACAAAGGCGTAGACGACGGCTTAGACTTCGCTACGACGAAGATGAACACCGGTGAGGCGTCGTCGCTGAATTAATGTTCGGCGCTGTTTAATTTAGAAGAGTGAGGAGGCGTGAGGAGGAGAGGGAGATGAGAGAGAAGATGAGAGTTCGAAGAGTGAGGGAGATGAGAGAGAAGATGAGAGTTCGAAGAGTGAAGAGTGAGGAGGCGTGAGGGGGAGAGGGAGATGAGAGAGAAGATGAGAGTTCGAAGAGTGAGGAAAACGGCGCCTAAGGGTTACATAGAGGGGTTTATTAACCCTAGCAGACTTTAATACTCACTAGGGACCTATTGCTACGGTTTCTGACAGAAACCGCAGCAATATATTAGAATAATATTTTTTTAATATTATTTTAATATATTGCTGCGGTTTCTGACAGAAACCGCAGCAATATCTGAGCGCCAAATCTGGTCAAAATATTCCACTTTTTTCAAAAAATATCTGTTGGAAATATATTGCTGCGGTTTTCTGTAGAAAACGCAGCAATATGGTTGGTTAAATGGTCAACTATTTAATATTGCTGCGGTTTTTTTAAAAAACCGCAGCAATATGGTTATATTATATTTTACCTTTTCTTTTGTCGTGGTATATTGCTGCGTATGGGTAAAACCGCAGCAATAAGCATTTATTCTACTAGTGTCTCCAAAGGAATCCCCTTGATCATAAGCAGCATCATCTTCATCCTCAGAAGAGGTATGAGGTGGAACCCTTTTGTCTATGGTACTCCAATAGAGCTTGTCATATCTAGAATCTGTTGTCGTACCATCAGTCACTCTTAGCTTCTTCTTGCCAGCTTTCGCTAAAAAGTCAGAAGGAGAGCATAAAGAAGGTTTAGTAATATTTACTCCCGCTAAAAGTTATAAAATAACTGAGAATAAAATTACTTACAGCCTAAGAAGAGTTGATCCTCAAAGTTCACCAGAGCATCAAAACATGTTGAGTTGTTTGGGAATACATGATCCCACCACAGATGGAAGCCTTGTACAACTTTAGTGATCCATTTCCAGGGAGAAATGGACATGGAAGGAAGGCTGAGAGTTTTACTCTGAAGGGCTCTACCCTCTTTAAAACGACCCCTTGGCGTCCAAGGATCATTGCGGGTCAAGAAGTAAGGAATAGCTAGTGGTTGGACCAATCCAAATTATTTAGCTACCAGCTGTGGATTGTAGGCTTCAAAGCCAAAGTACTCAGGCTCAGCAGCTATTAAATCCCTAGACCTAAGAACACTGCTCCAAAAGTTTCCACTCCCTAAGGAACTATAGTGGATGTTAAGGGATTGTAGCCAAGCAGGCACTGCTTAATGGCGCTAAGTTTCATTTTCAACAGAAACAACCATCTTGCCTGGGAAAGTATTCCAGATACCAGGATTGGACCTATAAACCAAGAAGTATAAGAGAATAAAGCTTGGATGCCAAACCTCATCTGGAGATACAAGATTGAAGCTGACTTCACCATAACAGCTACAATCATCACGATTAGAGAGGAACAAAAGGGGATCAAAAAAGAGATCTTCCTCATCAGGACCCTTAGAGGCTTTAAAAGCAGAAGAGGGATCGAGAACCATCAGACAAGGTAAATACATATGGCCCCAGCAAGTCAAAAGCCATAGAGGACCAAATCCCTTGTTAGTAGAGAAAATATGAGATTCAGAGGTTTGAATTCCAAAACATTTGAAGGATTCTCTACTCCTAAAAAGACATCTAAAAAGTTGTCCTAATAGAACAGGAGCCAAAGCTAATTATTCAGATTAGAGGAGATGTTAACAGCTAGAGATAGCCATAATGTTACTACTCCTCCATCTCTAGACATCATTAATTTGGAAAATGCAAAGGTAAGAAAAAGTACTTCCTCTTGAGAAGTAACTTCCTCACTAGCATCCTTATTGATGAAGAAATCAATAAATTTCTGAAAGCCACATTTGCTAGCACTAGCAGAAGGACTAGCAATGTGGCGAAAGGTTGATAAACACTGACTATACAACTGATTATGTTCCTTGACATGGTGAAAAATAGGAAGATCAATTCCATATTTACCTGTTGGAGAAGTCCTAGTAATGAAGGCAATATCAACCAATGTTAAAGTGATTGGTTTCCACTGGAACAAGAAGCAATTGATGGCAGGGTCCCAACAGGCCAACAAGGCAGTAGACATAGCCCCATCAAAGAGAATGGTTTCATAAGAAGCTAGTCTCAAGAAGGGTAATATCTTGTTCTTAGACCATTTGTCATGAAAAGGTTTCATTCGCAGAAACCATGCTCTTGCATCCACCCCTGAGATCCAACATTTAAAAAGTTTGCTGGTCAAAGGCCAATGCAAATGTTGGAGAGATTTTGGGCCAAATGGAAGCGTTTTGGGCTTATTATCTTCTAAGACAATATGGTCCAAGAATGGATAACATTGTTGCTCTAAAACAACTTGGCGCTTTGGTTTTTGAATCTTGAAAGGAAAACAAGGACCAATAGTGGCAATTCAATCCTCTAAAGGAGTATTAGAGTCAGAGCTTTTGTTCACATACCAGAACACCTAAGACTTATAAGTCACAAGGTTCACTCTAATGGCGTTGCATAATTGACGAGCTGCCTCATATTGCATGGCATCACGTTTTTTCGCAAGTGCCTCACGAATCTCATCTTCACAAACTCTTTCAGTAGACATGATGAATTGAAGTTTTGTGATGGTTGTGAATTCGTAGAGAAATGTATTAAAATGGTCTGAAAGATCTTAAATTTTCCTAAAATCCTTGAAACGGGTATTAATGGAGAAGACAACCAAAATGGAACAATAAAAGAAGAAAACACGTATAGAATGCGTGATATATTTTATTTTGGATCATGTTGTATATGGCCATGTTAATATCAAGTTTTAACAAATTAAAACATAGGGTCCCAAAGTCATATTAAAAGAAGCTCATTCTAAAGGGCGTGTGACTTGGAAGCCCATTTCAAGGGGTGTGTTACTTAGAAGCCCATTTCAAAGGGGCGTAACTTTTCATTTTTCAAGAGATGGTAAAACTCTTTATAAAAAGGGGTAAGTGTAATAATTTTGACACATTACTCATCTCTTGAAACAACACTCTCAAAAAACCTTCCATATTCCAAACCTTCTCAAAAAACCTTCTTCTCCAGACATGGATGCCCCTCAACCATCAGCCGAGTCCTGCATTACTGGGACTCAAGAGGTCAACCCACAAGAGGTTGACCAGCCCTTCATCCCTCCTCCAGAGATACCAGAGGAGAGAGAGGAGGAAGAAGAGGAAGAGGAAGAAGAAGAAGAAGAAGAAGAAGAGGAAGGAGAGGAGGGTACTCCTCCACCATCAGATAAATCTGATGATGAGGATGAGGATGAAGATGATGATGAGCCCGCCACCAAGAGGAGGAGGGTTGACGAGGAGGATTTCCTCGAGGAACCCTTCGCGAGGGAGGAACGCTTCTTCTACCCACCTAGAGATGGCTCCAGTGATGATGATAAAGATGATGATAACACCTCCATTGAAGACTCTGATGGCGACAAGCCACGGTCTCCAAGGGACTAAATTTAGGCCTAGGATTTAGAATTCAAAAATTCTAAGTAGGTTGTAATTTTTATTTTAATATGAAAATTTCAGCTCTAGGTTATAGATTTTTTTTTTAATGAAATTTAAATTTTCTACATTTGGTCCAAAGTTCTATTATCTTATATTTTGTTTGCATTTATTTATCTATTTTGCTCAATTAAAATTGTGCAAATTAATATATTATTAAAAAACAAACCGTCAAATCAAATAATGCAAAATCTCTACGGGTAAGATTAAATGAAATAAAAATAAGTTGTCTCTTGGGATACTAAAACTCTTCACATGTATTAATGAGATGGAAAAAAGTTACTTCTAAAAAGTAATAATTACCGTCCAACTGCACATGCCACTAGTGGCAAACTCCAGAAGTGATATGACACACTAAAGAGTTAGTGGCCATACCCATTCTTACCCATTAGGGCCTCAATTTGAAGTGGTTAAGATCAGTTATAAAAATAATGTGATATATTATCTGAAAAGATAATATCAAACACTTCATATATCCCTAATAAATAGAGATGACAGTTGTAATAATAGTATTATAAATACGTTATTTTAACTCTGAAATTCTTCATTCCAAAATCTTTGTTTCACCATCAAAACCCTAAAAGTTCTTGAGTATGGCAAATCAACAAAACGCTCCTCCATCACTCTTTCCTAGAAAATGTTGGAGGCACATATTTAATA
Organism: Beta lomatogona; assembly: GCA_947646795.1. Classification (NCBI taxonomy): domain Eukaryota; kingdom Viridiplantae; phylum Streptophyta; class Magnoliopsida; order Caryophyllales; family Amaranthaceae; genus Beta; species Beta lomatogona. The sequence continues at coordinate 377,508 of CANSNZ010001069.1, forward strand.
GAGACATTACACAGGAAGACTGGGAAGAATTCAAGGAAGAAGAAATGAAAATAAGGCAATCCAAAATCATCAAGCTTTTTGGAAGGGACCCAAAGGTCCAACCTGGAGATTTGGAGAAACAAAGGTCCAGTGCTGCTATTATGGGAAGTGATGTGGACTTCCTAGCACTGAATTTATGGCCAAAAATGGAGAAGGGAGAACTGCTAAAGCTACTACGCGTTTGCAAAGCATGGGGAGAATGCATTGCAAAACAGCACTTTCCTCCTGAACTCACATTGAAGTACAACAGATCTATAATCTGTGAGGGTAGCATGGGTGTTTTCAACTGAAAATACAGGCTAGTCCAAATAGACGAAAATATGAGTTACAAAAAACTCATACAGTACAAGTGCATTTGTCTTCTGTGGCAAGAACGCTTAGGGGAAGGAAGTATCTCTATGCTCCCAGAAGATTATTGGGATGATGATGAACCTGATGTTGATGAAGAAGAAGAACACAAGTCACCATTAGTTTTATCCATCTCCGCGCCTGATAGATCAGGCGATATTTTAATTTTTTTTTTAATTCTAGTGATAGTGCATATCTTGAATCCTTTTTAGGAAACTATGTAACTACTTGAATTAAGTCAATAAACATCTTCTTAAAGATGTTTTATGATCAAGAAATATGATTTCAATTAATGAAGTAATTTTTATTTATGTCATTCCTTCTTACTGCCACATCATATAAAAATTGTGGGCTTGATTATTGTTCATAAAATGAATAATAAACCCAAGGAGGTAATTTTAGGTCCAAACGCGTAAAAAGTAGCATATAAATTTTAAGACTTATCAACAAATTGATAACTTTAAAACAAATGATAATTAAGGAAAAGTCAAAAAGCCTCTCCAAAAGAGGTTAAAAGTACTTAATTATTTACTGACCCCAGAAGTCTCAAAAGTTATGACAAAAATAATCATTGAACAAATGGGCTGGTTATTTAAAGGGACCTAGCCATAGCATACTAGCATCACATTTTCATTTCAAAAAATCAAAATGAATAACGAAGCACATGCAAACATGGCAGCTGAGTTTGATGATGATTGTTTTAATCATCGATTCACCCTCAACAACATAGAGGAAGATAAGGTATTTTCCATCACAAATGAAAGAGCCTGATGGACTGAGAAGATGGCACAGATCTTTGGCGATGAACTGGTAATGGGGCCAAGAGATCCCGGGCTGGCTGAATCAAGCGCTACAAAGGTCAGTTCTAATATCGATCTCTTGTCTACCCATATATGACCCAAATTGGATGGGGAATCACAAGATAAACTGCTAACAGTTTGCAAGAAGTGGGGAAAGGAGGTTTCCACTATCTTAAATTTCCCAAGACCTCAAAGGATGAATTGGGTTTATGCCAAGAATCTAGTTCTTTCTTGCACTCAGTCCTCCCTCAAAGTGGTGAGGATAGAAGAAGGTCAAGATGAGCGCCAGGGGAGGATAGTACACTTTAAGTGTATGTGCAAACTATGGGAGCTATTGGTCCAAGAAAATTTCTTTTCATGGATGTATGTTGCATTGATTGACAGGAGATACGCTTGGGACAACAGCAACCACAGGACCCTCTTCGAGGCAAGGTTCAACAACTCCCCTGAAAATGGTCACTACTTTGGAGTTACCAGGAGTAGTGCAGGGCGCGAGTTAGAAGCCGATGAGTATGAGGCTATGGTAGAGACAGTATGTAGGGAACATTTTCAAATGTTATCTCTAGATGCAAGTCCTTTCAATTGAAAAGTAATTAATGATTTTATCTTCATAAAGATAAGTCATAGTATAAATGTAATGAAATTAACTCAAATGGTAATCTTATTAAATATATTTTCAATATTTCAATTGCCTTAACGTTGGTTTTTGGTTCACCAAAGTGAAGTAAAAACAATTATGCGTCCATCTATTAATTAAATTCCCTAAAAAAATGTTTCTAATTCCCGTGAAATTAGACAATTAGGAAAATTATTGGACGGTTAAAACATCCAAGTCTTATATATATATATATATATATATATATATATAAGTGTGGTCTCTAAAAGATTCAAAAACTTAAATCAAAATGGATTATACATATCTTCCCATGTTTCGTCAATATGCTCCAGAGCATATGCCATATCCATTAAAATGCCAAAATCATCACAAGGCATTGAATGTCATATCTGGAGATAAGGATGAATTTATTAAGAATGAATCAACTAAATGGGTTTCTTCTATTCAAAAACATTTTGGAAATAATCCTATCATGCAATAGGACCTGAAAAATAAAAGAGAATCTAAGGCCTTCCAAATAGGGTCCAATTTAGATCATGTAAAAGAATGGGTATTTCCTAAACTCGAAAGGAATGATCAGGTTACATCTCTTCTGGTTTGCAAATTTTGGGGCAAAGTCATTACAGAAGAAATATGGAAACCTCACATGCCCTGGAGATATCTAAAAAAGCTCTTTGTCAAGGGAACTACAAAGAAAGTAAAAGTCTATAGAATGGTGGATGGGTCATCATCAAGAGATGTGGTACAATACAAATGTGCATGTCAGATTTGGTACGATCTCATGGCCTATGATGTAAGACCTTGGTTATCACAAATAATCATGCAAGTACACATCCTGAAGAAACTTTCTTAATAGATTTCACAATGGCTAGAAAGCAAGGTGAAGGAATACATGAAAGACTATTCTTTTCAACGAAATTTAGCCATCCCAAAAGAGCGTTTATTGACCACCTTAAAAATAATGGAGGAAGTCACATTCAGAATACTACTGGATGATATTGGCTACAACCATTAGAAGTCTTTCTCTGCTCATAATTTGTGGGTGCTGAGTACATCACTCTACAAATCAGGGGGGCAATTTGTTACTACTATTTTTAGATGTCCAGTTACATTTATTATGGTACATTGAATTAAACCTCAAAAGGTTTAGTTTCGCCTTAATAGGAAGGCCCAACAAGAGCATAAAGCCCATTGGGCAAAGTCAACATAAGTCAAAGTCAATAGAGGAAGACTATCAAGACCATCAGGAGCTGAAAGTCAAATAACAGTAAAAGGACGAGCAATTAAAAAACAATCATGAGACGGTTCCACGTGAGGAAGGACGTGCAAGACTACAGTTATTCAGTGCCAGAAAACGGTTGAGATTTGAATCAAATACGATATAAATGTTTTCCCTCCAAGAAAGCATGGAAGTTACATAACACGCCTCTCTATAAATAGAAAAGTGATCATTAAGCAAAGGACAACAAACAACACACATCAAATTGCATCTCTTCTTTTCTTAGTGTAGCCTAGCCTTAGCCTAGCCAACGCCCTTTTGGGGTTATAGTTTAGTTCCTTAGACTTAGAACATGTTCTGGCGCCAAGTTCTTTAATTCTCCGATTGAAGCAAGAAACCATGGAGGTAATAGCCTTCGTGTTTTCCCTTTAGTTGTCCAGTCTGGCTTATCCTTTTATGTGTTGTAAAATCTTTCTCTAAGTTTGTGGTATGTATGGGAATATTATGCTTTAATTAAAAGATTAATTATTGTTTGCTCTATTTATTGCATTTCGCCTGAATTTAATAGGCGTTGTAGTTTAATCATTAATTAAATTACAACAAAGTACATTAGCAAGGTTTTACCTAATTAAAACCGGTAACCCCCAGGGACTAAGCCTCCCAAGGCATTCAGTATCAAACTATTGGATGTGCATTGACTTGTTTGCAAAGTCAACGAACTGATTTTGCACCAACACAAGCGAAGAAGAAGGAGATTGGGTTGGAATTGGTGTCGAATTTCGAAGATCGGTGGCTCGTGGGTGTTGGTCGATGCTCGTGGTTGTTGGGTGAGGAGAGAGAAGGTGGATCGGGGTGGGGTGAGGACCACGACGATAGGTCGGGGTGGGGTGAGGAGTGAGAAGGTGGGTTGTGGTGGGTTGAGGAGTGAGAAGGTGGGTCGAGGTGGGGTGAGGAGAGACAAAGGTCATGTGAGGTCAGAGGTGAGGTGGGGTGAGGAGAGAGAAAGGTCAGGTGAGGTGAGGAGAGAGAAATGAGATGGTCAGTGGTGGTGGAAGAAGAGATGGGTTGTTATTAGTGATTTAATTAATGGTTAAGTATACATAGGTTGGTAAAAATGAAAGTGAGTTTCTCTTTAGCCGCCTGCTAGGGTTTTGAGCGTGTCAGTCTTGGATCACGAGTCGATTTTCTCTTGTGTGAGTCGATTGTCCCTTCCGAGGGATTGCTTTTGACTTTTCACGATGGACGATGAAACCATTGCTCAATGGTCGACATTGAAAATTGCGGAGGATGAAGGAACTATTGTTGGCTTCGATGAGATTAGCAAAGAGGACGCTGACCAAAGCATCGAATTGGCGCTGGTCGGACGTGTCATGACGATGCGACCATACAATTTCGAGGCTTTTAAACGAACCATGAATCAAATCTGGGCAATCACCAAAGATGCCTTGTTTCGACCGATTGAAAACGGACTATTTGTGGTCCAATTCGCAACAACAAGGGATAGGGCGAAGGTTTTGGATGGCAGGCCATAGACCTTTGACCAACACCTTATGATGATGGATGCGATTGAAGGAGGGTTACAACCTTCAAATATAGATCTTAATCGAAGCCCTTTTTGGGTTAGATTGTATAACTTGCCGCTCGATTCTCGATCTGAACACCATATACGATTGATAGGAAGCACAATGGGGGATGTCTTGGAGGTGGATACTGATGGGATCTTATGGGATCAATATGCTCGGCTTAAGATCTTGATGAATCTCACGAAACCTCTTAGGCGAGTGCAGCGAGTTCGAAGTAGTAATGGGAAGGTAGTGATGGTAGAAATCAAATACGAAAGGCTGCCGACGTTTTGTTACATGTGTGGATTGATTGGCCACATGGAACGGGACTGTGGAGAGGATGCGGATGACGGGCGCGGGGTTGAGAAACAGTGGGGGGCATGGCTTAAAGCTTCTCCAAGGCGATGGGGTATCAAAAAGGAGGAAGCAAGGCGTTTTAGTCTTGTTCGAAGGTTTTGAAGTTTGATAGTCCTCCCGACAATTTCCCAGGGTGATGCTGCTCGGTCTCCACCAACTATGGAGGGTCACCCAATTTCTTCTCCTAGCACTATCCAGGTATTTCATAGTGAAAATGGGGGTATCATTAATGCAGGGGGGGAGGGGGAACATAGTGGCGGATCCAGGAATTGTGCTACGTGGGTTCGGAGTTTTTCGAACATAAATTCTAAATTACATTTTACTGTATATATTTTTTGGAAAGGAGAATTCTCTTGCAAGAAAGGGGAGAAAATGGGCATACTTCTTAAAAGGGGTGAGAATCGAACCCTTGTCATAAGGGTGGAAGGAGGGTCTCACAACCACTTAGTCAACCTTCGTTCTCAATTACATTTTGCTATCTACACTTACATTTTTTTTAAAAAGGAAAACTTTCAACAATTGTACTTAGCAGAGCTTCTATTCTTTATATATATCTATGATATGAAACATGAAAAAAACTGAAATATTAGCAACTACCACAAATATGAAATCCAAAATGATTAATTAACAACGAATCAACACAACAACAATAATAAGCTCTTTGCATTTTGGGTGATATTGAGCTCTGTCAATAATTTTGTTTGTGAGAAATAAAACATAAGATAAACAGAGGAATTAAAAAAAAAAGAAAAAGAAGACAATGAAATAAAGAAAAAGAAGATAGAGAAATAAAACATAAGACAAAGGATGGAAATAAAGAAAGAAAAAGAAGACAGAGAACTAAAACATAAGACAAAGGATGGGAAATAAGAAAAAGAAGACAACGAGACTCTTCCTCTAAGGAATCGAACCTGCGACACTTAAGTACTTCAAGCTATTGCGCGCGGACTTCACCACTGAGCCGCATTGTTATGTATCTGACATACAATGCTTTGCGTGTATCTTATACAAAAGTTTGCTCTTTATTTTTCCTCCTGATTTTTTTCCCGGATCCGCGTGGGTTCAGTTGAACCCACTGAACCCACGCTGGATCCGCCATTGCCGGGAACATAATGCTGTGGGAATTTGTATGCGTGTTGGGGGTGAGGGGTTTAATAATGTGCATGTAGAAGGAGACAAACTTACAATAAATGAGGGAGTTGGTGGGGTAATTGAGGGAGTTGGTTAGGAGGATTTTGGACAGGGGTTAGGGGTTGTTTTTAATGGGAATGTGGGAGACGTGGAAGTGGGGGAGGGGCAGGGTGTTGGGATATTAAATGCACATGTAGTGGAGGGGGATAAAAAGGTGGATATTGGTGGAAACTTGTCTTTTTCAATTGGATGCTATTCTGCTTTATCTGGTAAACAAAAGAAGATATTCGAAAAGGCTTCATTGGCTCTTAAAAAGGGGGTGCAGGGGTGGTGGTGGTGTGTCAGAGGGGTCTCGAAAGAAAAGGAAAAGTGTCATGGATGTGGAGTCTGGAATGGATGGTGAAGATGTCATGATGGAAAAGTTGGACATAGCAGGTAAAAGGTTGAAAGTGTTTTGTAATGTTGATGGGGATGAAAATTCCTTAAAAGTAGCGGAGGTTGGTGATTCCCAACCCCGCGAAGGACAATGAAAATTTTCAGCTGGAATTGTCAGGGTATGGGCAACCCTTGGACAGTTAGAACTCTTCAAACATGGTGTTGGAGAGATCATCCAAATATGGTTTTCTTGATGGAAACTATGATTAATTCGAAAAAACTTCAAATTGTTAAAGAAAAGTGTGGTTTTACAGATGGTTTATGTATGAGTAGTGTGGGTTTGTCGGGGGGGAATAGGCTTTTGGTGGAGGGATGTGAAGGTGGGGGTTATTTCTTATTCGGCTCATCATGTGGCGGTCGAGGTGAGAAATGATAATGATATTCCTGTGTGGGTTGCTTTGGGGATCTATGGCTGGCCGGATCAGGTAATAAACATTTGACCTGGTCTCTTATGCGTGAAATCAAAGCTGCTACTTAGCTTCCAGTGGTTTTTTTCGGTGATTTTGATGAGATTCTTCATGCTTCTAAAAAGGAGGGAGGGGTGATTAGGAGTGAGAGGCAAATTGATGCTTTTAGGGAAGCAGTGGAGTTGTGCGAGATCCATGATTTGGGGTATAGGGGTGGATCTTTTACTTGGAAAAGGGGTAATGATGAAACGAATATGATAAGGGAGAGGCTGGATAGATTCTTAGCTAGTGATGGATGGGACGATCTATTCCCTCATGCGAGTGTTCGGAACTTCCCCATTTACAGGTCCGATCATGCACCGATTTTGCTTGAAACTGATATGGAGGGTCGGGGTCGAAGGAAGGGTAAAAGATTTCATTTTGAGGCTCTTTGGCTTTCAAATCAGGAGTGTTCGAATGTTGTTCAACAAGCTTGGAGTATGAATAGGGGTTCGAATATCAAAGAAAAAGATAATGACTGTGCCTTGGCTTTGAGTGGGTGGGCTGATGCCACCTTTGGTTACATTAAGAAGCGCATCAAGTTGAAAGAAGAAGAGCTTCAAGTGTGGCAAAATAAAGCGCCTGATGGGTTGATGATTGAAAAATGTAAGGCGATTGTGCAGGAGTTAGATGAGCTTAACAGGTTACATGAATCTTACTGGCATGCTAGAGCTAGAGCAAATGAGATGCGGGATGGTGATAAGAACACTTCTTATTTTCATCATAAAGCAAGCCAGAGGAAGAAGCGTAACATGATTCACAAGCTTAAAAATGATGAAGGGGAGTGGAGGGATGGTGAGGAGGATGTGAGTAAGATTATTTCTGATTATTTTACTAACATCTTTTCTTCTACACTCCCGACGGATTTTGATGCAGCTTTGGAGGGTCTCACGGCCAAGGTGACTGCCACGGCCAATGAAGCTTTGGTGTCGATTCCAACAGCAGAGGAGATAAAGACAACCTTGTTTCAGATGCATCCTAATAAAAGCTCCTGGGGTGGATGGTATGCATGCATTATTCTATTAGAAGTTTGGCAAATAGTGGGGAGTGACATTGTGCAGTTTGTTCAAGAGTGGTGGAGGGGAGAGGCGTAGATTGAGATGCTGAACAGAACTTGTATTGTGTTGATTCCTAAATTCCCGAATCCTCAACATATGGGAGATTTTAGGCCGATTAGCCTTTGTACTGTCCTCTATAAGGTGATCTCTAAGATGATGGATAATAGACTTAAAATCTTTCTGTCATATCTTATATCGATGCACCAAAGTGCTTTTGTTGCAGGCAGGTTGATCACAGATAATGCTATGATTGCTTTTGAAATCTTTCATCATATGAAACGAAAGGGAGATAGTAGATCCGGGCTTATGGCTTTTAAGTTGGATATGAGTAAAGCCTACGATCGTGTTGAATGGTCTTTTCTAGAGAAAGTGATGCTCAGACTTGGTTTTTGTGCGGATTGGATACGCAGGGTTATGGATTGTCTATCTAGTGTATCATACTCTTTCAAACTGAATGGGCGTGTGGAGGGCAACATTATTCCATCGAGGGGACTTTGGCTGGGAGATCTATTGTCCCTATATCTTTTTCTCCTATGTGCTGAAGCTTTCTCTGCATTATTATCTAAAGCAGCCGGTGATGGTTTGATTCATGGAGTTCGAGTATGTCGCTCTGCTCCCCGTATCTCTCATTTATTTTTTTGCTGATGATAGTATTTTGTTTACTAGAGCTACACTTCAGGAATGCTCTGTTGTGGCTGATATTCTCAGTACGTATGGAAGAGCATCTGGTCTGCAAAATTTATTTCGATAAATCTGAAGTGTCTTTTAGTAAAAATGTGGAGAGTAATAGGAAGATGGAAATTCGTTCTTTATTGGGTGTGAGAGAGGTGGAGAGACATGAGAAGTATATAGGGCTCCCGACGATGATTGGTAGGTCGAAAAAGATGATTTTTTTCGGTGCTTAAGGAGAGGGTGTGGAAGAAACTTCAAGGCTGGAAAGAGAAGCTCCTATCTCGGGAAGGTAAAGAGGTTTTATTGAAAGCTGTCATTCAATCTATCCCTACATATATGATGGGTCTGTTTGCAGTGCCGGAGTGTATTTTAAATGAGATCAATTCCATGTGTGCAAGATTTTGGTGGGGAGCTCGGGGTACTGAACGAAAAATGCACTGGGTGAATTGGGAAAAGTTGTGCCTTCCAAAATCCTATGGGGGGTTGGGTTTTCGCAATCTCAAAATTTTTAACCAGGCTCTTTTGGCCAAGCAGGGGTGAAGGCTGTTATGCGATACAAGCTCTTTAGCCCACCGAGTGGTGAAAGCTCGATACCTTCCGCGAACGATTTTCTCTTGTGCTCGGAGAGGTTTTGACCCAAGTTATGTTTGGCGTAGCATTGGGGGGCAAAAGCATTGTTACTAGAAGGGCTGAAGTGGCGAGTGGGAGATGGAAGTAGCATTAGTGTTTGGGAAGACTCTTGGATGCCGAGTGAGTCAGCTGTGGTGGTCCCCACCCCCAATATGGAGAGTTCTGCAGATTTGAGGGTCTCAGATTTGATAGACTTTGATGGCCAATGGATTGAATTCGCATTGACAACGCACTTCACCGACAATGATGCAACCTTGATTAGAGAGATACCTCTTAGTAACCGCAAGCCTGGAGACATTCAATATTGGTGGCCGGCTTCGAATGGTGTGTATTCAACGAAGTCTGGGTACCGGTTGGGAAGACTTGGGCATTTGCGGGGGTGGGCAACACGTTTTGGTGGAGATAATAGCGAGAATTGGAAGGCGATATGGAATCTCGATGGGGCCCCAAAGCTTTGTCACTTCTTATGGAGAGCTTGCACAGGCGCTTTGGCTACTAAAGGGAGACTTAGAGATCGTTATGTCATTGATGATGGAGCTTGTAATCATTGTAATGGTGAGCAAGAATCTATAACTCATGCTATTATCCTTTGTTCGCTTGTTGCCCCTATTTGGAACAATTCTCCGTTTTCTCATTATGTGGTGGATGGGCCAACCTCTTCTTTTATGGAGTTTTTTTGTGTGGATTCGATCAAAGCTGGTTCATAATGATTTGCTCTCTTTCTTGGCACTTACATGGGCTGCGTGGTCATATCGTAACTCGGTTGTTTTTGAGGATCCTTGGAATAATATTGAGGTAGGGGCTGTTGGTTTTTTGAATTTAGTGAATGATTATAAGAAGTATGCTGCTTCGGTGCATCAGGTCTAGATTGCAAAGCCATTCCCATCGCGAGCAAGCTGGGTTGTACCTGCAGCAGGGTGGTATAAGCTGAATTCTGACGCTGCTATGTTGGGAGGAGATGAAGTTGAGCTGGGCGTGGTTGTGAGGGATGATCGTGGGTCTGTGGTGTTGGTGGCGGTGAAGAGGATCCATGCGCGTTGGAATGTGGCTCTAGCCGAAGCTATGGCTGCCAAGTTTGGGATGCAAGCGGCTTGAAGGCATGGCTTTAGCTCGATCGAACTTGAATGTGATGCGAGCAATCTCTCCAAAGCAATTTTTTTGAAGTGCTTTGGTCGGTCCCCCTTAGATCTTATGGTTGAAGATATATGTTTGCTTGGAGATAGTTTAGATAATTTTTCTATTTGTCATGTTAAACGGGGAGGGCATACAGTGGCTCACTCAGTTGCTCGTCTCCATCCTTCTAATGGGGTGGAGGAAGTTTATGTAAACTCTTTCCCGCAAGGTGTTTTAGCCTTAGCGGAGTTGGACGTTAGTTAATAATACTTATTCATGTTTCCCTTAAAAAAAAAAGTATACATAGGTTGGTTTCATTAAGGGGGCGTTTGGTTATCATGGGGTAAAGGGAATGGAATCAAGAAAGGGGTAGAGGGGGAAAGGAATGCAAAACCCTTATATTATAAGTGTTGTTTGGTTGGTAACATTGTCTTTCCTTTTTCTTCCTCCTCTTACTATTCCTTCCACCATAGCACCACCACATTCCCCTCTCTTGCTATGCTGCTGCCGCCCCTCCCCACCCCATTACCGCCGCACCGCCACCCTTCCCCTCCCCTTCCGTGCACCGTCGTCCTTCCCCCTCCCCTTCCCGTGCGCCGTCGTCCTTCCCCCTTAAAACGGAAACCCTAAAAGTTCCACACCTCCTTCCCCGCCGCCTCTGACGCCTAATTTCCCCTTAAATCCTTCCGTCTCTTGTAGATCTGGTGTTATTGGGTGCGAGGGATGGTGTTTTTGAGTGATATGTGGTGTTTTCAGATGGCCTCGTGATGTTTTCGGGGTTGTGCACCGGTCTCGGGTGGGTGGGGCGTTAGATTTGGGGTGAATGGACCAGGATTGCGGTGACTGGGCTAGGGGTTTGGGTGGAGATGCGGGGATTTTGGCCGGAGACGCGGTGGTGTCGGGTGGCTGGCCGAGATTTTGGTGGCTAGCGTGAGGTTTCACGTTGAAGGTGGTGATTTCGGTGGAGAAGTAGTGGTTGTGGTGGCAATGTGGTGGTTGTCAAGGTGACCATGGAGTAGAGGAGAGAAAGGGTAAGTGATACCTTGGGTAGGGGTGGGGAATCAATGTAGAGGAGTTAGGGGGTAACCATGGGGTAAAGGGAATGATTGAATACACCTAACAAACAACAAGTAAGGGAATCAACTTATTTGATTCCCTTACCCTTTCCTAAAGACCCCAAACCAAACGCCCCCTAAGTATATTTAAATTTATATAGTAAGGGAGTTTTATAATTTCAGCACTTAAAACTTACCAAAATAGGAAATAAAAAAAATGTAACATCTATTACAGCCTAAAATGAAAAGTGTAACCTCTATTCTCGTTATGGTTTTACGGAGGAAGTAAATGATGATTAAAAACTTGGAATACATTCTGTTATTTCAAACTCACTATTTGGGGATTTCAAATTTCAAAACCCTCTTGAAATCAAAAACAAAATTGGCATACTTTTCCACTCCACTCCATCTCTCTCTCTCTCTCAAACGCACACAATAGTTGGCAGCAATGGTGCTGCTGGCTGCCAGCGGAGGCGACACCGTAAAACTCTTCGACGTCTCCGTCGAGTCAGGCGATCCTTGTACTCTCAGTTACACTCCGTCGCCTGGTTCTCACGTAAACTCCGTCAAGTGGAATCACACCAGTTAGTTTTTATATTTTTTATCCCCTTTTTTGTGCGTGTGATTTGATATGAATATCTTATTTTTGTTTCTTTTCTACTGATTTTGTTGTTGGTGCAGATTTGGTGGTTGCAAGTGCGGGAGAAGATAAGAAGATTGCACTTTGGCGTAAAAATGGGCAGAGTTTGGGGACTATTCCCTTTTTAGGGTCTGAATCTGGTGATAATATTGAGGTGATTTTACTAATACCCTTGTTTTGTATTTAATTGGGTTGTTGATATTTTTTTTTTTGGTTGAGAACTGTTTAATTCTAGGTTAATTAAGTAGAATTCTGGATTGAAGGCGAATTTGGTAGGAAATGAGGGTAATTGGGTGATTGAAGTTGGCCCTCGATGATTTGATTTGCTTACTGTTTTGTGTTATGGTTGATGTGAGGCCGGCTTACAGTGTCAATAAGTTTATCCCATTTCGTATACCTGGATTGAGTATGGTTTGATGCTTAAGAAATATGTGAAGAAAGGGAGTTAAAGCAAGATTATTGTGTTGGTGAATATGGGGTTTAATTGTGTGGATTTTCATGTATGGATAGTAAGGGCTTATGAAAAAGCGCAGAGTGAAGGGAATTAGGTGAAGAGTTATAAGGTCTAAAATTAAGAGATGGAGATAGGTGAGGTTGTAGACTTGTGGTGCTCGAAGGAGGTAGTTGTTGCCTTATGGGAGAGCTATTGCTCTCGTATAGGGATAGCTGCAGTTTGTTGTTTGATTGTCTGATGTAAGGGATCCTAAAGGTAATGTGTGTTTCTCTATATCGAACATGCATGGAGAAGTTTCATTCGCTTTTGAGTGTTAACTTTGGGGGAGCAGGGGCTTAAGTGGAAAAGAAAGATGATGGTAGTTTTTGGACAGCTATGGCTGTGTCAATACATGACCTCATCATATTGGGATTAAGGCTCATATGTTACTGGTGTTGTATGGAACTATGGATTTCTCCAAGTAAGGTCTTTTACTAAATTTGATTTTTGATACTCCCTCCTTTCCAGAAGGACCATTTTTTATTTATTTTTAATCATTTTATGCAAATGATTGCATGTTTTCAACTAATATTGTGTTATAGTTCAAATTTGTGACCTCAACAAGAAGAACCTGCTCCCCGTGCCTTTTAGAGGACAAAAGAGTGAAAGTGATTGAGGAAACTCGCTGACTCTGGCAGTTGACTTGTCATAATATACTTGATAATGTGAAAATATTCTTAATACTTTAATTTGTAATGTATACTTAAATCTATTCTACCAATATAGTCATAGACTAATATAGTCAGCAAAATGGTCATAGTTAACAAAGTTTTATTGCAAAAGTCAGAGTTGGTACATTATCTTCAACAATGGCCCTGCATTTTCATTCTTATTCCCTTTTTATTCCTTTCTTTTGCTTGTTTTAGGGAGCTCGTGAGATCTATTTTAAAATCATCCTTTTGAGTTCATATTGTTCTATGCCACACTTTAGAAGAAGTAAGAACTAACCCTAGTTCATTTCGATATTATAGAATTGAGCTCATCATTCTTAGCCTTAATTTGTAAAATGCATCAAATTGTTCAGCTATTCGGTCTAAATGCATACCAAACGACAAACTCGAAATTTTTGTTAATACAGTTTAAACTAGAAATATGGAATTGGATGCCTCAATCCCCATTATTGAGGCCTATATCCTAGTGCAAGTCTGTTTCCATTTCTTTCCATGTGCTAGATGCTATTCTTTCCTCCCGAAATTTTTTGACATAGTAATGAGTGTTTTTTTCGAGTGTAAAAAGGTTGTTGCTTATATAAGTAAGGGCCTTATTTGGCCATGAATTAGTTCTTTCACTTGGCTTGTTTTACCAATTGGTAATGTTAATTGTTGACCTACTTTCTAGAAATTTTTGAACAAGTACCTATTTGAGTTCTTAAAACAACCAATTGATGACTTCCTTTTAAAAAAAATTACGTTATTGGTGACAAGCACTACCAACTACATGTTTCTAGTGAGTGATATTAAAGGGGCCCATTTCTTCCCTATAGAATTTGTAGTTTTTTTGAACTTCAACTACCTTCCTACTTTCTTCGTCTCTTTTGTCCATACATCTCACTAGTTTTGCTTCATCCTTCTTTTTAAAGTGAAATGAGCAATTTGACATGCTTCAAGAATCAAGAGCAATAAAGCTAAGAAAAAATCAATTATGGTCAAGCTAATGGCGAAAATCAATCCTTTTTAATCAATTAGACAAATTTTTGATCAATTGTTACCCCAAGGCCCAAACTACAAACCTCAATTACCCCTAAAGTGGAAACTATAGTCTTAAAGTGAAGAACTATCTCGAAATTCAAAACCCTCAAAATTTCAACAGCACCCCGAAGTTGAAAACCCAAATTTGCTATTCAGAAGCCTCAATATCTGTAGTTTGTTACTTGGATGTTTGAAAGGGGTATATTTTGTATGAGAGAAATGTAGTAACAGAATGTAGCATCATGGAGGGTTATGAAACAAAAAAAAGGGAGAGCATTTAATTATGAGAAGTTGAGCAGTGGACCCCTTTGACAGAGTTGACTAATGGCAAAGGATTTGTTAGTAGTTTAGTCAACAAAATATCGTTATTGTTTCCAAAAGAAAAAACTTAATAGGTTGTTACTTTCAAAAGTGGGTTATTATTAGGTAGCTGCTCACAATATTTTCTTGCCTTTCAACCATGGACAACTATTGATCAAACATATTTATTGGTCATATGACCAAAATTCCAAGTTGAAGGCCTAAAGCCAGGAAAAAAGTTGGCTAAAAGCCATTTGTCAAACAGACCTAAGGTGGTGTAGAATAGTGACGCTGAATTGGTATATTACTTAATCTGATGCCTCTGTTATTGAGCTATAAGAGTAACCTGTAGGAGGGGCATCACTTTATACTATCCTTTGTTTTTCTTTCTTTCTTTTTAGGAAGAAATCTTGGGTAGAGGGTTTGGTATTGGCATGTTTGATGCTTGCTGATGTAATAGTGCCTGCCTCCTCTTT
This sequence comes from Beta lomatogona, assembly GCA_947646795.1. Lineage (NCBI taxonomy): Eukaryota > Viridiplantae > Streptophyta > Magnoliopsida > Caryophyllales > Amaranthaceae > Beta > Beta lomatogona. Next base: position 392,586 of record CANSNZ010001069.1, read on the forward strand.
CTGTTGTCATCTTATGGAATATTAGTGGCACGACCTTTAAACGTTCGCAGTTTTAAGTTAATAACTGCTGTCATATTGAATGTTTATTTTTTACGAATGGATTCCAATCCAGAAGCTTTTTCACAAGTATATATGTGGCTGCAGGATGGCTTCTATCTAAAGAGAGAAGTGAGTAAGCTTTTTATGAAAAAGTTAAATGGATTGAATCTAAGCACTATTCTGATTCATCATTAGGATGAGCTGTAGTTCTCGATCAGATTTTCTCATTTGCATTCCTGAAAACATTATGATTAGTCCCTGAGGGAAGGCCTTTCTGTGTTTGTATGTGTCGTGCTTCTAATTTCAATGATGGTTTTCTTATCTTTATCGTTGCTTCTTCTGTTTTTATCTGATATATTACAGGAAGGTATATCATCCATAAATTTTAGCAACAAAACCTCTAGATACTTGTGCTCGGGGGGAAGTGGTCAAGTCGTGAGAATATGGGATCTACAGAGGAAGCGCTGTATTAAATGGTTGAAAGGTCACACTGGCTCAATATCAAGTGCTATATATAATTGTAAAGATGAGCACTTGGCCTCCATTAGTGTAAAAGGAGATCTTATTGTTCACAACCTTGCCTCTGGTGCTAAAGCTGCTGAACTGAAGGATCCTCATGGACAGGTTGGTTCCAGTTGCTCCATCTTGTCAGATTTAAATATCCTTCTGTACTGGCTATGCTAAATGCTCATGTACTGGATGTTAAGATCAGGTGTTAAGAGTACTTGATTACTCTCGGGTTAGCCGGCATCTCTTGGCAACAGCTGGCGATGATGGCTCTGTGCATATGTGGGATACAACGGGTAGAAGTCCAAAGGTTGGTAGTCTGATGAGCTTTATGCAAAAAGGCATACAATATAATTTCCTTGCTTGCTTGATTTGCACCTTCATTCTGACTTTATTTTTTAAGAAAGTGGGACAATATTTACATACTCTTTGTAATGACAGAAATTTAAGTTTTATATGAATTTCTGTGAACAAGGGCGAGGAATGTTTGTTTTGCCTTTGTGCTTGTAGTTCTATAGTTTATTTGACAATTTATTATCTGTTCATTGCATATGCAAGATCCTAGCTGATGATGTTCTTTTGTCTAGGATTCCTTGTGGAATTCCAGAATCACAAGAGTAGAATACTCAATACTGTCAACCTCACGTTTGTTCTTAATCAGTCTTTACTCTTTAGGGTCACATAATTAGTCTGGGTCCATGTGTATGGTCTTCATGTACAGGCTGAGTTGAAGGGCTAACTGTGTGCACCCTGCCTCTAGCTGGGTGTGGATTTTGGGAGGCCTAATCTGTTGACGTGCAGCTAATTGGGTCAAATATTGATCTTATGTTAATTAGCTGATACAAAGACAATTTCTTTAGACTCTGAAAGAATACACTATTTTAAGAACTAAAAAGGATAAGGAAGATCTAATTTCTTTACAACAGGAATCCATCCATCAAGAAGTTTGCTTCTAACATGGACTCAGTGTTGATATTCATGAACTCTTCTCTGGTGTTGTTACTTAGTTTTTATACCAATATTTTTCATGAGACCTCGTAAAGTCTACTTGCTTATTTGGTTGTCTAGAAGTTCCCTTTCATTTGCTATTATAATGCCATATGTTGCTTCTTGTCAAATATTTTCAACGTTGATATTGACATTCAGCAAACCGAGGCTAGAAGAGCAGAAACATGTGATGTTTAACTTACTTATAATCAGATCTATGGGTTTAACAACTTAACATACTTTTATTCATGGTCTCACTCTCTGCTTTGATTCATTCTGATGGAGTGATGGGTGTAAAATAGATTTTTGTTTGATTTGATCCTGTGCAAGAGTGAAACATACGCAACGCAGACAGTTAAAAAATATAAGTATTGTTCTCGTGCACTAGCTAACCTATCATCAATGCCCGGAATCCACCTTAGAATTGAAGAGATTCCAGACTGCAGTTTCTTTTTTGCTTTTTACCAAACCATCTCAGTGCCTTGCACGTAAGACATTGAGGTAGATCCTTGCTCGTGCTTTAAACAACCCTGGCTGGGTAGAATGTTCTTTATCAGATTTTTATGATAGACCAGTGGGTAGAACTTGTTGATTCATGTTTTAATTCACTATGTTGTATATTCTGTATTTATTATGCATCTGCAATTGTTATGCTTATCCATACATGTTTCTTTTGTATCTCATAGGTCTCTTGGTTAAAGCAGCATTCAGCACCTACTACTGGTCTTAGCTTCTCTCCTTCAAATGACAAGGTCTGGTTTCATTGCTCTCATATGCTGTTTTCAAGCCTTTTCAAATCTTTGGAGATCGTAAAATTATTTTGCTAAGATGGAATGTCTGCTGATTTTAATGCAGATAATTGCTACTGTTGGTCTTGATAAAAAGCTGTATACTTTCGACTCAGGTACGAAAAGGTCCTCGTTTTGCACTTCGTATGAAGCTCCTTTTTCTTCACTGGCGTTCCGAGAGGATGGCTGGATATTGGCTGCTGGAACAAGCAACGGTCGTGTGGTTTTTTATGATGTTCGTGGAAAACCACAGCCTTTCACTGTTCTTCGTGCTTATGGAAATTCAGAGGTAACAAACTATGTTTACTATTATCTACACTTTGGTGTGCGATAATGACACATTTCAGTTCGGGAAGCATCTTATTCCTTGATCTTAGAGATAAGAAATGGTAGGAGGGTCTCGGAACAGCAGTTTATTGCCCAAGCTATGTCCTTGTTTATGGGAAATGTTGAAGCCATATAAGAGCACTGAGTTCACTTGGATGTATGAGCCTGTCAGCGTTGGCACTGGAGGAAGGCTTGTGTAAATCACCGAACACCCTAATAAATATGTAACTTTTTGATCACACAAATAATATCAACTTATTGGGGTGCATGATAGCAGCCTAAATCGGGGTTATCCGCTAAAAACTATGGTCTAGAAGTTTATGAATGTCTTCGCGGTGGACTTGATTTTACCAGAGATGATGAAAACGTGAACACCCAACCGTGTGACTACACTTGTAAAATTCTGGTCATTAATGCACAGAATATGAGAGAAACTATTGGAATAAGCATTAGTTGACTTAGTCATAAAAGTGCACCATCACAGCATAGGGTGCATTGCAGTCGATCACAAACTAATAAATAATGGATTTTCTTTATTAAAGAACTCAGATCAAACATAAGCTAGTGAAGGGACTGTATGTTTCCTTTCTTTGGCCACGAATGTGATTAAGTGGCTTGGTTGCTGAATATTATCGTTTTGAGCCAAGAAGCGGTTTTTAAAAATCTGAAAGAGCAACAGTTGCTGATTAATGGCCTTGTAAAATAAGAGCTGGAAGCATCCTTTAGGAAGCGCATAGCCATAGGCATCCCCAGAAAGGAAAATGGCCCTGTAGACATGTCGTCACATCTCACAGGGATCTGTGCTGGTATACTGCCATGAAAGTCATGTTTTATCCTTTTATATACTCTTTTCAAGAAACAAATTCTTCCCGCTATCCTTTCGAAATTCTCATCTGGACTTTAATATGGAGGACAATTGTTAAAAGTGAATAGAAGTTTGGAAGTGAATAGAGAGAGAAGAAAAAGTAAGAGAAAGTCGTATGATGGAAACGGGTTGATGCGATGGAGTAAAGGAAAAGTTTACTTGAAATGGAAGTGTAATAATTTAGTTTAGGACGACCAAATATGAAAGTATGATGGTTTTAGGGATCGAGAGAGTATTTGGCTAGTAATTTGATGATCAGTGTGTTTTAACTTTTATGTTCTTATTGAAGGAAAAGACTCCTTATTTCGGTAGATATGATGAATATATATTTTGACTATGGACAAAATGTCCCAGGTTCTGTATTGGAATTGTGTTTTTGGTTCATGCAATATGACCTGTCTGTGAGGCTGTGTAACATGTCAGTATGCTTGCAATTAGAGTGTCTTGCATCTAGCTGTGTATTATAAACACTGCTGCATTGTTTGGCATCTCCACTTTCTAACTTGTTGGTTCCGTCATAAGGAAAAGACAGTAAAGTGGGAGATTTGATAACCCCCCCCCTTCCCCCCGCCCGGTTGGTCTGATTAGTGTGCATATTTCTCTCTTTCTGGTAATCAATAATATCTTTGAATTGCCAAAAAAAAAAGTAGTACAGTTTTAGAAGTCAGGAACTTTTTCTGAATTTGCGTACTGAGTATGGTCATGAGCCAGTTAATTTTCAATCTTTTGAAACACATGCTCACACCGTCACATAATTCCAATAGGTTAAGTTAACAATATAACCGAACATATTTCTTGTACTGCTTACACTTAGTTGTAGGGAGAGTTGATTCTTTTAAGCCTCTGACTTCCATTAAAGCAATTTGCCTAAGCAAACAAATTTATGTTCACTTGTGATATATGATCTCCTATTGAAGTATGTGGAAGTGATGCGAGTGTCAATATTGGTAATCTCATTTGATCATGGATGCACTTATACATAAAGGATTTTTTATGAGGAGTCCTACTAATCATGCTGTTCTGTGACACAAATTTGAGAATTATTTGATGTATGTCTGATTTTAGCTCCTTTAGTTAACATATGTGAATGTCTGTTGAGGTTGATTTATATCTTCATTGAGGAAGTCCTTATGAGTGAATGACTTGACAGTTTCGATTTCATTTATATGAGATGAGTTCCAGAAAGGATCAATTAGACTGGTTCTTTTCACCTTGAAGAATAAGTTAAAGCTTAGACAAGGGCCACTAAGCTAAAATAAGGCCTACCAAGTTCATTTAATACTAAAAATAAGCTCGAATAACTTAAGAGAAGTTCAGATGAGGGCTGATAATTCAGATAATGGAATTGTGTAATAGACAGCAGCTAGCAAAGACAATCAATCATAAATGAAAAGCAAGAACTAGAGAGAAAGAGAGATTTTGATTAATGCAGGAAAACTCCCTGAACAGGAACAAGAAGAAAGCTTTCGAGTAGCCCTCCAAAACTCCCACTACAGCTAACTTTTCTCCATATTTTTCATGCCTTCCTTATTCTACCTCAGCTCCTATTTATACTACTAGATTGTACTAGCTTCTCTCTCTACAAGATTCTATTCTCTCTCTTTCTCCTGCCACCTGCTCTGCCGATTGCCAAATCTAACCACTACCAGGTACTGCTCATGATGAGTTGTCATTCCACAATCATTCTCTAATCATTGCTGATCCCAGGTGGATTACTCACTGAATTCCCCTTTTTGCCCTTCTGCTGACACCTGGTATAGGTGAACTTATTTGGGGGCATTGGCTCTGTTACAAACTGTAGGTGAAATAATGAAGTCTTATGTTAATTTTTACAAAGAAGTAGCGAAGTTTCAGGTCTTTTTTGTCAGTAACGAAGCCCAAGTCTTTGAGAGGTTACTAATGCATTATTTTCACTTCCTTATTGGTTTATTTAAATATTTCTGAATTTCTTATTTATATTCAGGCGGTCACAAGTTTATGTTGGCAAAGGTCAAAATCTATTACTGTCAATGAAAAAATCTGTACGGCTGAGGTTGCTCTTTTAGGAGGGGCGGTTGAGGACTCAATTTTAATGCCTGACCCACTTCCTTCAGCAACCTTATCCAGTGTTTCACAAACAACAACTTTGCCTGGTCCTCGGCGCTCAAGCTCTGCAGTGGAATCAACCTTACCTGCAATAAGTGCTGGATCTTTAGCAAATAATAATTTTTCTTCAGAGGAAACGCCTCATAGAAGCTCACTGTGGGCAGGTGGAGCATTGCCAAGATTGCATGCTACTCGGAATTATAACTTTAAGGATGACATGGATGTTTTCTCCCCACTTGTGGATGTTCAGCCTATTACACCCTCACTTGATAAGTTGTGGAATGAGCCTGATGGAGCAAGAAGAGATCCACCTGGTGATAAAAAAACCTCCCCACTGTTCCCCAATCGGAAATTTACTCTCTCAGAAGGTGTCAGTGATGTGCACCCAATTTTTGACTGGAAACCTGGTTCAGCTTCTAAACAGGTACAAAATCTCTCAATTTCTCTGACTGTTGGAAGTTAAATGTTATTATGTTCTTTATTGCTCTTCAAAAAGAGAAAAAAGCAATCAGTTTCAGCTGGCGATCATAGGACTAGTCCACTATTTCTTGGATCCGAGAAGGAAAAGGCTATGAGGTTTTCGAAGTGAACAATTACATGATTTATTTCTGAAAGACAGTCTATACTTTGTCATGTGATTTCGATACTATCAGTGGTAATGGCTTTTGCTCTTGTAGAAGCAGCTATTTCTCTTGAACCCTGGTTAATAGACTGCTTGCACAAAAATCGGAAGCTTAAGTCCCCGATGGCACATCGATAGAAGTCACCTGTAGTGTTGTTTACTACAATTCGTGAGACAGGGTAATGAGCTATACACATCATCGGCTGGTATTTAGTACATCATGTCTATCAAGTTTTTATTTGGTGTACCAAGTAGTCAAGTACCTGCAATACTACTTTAGCATCTGTGTTGCACATGAACTCAAGTACAATGCATCTTGTCCTCTTCCCTCTTCTGTGCCAAATCATCAATCCAACACCTGCTCATTCACCCTGTTCAGCACCATCCTTACCGCCCATCACTGCCACTCTAGACTCTACCCCACTAGGCCACTCACCCGATCTCGATCCACCCTTGTCGATCTCAGTCCCTCCAGTCACAGTCACAGTGACCCTAAACCCTAAGCTTTACTTGCCAGAAACGTCATACAGGTTAGGAGATCGAGACAAGGAAGGCAGACCAAGATATAACAGAGATAGAGAGAGAGAAGGGATAGATCTCGCTAGAGAAAGGGGGCCTGAGAACTTAAAGAGTAGAGAGAAAGGAGATCTTTAAAGAATAAGAGAAGCGTGAGGATTCAAGTAGATAGGGAAAGCAGGAGGAATCACAGTTGTTGGCAGTGAGGGATAGTCTGATGAAAGGAAGGGAAGGGAAGGGTTGTTAGTTAATTAGACAAGATGGTGTTTTCGAATGTAAACCTTACCATATATAAAAGTTGTAGTGTAGCAAGTAATGTGATATTTCCATGAAAGGAAAGTGTAGCAAATAATATGAAACAAAAGAAGTTTTATGGAAGAAAAACACTTCCATAACATCTCTATTCTATAAGCAAACTCCTTGGGAGTTTGGTGTCCACGTAAAAAGACTAACATACCTTCCCTCAATAATTAAAGTTAGAAAGTTGATGCAGACATTTTTAAAACCAATGGATGACCTACATGTGCATCCGATTAGTAGGTCTGTTAATGTCAGCTATTTAAGGTTATTAGATGTAATAAAACATTTTGGCTTTTTATTTACTTTAGCACGCAATACATGCATATAAGACCAGTACAAATCATTTGACAGGTCATTTACTGGGAGAATCTACACTTCCCCATAGTATGCAGAAAATCATATTTAATCTTGTATGGTGCTACTTTCCTGCAACATTAATGGCAACAAATACAGAACTGGCATCTAGCTGAAATGTTTCAGCTAGTTTTTTGAGCTTCTTGGTTAACCTGTAGAAAACTGGTGTGAATTACACGTGTCCATTGATCATATAATATCTTTTAAAAATTCTGAACATATGTCACTTTCTTGCTGAAGTAGGCAGCAGAAAATCGACTATTGTTCCAATGCAGATTTTAATTCTGCTGCATTTGCTCTTTTCTCAGGATGACATCCATTCAATGCTACCTGGTTCCACTCCCACTGTATCTTCGAGAAGTGACGATTCTTCATCTATTACTCCTCCAGAAGCGTGGGGTGGTGAGAGACTATTAGATAGATTTTCCCATCATCGTCAACCGGGAATTCTGCCTTCGCGTTTCAATATGTCAACATCTGGCAGCACGTCAACTCTAATGTTCACGGGATTGCAAGATCCATCTGCAAGCCAGCCAGCCATGAGTTACTCCACAAGCGCAAGTCTTATTTCAACAAAAGATATATCATCTAGTCAAGATAATTCCCCTGGAATTTTCGGACATGTTCCCTTTAGTGCTCTCTCTTTGAATCTTGGACCGAAAGCTGTCACAGGCCAGGCAAATCCTGAAGCTGTTGGACCATCATCTTTGAATACGTCTCGTAGATATTCCACCTATGCTGAGAGGATAAGTTCTTCCGCGTCCTTTAATGATGGTGTTTCTGCTTCATTGGGCTCACCTAAAATAAAGAAAACAGGAGCTGAAACTCGGGAAGAACTTCAGAATAGCTTGTTGGCCAGATCTGATACAACATATGCCTCTGCTGAACCAGGGCTGCCTCCGTCTACTAATGTATGTATGAACATAGATGAGTTAACCAACCACTTTTATAATTTGATACAGGATTGTTTTCCTGACATCTTTTGCTAATCTTGCTATAATGATGGACCATAGGGAACGCCACATCTACAGCAGAGAATACCTCAGGCTGATCTGCATCAGGGGTCCTCTAATTTCACCCTCCAACTATTTCAACATACACTTCAAGAAACTCTTTCATCCTTCCAGAAATCAATGCACGAAGACGTGAGGAACCTTCATATTGAAATACTAAGGCAATTTCATATGCAAGAGGTACGTCACTAGCCCTAAAAAACACTTGGGTTTGCAAATTCATTATTTCTTTAATGTCCTTGTTTTGTACTCCCTCCATCCCAGTATATTATTGATTGCCACATAACCTGCTAGTACAGCAATATCTTTATCTACCTTTTCCTTATAGCTGGGCCTCACACTCACCCATTTCTTTCACCCTGATTTTTTACATTTGCAAAAACTTGTGCAAAAAGTGTGCGGGGAAAAGTTAATTGGGAAGGAGGGAGTACCTTTCTTTGGGTACACGTTAAACTAATTTTTCTGTGATTGTAGTGTAATGTTGCGTTTCCTCACCCGTTGGCTGTTTCCCATCGTTTTTACAGATGGAAGTGTCAGGTTTTATGAATTCAGTTCTGGACAAACTAGGTTCACTAACAGAAGAAATGCAGGATTTGAAGAAAGAAAATGAACGGCTTCGCCAATTGCTCTGAAAATTCAGATGTCTTTTTTTTTTTTTGGTGGGGGGTGTTTGGCTGTGGGTTTCCATTTATCTGTATAGATGCATCACTGAGCTTGTGGTGCAATTTCTTTTCTCTTTAAATTCCCCCTCGATTTCCTGAGTCAAGACTATTATCATTATTTTCTTTTCAGCTAAGCTTAACAGGAAATTGTGTAATTGTAGCTTAGAGAAAGTGAGTGCTAGGGTTACAAGGCTTTTCTCGAGGGCTTGAATTGTGTGAAAAATAACATATGCTAATCCTTTTCATTTTTCAATGAAGCTGTTTGGCGGTTGATTGAAGAATATACGTGGTTTTTATGCAGATTTATTAAAAAAAAGGTTGCAATGCTCTCCTTATTTGGAAGTTTTATATTAATTGAAACGTTTATTTATTTGGTCATATATTTTCTTTATCTCTTTTATCACACGAGTTCCACTTTTTATCCATCTCTATCGCTTTTCTCGTTGCATATTTTTTTAAAAAAAATGGGCCAAAAAATGATGTTACAATAATTAAATGGTATAGAGGAAGTATATGCTATATTTGGTGATATTAGATGAATGCAAATGAAATTGATTAATTAGCTGAAATTAAAAAAGGTGACTGATGAAATTGATAAGTTGTTGAATGGAAAACTGATAAGGTATCTATTGCATTATACTGCCGCAACCCCAACTATGCACCATTGTCATTTTTGGAGTCAAAGTTTAAAACCTTGACAGCATATATTTTTTTGATACACTTGTTAGATTTGTCTTAAAATGTATTTTCACAATATCTCCTTTTTTCTTATACTCCTGTATAGATATATTAGTTTGAAAACGTATCTTAAAGACTGTAAAAGGGAAAATGAAACATATATTTATAGATACATGGAGTATATGAAGTATTAACACTTTAATCATCCCAAATTCCAATTAATATAATGTTAGGATGAGTAAAAAATGCTATTGGTTGTAAAGGAGCATTCCATCCATTTTTCAAGAAAAAATATTTATCTTTTTTTTATATAATTTTTATTTAAAGAAAATATGTAAGTATATGATTTATTGCATTCATAAGCTGTTAGAATAAGGGGTCGTTTGGTTCAAGATATGAAATGGAAAAGAAATGAATATAAATAAAGGAGGGGATGGTAACAAAAATAGTTACTTTTATAGAGTGTTTGGTTCAAGCCAAGGAATGAAAATGAATGTTAACCATTACCAGCAAGTAATTGATTTTGTTACTTGAGGTGGTGGAAAAGGATAAGATAACAAATTTGAGGAATCCGTTACCATCAACCAATGGTAATGGATTGATAAGGGGTTGAACCAATCAAGAAGAAAGGAAATCGATAATCGATTCCGTTTCTCGGAGCCCAAAAATAGTGAACCAAACGAACCCTAAATGCATTGAGATTATAACATCAAATTATTGATGAACTTTATAAAATTAAGAATCCTAGATATATTTAATGATGCATCAAATTTATTCATGTTTTGATTTATTATTTGTATTGTTATTTATAATTTATTCTAACAAGTCTTTGACTGTAAGTTTTTTCAGTTATAATTTCTTAATTTTAGTATATAATTTTATTGAGCGATTTAATAAATCTTTGAAGATCGGTGGGTCATGGAAGTATGGTAGTGGAGGTGGAAAATGTGGTGATGGGTGGTTAATAGTAGTTTTTTTTTTTATTTTTTTTATTTTGAGGTGAATTAAAATACCAACTTAATTATTGTTACTTTCTTGAAAACCCTACCATATTTCACGTTCATTAAAACAACAAAAATATCTTTCTTTCATTCTAAAGAAAAAAAAGAAAAATCTCTTTCTTTCTATAAGTTTGCTTCTTTTTCGTTTTTCCCTTTCTTCCAAGTTCCAAGGCCATAAAAATCATAGTATTGTAGTTTCTGGTACCAAATTAATCAAATACAATGAGAACGACAATGCATGGGAAACGAGAGTCAAGCAGGCGCATGAAGAGGAGAGAGAAAGCATTAATGGCAGAAATTACGCGACTCAGAAATCAAAATCGAGTTCTTAAACAATCCACTAAAATTATGCTCAAATTATATGACGATTATGCCGATGAACAAAGGCGATTGTCTGCTGAAATTGCAGAAATTAGGGCGGATGTTAAATTAACTCAAGATGCTGTCAAAGGAGTTCATTCAATGATTTTCTCAGATTGAATTATCAGAGTTGTTTGTTTTTATTTTATTTCATCTAGTTATTTTCGTAGATTGCATTTTCCTTAGAATTTGGGAATGTTTAGTTTAGTTTGTCTATAAAATGATTGAAATTAGGGTTAAGGTTGCATTTATGCATATATGAACTCTGAATTATCTCTATTTTGGGAATTCATCTGAGCAGTTCTAGAGAATCTCATCATTTTTATTGTATTTTTTGGAGTATTAATTTATGCCTCAATATTTAATTTTCATAAGATTCGTATTCAATCGTTATATTGAGAACTGAAGATCCCAATTTCAAAGAAGAACTTGAGAGAAGCCGGATCCGCCTCACGTATGTGTGAAGAAACAAGCTCAGTGTGGAAATGTTTGGTTATATGATGATGAAACAACACCATATAATTATTGTAGAATCTAATACTTCTTTGGTTCTTTAATAAACTTTTCATTTGCTTTTCCCCTGAAACCGTTCAAACTTCATTTACGTACTTAGAAAATATGATTGTGAAAGAGTGTAAAATTACATGGATCCAACAAGTGGGTTAAACCGTTAAAGTAGTGTAAAATTGAATAAACATTTCCAAAAAAATAAAAGGACTGAAGCAAAAGTATGAAGATCTTTTAAAACGGAATTGAATGGAAAGTAGGAGTATGTCTAAAGAACAGAGGGAATAACAATCAAAATTGTAAATTATTTTAAGTGTAAACACGACTGTTTTGTATAATAATTTGGTGGAATTTAATTATGATCAAAATTTACAAGGTTTGACTTTGAACAAAGTGATGGAAAAGTTATTAAGAGACAGAGTAAGTAACAATAAGGTGTTGGAGAATTATTGATTTTTTTTTCTGTTATTAGAATTGATGGGAGTACCCTCCTTGTGGTGTTTGTGTTTCTAATTCAATTTTTCAGAACTGAATATAACAAGAAGTTGTTGCATTGGATTTTTATGAGCACAACTGAATCATCAATCATATGACTTTCTTAATATTCAAACTAATTTGTATAATAATGCAGAATAATTGAATTAGAGTGAAAAAAGAAACATCTTTGGTTGAGCCACTGGTCTGCTGCGTGAGTATCGGAGCATCTCGGTCAAGAATGGCAAACCTGCTGCAACACGTAGAGCTGCAAAATGGGTTCCTCCTGTAGCACACAACCCAAATATTAACTTTGATGTGGTTGTGGGCTGTGGCCTGTGGGTGTTGATTCTGACAGGGTTGGTCAAGGTATAGTAGCCGAGGATAGTGATGGAGAGGCTATCTTGGCTGCAGCAGGTTGATCGAAGGGGATGCACAGGTAATAGTGCAAGCTTTGCAAGGAAAGAGTAGACGTTGCAGCAAGCTTGTAATAGATGGTGCTAGCTTTACTGCCTTCTTTTAGTTCTTTAGAAATTCTCCTGTTATAGGGAGTGCAATGAGGTTTAACACCAGCTTACTAGATGAAGCATAAATTATTGCATTCAAGGATGTGTTATGGGGATACTTTCAGCAAGTCTTTCCTTGGGCTATGATCGGATAATATGTTAAGTCATACTTTATTAACTTTTGGCATGGATCATTCTCGATTATGGTCAAAATCATATCATCAAGTTTCAGGTACATATAGAGACTGAATTTAGCCATTCGCATCGAGTCTATTTAACTGGGTGGAAATGTCACATGGAGACCATTATCAACTGCAAAGATAGCAGTATGTCACGGGTGGCATTCGACGGCCCACAACATCGCTGGGCAGCAAGCAGCAGGCTGGGCGCCCTGCGCTGGCCCAACGAAGGCAGAAAATGGGACAAGGCATCTGGTGGGCCAAACGAGCTCCAAATGGGCTCAAATTTTGGGGTCCGCCATATTTTGGGCTAATAAAGAGAATGGTCGAGCCAGATTTTGGATTGGAGGCCCAGAATCAGGTGATGGTGCACAGCCATTCTACGGGAGTGCATGGAAGCTTCTAGAAGGGCCTAGCATGCTCCTTGGAGGTAAGCTTCTAGGCTAGGGACTTCTAGAATGTGTAGTCTTCCTTGCTGTAAATATTTGTGGTAGAGTCTCTAGAATGTACTAGGGTGTACATTGTCTAGAACCCTCCAAATGAGGAGGTGCAGAATATTCTAGAATTTAGGGAAAGGAAGGGTGGTGGCCTATAAATAGGCATCCCCATGCATTTGTAGATATCATCCAACATTGTATTCTCTCTCTAGAGCAATATAAGAGCATTCTTATAAATTCTCTCTCTAGCCATTTTTCCATACTTAGCCATTTTCGTAGCACACTTAGCTTAGCCAAGCTAACCAAGCTAAGCAATCGGGTGCCCTGACTTGTCTTCCGACGGGACTGTGAAGCAAGTGGGCCACGTATAGCGACTAGGGAAGGGTCGGTACGTGACAAGTAGCTCTCTTCATAAAGGCTGAATAGTGCAGATTGATGCTCTGTAATTTGATGAGAGGTAAATCAGATTGCATCTCTACAAAAACCTCCATCATACTCCAAATTACATAAGCTCTTTCAGAAGTGAGACGTGACAACATTCAGTGTGCAGCAGTAGCACAACTGCACATTACAAAAAAACAGGAGCCAGAGACAACAACACAGACTGAATGTGGAGATACCTATGAGATTACAAGTTACAAAAACAGAGTATGACTGAAATCTAATCGTATCCCAGCCCAAGACAAAATCTAATCATCACCATAAGCTCGAAAGTTATAGCGCTCTTGGTAAAAGTCGTTGAACCACAGGTCAGCCTCAAACCACTTAGGGTATCGCACAAGGTCACCTGCCTTGAAACTCATATAGTGTTTGCTCCCTTCTGGAACAACTCGAACCTCTCCTTCTTCAATGTAAACCAGTTGATCCACATGCCAATCCCAAGGCAATTTGCATTTCCCGGTCTTCCACATCGACCATCTTGAAACACCAAGCTCTTTTAATCGTTCTGAAGATGCTTTTCTTTCCACTCTAATGTTATAAAGTTCTTCCAGAGGTTTCTCTATCCTCATTGCCTTTATACAAGAAGCTCCGCGAAGAGTATGATCTGACCTTATTGATTCTCTGTTTTTGGTTCGGACGATTGAGTTGTGAAACGTCGGCGAGAATATAACGTAGGCCATTACTGCATACAGTTTCTGGCTTCTTTTCACTCGATCTTCTGCAGCTGAATTTTGTAAAATCAATTGAATATTAAGAGCTCGTAACCATAAACTACTCAGTTAATAGTTAAAACCTGAGAAACTCCTAATTTATATCCTTCTATAAAAAAAAAACAATTTTACCTTACTATTTGAGCTAAAGAGGCCATTCGAAAAGCAGCATAAACAAAAAGTGACCTCTATAAGATATTTAGTGAGACGGTCTTACTTAGACCATCTCATTCGAGAATTTCCACATCTTTACCATATTTAATTTGGTCTTTTCTTCGGAATTCGTAACTAAAATAGTATAATCTCTAGAAATATAATGGCAATTAAATGTTACACATAATTTCACAAGTCTCCAGTAATTTCAAGCCAAACAACCATCTAACCTTCGTAGTTGAGCTTAAAGGGCCACTTGAAAAGTAGTCGTAAACAAAAAGTGACCTCTATATATATAGTGGTGGATCCATTAACTATTCTTTCTAGTCAGATGAACTAATATTACTCCCTCCGTTATAACCAAGGAAGAAGTCTAAAAGTATGAGAGGAAAACTAAAGAGTGAGGGAGACACTAAAAAGTGTGTTAAAATACTTTCCCTATTTTTTTTTAGTTGCAACAATTTCTATTTATAGGTGTTTTTATTTAGATGCAATATTTACTTTCTTGGTAATGGTTTTAGGGCAACTTGACCATTTTAACCTCACTTTACCTACACCGCGTGTAAAAAGGATGGGCAATTGGGTCAAGTTATACTCTCTCTCATCTTTCCTTAATATTTGTGCAAAATGCATTTGTTGCAACTAAAAATAAAGGTGGTATTAAAAAGGGGATAACATGTGTAGATTAAAAAGAAACCGACAAAATCAAAGTTAGTAGACTAAAAAGAAACGGAGGGAGTATAAGCAAGGCATCAAACTACAGGTAATACAAACTAGTAAGCATATTACAATGAAATCAAACTGAAAAGTTTAATCATTATTCCACTCTTTTCAATCTAAACAATTAAACTGTAAATTTCAATTCAAACCAATTAAATTATGAAATTCATAGAAATTGAATTAGACAATTTGATAAAACCAAAAAGAACAAAACAAATACACAATCAATTACTTAAACACAACCAATTAATAAGAAAAATTGCCTTGTAATTTAAATTAGGTTACCTGAAAATCTGAAATAGAATTGAGGGTCAACGGAGAGACCGGCGGGAGGTCCACTGGTGGTCTCAGGCCGTCAGCAAAGGTGGCCGGCGAGTGAGAAGAAGTGAGAGAGAGAGAGAAAATGAGGGGTTAAGGGCTTAAGGCTAAGGGTTTGGTTTTCGGATAGAACGCGTGCATGAAGGCTGAAGCCAATTGAATTTTTCTTTTTAATAAGATATATATTACCTCCGCCACTTTTAAATTATACTTAGTTGCAACAATTTTCATTTATAGGTATTTTTATTTAGATGTAATATTTCCTTTCTTAGTAAAGATTTTGTGATAATTTGGCTATTTTATCATCACTTTACCTACCCTACATGCAAAAAGTATGGACAATTGGGTCAAATCTTTCTCTCTCCTCTTAAATAACAGAGGTAGTATTACATCCGTTCCTAAATAATCTACACATTTTGCTTTTCATTAGAACCAAAGCAAAAGTGAAAAAGTAGGAGAGAGGAGAAAAATATGAAAAGTGAGAAGTAAGAAGTACAAAAAGCAAATAAGAAAATAGAGGAGAGAGAAAAGTAGGGTAGGTGGGGGATTTTAAGTGGGTAATTTATTTGGTGAATGATCACATGGGGGATAAAAGTGGGGAATAATGATTGGACATTTTATCTTATATAGATAAAGTAACAATGTAACCATTAAAAAAGGAACGGCGCAAAAAGGAAAGTGGGTAGGTTAAAGATGAACGGATGTAGTACTTCTGAGACAATCTTACTTAGACAGTCTCATTTAAGAATGGCCTCCGGATCGTGGCCTTATGTGAGAACAGCTCGGAGGATTTCTTCTTACATTTAACAAAAAATCTCATTTGAGAATATTTCTATTTATATCCAATACATGCAAATAAGACATACATAATTTGGGGTTATTTTCGCTAATATGTCACGATTATCATTAAAATTCATAATTTGGGGTTATTTTCGCTAAAATATCACGATTATCATTAAAATTCTAAATCTCCACATCCCCGGTATACTTATTTTGTCTTTTCTTCGGAATTTTAACTAAAATAGTATAACCTCTAGCAATATAATGGCAATTATATTCATAAGTTTCCGGTGATTTCTCAAATGCTTAAGTTCTCTTATAGCGTTTGCTACGGGTCAAATACGGAGCACTTGATGTTTTTTCTACTAGTGTTGATTCCTTAAAATTGAGTATACTTATTTATATTCACGGCAAACAACAACATGAAAAAAACGGTGAGAGAATCAAACAATTTTTCATTCCTTAAAATTGAGTATAATTAATCTATAAAAGTTTTGGTGAATTTTATTGAACCCATAAAATGATAAGATTCAGATTGGAAAAACCTACACAAGATCAAATTAGGCTCGAAACTGGTTTCCATGAAATTAATTGAGGTTGAAAATAAAACATATCTTTGGACGGTGACACCAAGGTTTGTGGCTAGTGGTGAGGAAAGACAAGGTTTTTATATATACTTTTTCTTGAAAAATGGATGGAATGCTCCTTTCCAACCAATAGGATTTTTTAGTCATCCAAACATTATATTAATTGGAATTGGGATGATTAAAGTGTTCATACTTCATATACTGTCTTCGTCGATAAGTATATGTTTTATTTGCCCTTTTACAATCTTTAAGACGTATTTTCAAACTAATATATCTCTAGTGATACAGTAGTATAAAAAAATAGATATTGTAATTGGGAATATGACACCTTAATGAGAAGTTAATTGGCGAAAAACCTCCTTACCAGAACCTGAGAGCATTTGGCTGTCTTATGTCTAGCCTTTGCTAGGAATCCCACAAGAAGTGCGACAAATTTTTGCCTAAAGAAATCTCATGTGTATTCTTGGGATACCCCAGTGAAAAGAAAAGGTATAAACTTTTGAACTTGACCACACAACAAGTGTTCATTTTCATAGATCTGAGATTTGTAGAAATTTCCCTTATAACAAAAACGCAGGAGAAAACAACCTTAAACCTTTGCCCACAACTAAGCCTAACACCACACCAAACACCCACACCTGATTCTCCTAGGGCAAGTGAACCTGAAATGACCCATGCTCCTCCATTAAGAAAGTCCAGTAGGACCTCCAAGCCTCCAACTTGGTTGTATGACTATGTAACCAAATCATGAAAACTGGAGCAGGTCCTGTCACAAGTGTGGGGGAGTCTGAAGTGTCCTATGCATTCACTGTTTTTGTTAACCAGTGGTAAAAGTAGAAGACCCCACTGACTTCAAAAGTGCAGTGCAACATAACAAGTGGGTCAAGGCCATGAATGAGGAGTTAAGAGCCTTGGAAGGGAATAATACCTGGACAATCACCAACCTACCTGTTGGAAAGAGAGCCATTGGATGCAAACAGTTGTTCAAAACTAAATTCAATCCAGACGGAACAGTAGAAAGAGAGAAGGCTAAACTGGAAGTTCTTGGAAACAAACAAAAGAAGGGAATTAACTATGAACAAACCTCTGCACCTGTTGCAAAGCTCACAACTACGAGATCATTACTAGCAGTTGCTGCTCTTAAACAATGACATGTGTGTTACTGTTAAATGGACGCGAAGAATGCTTCTAATAAGCAAAAAGTTGTGGTTAGGTCTACTGCAGAAGTTGAGCACAGGGCTATGACCCTAACAACCATGTGAAATTGTATGGCTTAATTAACTATTGAAGGAACATGACATCAAATCTACTGATCCTATCACTCTAAAGTGTGACAATCAAGTTGCATATCTATTGCAGTGAATCATGAACGCACAAAACATGTGGAAGTAGATTGTCATTTCATCATAGACAAGGTACAAGCCTTCAACTGGCTGATATTCTTGCCAAAAGCCTTCCTGTTGCCCAACACCAGCAACTTTTAATCAAGATGGGTGTTTTTAGTCCTCTAATCCACTACCATCTTGAGGGGGAGTGCTGAAATCAGTGATTCATATGCAGGCCTTTGGCCCAGTTAGTTGTTGCTGCTAGTCCAATCCCGTTAGTGCTTTATTCTGTCTCTCTATTTCAGTACATCATTCCTCTCACTCTCTAGGTATTAATATTATGTAACGCAATATACCTTAGGTATATCCCTAGTAGTTTCCTTATTTTGTCCTTGTCTAATTTGTCTAGTAGCGATCAGCAACAGCATAAATATCAAAGGAATGTAGTCAGCAAAATCATCTTTGGAGAAATAAAAAACATTCCTCTCATTCTCAGTGCACTCATCCTTTCATGCATTTCAGATTTATTTTGCCAACAGACAAAGAGAGAGGGAAGCAGGCAGGGAACTTGTTTTAATATTATTAGATAAAACCGTGTGAGACTCTGAGATGGATTATTTTACAATGGCTACAATAAAATTATAGCCATTATAACTTATGTAATATAGACCATTCCATTATTTGTTTTAAACTTAACTGTCGATTGAGTTGATTTTATAAATAGATAAAATAAACATTTTTATTATATTACTAATAGAATGTCTAGTATAAATTGTCGGTTTTTTAAAAATCTCTGGTTTCATAGCCTATTTTGCAGATTCTTACACCAATTTTGTAGTACTAATTTATTAATAGAATGTTCAATAAATACATATTTTTAGGATCCCCTTGAAGTAAACTAAATGAGCGGACAACATTAGTTCATGTAAATAAAGGTTTTAGGAAAATTGTTGCCATTGATTCATTGAATAACCTTCCATTACAGTGAATTGGTTTCTATAAAAGTGAGGAAGAGAAAAGAAAAAGGGAAAAACCAGATAATACTATGCCTTGAGGCTCGAACCCACTACCAAAAATATAGTACTAGGCCAAAGATTTGTTGTTTGTTGTTTTCTTAGAATGAAAGAAACCTAGGCTATCTAAAAATGGAATAACCTAATCGATGCTTTTGTATGATAAGAGAGAAAAGACCATACAAGACGAGAACCAATATAGTAAAGTATTGTTTTCATGATCAAATTAAAATATTAAGTTTACTGTTTGGTTTGCCTCTCGAAAGCAATGTTTTGAAGGCAATTGTGTTGGAATGATAAGATCGCCCTCCTAATTTATTGATGGTATTATGAATTGATCAAGGATGTTCCAAAGACGGTTGACGAAGTTGAGAACGCATAAATTATCTCTTTTCATGAAGAGATTTTATTTTGACATAACATACACTAGTGGAAAAAAGCCCAACTGATCCGGTCATTTTGGGCTTAACTGATTCGGAATTGGACCGGATCAGTTGGGCTAGGAGCAGTTAACGAAATAAAACTGATTCGATTACAAACCAGATCAGATAATAACTAACTGATCCGGTTCAATGTAAAAACCGGATCAGTTTTTGTGCTTTACTGATCTGGTTTTCACACTGAACCAGATCAGTTAGTCATCTCTTAATTAAAAAAAAAATATCATACTTCATCAAATGCATCCACAGACTACAACTGGTAATCAAAGTAAATGGTTGAATCATATCATCAGGGCATGCATCCACAGACCACAACTGGTACTCAAAGTAAATGGTGGTAAAAATAAAATTTAAAAAAATACACGAAATTACAAAAAAAAAGCATAAACCTTAAAATGGAAAATCGAAAATCGAAAAAAAAAAAACGAATATCACAATCCAAATGACTTAATTACAAATCGAACAAAAACGAACACAAGGAGGAAATTATACACAACAGTAGATTGTCAAAAAATAATCGCCATTCACAACCTGATTTTATACAGTAAAGAATCAAACGAAATAATGTCAACATACAAACGCAAAAAACTAAAGAAATTACAAAAAACGAGAAAATTAAATCGAACAAATAACAAATCTAAACCCTAAATTACAAATGAAATTAAATCAAAAAAAATTACAAAGATAAACCCTAAAATAATTCGGAAAAACAACGAGATTAAAATCCTGAAAATTGAAAAATTAAATCGAATTTACTCATTGAATTCCTCTTCGTCTTCACCCTTCTCGCCGTGGCCCAGATCGTTCATGGGCTAAGATCTCATTTTCTTCGTCGAAAATTTTAAAAAATCGGTTGTTTTCGTCATATCTCGTGGATTTGTTGTTGTTATTTGGTGCGGGAATCGTCGGAGAACGATGAAGAAGTAGTGCGGAGTTAGCTACGTCGATGAAAGAAGAGGGGAGGATGAGAGAGGGAAGAGGAGTAGGAGATGGAAGAGGGAGTTAGGGTTTGAGAGAGGGAGGGGGAGTTTGAGAGATGGAAGAGGGAGTTAGGGTTTGAGAGAGGAAGGGGTGAAGCGGGTTTGAGAGGGAGGTAAGAGGTGAATCGGGTTTAAATGGGGAGTAGAGAAGGGCTCCAAAAAGTTGGGCCTTCCTTCCATTTTGGGCTGCCCCGTTATTAATGTTTGTGGGATCAACACTACATCTAACTGATCCGGGCTATTGAACCGGATCAGTTGACAAAAAGGACCGGATCTTGAAAATCATTCCTCTTTGTGTTAGCTAGCACAGAGATTTTGGATGCCAAGAAAGTCAGCTACACACAAAGAGGAATGATTTTCAAGATTTTGGGGTCGAAATTGAGGATTATTAGCAGTACCTAGATAATGATTTTGTGAATAATCATCAATATAATTGACGCAAGGTATGGACATTCTAGCATTTGGATTCCTTTGATTTCTTGGGAGCACTTGGGTAATTCTGAAATTTGGGTTTGAGTTGGTATTCATTTTTTTCCCTAAACACTTAAAAAAATTAAAGATTGATGGGATATGAAAAAGATAGTAATATATTAAATATTAGGCTTATTTTATAGATAAAGAAAAATTATAGTTGTCGAGATAGTAATTATTACCATCTTTTTTTTAATATTTATAAAAAAGATCATTAGATGGCTGCAAGAAAAAAAAAAGAAAACATAAGTAATTACAATAGTATGTGGGCCCACACATTGGAGAGCCATCTCTCCTTCAACCCAAATGGTATCTCCTCCAAGAGCCACTTTACAAAGTGTCTTCATGGAGATACACCCAAGACACACCCAAGAGCCCCATTGTTGGGTAAGAGGTGGATCTTCATTTTCTCTTTCCTTGGAGAGCTAGTTGGACACCCAAGAGCCCCATTGTTGGGTAAGAGGTGGCTCTTCATTTTCTCTTTCCTTGGAGAGCTTGTTGGAGAACTAGTTGGAGAGCCCCATTGTACATGCTCTAAAGTTAGATCTTGAATAACTAAATTTTCATACTGGTATTTTTTTTGTTTTTTATTCAGTAATTTACTCAAGCAGGGTCAGCTCTCATGAGCTGATGAGTAATAAGGGGGATCTCAACCCATAAAGAAACTTCCAGAGACTGAAAACTGGGGATTTATACCTAGAGGCAAATATCCACACAAACTTCCCAAATTTGGGGCTGATAAGAGTCGAACTCCCGACCATGAGGTGGGAAGGTGGGAGTTCTAACCATTAGGCTCCCACATGATTCTCACTGATACTTTTATGTGATAGCTATAAAGTAGTATCGTATAAACATAGAAAATTGAGATTAAAATAATTTTTCTAAAAAAAAAAATCCCTTTGGTCTACAATACTTTTTTACCCTATCTTTTTTTAAAATTGTCCTATACTACTATATAAACTATTATTTTGTGAATGATGTCCCTATTATATGAATATATCTTTTTTTTAATACTATAACATTAAGGTCACACACTTTGTGGCTCAAATAAAAGTACCATGCAATTTTCTATTATATATTATTTAATTCGAAAATTTCCACCATTTTCAATCAGATCTATCTTTGGGACAAGGGAACATAATTCAATGTAAAGAAAAGTAACGCATTGATTATGTTCGACCCACCACATATGAAAATCCTGGATCCGCCACTAAATACATTGATATTCAACTCAATCTTCTTCTCGTTGCTAGCCTGTAACATTTATATGAAACTTGTTTCTAATGAAAACTCCTAGAGAATAGGCTATCGAATGACTTGAGGTGACAACGAGTTAGATATAAACCGAATCCAAATTCAAATCCAAATATTTATCGATGGATTCAGAGCCGATGTGGACCTCAATTAGATCTTGAAAAGTTAGATCTATTAGTTCTTGAAAAGTTAGATCTGAATCTTGATCTAACGATACTTGAACACTTTTTCACTAAAATATAACTTCCTTCATCCAACACTACTCTTTACAAATTTATTTTTTGACATGACCTACTATTATTTTAATCGGTTTTTTCACCATATACCCCTGACAAATTTTTTTTTGCACCCATATACCCTTTCAACTTTCCAAATTTACCATATAACCTTTCAAAAAATATATCTGATTACCCTTTTGACTAACGGTGTTAGACTTCCGTTAGTCATTAGGCCCTAATCCTCTCCTAACCCTAATTAACTAACCTAAATCAAACCCTAACTCAAACCCTAATACCCTAACCCTAACCCCCACCCCTTACCCCAGTCCTCACCTCACCATCGCAACCCACCACGACCCTTGAATCCAGCACAACCTCGTCGACCCAGTCCTTACCTCACCGTCGCAACCCACCACGACCCTGAACCCAGCACAACCTCGCCGACCACATCCGTCAGTACCAGTCCTCACCTCACCATCGCGACCAACCACGAACGACATCTCGTCATCGCGTCCCTGCCCGCATCGCACCGACGCACCACCAGCCCCCTCCCTCCCCCTTCCCCCGCAACCCGTAACCCCCTCCCCACCACCGATTTTTCGCAGCGCTCCCCTTCGAATTTCGAAACCCAGATTTTTCGCAACACCCCCTCCCCACCGCCGATTCTTTGCAGCGCTCCCCTTCGAATTTCGAAACCTAGATTTTCGAAACAAAACCCAGATTTTCGAAACCCAATCTCCCTCCCCTTTGAATTTTGAATTTTTTTTTTAGGGTTCGGGGGAAGGGGATGGGGGTTCAATGGGGAAGGGGAGGGGGGTATACGACTGCTGGTGGGGAGGGGGGTTCGCGACAGCCGGATTGGGGAGGGGGAGTGGGGTTCACGTCGGCAATTGGGGAGGGGAGGGGGTCGGCGGGGGAAGGGGAGGGGGTGGTGGTGAAGGGGTGATGTGGCAGTAGGGGTAAGGGGTGGGGGAGGGGTTGTTAGGGTTAGGGTTAGGTTTAGTGTATTAGATTAGGGTTAGGGTTAGGTTTAGTGTATTAGATTAGGGTTAGGGTTAGGATTAGGGTTTGATTTAGGTTAGTTAATTAAGGTTAGGGTAGGATTAGGGCCTAAAAACTAACGGAAGTCTAACACCATCAGTCAAAAGGGTAAGTGGATGTATTTTTTGAAAGGTGGAGGGTATATGGTAAATTGGGAAATTGAAAGGGTATATGGTGCAAAAAAAATTGTCAGGGATATATGGTGAAATAACCGTATTTTAATCTATCTACTTTCTAAGCATGATCCACTTCTGAGCTAGTTTTACCTCCAACACAAGAACATTAATTTTTTTGGTGTTAGAGAGAGTCTAAACACATTGATGTAGACAAGATTCGATCCCAGGTCTTGATTAATGGTTACCACCCCATAAGAATTTACCAACTGAGTTAGATGACATCAACACGGAAACATTAATGAGAGTATGAGATTACTATAACTGTCATGAAAGTAGCATAAAACTTAACATTATCAAGTAAAGTTCATGTACTTTACATTGAAAAAGGAAACCAAGGGTCGGATATGGATCTCTAACAAGATCCATCATACTGTCAATCCATATTCAACCTAGATCTATTGGAAGCATTATCCAAAGATTCAAATATTATTAAATGGATTTGGATCCACAAATCTGTAGTATGTTGCAAGATTATTGCAATTGAAGATAATGGTCATCTTTGGAGTTGATGCACGCTATTGCCTTACAAGTAAGGATAGGTTGTTGGAAGTGTTGCTAGAAGTTCGATCAGCTTGTGGAGGCGTTATTTACTTGTTTCAACTATTCTTTTTCTTTAGTTTTCTTGGCCTTTATGATGACTATTGATGGTTCTCACAGTGATTGATGGTAGAGAGGTTTTAGATGTCTTTTTTGGAGGCTAATTCTAAGGATTTGAAGAAACTGAATCGAATTGTCTACCTCTATGACTTTATCAAAGTTACTCTAAACTACGTTTTGTGCAAGAATATTGCTATGAGTGAGTTCATTTATTTTTCAGTACTATATATGTTTTCATGATTTGTATTCCTTGAATGATAAAAAGTTGGATGAAGAGATACTAAAGGTTGTTTAAACTTCAATCATGTTGTTTGTTGAGATTACTTATAAAGATATTGTTGACTTCAGAAGACATTATGTCTTTGATATTGGTTTCTTTCATATAAAATGGTTCATGAACACAACAGATGTAAAGTGGCTCAACTCAGGGCTGATTATGACGATATCTGAGTGTCGATTAAAGGAATCACTAAAGTTACTCTCATGATGTTTAATGATGAGATGCTTATGTTGATGTTTCCTCCCTTCAAGGGATTTAACTATATTTAGACGTCACATACAAGTTAATTTATAATGATTTACTAAGAATTTACATCCAAAAATGCTCAAGACTCATCTTAGATTCAAGTGCAAATATTATGAATCAAACCGAGGATTTCAGTCCTCTCACTTAACACCCGAAGTCCCACATGATGATTATATTTCTTATATGGGCACTAATCATTGAATATTATACTTTCAAAAGGATTTTAACTTTTGAAAAGGCACATGGGAGGACACGAAGTCGGTAGATTAAAACCTAGACTTCCTTCATTAAAGGAGAGAAAGAACGTGGCTTTAAAGACATCTTGCTTTCCAATGATTTCTTCATTTCTTGCTTACTTCACTCTGACCTAAAGTGAAAAAGTAGGACCAAGTACAATCAGTCAATCAGATACCTGGCAAATGTACATTCTCTAGTCATTGAGGAAAGCAAACAGCAGTTGCTGATATCTTAAATTAAATTTGACTTTTTCTCAAAGACATGCTACGCGGTTTCTTAAAGATGAAGCACTGTCTCCCTTAACCAACATTAGTTGACTGGAACAATCATTGTTTTGCGCCCATGGAAGGAGGGAACTTTGGAGGAAAGAGAGAACCAATAAAAATTACAAGCAAAATATATATGCTACAAGAAAAATACCAACTCTCCTGCCAATTTCCAAATTTAGTTTGATAATATCATTTCTATTCTTTCATACATGTAGACCAAGCCGCACACACGCCAAAAGAATCGAAACCGATTTCAAGGGTACCCAAACTCTCTTTTTTTCACATCCAAATCACAAACTCTGGAACAATAAATTAAAAAAAAAATCAGATGTATATGCTGATGAACGAAAGACTGCCGAGTATCAAGGAGCAAGAGAAACTGAGCAGTTGTAAAAATTTCTAAGACAATCAACAAGATGAAATTTGACAGTGAGCCCTCTTTTAAGCTGCCTCTGTCGTTGGTGCTGGAGCCGGAGCTGGTGCCTTTAGTAATGGCTGGAGCGCTTTGACAACAATGCTCATGTTTGGCCTGAATTCACCTTCATATTGAACACATAGAGCTGCCACAGCAGCCAGCTGCAGAGTAGGAATTCCCAGATCAAGTTAGCAAATAAATGTGAATAATTTTTTTTTTTAAAAAAAAAACATGATTTTGAACGAATGATAGAGCAATGAGAGTATGAGACAGGAGGGGAGAGAAAGAACCTTAGCGACTCCTTTTGCAGGGTAATCCTTCAATCTTGGATCAACACACTGCTTAACTTTGTCTTCACTCAACCTGGGAGTTGCCTGAGAGCAGAAATACACACACGATGAGGCAACAAGATGCTTGAACTTCCAAGGAAGGAATATGGAGAAGTTAACTTTTATATGTACTCAGACGCAAAAAAATCTAGAAACTTACCCAAGTTACAAGACTTTGCTGACCACGAGGCATAGTATGATCCACGGGTTTGCGGCCGGTGAGAAGTTCCAAAAGAACCACACCAAAACTGTACACGTCACTCTTTTGCGTCAACTGCCCAGTCATTGCATACCTGATATTGATTATAGACAGATCAGTAAAGATTCACAAAATGGTCCATGTCACAACTCACACATAACATAAATTTACGTACAAAATATATATTTTTCATCAATAAGAAAAATTTTAATAAATCATTACAGTACTACGACCCACAAGGGTGCTGTTACAAGAAATAAAACTTTGCTGCTCATAACCAGGGGCCTTAAGAATTATCAAGTATACAGAACGGGAGTAGGGAAGAGAGAAGTCCAAAAAGTTCCTCCAGTTACTAGTACTCAAATGTGCCATACTTCTATGTCTCTTTATCCTTTTACAGGTTTTTTATCCCGACAGTTTAAAAGACAATTGTTAACATTTGACACATCATATTATATAATGTCATGCATCCAGCAGATTGCAAGTTGACCAAGACAATAGACATGAGCAATAAATCAACTAAAAAAACAAGTGGAACATGAACCAAATACCTAAAAATGCTTATGACCAATGAGCGTGGTACAAACTAATGAACAAAACATAAAGATGTAAGAGATCTAATTACTCTGGTGCATGGTAGCCGAAGGTCCCCAAAACTCTAGTGGAATGAAGACGAGCAGCCATATCCGGAGCCTGATTTGAAAGGTTAAAATCTGCAATCTTGGCTCTGAAATCCTCAAACAAAAGGACATTACTAGATCTAACATCTCTGTGGATGATACAAGGTTGAATCTTCTCATGGAGGTATTCCAATCCCCTTGCAGCATCAACAGCAATCCTTACTCGCTGCATCCAGTCAAGCACTGGACCAGGTTGGGCACCTTGCACACCTTTCCTCCCTGAAACAAGGATTTCATAACAGGTCACAATTACATCAATGATACCTTTCCTTTACACAGTAGTCGATATAATAACATTGTTTATACCATGCAAAATGTCATGCAAGGATCCCATGGTAGCAAACTCGTAAGCTAACACCCGCATGTTTCCCTCCACACAGTAGCCTTGCAATTCCACAATGTTTTCATGTTTCAGTCTTGAGACTCTAGAAACCTACGAAGACCAATGAGCACAACCTGTGGTTAGACTGAAAACCTAATAGGTAAATGTCAAAGATTGGAATGTTAGTTGCCTACAAGAAACCACACCTGCGTCAAAAATTCACCATTGGACTCTGGTTCTTGGGAGACATCAAGCTTTTTCACAGCTACTGCCTTCCCATTTTCCAGTGTAGCATAATACACTCTTCCATAGGAACCTTCGCCTATTAATGACTTGGATCCAAAGTTATCAGTTTTTTCCTTAAGCTCATCCAGAGACAAGGCGGATACTTCAATTGGTGGTGGTGCTGTCTTCTGCACATCTTCCTTTACAGCTGTTTGAGACTTTTGGCTCTTTAACGCTCCTAATCAACAATAAAAGCAGCAAGGTAAGGTTTGAAACATCAGCAAAGTAAACAGTTTACAAAAAAGTTAATTGTTACAAGTAATATTCAAACCGAAATCATCAAGCGATGCAAATTTCAAGATAACATGTACTGTTGACATAAGATTGAAGATAATTAAAATAACATACTTTTTTTAGGTAGCCAATTTTTATCAGCAAAATCCTTGATTTAAAAAATGTGCATTCTAAATGAGAGAACTAATGAGATAGACCGGAGAACTATTCTGATGTTGACCATCCACACATCTGACGCCATATACAACAATAAAATATGCTTTTTACCACGGATAATTTGTTTTAAAACACATGGCGTACATAGTCCATCTCAAAAAAGGTCCTCTTATCACCATTGAATACATTAAAGTATCTTGGCTCATTCAATTTTTTACTTCACAAATGCAGCTTAGGTATATTGACCCTACAGATTAAGCAATCGGCACTCAATAAGTCGTGAAGACCTCACAGTCCCACAATAAATAAATATTAATTGCTATTCTGACAACAAGAATCCACCAATAATCAGAACGGCAATCTCATAAGAAATAGCTCTGATAGTAAACAGAAAGCTGACTTGAAGATCCCTCATATCAGAGATTGACATTTAGTCTAGCCATCTCAGTTTTCATGCTTAGATGGTTAACTGGGTAATCCTCTGCTTCACCAATTTCTATAGCTGTCCTGTACATACAGTAGATTGATTTGATCCACATCCAGGACAAGCACAGATAGCATCCAGGCAACTTCTTATACCACTGTACACTCTGATAGTGCTGTTTCACATTAGCAATTTAAACCCACAACTGCAAGCCATGAAGAATTACATTTACTATTACATAGCTAATGATTAATTACATGGGCTAATCATCACAGGGCACTGTTAACTATACCGAGAGTAGCAATAATCCTAGCAAACAATATATATTTCTCAGTGTTCTTGCACAAGAAAAGACGCAACCTAGCTGATACATCATTCTCTTCCTTTAAATATATTTAAATAATTATCTGAAAAGTTGAAATTTGATTCATAACACAGTTCTACACTGGAACTAAATTCCAAAAGGTAGTATATAGCATTAAACTGAAACACAGCCCCAGAACGCACATGAACATGATAAATTCACCCCAAACATACGGGCTAGTTAGTGCCTCACTAAATGCATTTATTAAGAGGTCACAAATCACAATATCTAAACCAATAACAAATAAGATGAACTTGATGACAGTCAATTTTTCCAACATGATCTGCAATTCAATAAAGTCCTCCCAAAGAGCATCCAGATAAAATCCCTTCATACATCGAGCTTGCAATTGAGGATGAGTGCCCATGCTAAGCTTGAGCTACTAATTGTGGAAGTAAAATTAACCGAGAACTCAAGACCCAAGTTCAACTACAGCAAGGTGAAATATGTAGAAACTTCTCAAGAAAAAAAAAGAAATAACATCTGAGTTCCACCCCACCCCCCAAAAAAAATTACCTTACAGTTAACATTATATCACTAAACTAGGAAGCTTAACAACACAATTTAAACTACGCATGACAGTATACAGGGGAGCAAAGAGTGGAGTCAGTGTAATCCCATTGTGAGTATTCTACAAACATGCTGGCAATATTCAAGTTTCACAATGGCTCATTAATTCCCATTATACATTTAAGCATTTTACAACAAGAACAACAAATAAGAATCAAGCAAACAGATAAAAAAACATAAGCTTCTAAATATTGCAGTCTGTGTATTTCATAAAGCGAGAAAAATGCAGCATACTTTCTGTATTTGGGCTTTTAAGGGGCTCCTCATTTGATGGGTAAGACTCTTCTACTTGGCAAGTACAACACAGCCACTTCCGCATTCTCGATGTTGGCTTTCTCAAATGCAGATCGTCTTTTGTGTTTCGTTCCAAACGTACAAAGTGGCCAGGAGGCGGTGCATGTGCCTAACAATCACCCAGCCAAGATTAACAGCAGTTCATGTTATTCTAAAATTATTCACATGAGAACACCATATATCTTAATGTGTCCCAAAACAAACAAAACAACACTAAAAACATAAGGTATACTTAACTATTCAAAACAAAAATGTGTACATGAATTTAACACAAAAACAAACAAAACCCATTACAATAATATCTCTTGTGAGTTGTATTTTGTGGCATTTAGCAGAACCTACCATATATTCATAATTCAGTCAAATTAAATTAAATATTTACAACTTGCAATCCAACAAGAATATACAAAATTCAATTACATTGACTTCTCAATCATAACACCAGTTTTTACAATTCAAAGACAAATACATGATCAATTACCAAAATAACTCCAGCAAATAAATCAAATATTGTATTCCAATCATCAAATACATGAATGCAAACAAGAAGGAAAAAAAAAATCAAACACCCAAAAATCAAATACAATTAAATTTGACAACCCACAAAAAAATCAAAAACAAATAGAGGGGATCCACTGATCCTCACCACTAAACCACGCCGGTGAAAGTTGTCGCCCATGAAGAACAAAATCCCCAAATTCCCAAAAAATCCAGAAAATTCAAACACTTCGAAAAAAAACCAACAAAAAGAAGTTTCACCTTTTAATAGGTCCAAAGCAAATAAGAGAAACCTGCAAAATGAATCACAGGAAAAAGGGGGAATTCTGAAACAGAAAAACCCAGAAATAATTTTGCTTTATAAACCTAAAAAAAGGGGAAAATTTTAAGAAATTGAATATGAAAGAGTCAAAATTAAAGAGCACCCCCCAGAAAAAAAAAAAGAAGAATAAATGAGTTTAAAAAGAAAAGCACTAGATCGAGAGCGAAATTGCAGGGAGAAGTGACAATGGAAAATGAGTTGTATGATCGAAAAACAAAGACTACTTTTAAGAGAAAAAGGGCGTATGCATACCTGGTCTGGCCAAGAGAGGAGAGAGAAAATGAGAGAAATTTCAAATTGGGGTTTTTTTTTTGGGGGGTGAGGTGGGATGGAGGAGAGAGACAGATGTGCAAAAACAAAAAAAACAGAGGAAACTTTAATTAGAAGCGAAATAATTAAGGAGTGGAGGTACCAAAAAGAAGGAATTGGTGATGGAAATGTGTAATTGGGGGGGAGTATTATAAAGTTGGGCGATTATCTCTCTTGCTTTTTGTAATCCGACCGATTACTCCAACGTATAGGACGGTGGGTGGAAACCGTGTGGAGTCGTTTGAGGAATCTTAACTGTTTACTCTAATGCTACATGTTAAGAAATGTAAAATACAAATATATTTAGTCTAGAAGTGATCAACATGAGCCCGACCCACAGGCCCGACTATAAATATGGAAAATTATACTATTTTTTTGGCCCGGCCAGAAAAGCCACATGGCCCGCCCCAAATTAGCGGGTTTTGACGCTGTAATGTTGGCCCGAGGCTTTGGCCCGATACGGGCCACTTTTTTTTGGCCAAAGCTCGCCCCGGCCCGACACATGCTCACCTCTAATTTAGTCGTTTGCGTTATACACCCCCGTTTCATAATACTTGCTCGTTTTTACATAGAAAAAGCAATAACTCTAGTTTTTGAATAAAAAACATTTTGTTAAGGAAAAAAGTACGAGTATTTTAAGGGTATTTTTAGAAAGTGTAGAGTTAAAAGAAGTCTATTTATAGTATGTGTTTGTGCTGATTTTTGCCTTAACGTCACCGGCTGATATTGGGACGACAACAACCAGATTAAGATGACTTAGGGAAATAAATGCAAGGGGGATCAACAGGGAATAACACAATGAGATGGCGATGCGAAAAAACCCAACGAAGGTGGGTAAAAAACCGCGGGTGGATATGAGTCCACTAATCCACTATATGCAACCGACGTTCGGAGTGAACGACAGTCAATACACCCTAAATAATGAATCTAAGTACAATTCATGGAAAGTAAATGCGAAAGAAGCAATAAGCAATGGTTAAGATGTGTTTAGTATGCTTTAATATTTAGAGAGTAGTAGAAGTAGATGCTTGTTAACTTGTGTTCTCTGCTTTGATCTCTGCGCCTTTTGTAGCTTCTGCCTTGACGCGATCCCAAGAATCTCGGATGTCAGTTGCCAACAAATTCCCACGCTCTTCCTATTTTCATGTCGTGCTCTTTGATCTGGTCTTTGAAAAACACACAATGGGCACACTAACAGTTTGAGCTATGACCAAGTCTTCCTTGGTTTCTGCCAAGTAGTTGCGGCTCCAAATCGACGTTAGCATCACAACGTTAATCCTAGCGTCAACGTCAACCTATAAAATTTGACCATAACAATTTGCCACCAATTGTTGAAATGGGGATGTCACAAGAGTCATGAGACAATTGAAAGACCTATAGCTAGAAACCTACACATTTGAAACACATGTCACAACAAGTCTACTTACGTTACAACACTTGTCCAAGAAGATAATGCACAATAAAAACCGGGAACTAATTTTGCAAAAGATAACTCAAAGGTCAGCTGGAAAGATAAAAATTTAATTAAAGATAACTTGTGCTTAGCAATTAATTTCTATCCGTTGCGGATAATTAAACCGAGTGTATAAAAAGCCGTGCCATCCTGTCAACGATTATTCACAACTCACGCAAAATATTTTCTCTCTCTCAACTCCCCAACTTCCGCTCTCTCTGAAACTCGCCGGAGTTCGTCCGTCAGATCTAAGTCACCAATCAGGTAAATTGCACTTTCAATTTCGTTTGCTTCCATCCAATGGCTCCAAGTAGGCGTAATATTAGGAATATCACTAGGGCACATGAGAAAGTAAAAACCAAAGAGAAAGTAGTAGAAAAAAAGTATGAAATTGACGATGAACAATCAACTATGTCTGAGGAGGATTTGATGAATTTTTTTGACTTAGGGAATTTACCCGCCGACACAATCGAACGACAGAGGCTGGAAAAACCGATGCGTTTTCCTCAAAAAATGTTCTTTAGGCAACTTAGGACGCTTCCTAATTAAAAGGAGGCTGGAATGTAGAAGCTAACGTTTATTATCCATATTTTTCGTTCGTCTGTCGTTAACTAGGTGCTTACGTCTTTCTTTTTGCAGACATTAATCCAAAGGTGCTAGATTGTCGAGAAGGTTCTGAACGAAAATCGGAAAAAGTTTTACAAGTGGATGCAGAGGAGCGTACGTTTAAGAAGATTGTTGCTACTGATCAAGGGAGCTGCTCATTAATGGCGTCAGGTATGATTTTCGCTTTTAAATATATTTGTGCACCGCTTTCAATACTATGCCCCTGACCTTTCGTTGTTGCATTGCGACAGAGACTACTCAATCAAGGAAAAGAGGCTCGATGGATGATAGGGCCATAACTGAAGCGCTAAAGAAAAGAAAGATGGAGAAGGAATGTGCTGAGCGATCGACGTCTATAAAGGCGTCGCTGACTCCATCGACAGTATCCGAGAAACAACAAGTTGCCACATCGTCCATGTAGATGATGACGAGGTCGACGCTCCCTTTGCCAAGATGCAAAAATCGGAATATTCTGCTCCTCCCGACAGGGAAGGACCTTCATATAACGTCGTTGTGCCCAACAATTTCATGTCGTTGAACAGATCAATTTGGCCAGAAGCTGAAAATCTTCTCTTCCCTTGTGCTGCGGAACGCTTGCGAGAACGTCCCATGCTAGGGCTAATGTTAGATGGTATTGAGCTGTTGTTCCAGGTACATTGACTAGTTCTTCTTTACAAGCTCTAATTATTAAGGAGGGATGAATCATTTCTTACCAACGATCTCTGTTTCAGGCATCGCAAAATTTCTTGATGGCAAAGAAGGAGATGTCATTGCTCTTCAGGAGTCACCAAATTAAATCATGAAGGCGAGGATGGAAAAAAGCAAAGCGTTACTGAAGGATAAAGAGTTGGAAATCCAAAAAGTCAACCTGAGAATGGCTAACACAGAGGAAATTCTGAAGAAGAAAGAGGAAGACTTACAAAGGCGAAAGCTGTGGACGCTGAAGAAGTCTTATGCATCCGTGACGGAGAAGTGGAGACGTTGCAGGCACAGATCGTTAGCATGAAGACTGAGACGGATGAAATTGAAGCTGAGGTAACTGCTCGGTTGCGGGCTAAGCTAATGTACCAGTTCATGATGGGGTGTAAGTCTTCCTTGGATCCTAAAAAGGAAATCGATCTTTACTTGGAATGGGTTGGTTCCATGAAGGATTTGATCGATGCCGACGACGGAACTAAGACGACCACTAAATCGTCCTTAGTCGTTGGTCAGCAGGAAGGTGACGCTGCAGCCTAGTGCAGCTTTCATAGCGTCTGATACTCATGACGCTAACAACCCAGAGAAGGAGATCGTTCCAGAGGTGTTGGCATCAGAGAAGTCCGTTGACGCGACTGGTGTTTAGTCGCCCGCTATTGAGTCCTCGTCTTAGAAACAATTGCTTTTTCACAATCCTTGTTTTGTTAAACTTTTGAGTCACTCATGGGAGTGACTAAAACTTGTGTTTCATTGTCTTTTTTGGGCCATTCATGGGAATGGTCATAACATTTATCAATTTTATGCATGTGATTCCTTACGTCTTAATGCTGCCGTTTTTCTGGCGTCAAACGTTCGTTGCAGGTGCTTGAAACCTCATTGATATTTGCGTTAGTAGCCTAAGAAATGCACATAAGACAATACCAGTTCACTTACTTGGTTATTGTAGTCTCCTTTGCTCATGGTGGCCGTATGTGATTAATTCCATTCGTCATTTACAAATGTCAGAACCGGTGTCGTGTTAATATGCATACTTTATTAACTCCTCATATCTTCAGTTTATTAGGAAATGTCGTCATTGACAGCTATGTATGGATGTGACTTTGTTTATTAATTTCAAAATGTGGAATACCTGGAAGAGAACAAATATTAATTCTTTGTCGTTGCGATTTCAACGACGTTATGATGACATGTTCATCATTTATATAAGAATCA
Organism: Beta lomatogona; assembly: GCA_947646795.1. Classification (NCBI taxonomy): domain Eukaryota; kingdom Viridiplantae; phylum Streptophyta; class Magnoliopsida; order Caryophyllales; family Amaranthaceae; genus Beta; species Beta lomatogona. The sequence goes on from CANSNZ010001069.1 coordinate 427,417, forward strand.
CTTAGCTAAAAATGGTATTTTTGAGATGGACAACATTCCAACTCCAAGGGATCATAGTTCTATTCCGTCGCGTTGCTGCAATTGATACGTACCGTTGCCAATGACTTTGCTGATTTGGTAGGGACCTTCCCACTTAGGACCTAACGTTCCTGCATTTGGCTCTTGTGTGTTTTGGAAAACTTTCCTTAACACCCAACCGCCTTCACTGAAGACTTTGGCTTGTACATTTTTGTTGAAGCTTCGTGCGACAATTTGTTATTGTGCAACCATACGTACTAACGCTGCGTCTCTCAGCTGTTCTATGGTATCAAGGTCGTTAATCATTTCGTCCACATTTTGTTGTTTCGTCATTAAACCATACCTGACAGTTGGGATGCTAGTCTCAGACGGCAGAACTGCTTCACAGCCGTATACTAGTGAAAAAGTTGTTTGCCCGGTCCCAGTGCGTGGTGTCGTTCGATTAGCCCATAGGATGGATGATAGTTCTTCTGCTCATTTTCCTTTCCTAACTTTGAGACGCTTCTTCAATGAATCTATGATGGTTTTGTTGCTAGACTCAGTTTTTCCATTGGCTTGAGGATATCTTGGCGTCGATGTCAACAACGTGATATTCCATTCGTCGCAGAAACGTTTGGTCTGATCACTTGTGAATTGCGACCTATTTTTGCATATGATTTCTAACGGTACTCCGAACCTGCATATAATGTTAGTATTTATAAAAGAAATTACCTCTTTATAACGTACTAGTTGGAACGACTCTGCCTCTATCTACTTAGAAAAATAATACGTTAATGCCAACATAAATTTTGAACCCTAATTTTGATGATGACAAAGGAACAAAGATACAAACTAAGTTATAAACTAACAAGTTGTTAAGTGAATGGAATTTTCAAGATATCACTGCATTGAGCAAAGAGAATACTAAGTCTAAGGAAGAAATCAAGTTTGGATTTTGAAGCCTAAGTGAAGATGCTCAAGGAACCGATTCTGGAGATGCATTAAGAATCAAAGCGAGGCTTTTTTTTTTAGTTCCTATGCAAGGAACGAGTAAGTTATGGTAAGGAACAATGGCAATTTAAAAAGAGAATTTATGTCTGTTCCTTTGAAAGGAACAAACATACTGGTACTGTTAAGTTAAGGTAAAAGGAACTAATGAAACTAAAGGAACTAGAAGGAACAATGCCTAGTGCAACAGTTATTTTGTGTCGGTTGAAATATTGAAGCCTAAAAAATAGGAAACCGTTTTTTATTTAATATAAATATGATTTCAAGGAAAATCTTTTTAGGAAAAGATTTTATCTTTGTTGAAAAATAAAAATCCTTTTTCGGTTTTAAAGAGAAAATATTTTAAAAATGTTATTTTGATAAAAGAATTTAATTTTGGTTTTATTAATTAAAATACTTTTTAATTAAAAATCAGATTTATGTTTGTTGCACAAGTAAATGCTAAAATTAAGGAAGCAGTATTTATCTTTTACACACGTTCAAAAAGAACGTGGGGTTCATGGGTGGGAAATGGAACATGTTCCTCTAGGTTAGGAACATCATGGGAATATGGTTAATCCACTATCACATGTTTTTATCCCACGTTTTACTTAATCACTGCTATAAACACATATACCTAATTAAGTTCCAATTTGTGTTTGACCAACTGATTAAGTGAGTTTAACTAATTAAAGTGTCAGTGCGTGCCTTCATTCTCTTATAAGCCATTTGTTCTTTGCCTTCTTACTCTATTCCACTAAGCTTTATTGACCATTGTAATTTTGGTTTTGGGGTAAGGGGATTTTAAGTGAAGTCCTCTAAGAGAGAAGTTTTGAGTGAAATAAGTTAAAGTGATAAAACTTCAAGTGAAGTTGAGAGGAACTGCTGTTAAGGGAACAATTGTTCAGGATCTTGAGTTTAGGAACTCAAGGTGTGGCCCGAGAGTAAAGTAAGGTTGTAACAAAGTCATTTGGCCTAGTTAGTGAAAGAGTTAAGTTTAAAATCTCTAGTGGTCGAGGTTGTTTCTTCTTGTTGGGACCAAATAGTTTTTCCTCGTAAAAATCTCTTGAGTTCCATTAGCTTATTTTATTGTTTTAGTTTTATAATTCCATAAAAAGTACGTTTATTTCTACACATACAATTCACCCCCTCTTGTAGTGTTCCTAGTGAAATAAAAATTAGTATCAGAGCTAGATCTCACAAAACGAAGGAAACCCTATTGAGAAAAAGATCCAAGGAACATGAATACCACCGAGAAACTTAAGGAAGGTTACTCTACTCAACGGACTCCAATATTCAATGGGAAATTCTATTCCTATTGGAAGAATAGAATAAAGATATTTATCAATGCCAAAAAGTACCAGGTATGGAGAGTCATTGAAGTTGGTGATTTTGAGGTCACAACCACTAATGACAAAAATGAGGTAATTCCTAAACCATTCTCTAAATATGACAAAGTTGACTTCGAAAAAATGGAAGTGAATGCTAATGCTATTAAACTTTTGCATTGTGGACTTGGACCCCATGAACATAATAGAATCATGGGATGCAAATCCACAAAGAAAATATGGGATTTACTTGAAGTAACCCACTAAGGAACTAATAAAGTCAAAAGATCTAAAATTGATTTGCTAATGAATCAATATGAACTGTTCTCCTTGAAGACTAGGGAAAGCATACAAAAGAAGTTTACTCGTTTTACTAACATTATTAATGAGTTAGCTTCTCTTGAAAAGTTTTTCGAAAAGTTCTGAGGAGTCTTCCTAAGGAAAAATGATGGCTAAGGTCACTGCTTTACAAGAAACAAAAGACTTCACCAAGTTCAACTTGGAACAACTTGCTTGATCACTTATAACTCATGAGTTACACCTTGATACTGAATATGGTGAAAGTTCTAAGTCTAAGTCCATTGCCCTTAAAGTTGATGATGAAGATGACTCTGACTCAGAATAAGATGAAGCAGCTCTCATGGTTCGAAAATTTCGAAAGATGTACCGGAACAAGAAGAATGGGAACTTTAGAGGTAAAAACAAAAAAAACTCTAACAAAGCTGCTTTAGTGGTGATCATGGGCCGGGCCGGACCGTGGCTAAAAAAATTTGCCCATTGGTCGGGCCGGGCCGAAATTCGGGCCAAAATTTTGTGCCCAAAGCCCGCTATTTCGGGCCAAAATCGGGTCGGGCCAAAAATTAGACTAAAAAGTCGTTTTTGGCTTGCCCAAAGCCCGTCCCAAGGCAAAAAAAAAAAAATCGTACCGGGCCCGACCGCGGGCCGAAAAATTCTGCCCAAACCCGGCCCCAAATCGGGTCGGGCCCACGGGCCGGGCTGGAGTTGATCAACTCTAAGCTGCTTGTCATAAATGTGGTAGTACATATCACTTCATCAAGGAATGCCCACTTTGGGAAAATGACAAGAACAAAGAAAAATAAGGAACGCTTTGCTGAAAGGAACAAGGAAACAAAAGCTCCTTTCTCTAAAGCAAACGTTCGAAAAGCTATGATAGCAGCTTAGGGAGATTCAGAGACTGAACAAGAAGAGGAACGACATTATGAAGAAACTGCAAATCTTTGCTTTATGGCAAACACTAACATAGAAGAAGATGAAGAACATGTTGAGGTAAATCAACACATACTTGAATCAGACTTAGATGGAAAAACTAGGCCTGAAATTTATGATATTCTTTATGATGCAATTCTTGAATGTAGAGATGAAGGTGAAAAACGTGATCAAACTGAACAAGATGTTAAAGTTTGTAAAGAACATATAGATTGGCTTAAGAAAATGCGAACCAATGTCGAAAGAAGGTTCTTTGATTTATTTGATAAGAACTTAAAAATCAAGGAATAATATGAAAGTGTTAAAAATGAAAATTATCTAATTAATTTAAAAATTTCTCACCTAAAGGAATTTGTTCCTGTTCTAATTTCCTTTGATATAAGATCAACTCCTTTGAAAGGTTACAGATCTGAGATTAAGAACTTGAACAAAGAAAAAATTATTTTAAAGGAACATATCAATAACCTCAAGAAGGAACTTGTAGTTGCAAGGAACAGAGGCAAAGTGGCTGTTCCTAAATGGATTGAAAGACCACAAACAAAAATAAAAGAAGGTCTTATTTTCGAAATCACAAGAAAAGGAACAAGCCTAGCTAAAAATTATGTTGACCTACCTAGTGATAAAATTTGCATGTATTGTGGTAAGATTGGTCATTACATAAATTAATGTCAACTAGGAACTGGAATAATTAGCAAAAATGTGAATTTGAGCAACATGAAATGGGTTGCTAAAACTAATGCTAGTCAAGAACAGGAACCCACGAAGGAGGGGGTTCCTACTACTAACAACTAGTTGATTTTTGCAGGTTAGAGTGAGGGGGAACAACACTTGGTATCTTGATAGTGGTTGTTCTAAGCATATGATAGGAGACAAATCTAAGTTTTTCTCACTCTCAACCTATGAAGGTGGAAGTGTGACATTTGGTGACAACATGAAAGGTAACATAATTGCCATGGGTAAGGTTGTAAGTCACCATCACATTCCATTGTAAATATTTTTCTAGTTGAAGGATTAAAGCACAATCTTTTAAGTATTTCCCAATTCTGTGACAAAGAAAATATTGTTAAATTTAATAGTGAAAAATGCTTGATCGTTAACAATAACTATAAGAGTGTCATCTTTGGAAGGAACAAGGAAATGGAACACATATGTTGTGGATCTTGATCTTGTTCCTGAAAATAATTTGACATGCCTTAATGTTATTGAAAATGATCCTTTTTTGTGGCATAAACGCCTTGGACATGCAAGCTTTTCATTACTTGACAAACTTCAATCAAAAGATATAGTTTTGAGCTTACCATCTATAACATTTAATATTAATCAAGTTTGTGAGGCGTGTGCCAAAGGAAAGCATATTAGATCCTCTTTTAAATTTAAAACTGTTGTGGGCACCACAAAGCCATTGGAATTGATTCACATGGATTTGTGTGGCCCCGTGAGGATTCAAAAGTAGAAGTGGTAAGAGGTATGTGCTTGTTATTGTTGAAGACTACTCAAGATACACTTGGGTTATTTTTCTCTCTAGCAAGAATGAGTCTTATGATGAGTTCCTTGTCTTTGCAAAGAGAGTTCAAAGTTTGAGTGGTCACAAATTGATGCATATTAGATCTGATCATGGTAAGGAATTTGAAAATTACAAATTTGATGATTTAAGTAGAGATCATGGCTTAGCATAATTTTTTTGCTCCTAGAACACCACAACAAAATGTTGTTGTAGAGAGGAAAAATAGGACTTTGGAGGAAATGGCTAGAACTATGTTAATAGCTAGTAAACTTCCAAGGAACTTTTGGGCTGAAGCTGTAAACACTGCTTATCATATAATAAATCGTGCCATGATGAGACCTATCATTAATAAAACTCCTTATGAGCTTTATTTTGGTAAGAAACCCAATATTACACATTTCAGAACATTTAGATGTATATGTTTTGTTCATAATAATAGGAAAGATAATCTTGGAAAATTTGATGCAAGGGGTGATGAAGCAATATTTCTAGGATATTCTTCACATAGTAAGGCATATAGAGTTTACAATAGAAGAACTATGTGTGTTGAAGAAAGTGTACATATAATTTTTGATGAATCTGATAATTTTTATCCAAGCAAGCAGGTTGAAGATTTTGAAATAGGCTTGGTACGACCAACTAAAAAAGAAGCAGATTCAATTGAGGAGGAAGAAGGAATAAAAGAGGAAAGGAACGAAGAAGATGAAAACTTTCATAACAATGTTGTTCCTGTTCTACAGGGAGATAGAGCTGTTCCTATTCCCATTAAAAATGAAAATGTTGAAAGAACTGATTCAACAATGGCTGAAAGAGGAACAAACAAACAAGGCTCTTCATCCTCTCAAGAAATTCAAGAGGAACAACCTGTTCCTATTTGAGAATTTCAACCTAAACCTTGGAGACATCAAAAATCACATCCAGTGGAACTCATAATAAGTGACATATCCAAAGGTACGCAAACTAGATCTCAGTTAAGGAATTTTTGTGCATTTCATGCGTTCCTATCAATGATGGAACCAAGAAATCATGAAGAAGCATTAACTGACCCTGGTTGGATCACTACTATGTAAGATGAGTTAAATGAGTTTCAAAGAAACAAGGTATTGCATCTAGTTCCCTCATCTAAATAGTACAACAAAAAAATTGTTGATTTAAAATGGGTGTTTAATTAGAAACAAACTAGATGAGTATGGAGCAATTGTTAGGAACAAAGCTAGACTTGTAGTTAAAGGTTATAATCAACAAGAAGGAATTGACTATGAAGAAACCTTTGCTCCTGTTGGTAGCCTTGAAACCATTAGAATACTTATCGCATTTGCTGCCTACATGGGATTTAAATTTTATCAAATGGATGTCAAATGTGCAGTTCTAAATGGTTATTTAAATGAAGATGTATATGTTGAACAACCCCCTGGATTTGAAAATAATGATTTCCTAAACCATGGCTATAATATTGACAAGGCTCTTTATGGGTTAAAGCAAACACCTAGGTTATGGTATGAGAGATTATCTAAGTTCCTTTTAGAAAACAACTTCAAAAGAGGAAAAGTTGATAAAACTTTGTTTCTAAAATCGAAAGGAATATATATACTTCTTGTTCAGATATATGTTGATGACATTATTTTTGGAGCAACTAATGAGTCATTATGCAAAGAATTCTCTAAGCTTATGAGCAATGAATTTGAAATGAGTTTGATGGGTGAGTTAAATTTCTTTCTTGGGTTACAAATAAGCAAACTGAAAGAGGAATAATTATTCACCAACAAAAATACATAAAGGAACTGTTGAAGAAATATGGTCTCGAAAATTCAAAGATTAATCACACTCCTATGGGAACTTCTACTAGATTAGATGAAGATTCCATAGGAACAAGTGTTGACCAAACAAAATATAGAGGCATGATTGGTTCCCGTTTGTATCTAACTGCTAGTCGTCCAGACATAGCTTTTAGTGTTAGTTTGTGTGCTAGATTTCAAGCAAATCCCAAGGAGTCTCACTTAACTGCTGTGAAGAGTCTTCTTAGATATCTCAAAGGAACAAATGATCTTGGACTCTTTTATCCAAGAAGTGATACATTCGAGCTAAGAGGATATGTTGATGCTGACTATGCCGGAGATCTTGTAAATAGGAAAAACATCTCAGATATGGTTCAATTTCTTAGTCATAGTTTAGTTTCTTGGAGCACCAAGAAACAAAACTTAGTTGCTTTATCCATTGCTGAAGCAGAATATTTGCTTTTATCACTGCTGAAGCAGAATATGTAGCAACTGCTGCATGTTGTTCTCAAATGCTTTAGATAAAACAACAAATTTGTGACTATGGAATAAACTTTAATTGTGTTCCTATTTATCGTGATAATACTAGTGCCATTAGTATTTCTAAGGATCCAGTGCATCATTCAAGAGTTAAGCATATATATACCAGACATCACTTTCTAAAAGAAAATGTGGAACAAGGTTTGATTAAACTTGAGTTTTGTCAAACTAAATATTAAATTGCTGATATAACCAAGCCTCTTCAAAGAGATTGATATGAAATATTATGGCTTGAGTTAGGTTTAATAAAACTTAAGTGATTGTTCCTGTTCCAATCCCCCATGTCTGAATGGATTTGACTTACTCTATGTGATATTAAGTGACTGTGAATGAATGCCTAAAGACCATTGCAAATAGAAAATGTTCAATACGTAGACTTGTATTCAAAGGAATAAAGCCACTCACAAATGTCACATAATACTCCCCTTATTGTTCCTGAATGATAGAAACATGTAAGATTTGATGAAATGTTGATAATTAGTATAAGTTGTTCCTATAGCACAAGTTCCTTAAAAATTTCTTTTTCTTCCATAAATTAAAAATCCATAAAAATCGAAAAACCTGAAAATCCCCAAAATATAGGAATCAGATTTATTAAATCTTGATTCATCTTTATCTTTTCTTTTCTTCTATGTTGAACTTTTAATTTTATTTTTCTATTATTTTTTCCGCGTGTGATTCTTCGTGTACTGTTACACGCATCCTCTTCCTTTTTCTTTCTTTCCTTCACAAACCGTGTTCCTCTAATCGCTTCATCTTCACCATTCTTCATTTTCATCCTACCTCTTCGCACCACATAAAAACTCAATCTTTCACCACCAAATGCCAAAAACCTCCCTTAATTCACCTTTTCTTAAAGTAAAATCTCCCAAAACCTCACAAATGGAAAACTCCTTTTCTCCATCAAAAACCCTAGAAATCAAAAATCCTCAAGAAACACATATGCAGGTAGAACAACAAAAATCCGAGACACTTAGGATAAGTACTAGGAGAAGAAAATTAATTGGGGAAGATGATGAAGAGGAAGAGATCCCCGAATCAGTTGAGGGGGAAGAAGAAGCAACACCTGTTCCTCCCACAGGAACTGCCCCTTCTTCGTCAAAGAAGCGAGTAGAAAGAAGTGAATCTAGGTATGTTCTTGGATCCTGTGTTGACCTAGATTGGGCTAAGAAGGTAAAATTCACCGAATTGATATAAATCTTAAAGGAACAGGGTATGTAATACCTATTTGAAACCGCGTTTAACAATGCCTTAATTCCTTTAGGCATGGATGAATTTTGTGCCAATTTTGTCAACACTGATAGAGTGTGTAACACCCCGACAAATCTCTATTTTATAAAATACATTTTTCACGCAAAACATCGAGAATTATCAAAGCATTATCACCCGTGTGATAACTTATCGGCTTATTCAAAATTTTGCAGCGGAAATAAATAAATAACTTCGAAAATATAAATAACCTAGTCAACCATAAGGTCAACTCCAAAACCAAACCAAAAGTCAATCCAACTTAAAAGCTAACCACAACATATTAAACTAACATTAATTAAAATATAAAATTGTCTAAGCACAAACGCTCCACTGATCCCAGACACCCAGATGCATTATCTTCAAACCTGAATTGGTTGATACTTTATTGATCCTGAAAGACGACTCACCAAATGGGTCATCACAAGATCAATAAGGCACAACCATGATTGACACACAGAAAAGCACGTAATCAGCAAAGCTGAGTAATACATAGTAAATAAAACATAAAACCTAACATGATACTAATAAACTTAAACTCACAGATAAAATAATAATATAACGAGATAACAGAGTCACTTGACTTCACAACCAGACTAGAGGAAAAATTGTCATTTGCTGCTTTAAAAGGGCTGCGCTTGTGTTGAAAAGCGCAGCCCTCCCGTTAAGGGCTGCGGTCAGGCCCAAAACAGCAGACCTTGGTTAGATAAAGGGCTGCGGTTTCGGGCCTGACCGCAGCCCTTAAAGAAAGGGCTGCGGTTTACCACTCAACCGCAACCCTTTTTTTATTTTTTAATCCCCAAAATGCCAAAACAAACCGCACTCATTAATTTTACTTCCCTCCACACATTTTCGTTCCTCCTTCTTCAAACAGCGAAAAGAGGACTAACCTTACCACCCACCCTCACACCGCGCCTCTCGCTCTCTTCGACCTCGCACTTGCTCACCTTCTCCCTGCAACTCGTACTTCGCAACTCAACCACCGACAACAGTAGCAACCCTAATTTCGCTGCCACGCCACCATCCTCGCCTCGCAACGCCTCCATCGAGAAAGAGCGTCGCCGAACCAACAAATCACTTCTAATATGTGTTAAATTCATTGTAAGTTTTCTATTTTCTTGTAGTTTTCGTTCGATTGATTGCTTTTCGCTCAAATTTTGATTGTTGTTTTGCGTTTTCTTGTTGTTGGCTGATGTTCATTCATTTACTTAGTTTGAGTTAGTTTTGTTGAGTTTTGACGTCAGTTTTTGATTTTTTTTTTAGTTGTGTGTAGATCTATAGTTGCTAATTTTGTAGAGTAGGTTTGCTCCTCTTCGCATTCCTCATTTCCAAATTTTCAATTTTCGACTATTTCAGGTTGGTATTTCAAAATTCTTGTATAATTCTGCTATTAGGGCTTTGTGTCCATTTCAATTTCGCAATTTCCTGTCCATGTCTGTTGTTAGGGAAACAGGAGGTCTGCGGAGATAAGTTTTCTGTGGATTTTCGTAACAGAGGGATAAGTTTTCTCACTCTCTCATCTCACTCTTTTGTAAATACTTAGCTTCAGATCTCTTGATTTTTCCTTGTATAATCAATCTTAATGCACTGAAAATGTTGACAACAATGCTTTGCTCATATTAGATTTGCTGTTCGACTTTGCTCATATTATCTCATCGTTCATTCATGTCTGCAAATAGCTTTATTTTCTCCTATTTTTGCCTGCTAAATTTTTTGTCTCTTTTATGAGGATTAGTAGATCAAATGATTGTATTGAATTAATGGTTTTATGATGGATGTCTAGAGAATTAGTCTCATTTGGTTAGTGTTTTGAAGAAATTTCTTGTTTTTTCGGTTGGTTTTTTAGCATTGTTGGTTGAATTTTGATGCATAGTTTTTGGTTTTCTGAGTTGGTTAGTGCCTTATTGATTATGATATCCTTGCTTTGGTGTAATTTTATCGGTGGCTTTGTTTGGTTTTCGGTTTCTGGGCACAGTTAGTGTGCACCATTGTTGCTGCAGTGATTCTTTTATTTTCCATTGTAATCACTCGAAGATCACATCGCCTGCTACCTTCTATGCTACAGCGGGTGGTATAGCTGCCACATTTATTTCTGTTTCCTTTCCTTTTGGTTATCTTCGCCTAGCAGAGAACTCCGCAGAACAGCAAATGACCCATCAAAGGTATGACCAAAGAAAAAGCCACTGGTAGTCTGCTGTTGGTATGTCTTTTCTTTGATTGTTCATGGAAATTGTCTTCAATAAGCATTCAAATATTCAGTGAGAGAACAAAATAGAACAGCCTAACTTTTTTTGTGTTCCCTTTGGCCCCATTTATATACCAGAGATGATGTAATAGAAATCCCAGGCTCGAATCTCATATCATGCTATAAAATGCACCATCAGGGTCCTAAGCGTCTTAATACTTACTGAGTTTACTATAATTAGGATTCATTGACCGCTTGCTTAAGCTAAATTCATAAGTCATATCTGCACGAATGTCTATCATGGTTTGATTGTAATTTCAAGTGGTACATGTTTATGAAATCATAGAGCTTTCCTTGCACATATGCAGTCAGAAATGCTGTAAAATTAAGAATCCATGTGATTTTGTCATCTCTTCTAAGTTTGAGTACAATATATATGGATAAAATTTGAGTGACTACAGTTTTTGAGGTATGTAGTTCAGATGATTATCTCTTAAATTTTCAAGGAAAGGCAATAAACTCTTCAAATGCCTTGAATATGCAAATTTATCTATTTCTAGACTCACTCTTTAGCTTAGGCTTTTGTTTCTTCATGCATTGGTTATTATTTCACTCTTTTTTTGCTTATTAAATGATCTTCTATTTAGATGATTTTTACCTGTATTTCATATGAGTTTCTTAAACTAAATACCAATGTCTAGAAATATCTATAAATTAAACATTCCTTTTCATATTTAACTACAACTAGATGGCCTGCTTATCAGGGAATTGATTTGTAAGTGGCACATAGTCAAGCAAACATGTGGTTTTCTATATCCTGCACTCACTTTTGGAGATTGCTTCAACACTCAGCACCACTTTTGCACACCATCCACTAGAGCATATTGAGCAATATGACTTATCACTATGGTGCAGAAGCTCAAGCTTATCCTGCCCAGCAGGCCTTTTTGGGTCCTCTGGTTAGTTCCCTACCTTGCTTCAGATTTGAACACCAAAGATAAGCTGCAATTGCACCTAACTTACTCTCATTTCCTGTCTCTTTTTTTTTTTTTTATCTCAACAAACATCAGGTAATGGATGATTTTGGGGTTTCGATTTTATCGCAATTGGTTATGATTTTATCTGTTTTGTTAAAGGTGTTCGTCAATTTGTTAATTGATTCTTCCTTTTTTTAGTTCCATGAAATACCTAATTGTTCCTCTCATTTTTCTCTTCCCTTTTATGAATTTTTTCATCAGATGCTTAAAGATGCTGCATTTGTTGATGTTATTGCCAAGGATAAGACTGATCAGGTACTCAATCTCAGACCATCTCATCCTTCTATTTATCCCCCTTCTATTAACTTATCTTAGAATTATTTTTCCGATTATGTTTTAGAAATTAGAACCATCCTATCCGAAGTTGATTGTTCGAGGATGAACCTTATTTATCCCCCTTTTCCCCCTTAGTTGAAGATGATTGTTCGAGGAATTAGTATGGGCATTGTAGCCCCTTTGGGATCATGGTGTTGGTTTTATTGAATCTTTTTGGCATTGATTGATTGTTTGATGCATAAAGTTGGTGAATATTAGTTAGTTAATGATTTTTGTGGGATTTCTTGGCCTACTATGCATCTAAGTGGTTATTTTAGGACTTCAATTGCTTGATCCATGGATAATGAAGTGGTTACGGCTTGATATTTGTGTATTTTGATGGCCTAATAAGCAATTAAGTGGATGTTTTCATGGTTTTTTGTCTCTTGATTCATGCAAAAACATGATGGTATAATGTAATTTTATGCATTTAGTGTCATCAAATGTAATTTGACAAACTATTATAATCATCTAAGTTTGTTGATTCATTTTCAACTACATTTGGGGTAAGTAGAGAACATTTTTTTTTGTTTAATCATGTAAAAAAACTCAGTTATGGGAGATTAGAACAACATAACAATTAATTATGGACAAAAAGAGTAAAGGTATATAGTAGTGCATAAAATAGTTGTAAATTTATGATAATAAGCATACATGCGTGCTATTATTTTCATTAGAAATCTGAACGTTAGACTTAAATTATCAGATCATGTTCATACTTGAAGATGCATCCCTCATGTATGTAGCTGATGGAATCCTCTTCTATATGATGCTTAGTCTTAATCTGTCCGAACCAATCGATTCTAGCTAGTATCATGTTCGAATTCACAACTAACAAATGGGCCACTAGAATGATCGATGACCATGATATATCAGATTCTTACGCATATAGTAACCCATGCCCAGCGCCTTCCTTCGCCGCCCGGCCTCCCCCCCCCGCCTACCGGCCTCCCCCGCCCGCACTCCCCCTGCTTGCACTTCCCCCCCGCACACCCTGTGCACTCCCCCGACCCTCCCCCCATTGCTGAATGCTTGCCCCCTATTGCACTCCCCCGCTCAGCCTCCCCGGACCCTGCTGCACTCCCCCTCCCCTGCACAAGCCCCCCCGGCCCATCGCACACCTATTCCCAGCCCCTGCCCGGCCCCCCCCAATATTTTAGCATCTATATTTTTGTAACTTTCTTATATTTGTATAAAAAACATAATTTGTAATGGAAAATGATATTATTATATATATATAACTGTTTGGGGATCATTTAGGACTAAAAATGCAAAAAAAGTTGGGTATGTTTGAAATATACTATAAATAATTAGCTTTCAAGAAAAAAAAGATTAGCTGCATATTGATATATTTTTTACACATTACATTTCTCCATCATTCTTCAGTAATCGTCATGATTTTCTTCTTCTTTTGCCAATTACTTTATAGGTTGAATGTTTATAAGCTCTATTAGACATAACATTGAAATGAATTTGTTGTTTTAGCTACACTTTACTTGTTGAATACCAAAGTATTACAATTATTACTTGATATTGTCAGATTGACATCATGACCTTTAGTCTATTCTTTTTCTTCTTTTCTTTTTCTCTATGTACTTTTTGTGTATCAAAAGTTTCATGCTACAACACTCACGCTATTCGTTTTAAGCCAAAGTTCTAGCATTTAGTCATCGTTTTAAGCCCTGCCCCCCTTGCTACGCCCCCACCCCAGCACCCCCTGTTGCCCTGCACACGTGCCCCCTGCTACACCCCCAGCCCCCCACTGCCCAGCAAGACACCCTCTCCCAAGCACCCCCTGCTCCCCCCCTGCTGCCCCCCTTGCTACACCCCCCCCTGACCTAGCACCCCCCTGCCGCCCTGCCCCCTGCTACACCCCCAAAGACCCCCCACTGCCCAAAGACGCACCCCTCTTGCCCCCCTCTACACCCCCAGGTTCACCTCCAAATTATAGCTATTTTGGTTTTATTTGCCCAGGTTCTATCATCTTCAGAGAAGTTGCTTTCGAGGGATCCGAATGCTAGTCTTGGTGGAGTTGTTGTAATGCTAGTTTGTGTTTGTGATCCTGCTCATATATTGCAATTCGAACACTAGAGGGCAACCTCAAACTAATGTAATTCAGTTATTGTTTTCTCTATATTTGTGTAAAAAAACATAATTTATGATACTAATATATATATAGCTATTTGGGAACATTTAGGAAAAAAAAATGCAAAAAAAAAAAAAAATTTATTTTTTATTTTTTTTGGGTCACAAGGGCTGCGGTTCTAGCAAAAACCGCAGCCCTTAACGCGTTAAGGGCTGCGGTTAAAAACCGCAACCCTTCCTAAATGCCAAGGGCTGCTAGTCCAATGGCTGCGGTCAAAAAACGCAGCCCTTGGGCCCCTATTGACCGCAACCCTTAGGCTTTTTTCCTCTAGTGCCAGTATATTAATTATAATTAAATTGAATAGTCAATGGATAGAGTTGTTCAAACCAAACATGATTTAGAAGACGAAGTACGGGCGCGACTCCATACTACAACGACCAACGATATCAAGGTACTAATTTAAATAAATAGGACACGGTGATCAATCCGGTCCCAAGAAAAGCCATGAGTTACCACCATGTACTCCAACTCATACTAGTCCAACACTTCAGACGTGCACAAGTATAAAGCTTATTACTATTAACTTTTCACTTTAAGTTATTAATAAATTATTCAATGTTGAGACTCACAAAGTAAGACAACAAACATAAATATCATGGATACATAACATTTCCATTTTTATCTTAGGATTAAATAAGGTGATCAACAACTCAAATAATCCAAGAATAATTCCATTAACCAACCATCCTTTATTTGTTGAATTAAATCAACAATCAACCAACCTGTCAATAGGTGAATAACCAACTTTACTAAACAAGGCCCACGGTCCTTATAAAGTAAATTTAATAATCCAAGGGAACAACACAATACAATTCATGATCTAATAAAATAATATATATATTAATCCTTCATGTGAATTAATAAGATATAAGTTCCCAATCCCACATGCTTGCATCAATCATCCATACAAACATATAGTTTTAATCATAGACAACGTGCTTCACACAACGGCATAAATCATGCAATTTCACTTAAATAGAAGCCACATATGAACTATAAAAAGTTCCCTATGCATGATACTACAACAAATCTTAATCTTAGGACATGATACAGTCTAATAACACATAGGTTTGCACGTACCTTGTGTAGACAAAACGAGAGGCCACTTTCACAACCTTAGAAATCGCTCAAAGTATATTCTCCGCCTACCAAATACCAAAGCATCCAAGTACTAATACTCTAATAAAATTACAGCAACTTAAAAATATTTTAAACCCTCTTAAAAAGTATTTTAGAAACTCTTTTAAACATTAAGACTTCAACTTTTAGTGCCCCCTAGTATAGTACTACCATACTAGTCATCAAAACCTTTGAAAATCCATACTTTGATATTTAAAAACCCAACATAAGTGTGCTAATAAAATTTTCAGCAAATTCTAGTATCTTTAAAACCTTTTTAAAGTCACTTTAATCATAGTTATAAATATTAGAGTACTCAATTTTCATAACTATAACATAGTACTACAAATTCCTACTCTTAAAACCTTAAAAATCCATACTTTCATGCTTAAAACATAGTTTAAACATTTATTTTAAATCTGAATTTTAATTACTCTATTAAACGTATTATGAAATCTGAAATTAATATATAAATAATAAAAAATACAAACTTTAATCATCAAACCACCAAAACGATACTTAAAACATTAACTAATCATTAAAATAATATAGAGGAGGAAGAAAATAACCAAAGAGGAGAGAAAGAGAACACGGCAGCCAAGGAGAGGGGAGGACACCGGCGGCAGGGCTGCTGTGGTGGTCGGCAGCAAGGAACGGCGGCAAGGACCTGCGGCGGTGGCGACGAGTGAACCGAGGGAGAGAGAGAAAAAGTCGGGTGAAGGAGAGAGGAAAAGGAGTGTGCCGTGAGAGGAGAGAGAGGAAGAGAGAAAATATAGGGTGTTTGTATAATGTGGCAAAATTGTTATTGAGGGGGAGTTTTTATAGTTTCCCCCATTAGGGGTTCAAAAGATAATTGGGCTTAATGGGTTGGTTTAATGAAAGGTGATCATATAAAAAGTTATGGAGGTTTGGGCTCCTCTACCCAATATTAAAATATTTGTACTTCAACTCAATTAATTAAATATTAAATATCTTTCAAAGTATGATTCAATAAAATATTTGATTATTTAAAAACATTAAATAATTCTTTGACTTTAAAAATAATCAACACTTTAAGAAATTAATTATTTAAATACTAAAACATATATAAATATACTCTAAATATACTTATAAAATTCATAAAATTGTGGGGGATTACAGAGTGTGCACCATTGAGGTTAGGGGGAAGAAAATTAAGTTTACCCAAGAAACCCTAGGAAAGATTTGGGAAGTTCCTTGTAAAGGAACTGATTTGTATTTCAAGCGGAAATGAAATGTGTCATTTCCTAAGTTTTCCCAAGATGATGTAGTTCAATACTTTGGGGGAACTACTGGGAAACCAAAATTGAATCAAAATGTCCTCAGCCATCTCAATAAATCCTGGTCAACCTTGTTTGGAGGGAACTCATTCCTCGCACTAAAAAGAGGAATGAGGTTGGCCTCCTTGACATGTGCTACATGTTTTGCCTTGACCACCACATCCAAATTAACTTTCCCTCTCTCTTTATTCAACATCTAACCCATTGCATTAAAAATCATTTTGTTGTTGGATATGGAGCCTTATTCAATTCTCTTCTCACTCACTTTAAAATAAAAACAACTGGTTGGCCTACCTTAGGGATCAAACAAGGAAATATTTTGAATGAGAAAAAATTATATGGCTTGGATCTATCTGTCCAAGATGGGATATTGACTCAGGGTAGGATTGCTCCGAGTTCCTCTCAAAAGAGAAAACTGCCTGTGGCAGTGGAAGAGGAACCAGTAGAAGTAATCTTGGAGGAACAAGTTCCTAAAACTGATGAACCAGAGGAACCATCCAAAAAGAAACCAAAAACCAAAACCAAAAAGTCCACCAAACTAGTTCCTAAGAAAACTCCTTCCTTAAAGAAGAGTACACGGCTGAGAGTTGCAAAAATTGTCCATGTTCCTTCCAATGAGGACGCTCCATTGATCCTTTATGATGAAGAGGAACAACCTCACAACTCTCATAAGGAACTCCTTACTCCTACTTGTCCTCCTTCACTGCCTATCTCCATCACAAGCATCCCTTTCATTTGTCCCTCCCCCTTCTCTATTCCTTCCAGTTATGAACAGATGAAGGTTGCTGTAAATGAGCCAAACCCATTTGCCTCCACTTCTGATACATTATCACCCACTCCTTCATTTCTCCCTACTCAATATACAAATTCCTCTCCTTCTGTTCTTTTCACAGGAACAACTGGACCATCTAAAGAAAACACACATGTGCCTCCTCCCCAACTCCCTATTGACTCTAGTTCTAAAGGTAAGGAACAAGTTCCTTCAAATGAGTATGGGTGGGTCAATGAAGTGTTTCTTCCTTCTCAACACATGATTAAGTTCTACAACCACCTACACTGGACCCTAGATAGCAAAATTGATAAAATGATGGGGTTAGTCAAGGTCCTTAGTGATATGGTGATTGAACAACAAAAGAATATGGAGATAATGGTTCAAGCAATGAACTCCTTGAAGAAGAAAATGGATGGTCAACATGAGGAGGTGATGAAGAAACTGGAGGAAGTGGTTGAAGAAGAAGTAGTTGAGGAACACCAATCCCCTCCCTCTCTTAATGTTTAAGTTCTTGTTTCTCTTAAAGGAATAGAAACTCTTAGCTTTTGTTTCTTTTGTTTTTCTTTTCTTCCTTTTTCTTTTGTAGTCTTTTAGAACAAGTGCTATAAATATAATGACTTTGCTATTTGTCTTCGTTTTTGATGTGATTGCATAATTTCTTACTTGGAATGACTAGTATTATGTGATTGATGTTTGAGCAAGTGTAACATTTGGTTCCTAACTTAACCAAATTTTGGTGCTTGTTTATGGTTTAAAGGTTTGCAAAAACCAGTCTTCCTAAAATCACCAAGAGTTTGATCCTTTTGAGGATGACAAAGGGGGAAAAGATACTAGAAACAAACTAAATTGAAAAAGTTGAAAAAATAAAAAAAATTAAATCCTTAATCTGACCTTATAATATAAATTTTTTATTATTATCTTTGATTCTCTTATTGTATTTGTTGTTTTTATCTTCCTTAATTTGTAACATTGTTGTCATCATCAAAAAGAGGGAAATTGTTGAACCCTAGTTTTGATGATGACAAAAGAACAAAGATACAAACTAAGTTATAAACTACAAGTTGTTAAGTGAATGGAAGATAATACTAAGTCTAAGGAAGAAATCAAGTTTGGATTTTGAAGACTAAGTGAAGATGCTCAAGGAACTGATACTGGAGATGCATTGGAGAAAAAGAATCAAAGCAAGGCTTTTATTTTTAGTTCCTATGTAAGGACCGAGTAAGTTATGGTAAGGAATAATAGCAATTTAAAAAGAGAATGTATGTCTGTTCCTTTAAAAGGAACAGACGTAGTAGTACTGTTAAGTAAAATTAAAAGGAATAATGAAACTAAAGGAACTAGACATATATTATATGGTGCAACGGTTATTTTGTGTTGGTTGAAATATTGAAGCCTAAAAAATAGGAAACCGTTTTTTATTCAATAAAAATATGATTTTAAGGAAAATGTTTTTAGGAAAAGATTTTTATCTTTTCGATTTTAAAAGAAAATATGTTAAAGATATTATTTTGATAAAAGGATTAAATTTTGATTTTATTAATTAAAATAATTTTTAATTAAAAATCAGATTTATGTTTGTTGCACAAGTAAATGCTAAAATTAAGGAAGCAGTATTTATCTTTTACACACGTTCAAAAAGAACGTGGGTTTCATGGGTGGGAAATGGAACATGTTCCTCTAGTTTAGGAACATCATGGAAATATGGTTAATCCACTATCACATGTTTTTATCCCACGTTTTACTTAATCACTGCTATAAATACATATGTTTAATTAAGTTCTAATTTGTGTATGACCAACTGATTAAGTGAGTTTAACTAATTAAAGTGTTAGTGCCTTCATTCTCTTATAAGCCATTTGTTCTTTGCCTTCTTACTCTATTCCACTAAGCTTTATTGATCATTGTAATTTTGGTTTTGGGGTAAGGGGATTTTGAGTGAAGTTTAGTAGGAGAGAAGCAAGCTAAAGTGAGAAAACTTCAAGCGAAGTTGAGAGGAACTGTTATTAAGGGAACAATTGTTTAGGAACTTGAGTTTAGGAACTCAAGGTGTGGCCCGAGAGTAAAGTTAGGTTGTAACAAAGTTGTTTGGCCTAATTAGTGAAAGAGTTGAGTTTAAAATCCTTAGTGGTCGAGGTTGTTTCTTCTTGTTTGGTCCAAGAAGTTTTCCTCGTAGAAATCCCTTGTGTTCCTTTAGCTTGTTTTATTGTTTTATTGTTATAATTCCGCAAAAAGTACGTTTATTTCTACATATACAATTCACCTCGCTTTAGTAGTGTTCCTAATGAAATAACAATATGGACCTTTTGTCCTGGGCTGGAGGTAGCTTACCAACTATGTCAATTCTCCATATCATAAAAGGCCAAGGAGTTAGAGTTGGACGTAAAATTTTAAAAGGTTTGTACGTCATACCTGCGTGTCGTTGATAACTATCACATTTCGTGACATATTTGATTCCGTCCTGCTTCATTGTTGATCAACAGTAACCCATCCTTAACGCGCGATTGGACAAGCTGCGTTCCCCGGGGTGGTTATTGCATGTTCCTTCATGGAGGTCTTGTAGAACTTGATTCCATTGACGATTCTCCAAACACCGCAAGTATGGTCCAGCTACAGATTTTTTGAACAACACTCCTTGGATAACTATGAATCTGGACGCTTTAAAGCGGAATTTTCTCGCTTCTGCTTTTTTATCTGGCAACACGTCATTGATTAAATATTATAGAATTGGCTTGGTCCAGTCAACACTTACCTCGTCGTCGTCACTATTCGTGCTGCTCATATGGTCTTCATCGTTGTCTATCGTAGCGGTGGCGACGTCTGCTATTTCTGGTGGCTTACTTATTGCTGGCGCCATGAGATGGACAATTGGGACGGATGTAAACGACGAGTCTTTCAAAGATGAACCCAAGTTGGCGAACACGTAAGTGATATGTCTATTTTATATAGAGTTTGTACCCTCGTCTCTCATTGATTATTGGTCTTAATTGCGCTCTTCGGAGCCATTTTTAGTACTAATGTGCTCCTTGTAGTGTGTTTGTAGTTTCAAGTTGATCATTGTAGAAATCAGCATGTTTTAGGGCATTTCCCACTCATTTATATCACTACAAGAGATGATGTACTTTCGAGAGCACGAGCATTGAGTTGGAAGAGTTTTGAAGCAAAGCGAATAGTGAAAGAAGTAGAAAAATGACTCCAGTCCACTCTTTTGATTATATCTCAAAGTTCTACAAACCCAAATGCAGTGATTTGAATTGGTTAGATTCTACACTTCAAGAGATTTCCAACGAGTGGTGATTTGCCTAATTCCGACGAATATGGCATTTTGAAGATAGAGATTTTGTGCAAGCTGACGACCGCCTGGCCGGGCGGAATCAGCCCCGGCTGCCCGGGCCCTTACTTAGCCAAATTCATCGTTTGGAGAAGATTTGGAAGAAAATAAAATATTTTGTTGCGGTCCCGACCAGGCGGGGTCTCGGTCGACCGGGCGGGGAGCTATTTCATATTCTAGGGGTTATGACCTGACAATCGCCCGACTGGGCGGATTTCGCCCGGGTTGGTCAGGCGGGGCTGTTTTGTAAGGCTTTTGAAGCATGTGTTGCGCCGATTTTTGTTTTAATATAAATACTTATCCTTTTAGAGTTAAAATAGGACGTTTTCTCATGATAATTGGAGTCTTCAGTTTTCTAAGAACATTTTATTCACTGAAGAACCCGAGTTGTACTTTTTCCCGAATTCACATTGAATTTTCAATAGAAGCTTCGATTTTGCAAGATTGGTTCTACAATTGGTAGTTCTTCTCTTCTCTCATTATTCTTATTCAATTCTTGGTTATTAATTCAGCATGTTTGCTTATTTCATTCTGAGCATGTTTTCCCCAATTATGATTGAGTAGTTTATTTCTAGGGTTAAAGGGATCTATGATCAATTATGAAGGGATGTCTATAAAGTATTGATTTTTGATGATGTATGTTGATTCCTATTGAATGTATTATCTTTATTCAATCCGATTTGGCCAGACTTGATTGTTATAGTGTTGCAATATTAGGTTATGCGCCGAGAGGTATAAACTTGATATTAAGGCTAGTTTCAATAGGTAGAGTTGGTATTAATAAATTGCGAGAGCCTGTTAATATCATTAATTCTATGGTTGATTTTGACTCGAGAGAGCAAATCAACCTGTTTAACTGCATTATTCATTATTGATTGTTGTGTTTCATCCTGGAATATTGTTCATTGGTGAACCTACGCCTTAGACTCTTTATTATTGATATTCTTGATGTAATTGTTTAGTTTAGCATAAATACCAACATCACTCGTTCCCTATAATCTAGATTTGATCGACAATTAGGAAAAGGACATTGTTTCCCTGTGGATTCGACTCTACTTCCCTGACTACTATTTGTTAGAGGACTTTAGGATTACTTTTGATTAGGTGATACGACTTTAGCCTGTCGGTCAGCTTGGCACCGTTGCCGGGGAAAACGGTTTTGTTCCATTTTCTTTAATTGTTTTAGAGTCTAGATTATATATTCTCGTCTCAGAGAACACTTGTTATTTGGAATAAAATCTCTTAATTGTTTGTTCTTTAGTTCGTCTATGCCCAGGAGCTTGAGTTCAGTTAGCTTCCCATTTGATCATGAAATTGAAAGATCCTTTCATAGACAGAAGAACTTCTTTAGACAGTCGCGAGATAATTCACGGGGAGATACACCATTGGATTCTGATTCTGATTCTAGACGTACTGTTTCTACTACTCCAATAGAATTAGAGATGGCTCGGAGCCTTACTTACTTTTCCCAGTCATCCTTGGCTGAACTTCCCAAGAGCAATCAAATGCCCGAAATCGAAGCTGTTAATTTTGAGATCAAACCTGCATTGCTGAACATGATCGAAAGGAAACAATCTGGTGGTGGACCTAATGAAGACCCTCATCTACATTATCAGGACTTCTGCCAATATTGTTCTACTATTAAGCAGCAGGGCGTAGCACAAGATCAAATTCGGGAGATTCTTTTCCCATTTTCACTTCGAGAAAAGGCAAAGATGTGGTACAGTGGGATTAATCGAGCGACTCTTGGGATCACATCTGGAATACCTTGGCCTTAGCTTTCTACAAGAAGTACTACCCTCCAGAGAAGACTGCTAGGTTGCGTAGCCGGATCACAAATTTCACCCAAGGTAACGACGAATCTTTACATGAGGCTTGGGAAAGATTCAAGGACCTCTAGAGAGAATGTCCCCATCATGGTCAACAAAAATGGTTCCTAGTCCAGGGATTTTACAATGGTTTGGGGAACAACTCGAGACTTATTCTTGACTCTGCAGCAAACGGAAGATTCATGAAACTAGAAATTGATGCCGCACATGATTTAATCGAGGAGATGGCTATCCACAACTCTCAATATGGCAACCCCCGCGGACTAGCTAACAAGGGAGGCAAGCATGAGATTGATTCTATATCCCTATTGGCTGCACAGTTGAATGCCATCAGTAATAAGCTAGATAATATGCAACTTTCCTCTCCCGCGAGTGTTGCTGCTTTAGGTACTACATCTGAGATCTTATGTGAAACTTGTGGTATAATTGGACATTGGTCACATGAGTGTCGGAGTTCGCTCGAACAATTAAATACCTTTCAATCATATCGGCATAACAACCCATACTCCAACACATAAAATCCAGGATTGAGCAATCATCCGAATCTGTCATACAAGAGCACTAATGTCCTAAATCCTCCTGCACCACAACCACACACTAGAGGAAAAAAGGTCAAGGGCTGGAGAGCAAGGGCTGCGGTTTTTAAACAACCGCAGTCCTTAAGTACAAAGGGCTGCGGTTAGCCCAAAAGCCGTAGCCCTTTAATACAAAGGGCTGCGGTTTTTAAACAACCGCAACCCTTCACCTTTTCATTTCCCCCTTAAAACTTCCCTCGCTACTGAATCCCCCCACTCACACCACACCCTAGCTACTGAATCAGTGAATCCCCGCCTCTCTATCTAACTCACTCCCCTCCCCCTCTCTCTCTCACACTCAAGCGGTCACGCCCCTGCCCCTCTCTCTGACCTCGGCTGCTCTCTCCGACATCGGCTGTGGTCGCCACCTCGTCGCTGCGCCTCCTTCCCTCACTCTTCTCTCTCCTCAGTTGCGCGGTCGCGCCTCCTTCCCTCACTCATCTCCTCCTTTCGATTTCGTCGTTCGACCACCGGTGCTGCAGTAATTGTATCGTCAGCTTCCTTCCATTGTTCGCATTTCTCACCCAACTCGCCCTGATAAAGCTCGTCGTCCTGGTTACAAGGCCAAGCAGGTAATTTCATCTTTTTTTCTTGTTGATGATTTAATTTTCAGTTATTGTTTAATGTAATATGTGGTTTTTTTTTTTGTGGGTTGATGTATTTTTCTTGGAGAATTGGAGTTTTGGATCTGTGTATTTTGAATGGTTTGTTTGAAATGATAAGGTTTGCCCTTTTCTTTTGTATTTTGTGGTGATTGATCTTTCATGTGATGGGTTGTTTTTTATGGTTGAATTATGATATTGATAGTTGGTATAGCAATATTGAAATAGGATTAGATTTGAAGCGTGTAAAACCTAAAAATGTTCATCACAATGTAGGACTAATTACGAATTATTAAGCGAGTTCGATTTCCACCCTCTCCCCCAGCAAACATCCACCACATGTACCCCCCACCTGATGTGATTGAATCCCCCCAACCTGCTGCCTGCACTCACCTTGTTGCTGTATAGTCTCCCCCCCATATGCTAAATTGGATGCATTTTTTAAGGGCAACTTAATTGAATATGCTAAATTGATTGCTTTTTCCGCATGGCATATGCTGAAAGTAATTTGTATCTAGGTTCTCATCTTTGTTGATTGCTATTATTGATAAGTGTTGCTGAATGTTGCTGCTGTAATTTTTTTTTGTTTAATAGCTTTATATATATTTCTAATTTTGCACTTAGGTAACCCAAGAATGTTTAGAGAAAGGAATAGCCGTATGCAAAGATGGTGTCAGCTTCAAAAAAATTAGAAAAACAATCAGGTATTGGCTTCAAAAAATTTCAGTACTTGGGCACTTCCTGTATGTGAAGACTGTGATTTCTGGATTATATATGTGAATTCCTGTAATGTCTATATAGAAGAAGAAGAATGTGTTTGTCACCAGGTTTTATTTACTTGTAGTGTTCGAACTTGTACGAACAAAGAAAGGAGAAATTTGTTAGGTTCTATTAATGCTCTCCATTTTATCTCTGTTTGATGCCCGTTTTAAATACTTGTTGTTTAATTTATAGGGTCGGCTTGAAGATAGGATGGCTGGAGGAAAGGAAGAGTATAATGCCTTCTTTGATTCACTTATTTCTACTGATACACAGGTATTTTTTACATTTGATTGTGAATGTGACTTTTTGGACATATTTTTCACTGAACTCAAATGATATTTTATGCTTAACTTATATTCTTTTTAAATGTAGGAGATGTATTACTCAACCAAAAGGCAGCAATTTCTGATTGACCAAGGTTACAGCTTTAAGGTGCTCTCCTGTATTTTTTGGTTCGTTGTAATATCTTTGCAAAGTAATGACATGTAGCATTTCTTTGGTGATCACATTGTGTGTGTGTGTGTGTTGTGTGAATGGATTTGTTTTCTTATATTTTTTGGATTGCATATGTGATTGTAGATCCGAATGAGATCTATATTATGAGGGTAGTTATTACAATTGACTGGCATCATGTTTACTGATATCAACTTAGATAATTGGCTTTTTTTTTTTTTCTCTTCCTATTTCTTATCTTCTATTTTTAAGGAGTACAACTGAGTTATTGCAGAGCCTTTTTTAGTTGAGGTTGTATGGTTTTTATGGCCTAACAATGATACTTGTTCTGTTTGGATTTGCTGATCACTTGTTTTTTACTGGCTAGCTTGAAGCATGTATTTCTCAACTTAGTTTACGTTCTTCTAGATATGGATGATTCTCTTGTCTCACATATATGTATTTTTACTAGATTAGTCACTTTCTAGTATTAGAATGTTCTCATTTTGTGACCCTTCTGAAATATGTTCTCCTGCCATCTGTTGAATGGGTTTTAGGCCTATATATATTGGTGATGATGGTTTATTTCTGTTATAGGTAATAACAAGTTTACCACCTCCTGATTGTGGGGCTGAGCTGAGCTACTCCACTCTGTAGGAACAGCTGGATCTCCTGAGTAAGGTATGCTGATTTCTGGATCTGGCTGCGTTCTTTTACTCTTCTTCACACGGAAAAAATTATGCCTATCCTCCCTTGATTCAGAAGAGGCGTAAATTCTCAGATACTTTATTTGATAATAATTGTTTAAGTAATGGTTCATGCAGTAGAAAAATGTTGTAAAATAGAATCTTGAATAGGCCTGAGATTAGGTTGAATAAGACTTTTTTAATATTTTGGTAACAGATTAAAAGTGTTGAGGATGACATTGGTCTAGCAAAGTTGGAAGAAGATGCTGATGAGGTAGCTCTTATGAAAGCACGTCACATGGCAGGTTCAATGAGTGCTATGTCTGGTGCTAACGGAATGGTGTATATGGAATACAAGTAAGATTATCATTCTGGAAGGCCATGCTAATTAGCCATTAAGGTTATACAGTAGAAATTTGCATTTGTTTTCCGCAGCTTGCCTACTGCTCGAGAAATTTAGCTCAACAACTTCTTTGCCATCAATGAGTACATATGAATTCATGTCTGCATTGGCCATTATCTTTACATCCATGTTCGTTGTGATTTGGCATTTGGTTTCTTCTGTAGATCAGTTAAGCTGCTTCAGCCTATTGAGGTTAAAAGCAAGCTTATTTGGAGTGTCTTCCCGCTGGTTTGCCTGACTTGGATCTTCTTTATCTATTTGCAGTGGACTTAAGAGACATGAACACGTGAAGAGCAAGCCTAAAGATCCATCCAAACGCCATCATCTTTTCAAGAAGCGTTTCACGCTCAACCAAGCCTAAAACAATGAAGCATATTGCACTTGCAGCTGAGTTTTATTTATTATATAAGGGTTGACTTTAGATTATTCAAGATCATCCACAAGTGTGAGGATGAAAATAGGGGTCTATTTTTGTTGTATGTTCTCTACACATGTAATGTAATCTATATTTGTGTAAAACATAATTTGCAATGAAAAATGATACTTTTTTATATATATAACTGTTTGGGAACATTTAGGACTAAAAAAAGCAAAAATAAAAAATTTTTTTTTTTTGGGTCACAAGGGCTGCGCCGCAACCCTTGGTGGGTTAAGGGCTGCGGTTAAGGGCCAAAACCACAGCCCTTAACTCACCAAGGGCTGCGGTTTGGCCCCTTAACCGCAGCCCTTAACCCACCAAGGGATGCGGTTTTTTCCCTGACCGCAACCCTTAACTCGCTAAGGGCTGCGGTTAAAAACTGCAGCCCTTCCTAAATGCCAAGGGCTGCTAGTCCAATGGATGCGGTAAAAAAAGCAGCCTTTGGGCCCCTTTTGACCGCAGCCCTTGGGCTTTTTTCCTCTAGTGACAGGAACAAAAAATAAACCAGAGGTACTACATTAGTGGAGAAAAACGCAAGGGCTGCGTATTTGGCTCGCAGCCCTTGGCGTAGCAGCCCTTCGGCAAAAATGAAGGGCTGCGTTTTTGACCGCAACCCTTCACAATGAAGGGCTGCGGTTTAGGCCTAAAAACGCAGCCCTTCAAATATAGAAGGGCTGCGTTTTTGGGCCTAAAATGCAGCCCTTCCAGTCTGGAAGGGCTGTGGTTTTGGGCCTAAACCGCAACCCTTCTAACCCAAATTTTTTTCTTTTTTGCATTTTTAGTCCTAAATGATTCCCAAACAGTTATATATATGTAAAAGTATGCTTTTCTATTGCAAATTATGATTTTTATACAAATATAAGAAATTTACAAAATAATATATAAAACTACAAAATATAGTAAATGAATTTACAGAAAATATAGAAAATTACAAAATATAGTAAATGAATTCTAAATACACTTGTAGACATTTACACTTGCATCTAAATGTACTCCCTCCATCCCCTCCTTTTAAAGTGTCCATACTCCATATAACATCTTAGTAACTTGATATAACAATCGGTTGAAATCTGAAAGAAAAAGGGGAATAAACAAAAGAAACAGGAAACAAATTTTAATAAAAAACAGACATCTAGAGCAACGATTATGATTCCTATTACCAATGAAAACTTAGAATGATAGTAATTTAAACCTTTTAATAAATCCAGATAGGCCATCAGCCTGACTGGGATAAGATCCATCGGTTTTCCAGCCTCGAAACAAGGAGGATAGACGTAATGAAGCTTTGGAGCCCGAACAACAACCTTGACTTTCATAACAGAAGCTCCATCTACACATGAGAAAATGAGGGATGATGGAAGAACAGATTATCAGTCTATCATCATTCAGACATTTACTTTCCCAACTAAAGATAAAGAGTATGCCAAAAAGTAATTGATTCTGCCCACCTTTAGTTATCTCCAACATAGAAGTGCTGTAAAGGCAAATACCATGTAGCGGCTGAAAAGGCAACCACAACCATCAAAGGATAAGAGTTAACATGACTGCGAACACAAACTTCCACTATTGTCAACTATATTATCAAATAAATGGATACAACACACACATTCAAAACAACCACAATCAAGACCTCCTCAATTCTACAAAATATACATACTCAAACTCCTGATTTAGCTTTGAATCGATGGACTCAATAAAATGAACTCTCAATCAAATTGATCAATACAGAAAAATAACAAAACAAAATCATTCCTCAATTAGAAAAAACTAACCAGAAAATGATGGTAAAGAAAAGCTCACTGCTCCCACGACAAAATTTCCACCTATTGTTCGTCTCTCTTCCCAATCCCCTTACCTCTTCAATCAAACAAACAAAAAAAAGAAATCTTCAACAATGAAACAACATTTTTCGATGAACAAAATGAAGAAATCAATTAAAGTAAAATTACACCAAATGATAGCAGATGAACTTTATCATATGAATTCTTGATAGCAGGGTGCAGCCTCACACACCAAATGATAGCCAACGAGCTCATGATGAACACAACCTTCATCAAAGTGGAATCGATGTATAAAATTTGTGAGCTGATCAAGGTAACAAGCTAAAACAAACAACTTATATGGTTCTTGCGTTTTCAAAGACATAACTGACAACAAAATCCACAAATCACTAAAAAAACTCGAAGATGCGTTAAATAATGATCAAGCATCAGATAATGTAGCTTCCAGAAACTACTATTTGAAAATTGAAATTAATTCCTTTAAGCCAGATAAGGTGTAAGGAGGAGGACGACACTGAAACTATAAAGAATGAAACCCATACTGGAAAGTGGACACCAAAAGGCATCTAATTGCCATAAATCACATCTCTTAATTACATTGACATTGTACAAAAACAAGACTAACCCCTCAATAAGATTATTAATATGCATCCCTCAACCCACAGTTCGAGTTAGACCGGCTAATTGGACATAAGATTTTCACAATGCAAACTTACTGAACAGACAACAAAAGCCCTGATGATGCATAATGCCAAGCTATAAAATTTACAGACTATACTGAAATCCACGATGCAGCTCCTAAACTCACATTCGTTAAACATATACGATGAGAGGCCCTCAAATTGATTAGGAAAGGGCAAAAACTTCAGAGTAAACCATCATTGCATGCAATTTTGCAAATTGAGAGTAACAGTCTCGAGTATAATGTAAGTATAATACATTTACACATCAAAGAGTAGACATATTTACACTTACATCATATAACACTCAAAATCCATATCCGAAATAATATCAATTATTTAATGATAATCTTAAAACCAATTGAGAGAGAGATTAGAAAGTGGGTAATACCAAGAAGAGAAGCAGCTCGGTGGCGACACCACCACCGGCCATAAGCAACAGCAGACGCAGAGAAGGGAGGAGCACAACCACAACAACTTCAAATCGACGAACTAGAGGAGAAACCGAAGAAGAACATAGGAGAAACCGAAGAAGGAAGAGGAAATAGCCTCTTTTAATCTGCAACAACATCAATAAAATCAACAACAACAACAACAACAATACAAGCACGAAAATTTAAATTAAAGAGCGAACAAGAAGCAGGAAATCGAAGAAGAAACGAGGGTTAGGGTTTCAACGAGGAGAGAGAAAGGAGAGAACAAAGGAGAGAGAGAGAGAGAGAGAGAGAAAAGGGAGAGAACAAAGGAGAGAGATGAGGGGACGCGAAGTTTACGGTGGTGCTCCGGTGGTGCGGGATGATACGAGGAGAGAGGGAGAGATGAAGGGGCGAAAGAGAGGAGATGGGAGGAGAGAGAGAGAAAGGCTCTCAAGTCTCAGCTACGCGGGTAATACGAGGGGGAAAGGAAGCGAGTTTAGGGCAAATAGATTTTTTAAAAGGCCCAAGGGCTGCGGTTAGCTCAAAAACACAACCCTTCATATAAGGTCGAAGGGCTGCGGTTAGCCCAAAAACGCAACCCTTCATATATACGAAGGGCTGCATTTTTGGGCTAACCACATCCCTTCATACAGTACGAAGGGCTGCGTTTTCTGGTTAATCGCAACCCTTCACTAAAAGGGTTTTGGTTTCCTTGAAAACTGCATCCCTTCATACACGAAGGGCTGCGTTTTCCAAAAAACGCAGCCCTTCCTTTTTTTTCCGTAGTGTACCAACACCCTTCTCAACATTCCCTTGGTTTCTCTAGACCATCTTTCAATCCATCTCAACAAGCCCCTCTTGCCGATCCCATGATGGTTGAGATGAGAAGTATGATGCTGCAAATGCAAAAAGACAGTCAAGCTGACAAGGCACATATTGAGTCCATTCTAGCTCACAACAAGATGTTGGAGAACCAATTGGCACAGTTGGCCACTTCGAACTCTACTCGACAACAAGGTGCTCTTTCAGCACAACCTGTTCAGCCAACAGACTCGGCAAACTCCATCATTCTCCGCAGTGGTTCTCATTATAATGGACCACCCATGCCTACTGATGATAATGTGAGAAACGATGGGGAATGGGTCCAAGATGAATCTGAAACTGACAAGAAGAACTCTAAGCAAGCGACTGAACATGGGGAGACAATTGAAGCCAAAAAGCCTGTTATTGAAGTTCCTCCTATCAAACTTACTTTTCCCAATCGTCAACTCAAGAGTAAGCTGGACAAGCAATTTGGTAAGTGTTGTATTCCATGTTTTGATGATGCCAAATACTTAGGTTAATTTTACTATATAGTTTTTATTTAGCGAAATTATAAAAATCGCAAAAATAATGTAATGTTCGAATTTGCATTTATATCTTGTGGAGAAAGATTAATTATTTAATCTAAGTCAAGATATTTAATTTATACACTTTGAATTTTTATTATAAGATATGTTTGATATATCTAGTAACTTAGAATCTTTGGATAAAAGATTCTTAGTTATTAGATTGCTGCTGTTTTTATGATATGAAAATAGGTTGACAAATGCATGGCTAAATTTGTGGAACAACTTGCATGAAGATAGCCAACGTCCTCTATCACCTGTTGAATGTTGCATAATTTATGCCTATAATAAAGGGAAGTTAGAGCGTGTTGTTGCTACAAATATGCTGGGCATTTTCTCATTACAACAGATAGTGGAAGTAGTTGGTTACCGTTGCAATAAACATGGAGATAGTGTAGCGAAAAGTAAGCCATGATTTCCACAACACTACAAGCTCACATCATGGAGAACGTGGAGCATTACCTATCCAAATGAAGGAAGAATTGCAGCAGCTATATAAGGAAGAAATTATTTGAAGAAAAACTTAAGAACTTTCAAGCGAAAAAAAGTCAATCATTACTTAGAAAGTTTTTCTTGTAATTTCCTCTTTATACGACATACTCAATATTCATAGTGTGTGGGTGAGAGAAAATTCAAAGAATATCCTTGTATTCAAGGGAGAGAAAGAAAGAGAGAAGACTTCGAGGGAAGTCAATAGTGAGTGTCATCAGTTCAGGGGGAGCTGAATGACTGGGGAACAAGTTCCTAGAGGAACAGAGAAGGTCCAATATTAGGTTGTACAAAAGAGAGTCTTTTGGCCTAGTATATTAAAGAGAGTTTTGAGTCAAAATCCCTCGTGGTCAAGGTTTTTCTTCCATTGGGCCTAGGAAGTTTTCCTTGTAAACATCTCGTGTGCTTGTCTCTTTCTAATTTCAAGTTTGCTTTAATTTTGCATTACAAATCGAAAATTTCTCCTCAACTACAATTCACCCCCCTCTTGTAGTTGGTCTAGTGTTCATACTAGAATAACAATTGGTATCAGAGCTCAGTACCTCCAGAATCAGCTAACACTGAGGAGATTGTACCTGGAACAATGAACACAACGAGAGAAAAGCTTGATGAAGGGTATAAAACTTAACGCCCACCCATGTTCAATGGCAAACATTATCCATACTGGAAGAATCGTATGGAGATATTTATTAAAGCTGAAAATTACCAAGTGTGGAAGGTAATTGAAATCGGTGACTTTGAAGTCACAACAAAGAACGAGAAAGGGGAGCTGGTTCCTAAACCCCTTGTCGAATTCGATAAAGAGGACTTTGACAAAATGGAGATGAACAACATGGCCAAGAAGCTACTCCATTGCGGTCTTGGTCCCCATGAACACAATAGAGTCATGGGATGCAAGACTGAATAACAAATGTGGGAACTCCTTCAAATTACTCATGAAGGAACAGACGAAGTGAAACGATCAAAGATCGATATGCTCATGCATAAGTATGAATTGTTTCACATCAAACAAAAGGAGCCTATTCAAGATATGCTCACTCGCTTCTCAAACGTTATAAACGAACTTGAATCTCTGGGAAAGTTTATCTCCCCAGAGGAACAGGTCCGGAAGGTACTAAGGAGTCTACCACAAGATAAACAATGGATGGCCAAGACAACGACACTGTTGGAAACCAAGGACTTCAAAACGTTCAACATTGAACAACTTGCTGGTTCCTTGATGACCCATGAGTTACATCTCGAAACTCATGAAACTGAATCATCAAAGCCTAAGGCTCTGGCCCTCAATTATGAGGAACAAGAAGACTCATAAACCGATGATGAAGAAGCAGCAATGATTGTTAGAAGATTCAAGAAGTTATTCAACAAGAACTATAAAGGAAAGGTTACCAAGAAACCAACGAAGCTAAGCTGTCACAAGTGTGGAGGCCTTGATCATTTCATCAAGGAACGTCCTCAATGGGAAAATGAGAAAGCTAAATGAAGATACAAAGAGAAGGGCAAGGAACAATAAAGATCATTTTCGAAAAATGATATGAAGAGAGCCATGGTAGCAGCATGGGGAGAGTCTGACTCAGAGGAGGAGCAGGAACAAACTGAGGAAGAAACTGCCCATCTATGTCTCATGGCAAATATCGAAGAAAAAGTGGAATCATCTAACCCCAAGGTAAGTTTTAATGCCATTGAAGAGGAACTTACAGAATTGAATAAAAGCTAATTAATAAAACTTTTGCTAGAAATCTTAGATGATTACAAGGATGTATGTGCAAAAAGAGATCAATTAACTAATGCCCTGAAAATCACTAAGAATCATTCAAATTGGCCTAACTCACTAAAAAGTGACACTGAAAAAAGATTCTTTGAACTTTTTGATAAGAGTAGAGCTTATCAAGATGCTTTTGAAAAAGTCAAAAGTGAAAATTATCTTTTGAATTTGGAACTGGCAGAAACGAAACTGTTTGTTCCTGAAGGAACAGTCTCTTCATCTAATACCAGAAAAATTGCTGAAAATTTGAAAAATAATTTTGATAATATTTTTCAAGAAAATCTAGCATTAAAGAAGAAACTGGAGCACTCAAGGAACAAACTTCCTGACCCAGTCTCATGGATACAAAAATATCAAAACAAAGGGAGAGACGGTCTAGGTTTCAATCATAAAAAGAAGAACAAAAAGAAAAAATATGTTGATATGCCAAGTAGTAAATTATGTTCTTACTGTGGGAACAGTGGTCACATTGTGTCTGACTGTTCCACCAGAGAAGAACGTATTGAGAGGAACACGTACCTAGTGAAACAGGTTTGGAAAATTGAGAAAGGCTCAAGTGCAACAATGGAACCCAAGCTAGACTGGGTTCCTACAACTAACTAGTTTGCTATGGTACATGCTGAAGTGAGGGGGAACAACTTGTGGTACCTCGATAGTGATTTTTCTAAGCACATGACAGGAGATAGATCAAAATTTCTCTCACTTTCAGTCTTCAATGGAGGAACTATGATCTTTGGAGACAATCTTACAGGAAACATTGTTGCAGTTGGTAAGATTGGTAAATCTCAGTCACATTCCATAGATTATGTATTTTTGGTCGAGGGTTTAAAACATAGTTTACTTAGTGTATCTCAGTTTTATGATAAGGGAAATACAGTGAAGTTTACTAATGAGTCTTGTGTAGTCAGCAATGAAAGTACATGAACCAAGATCCTTGAAGGAACATGGAAAGGAACACCTATGTTGACCTGAACCTTGTTCCTAGGAATAATCTCACATGCTTAAGTGTGATTGAAGCTGATCCTTTTCTGTGGCACAAACGATGTGGTCATGCAAGCCTGTCCCTACTGCATAAACTAAGTGGAAATGACTTGGTGGTTGGTCTACCAACTGTTAAGTCACTAAACCACGATGTTTGTGATTCATGTGTTAAAGGCAAGCAAGTGAGATCCTCATTCAATTCCAAGAAAATGGTAAGCACACAAAGTCCATTAGAACTTCTTCACATGGACTTATGTGGCCCTGTACGCATCCAAAGCCGATCCGGTAAGAAATATGTATTAGTCATAATAGATGATTTTTCGAGATACACATGGGTTATTTTTCTTCATAGTAAGGATGAAACGTTTGATGACTTTCAAACCTTTGCTAAAAAGATTCAAAGAACAAGTGGTTTTAAATTAAAGCATTTAAGATCTGACCATGGTACGGAGTTTGAAAACTCAAAGTTTGATGAATTTTGTAGCAATGAAGGTTTAGATCATAATTTCTCTGCTCCAAGAACACCACAATAGAATGGTGTAGTCGAAAGGAAGAACCGGACTCTTGAGGATATGGCAAGGACGATGATAATTGCAAGTGGTCTTCCGAAGAATTTTTGGGCTGAAGCAGTGAACACGACATGCTACATCATCAATCGTGTCATGCTAAGGCCAATCACCATGAAGATTCCTTATGAGCTCCGTAGAGGAAGAAAACCTAATATTTCTTATTTTCGTGTTTTTGGATGTAAATGTTTTGTACTTAACAATGGAAAGGACAACTTAGGAAATTTTGATGCTAGAAGTGATGAGGCTATTTTTCTAGGATATGCCTTAATTAGTAAGGCTTATCGTGTCTACAATAAGCGAACAATGTGTGTTGAGGAAAGTGTCCATGTTATTTTTGATGAGACTAACTCCCTGCAGGAACAAAGTCACAATGATAACTTTGAAATTGGATTGACTCGTCCTGATGAGTTTAATCAAAATGATGAGGATCTAACCCCTGCAGGAAAAGAGAAGAAGCAAGTTCCTGATCCTGATAACCCTATGCCTGATCCACTTGAGGAACAAGCAACAGGTTGAACTCAGGAGGATGAAGGAACTCCTGATCCAGAAGAAGATCAAGTGAATCAATCACCTCAAGAAACTCAAGAAGCAACTAGGAGATTTGATCCAAAGTCTTGGAAACACCAAAATTCTCATCCTTTAGAATTGATAATAAGTGACATTGAAAAGGGAACACATACGAGATCCCAATTGAAGAATTTTTGTGCTTTTCACGCTTTCTTATCTATGACAGAACCTAAGGACCATATGGAAGCGCTCAAGGACATATGGAAGCGCTCAAGGAGGCTGATTGGATCAACGCTATGCAAGAGGAGCTAATTGAGTTCCAGAGGAACAAGGTATGGCACCTGGAGACAAAACCAAAGAACCAGAAGGTTATAGGACTAAAATGGGTCTTCAGGAACAAGCTTGATGAACATGGAACTGTGGTAGCGAAGAAGGCTAGACTTGTTGCCAAAGGTTATAATCAACAAGAAGGTATTGATTTTGACGAAACCTTTGCTCCTGTTGCTAGAATAGAAGCAATTAGAATTTTAATTGCCTTTGCTGCCTTTATGGGATTTAAGTTGTACCAAATGGACGTCAAGTGTGCATTTCTAAATGGTTTTTCAATTGAAGACTTCTATGTGGAACAACCTCCTGGATTTGAAAATCCGGAACTTCCAAATCAAGTCTATAAGCTTGATAAAGCTCTTTATGGGCTGAAACAAGCTCCTAGATCTTGTCATGAAAGGTTGTCAAAATTCCTGCTTTCACATGATTTCATAAGGGGTAAGGTTGATAGAACCTTGTTCCTTCGATCAAAAGGAACAGACATATTAGTAGTCCAGATTTATGTTGATGATATAATTTTCGGTGCTACTAATGATCTTCTTTGTAAGGAGTTTGCTGATCTTATGAGTAGTGAATTTGAAATGAGTATGATGGGAGAGTTGAACTTCTTTTTGAGATTTCAAATTAAGAAAACTGAAAGAGGAACAATGATCCATCAACAAAAATATGTCAAGGAACTGCCCAAGAAATATGGACTGGAACATTCAAAAACTAACCACACTCCCATAGGAATAGGAACAAGGTTAGATGGTAAGTGTGTAAATGAGAAGCAATATCGAGGTATGATTGGTTCATTACTATACTTAACTGCAAGTAGACTCGATATTTCTTTTAGTGTTGGTTTATGTGCTCGGCTCTAATCAAATCCCAAAGAATCTCACTTAACAGCAGTTAAGAGAATTCTAAGGTATTTGAAAGGAAGCGATGACTTATGTTTGTTCTATCCTCGAAGTGATGTGTTTGACCTAGTAGGCTATTCGGATGCGGATTATGCTGGAGACTTGGTTAACCGCAAGAGCACATCAGGCATTGTCCAGTACCTAGGATCAAGCTTTGTGTCATAGAGCTCAAAGAAGCAGAATACTGTTGCCTTATCCACAACAGAGGCAGAGTATGTGGCTGCTGCTGCATGCTGTTCCCAGGTCCTTTGGATTAAGCAACAAGTAAGAGATTTTGGCATTAAGTTTAAGTGTGTTCCTATCTACCACTAGGGAAAAAAAAGGAAGGGCTGCGCTGGAAGGGATGCGGTTTTTAGGCTAACCGCAGCCCTATTAGTGAAGGGCTGCAATTAGCCCAAAACCGCAGCCCTTCATACACGAAGGGCTGCGGTTTTTGGGCTAATCGCAGCCCTTCACTTTCATTTTTTTTTTGATTCAATTAATTTTGCGCGCATATATACATTACCCCTATTTCAATTTCCTTCTCTTAGACAAAATTCACGAGCGAACCTCTCCTTGCGCGAAACCCTACCTCCACCACCACATTAACCCACCACCAGTGCGCCACCACCACGCATTTCATGCACCTCCAGCACACACCGCCACGACGACGCACCAACTCAGCGCACCACGCATTGGTTCATTCTCTCCTCCACTGCATTGACGCCACCACCAGTGCTCCACCACCACGCAGCTACACCACCTTGCGCTCCTTCTTCTTCTCTTCTCTCCTCCACTACTGCATTGTTTGTGGAGCATCCCTTCTCTCACTCTCTTTCGGTAATTCCCCTCTCACTCTCTCTCCTCTTTTACATTTCTCTAATTTTTGTTTAATTTCATTGGATTTTGAAATCAACTTCTATTTTTTGTTGTAAAATGTGCTTGTATTAGCTGAAAAAGTGATTGTAGGGGGGTGGGGGAGAGGCTGGGGAGGGTGGGTAGGGGTGGGGGTCTTTGGGCGGAGTGGTGGGGGAGGGCTGGCGGGGGGTGGGGAGGGCTGTGGATGCTGGGCGGGGGGGGGGAGGGGCGGGGGGGGGGGGGGAGGGTTGGGGAGGCCGGACGGGGGGGGGGGGAGGGGCAATGGGTGGGGGAGGGTGGCGGGGCAGGGGGGGGGGGGCTAGGCGGGGGGGTGGGGGAGGGCTAGGGAGGGGGTGGGGGAGGGCTAAGGTATAATGTAACTATTGTGTAGATTTTTAGGCTTCCATCTGTTGTTGGTTGAATTTCGGAAACGAAAAGGTCATTTTACGCCTACATGGCAATGAGGGAGTGCAGTTGGGGGGGGCAGCAAAGTGGCGGTGGTGGTGGGGATGTTGCAAATGTGGAGAGTCAGATCACATGGCAATCGAAAGCCCATCTGGTGCTCTCCACATTTATAACAGTTCCAACTCCGCCGCTACCAGCTGATGGGCATTCCATTGCCATGTGACCTGATTCTCGGGTCATTTTAGGCCTATTTTCGCTTTCGTGTCCAATTCGTACCTATCGAGTCATTTAACTCCAAATTCTTTTTGAACATGATTATATGGGGTATAATGTAACTATTGTGTACATTTTTAGGCTTCTATATGTTGTTGGTTGAATTTCGGGAACGAAAAGGTCATTTTAGGCCTATTTTCGCCTTTTCGCGTCCAATTCCTATTTCTCGAGTCATTTAACCGCAAATTCTTTTTAAACATGATTATATGAGGTGTAATGTAACTATTGTGTATATTTTTAAGGCTTGTATATGTTGTTGGTTGAATTTCGGGAACAAAAAGGTCATTTTAGGCCTATTTTCGCCTTTTCGCTTCCAATTCCTATTTCTCGAGTAATTTAACCCCAAATTATTTTTGAACATGATTATATGAGGTATAATGTAACTATTGTGTATATTTTTAGGCTTGTATATGTTGTTGGTTGAATTTCGGGAACGAAAAGGTCATTTTAGCCCTATTTTCGCCTTTTCGTGTCCAATTCCTATTTCTCGAGTCATTTAACCCCAAATTATTTTTAAACATGATTATATGAGGTATAATGTAACTATTTTGTAAATTTTTAGGCTTGCATTTGTTGTTGGTTGAATTTAGGGAACGAAAAGGTCATTTTACGCCTACTTTCGCCTTTTCGTGTCCAATTCGTACCTATTGAGTCATTTAACCCCAAAATCTTTTTCAACATGATAATATGAGACATATGTAACTATTGTGTAGATTTTTAGGCTTGCATTTGTTGTTGGTTGAATTTCGGGAACGTAAATGTCATTTTAGACCTATTTTAGCCTTTTCGCTTCCAATTCGTACTTATCGAGTCATTTAACCCCAAATTCTTTTTAAACATGATAATATGAGGTATATATAAGGCAACTATTGTGTAGATTTTTAGGCTTGCATTTGTTGTTGGTCGAATTTGGGGAACGTAAATGTGATTTTAGGCCTATTTTCGTCTTTTCGCGTCCAATTCCTATTTCTCGAGTCATTTAACTCCAATTTATTTTTGAACATGATAATATAGGTATAATATAAATAGTGTGTAGAGTTTTACGCTTGCATTTGTTTTTGATTGAATTTCGGGAAGGTATTTGTCATTTTTTTTTAATATTAACTAC
Source organism: Beta lomatogona (assembly GCA_947646795.1). Classification (NCBI taxonomy): domain Eukaryota; kingdom Viridiplantae; phylum Streptophyta; class Magnoliopsida; order Caryophyllales; family Amaranthaceae; genus Beta; species Beta lomatogona. Next base: position 466,355 of record CANSNZ010001069.1, read on the forward strand.
GGTAAATGATTGAATTCTTATATTATGTGTTTATTCCTTGGTTGTTTTGCAAGGTTTATATCAATAACACAACAAGTTTGAGGGCCTTCACCATAGAGGAATTAAATGAAGTTCGGGATAAGTTGGTGACCTACCTTTGTGATGATTGCTTATGATACATTTTTGTGGATTTCGCGATATAATTAGATAGTTGGTATATATCAATTCTATGTACACTTTTTACATTATTAATTAGATAATTAATTATTACGTTGAAAAACTTGTGATATATTGCAATTTGATCGGTTTTTTTTTGTGTTGAAGGGAGGTGTTGGGCGGGGGGGGCCGCCACGGTGGGGTGCAAGGCCGGGGTCTTGGTCTTGGGCCGGGCTAGGGGGCCGGGGTGGTCGGGCAGCGGGGGATTGGGGATGGCAGAGGGTGGGCTGGGTCGGGGGTGGGTGGGGTGCGGGTGTGGGTGCGGGGGTGACTTGCAGCAGGGGGTTGAGGATGGCGAGAGGGTGGCCTAGCCGGGGTGTGGGTGCGGGGCGTGCGGGGGGGGTGGGTGGTGTGGGGAGGCCTTGGGAGGGTGGGGTGGGGGGGTGTGTGGAGGGCTGGCAGCGGTGGGGGAGGGGGGGGGCTGGGCGGGGTGTGGGGGGAGGACTTGGGAGGGCTGGCAGCGGTGGGGGAGGGGGTCTCGTAGGGGGGGCGTCTGTGGGCAGGGGAGGGGAGGGGAGGGGCTGGGCAGCAGTGGGGGAGGGGAGGTCTGGCAACAGTGGGGGAGGGGAGGTGTAACACCCCCAAAATCCATACACGTCTAAACTACGTTGCATCGACTTTGGGAGTGTTACCGCCGCGGTGAAACGCAAGGCTTATTGAATTAAAAACACTAACTTACTCTTTATTATGAAAACTAAACTGCAGCGGAAATAAAATACTAACTTAACTACAACTCGGGAATCACTATTGACCCCTTTTATTTAAAACCATAAATCATAGACAAATCTCTAGTATGTTCAACCAAAACAATTTAAAAGTTTACAATCAAAAGATTCCCTTGTATGCTCGAACTCATGCAGCATCACCAACATACCTAATCTGCTCCCCATTGAAATATCAATGGTTCATCACAGGTCAACAAACAACACAAATAACAAACAATCAGCTATGCTGAGTACGTACAAAATCAGCTAAATAATACACTAAACATAAACAGAAGAGCAATAACAATTCCTAAACATGATACTACCAAAAACATTAAATTTCGTTTTTTACAATTTATTTGGTATCGAACGGGCACCGTCATCTTTCTAGAATCATACGGGCTACTTAATCCTTAATAGACAACTTGGTCTATTAGATGAAATGTAAATACGATTTCGTTCCGTTCCACATCCATCACCTTAGTATGCATACCCCCAAGATCGTACGGAACCTTCCGCCTACTTGAGTTATCAAAATTTATAAGGACACTACTGTTGTCACAGTAGGCCTGCGTAGGAGTGTAGAACAAGTCTCATACTCCCCCCATTGTTCATCACTTGTAGGGAGTCCAACTACAAGTTTATTGCCAAAATCATTTCTTAGTATTGACCATTCATACCACATTAAACATGTAATCATTTAACATTCCTTCTTAGATACAATACTCAAATCTTTATTCTTGTAACATCCTTGTCACACCATAGATCAAAGAATACAAATCCAAAACTTTCATGCTTATGATACGATAGAATTACGCATAACAATGCTACATACCGCAATCATGCTACCAGACAATCTCAACAATCACAATCATACAATCGTTCCCTATCATGATTCTAGGTTCCAATATAATAATTCACAGCCTAACATGATACTAGTAATTGCAACTGAACTAGTACGCGTACGTACCTTGTAACGAAGAATCTTTACTGCTTACTTAAACGTTCCGCTTATGAAATTGGGACCTAATCGAATAATAAAAGTATTTTAGTGCTAAGTCTTTGATATTATTAAAATTAAAACCAACTTAACTACTATGTAAAACTTAGTGTTTTGAAAAATAAAAGTAACGTTCTTGTTGTTTAAACTTCCTTTTCATGAACTCTATTAAAACTAATATTTTCAGAATTTAGTAATAAGTTTGCGAATTTAATTATCTCTAACTTATTTTATACTTGTTCATGACAATAAAACTTAAACTTAACTTTTACACTACTTTGTTTATTATAACAAACTTAACTAGATACTTATATAAGAACTATAAAATTAGAATTGAAGAAATAAGATCAAAGTAGGAACTAGTAGTGTAATATAAATCTGATTTCTTTTAGTTCATAATATGTACCCTGTATTTACAATTATAACTTAACCCACTATACATAAGTATAATAAAACAAAATTGAGACTTAAACATCCTCCTAAGAACTGCTAATATAATCAAGAATTTGATTTTTCCTTTAACCTTTACTATACTTAGTTTACAAAACTAAGTCAAACCATTATACCCAAGTATTATAAAATCAGATTTGAGGAATAAAGTTATCTCCACAATTAAAGCATAATTATAATTCTGATTTTGTTTTAATAATTCTATGCTTTATTAATAATTACAAAACTTAATCAAAATACATAACAAAATCAGATTTGATAAATTGATTTGAAGAAGAAAAGAGAGAGGAAAAACCACCGGAAACCGTCGACGACCGACGCCGACCGAGCACCGGCGAGCCACAAACTTCCCTCCGGCTGGGTGACGACTTCACGCGAGCAGAATCGCGACTGCTTGACGCGAGCCAACCACCCTCGAACAACCCAGCCACTCGAACCTGCCACGCGAAACCCCGGCAGCAGCGCCACGCACAGCGAACGAACCTCAACCTTGCGCGAACTTCCGGCAGCGTCTACGAACAGCCGGGAACGTTGTCACTACCCGAACGCCGGTGAGGGGGGGTTTCCCGATGTAAGGGAAAAGAAAGAAAGAAAGGTAGAGCAGAAGGAAGAACGCATGATAGAAGAAGGAAAGAGGAGAGAGAAAGAAATCTTAAGTGTAAAAAACGGCTGGGTAAAAAAATAGGTTTTCTAATATTTTTTTTTTTTTTTTTTTTTTTGCATTCTGTGAATTTGTTTTGTTATTTTGCAAGGTTGGTGATAGATTTTCCAGAACTTTGCTTGGAAACGGAGGAAAACAGCGGGGAAGGGGGCGGCGGAAAAAGTGGTGGTGGTGCTGCGCCATAGGTGTGGTACTCGGCGCTGCTGTCTTGTTTTGATTTTGTTTTGGTTTTGTTCTTCTTTCGATTTTGTTTTAGGATATATATATTTTTTTTTGTTTTTTAGATCAGTTTCTTATTTTTTATAATATATTTTTTGTTTTTATTATATTTTTTGTAATTAGTCAGTTCGTTGTAACAGTTCTTTTTTTATTTTTTCTTTGATCTTTTGTATTACTTATATAACTAAATCTATTGTAATAATATATTACAATATGTATTTTTATATTTTTGAATTTTGTATAATAATTTTTTTGTCATTAGTTTCAATCAGTAGTATTTTATTTTCTTTTAGCGTTTTTGTCTTTCAAATTTGATGGCAAATGCAAAAAAAAAAAAAAAAAAAAATTTTTTTACCTGTACCAGTACATATTGCTGCGGTTTTCCCTAGAAACCGCAGCAATATACTGCCTTTTTTTAATAAAAAATATGAATATTGCTGCGGTTTTCCCCAGAAACCGCAGCAATATACTGTCTGTTTTTAATATTAAAATATGAATATTGCTGCGGTAAATTACCTATTGCTGCGCCCTTAATTGCTGCGCGGTCAAAACCGCCGCAATAGGTCACTTAATGACCGCAGCAATAAGCATTTATTCTACTAGTGGGATTTGTTTCCAAATCGAATTTTGATTCATTATTTAACAAAAACCGAATTAAAATATAATTAGGTACAAAAGTAGGTTGTATATTTAAATTATAACTGTAGTCTTACCCAAACTATATTATAAAATACTTTCACTTTTACTTTATAATTTCTTATTTATAAGAACATAACTCCCAAAATACGGAGTATTTCAGGCTTCCCCCCTTAAAGGAAGTTTCGTCCCGAAACTTTGAGGTAGTCAGTCTTAACGACGCACTTTTGCACTTCTAAGTCCCCAAATTTCACAAGCGTTTTCCAGTTTTCGCAAGTCACATAAACAATAATACACATAAATAACAAACTTAATTAAGCAAACTTTAGGGGAAGCGCGAAATTCTATCGCATTCTCCCCCCCTTAAAAGAAAAGTTACGTCCCCGTAACTCGCATACCCCTTGAAAGAGCTCCGGGTACTTTATGCAATCGAATAACATATTTAAAACTTTGCATACAATTAGTTCTCCCTAAGTGTCTATAAAATAAGCCCCAAATGTCCCTCATGTTCTTCCTTGCTCCTTGAATATATCAATATATCGTCTATGAACACGACTACGAATTTATCGAGGTAGGGTCGAAAAATCATATTCATGAGGTCCATGCAAACAGCAAGTGTATAGGTTAACCCGAAAGGCATGACGGTAAACTCTAGTGTCCATACCTGGTCCTAAAGGTAGTTTTAAGTATATCTTGATCAACAATCCTCAATTGATGGTAACCAGGCCTTAAACTCTATTAAATCGGAAGGAAAGAAGCCCTCCCCTATTTTCAGTGAGACATTAAGGAATTTCTTAGAGCAATTAACAGTATCCCCAGACGGAATGACTATAGGCATATAAATTGACTCGGACTCAACCAGTGCTAGAGTTCTAATAGTTGTGTGGGCAATAAAAGACCAAAATGCTCCAGAATCGAACAAGACTTTAACAGGAATTGAGTTGATAGAGAAAGTACCCGTGACAACATCGCTACGAGCCTCCTCTTCTCTAACCATCATCATATACAGCTTCCCTGTGCCCTTATTATCATTGTTGTTGGTCACATGGTTCCCAGTTGGTGCCTGATTATCTGCATTGGTTGGTGGTTTGGAGTAATTAGAGTTCCCTGACCCATTGTATGCATTTCCACCATTCTCATTCCCATTCATAGGCTTGTTTCCATAGTTCCTTTTTTCTTGACTATTGGGGTTAACCTTATTCTTCGAATCGCATTCGTACGCTCTATGCCCCATTTTCCCACATTCATAACACTCCACCTTATTACCCTCGCAATCCTTCCCAGGATGATTATATGGACACTTCTTACACCTGTACACACGCTCAGGTCTGCGGTTGTTGGTGTTATTGTTGCGGTTATTGTTATCGTTGTTGGGTCCCTTATCGAAGTTTCTTTGGGAGGTTTGATTGTTCTGGTTCCCATGGTGTTTCTTTTCAAATCTCTGAACCTCAGGATTTGGATTCTCCTTTCGCTTCTCACCTTGTTTACCCCCTTCCTCTCGTTTCCTTATGGCATATAGGTGGGCAGCTTTGCCAAAGACATGGTCCAACGAGGTGAAAGTATCGCCCCCCAGTCTCCCTTGTAGGTCAAGGGTGAGCCCTAATTCAAAACGTGAGGCCTTAGCTTCCTCAGTATGGGCAATTTCAGGAGAAAATCTCATCAACTCAATGAATTTGCGGTAATACTCCTCAACAGATAGGTTCCCTTGTTCTAGCATCATAAACTCTTGGGCTTTCTGCTTCTTGAGGTATGGAGGGTAATACTTATCCCTCAGGGCTTTCTTGAAAGTTTCCCACCCAAAGTCAGGTTGTTTAAGGAGGTTGTCCTTAGCTTGGGTCCACCAAAAATGACCATCTCCCTGAAGGTAATAGCTTGCTAAGGGCACAGTCTTATCATCTGGACAAGAGAGGGTAAAGAACAACTTATCAAATTCCCCAACCCAGTTTTCCAGTTCCTCTGCCCCCCTTTTTCCATTCAGTATTGGTGGGTTCCTACGGGCAACCTTTTCAGACAAGTCCCCATCCCGGTTATGACCTTGGGCTAGGTTAGCTGTGATCTGCACTAGATCACGAATCGATTGCTCGACATTCAGAGAGGTATCAGGCGTGCCGCCTTGACGAACCATTCTGCGTTGAAAAAAAAAAAAACACAACGGCTGTTTCAGCGATATGCACATATTCATTTATTTCTTTAACTAATACTCATTGGCACGTTCATATAACACGTTCTTATTGCTAACAATTATTAAGTCTCTATTGACTTGCCATATAAACATCTCAAATAAGACGTTACATCAAATAAAAGAATAAAACTGCTGTATTATTATTGAAAAGGGTAAAACTTATTGTTTCCAAGGAAAACATAATATGAATAAATAAAGGAATAAAAGAATACTAATTTGCTACTTGGCATGCAAGCCTTATTAAAACTGAAATAGACGAATAAAATAATATTGTAATCCTAATTATATAATCAAAAGAAACTAGGGACTATAATGGTGAGGTTCGTCATCTGAGTTAGGATTTTCTATTGCTTCTTCCATGTCAGCTTCGTCCTCAGAAGATTCGTCATCCTCTATAGGTTCATCTTCCTCAAGAGGTTCTTCCTCCAAAGGCTCTTCTTCTGCTTCTTCTTCGTTTTCCTCAATCGGATCCTCCTCAGTAGGCTCATTCTCATTAGGATCTCCCTCTTCAACAGGCCCATTTTCATTAGGATCTCCCTCTTCCTCATTTTCCAAGTCAAGTATAGGTTTAGCATTATCTTCCCCAATCACTGCAATGAAAGTCCTATTATTCCCCTCATCATCGGAAATGTAAGTAACAGTTCTGAGGTTTGGCGCTATGTGGTAGTCCTCGGGTATGAACTCATCCTCAAAAGTTTGGTACCTAGCTCTTTTTGCAGCTCTAAAGGACGCTTGCGGCTCAGATTTAACTCTAGGGTTTTCAGAATTCACATTAATTCCCGAGCTTTCCCCCACATGATAGGTTCCTCTAACTAAAGGTGATGAGGTAGAGGGCTCCCAACTTCTTTTCTCCCGAATTCTCCATTCATTTTCACAATATTTAAGATCAGTAATGAAATATCCTACAGTAGGAAGGTATTGGTTCCAGTAAGTGTGTTTGACCCTATTAAAATTTCCATTTTCTGACCATATATCCCCATATCTACGGTGTACGAAAAGGTAGGGTTCCTCCTTAGGGACGTACTGCAGCATAAAATATATTTGCTCCATTTCAGTCTTTAGTCTTGTATCTCCCTGTAAGGTCCTATATTCCATAGCAGCTTTCATTTTATGGGCCCAGATGTCCCAATCTTCCGCTATTCGGTGTTTCATCAGGTATTCCTTAGGACCTATGTCGTAAACCATCTGCGAATTTAAAGAAGCAAAATAGTCTAAGTTTTGTGAATTTAAGGTTTTTAAGTATACATTATATATAAACATATATAAGAGGTAAACGATTATGTTCAATTTTAGAATTCCAAGTTCAAAAATATTGATAACAATTCGTATGATTCTTTCCTAAAATATTCTAAATAAGGTTCTAGTTCAATATCTTTTTGGAACATCTTTGGAATATATGATACCAATTCGCAATTTTAGGCAATTAAAATATTTTTCTATCGAATTTTAGTGCCTTTAACCACTATCCTTGTACATCCTCCTACTCTATTCACATTTCATAGATTCCAAAGAACCTTTCACCAATTCAATCAAGCAACCACACCACATTTCATATAATCAGATAAATAAAGGCAAGAAAGGCAGTACAAATAAAATTATTCCTATGATTTAATGCACGCAAAAGTAATCTACATGCTCTTATCCCATACTACCCATTTTAAAATCTTTTAAAACATCTTTGAAAATAGGAACCTTTGGCTCTGATACCAGTTTTGTAACACCCCCAAAATCCATACACGTCTAAACTACGTTGCATCGACTTTGGGAGTGTTACCGCCGCGGTGAAACGCAAGGCTTATTGAATTTAAAACACTAACTTACTCTTTATTATGAAAACTAAACTGCAGCGGAAATAAAATACTAACTTAACTACAACTCAGGAATCACTATTGACCCCTTTTATTTAAAACCATAAATCATAGACAAATCTCTAGTATGTTCAACCAAAACAATTTAAAAGTTTACAATCAAAAGTATCCCCTGTATGCTCGAACTCATGCAACATCACCAACATACCTAATCTGCTCCCCATTGAAATATCAATGGTTCATCACAGGTCAACAAACAACACAAATAACAAACAATCAGCTATGCTGAGTACGTACAAAATCAGTTAAATAATACACTAAACATAAACAGAAGAGCAATAACAATTCCTAAACATTATACTACCAAAAACATTAAATTTCATTTTTTACAATTTATTTGGCATCGAAAGGGCACCGTCATCTTTCTAGAATCATACGGGCTACTTAATCCTTAATAGACAACTTGGTCTATTAGATGAAACGTAAATACGGTTTCGTTCCGTTCCACATCCATCACCTTAGTATGCATACCCCCAAGATCGTACGGAACCTTCCGCCTACTTGAGTTATCAAAATTTATAAGGACACTACTGTCGTCACAGTAGGACTGCGTAGGAGTGTAGAACAAGTCTCATACTCCCCCCATTGTTCATCACTTGTAGGGAGTCCAACTACAAGTTTATTGCCAAAATCATTTCTTAGTATTGACCATTCATACCACATTAAACATGTAATCATTTAACATTCCTTCTTAGATACAATACTCAAATCTTTATTCTTGTAACATCCTTGTCACACCATAGATCAAAGAATACAAACCCAAAACTTTCATGCTTATGATACGATAGAATTACGCATAACAATGCTACATACCGCAATCATGCTACCAAACAATCTCAGCAATCACAATCATACAATCGTTCCCTATCATGATTCTAGGTTCCAATATAATAATTCACAGCCTAACATGATACTAGTAATTGCAACTGAACTAGTACGCGTACGTACCTTGTAACGAAAAATCTTTGCTGCTTACTTAAACGTTCCGCTTATGAAATTGGGACCTAATCGAATAATAAAAGTATTTTAGTGCTAAGTCTTTGATATTATTAAAATTAAAACCAACTTAACTACTATGTAAAACTTAGTGTTTTGAAAAATAAAAGTAACGTTCTTGTTGTTTAAACTTCCTCTTCATGAACTCTATTAAAACTAATATTTTCAGAACTTAGTAATAAGTTTGCGAATTTGATTATCTCTAACTTATTTTATACTTGTTCATGACAATAAAACTTAAACTTAACTTTTACACTACTTTGTTTATTGTAACAAACTTAACTAGATACTTATATAAGAACTATAAAATCAGAATTGAAGAAATAAGATCAAAGTAGGAACTAGTAGTGTAATATAAATATGATTTCTTTTAGTTCATAATATGTACCTTTATTTACAATTATAACTTAACCCACTATACATAAGTATAATAAAACAGAATTGAGACTTAAACATCCTCCTAAGAACTGCTAATATAATCAAGAATTTGATTTTTCCTTTAACCTTTACTATACTTAGTTTACAAAACTAAGTCAAACCATTATACCCAAGTATTATAAAATCAGATTTGAGGAATAAAGTTATCTTCACAATTAAAGCATAATTATAATTCTGATTTTGTTTTACTAATTCTATGCTTTATTAATAATTACAAAACTTAATCAAAATACATAACAAAATCAGATTTGATAAATTGATTTGAAGAAGAAAAGAGAGAGTAAAAAACCACCGGAAACCGTCGACGACCGACGCCGACCGAGCACCGGCGAGCCACAAACTTTCCTCCGGCTGGGTGACGACTTCACGCGAGCAGAATCGCGACTGCTTGACGCGAGCCAACCACCCTCGAACGACCCAGCCACTCGAACCTGCCACGCGAAACCCCGGCAGCAGCGCCACGTACAGCGAACGAACCTCAGCCTTGCGCGAACTTCCGGCAGCGTCTACGAACAGCCGGGAACGTTGTCACTACCCGAACGCCGACGGGGGGGGCTTTCCCGATGCATGGGAAATGAAAGAAAGAAAGGTAGAGCAGAAGGAAGAGCGCAGGATAGAAGAAGGAAAGAGGAGAGAGAAAGAAATCTTGAGAGTAAAAAACGGCTGGGTAAAAAAATAGGTTTTCTAATATTTTTTTTTTCTTCTTTTCTTATTTATAGTACGAGAAACCTTAGTTTATTAGGATTTGTTTCCAAATCGAATTTTGATTCATTATTTAACAAAAACCGAATTAAAATATAATTAGGTACAAAAGTAGGTTGTATATTTAAATTATAACTGTAGTCTTACCCAAACTATATTATAAAATACTTTCACTTTTACTTTATAATTTCTTATTTATAAGAACATAACTCCCAAAATACGGAGTTTTACAGGAGGGTGTGGGGAGAGCTGGCAGGGGCTGGGCTGGGGTGGGGGTGCTGAATTTTTTTTTTTTTAAAAAAAAATTCCGAATACGTGTGAAGGGTTGCGGTGTAGACCCAAAACCGCAGCCATTCGTTGTGAAGGGCTGCAGTTTAAAACCGCAGCCCTTACAGAAAGGGCTGCTAGCCAAAAATGCAGCCCTAAGGGCTGTTTTGACCGTAGCCCTTCCGTTTTTTCCCACTAGTGTACTGTGATAACACTAGTGCTATTTGTATCTCTAAGGATCCAGTTCATCATTCAAGGGTCAAGCATATTCACATTAGACATCATTTCCTTAAGGATAATGTAGAAAAAGGTCTTGTCAAACTTGAATTTTGTCCAACTGAAAATCAAATAGCTGACATTTTGACTAAACCACTTCGTAGAGAAAAAATCGAGAAAATTCGCTTAGAGCTAAGGATGATTAGAATTCATTGAGTGTGCTACTTCAAATAAAACCCTTAATTACAAGATTACACTAAGTGACCAGCAACATTTTGTGAATTTAATCACTCACGATACAGTCATTGTAAAGGACTCACATTAGTCTTCATAATACTCCCCTTATTGTCCATGCATATACTAGAGTAAAAATAGAAAGGTTGATGTACATATAGAATGAACATGTTACATGCATGAGTTAACACTTTCAACTCTTTTCTTTCTTTCCACGTAAATATTATCTTTATTTTATTTTATTTTCTCTTCTTCCATTTATTATCCTCTTTCATTCATCCCCCACAAATATTTTTTAATGGCAACGTTTCACCAGCGTTCATGTACAAACTTAAAACTAAAATCATTCACTGGATTTAAAGAAGAAAGGGAAAAGCCACATTTAATTCCTCTTCACAATGCCCATAAATTCCGCCCCACATAAAAAACCCATCAAATCAAACCAAAATTTACACGGCAATTTATCCCATTTACCCCAAAACCATTACCTCTGCAAAACCGGTTTTTTTTCTCTCTCTCTACACAAATCTGCCATCTTCATCTTCCTCAACTAAAACCCTAAATGGCTCCCAAACGAAAAACCTCCGAAGATACCAAAAAAATTTCGGCTGAAAAATCTTCACCCTTGGTGGATTATAACGAAAGCGAGAATGAATCTTCCAACTCAAATGAAGATTCTCTGGGTTCTCAATCAAATTCGGCGGAAAATGAAGTGCTCTCTCCAAAGAAAGAAGAAGATTTGGATGATGCTGAAACAGAGCAAGAAAAAGAAATCTTGGTACCTACCAAAAGGGGTAAGAAATCAAAATCCTCTAAGTATATCATTGGGTTTTGTGTCGATTTCACCTGGTGCAAGAAAGTTAAGTGGAGTCAGTTTCTTGATCTTGTTAAGTTTAAAAAATGGGTCAAAGTTTTGAGTTTTGATGAGGGTCTTTATGAGAGTGAGATGAGTGAGTTTGTTGCTAAGTTTGAAAATAACAAGGGTTTATGCATAAGTGTGGTCACTGGAAAATTGGTTAAATTCAATGAAAAGAAATTAGGGGAATGGTTTGATATACCTACTGAGGGGTACAAGGAATATGTGAGAGGTAGGGCTAAGTTAAATGTGAATGGGGCTTCAAACGCTACTATTTTGAGTTACTTTGCGGGTAAGGAGTCTGACCAGTCTCTAGATTAGAAAGATCTATCTCCTTGCCACAAATTTTTGTTTCACTTAGTTTGGTGCTTTATTCTGCCTAGGACTTCCAAGAGGACTCAAGCGAGCCTCATGGATCTTTCCTTGATCTTTTGCCTTGCTAAGAACATAAAAATAAACTTCCCTGCTTTAATGATTTCTCATCTTTCCTACTGCATCTCCCACAACACAAAAGTGGGGTACGCAAACCTGATTTCTGTTATCCTCAAGAAGAATCACATTAAACTCCCTTCTAGTACCTCTTTTGATCTAGAGCCTGATAATTATTTGACCAAGGAGACCTTATCCAGGCTGTCTCTCAGGGTACAGGGTGGGATGTTAGACTTTGAGGTAGTAGAAACTAAGGGGAAGGTTGAAACCGGGATTAAGAGGAAGTCTGAGGTGGAGGTCAGTGCTAAAGGACCTAAGTCTGTGCGTAAGAGTTAGAGAATTGATGAGACCAAGGCTCCCAAGGAACAGGGTCCAGGAGCAGTGCATATTGATCTTGAGGAGGATCAAGCGCCTTCAGGATCGAGGACTGTTGATTTTCCTCTTCTCTCTACCACTGGTCTTCATGGTATACTTCATACAATTCAGGAGTCTCTGGTTGCCCGTGTTGATCTTTAGCAAGAGCAGGTCCTCACAAGTGTGTAAAGAGGAGAAACAGCTGTTCGGGAGAAGATTGATACTGTGGTCAGTGTTTGCCATTGAATATGGGTGGGCGTTGAGTTGAATACCCTTCATCAAGATTTTCTCCCGTTGTGTTCATTGTTCCAGGTACAATCTCCTCAATGTTATCTGATTTTGGAAGTACTAGGCTCTGATACCAATTGTTATTCTAGTATGAACACTAGACCAACTACAAGAAGGGGGGGTGAATTGTAGTTGAGGAGAAATTTTCGATTTGTAATGCGGAATCAAAACAAACTTGAAATTAATAAAGACAAGCACACGAGATTTTTACAAGGAAAACTTCCTAGGCCCAATAGGAAGAAAAACCTTGACCAAGAGGGATTTTGACTCAAACTCTCTTTAATATACTAGGCCAAAAGACTCTCTTTTGTACAACCTAATATTGGACCTTCTCTATTCCTCTAGGAACTTGTTCTCCAGTCATTCAGTTCCCTCTGAACTGATGACACTCACTATTGACTTCACTCGAAGTCTTCTCTCTTCTCTGTTTCTTTCTCTCTCTTGAATACAAGGATATTCTCTGAATCTTCTCTCACCCACACACTATGAATATTACAATAATGAGTATGTTGAATAAAGAGGAAATTACAAGAAAAAACTTTCTAAGTAATGATTGACTTTTTTTCGCTTGAAAGTTCTTAAGTTTTTCTTCAAATAATTTCTTCCTTATATAGCTGCTGCAATTCTTCCTTCATTTGGATAGGTAATGCTCCACGTTCTCCATGATGTGAGCTTGTAGTGTTGTGGAAATCATGGCCTGTTTTTTGCTGCAGTTTCTCCACGTTTTTTGCAACGGAAATAAACTACCTCCATTAGCCGTTAATGGGAGTATCTCCAGCGAGTTTGTTGAAGTCAGTTCGCTAGCTTCATGGGGGTGGTTGCACAAAATATGCCTCGCCTATTCCAACTGATTTTCAAGCACTACAACAGCAACAAAAAATATCTACTAACTTAAAGAACCTTTTATACAAAGATTCTAAGTTACTAGAATATTAAACATACCATATGATAAAAATTCAAAGCGTATAAATTAAATATCTTGACTTAGATTAAATAATTAATCTTTCTCCACAAGATATAAATGTAAACGTAAACAATACATTATTTTTGGTATTTTATAATTTTCGTTAAAATAAAAACTATGTAGTAAAATTAACCTAAGTATTTGGCATCATCAAAACATCGAATACAACAGCTTTATTTTTTATTTGGATAAAATGATGTTATTGGTGGCTACGCATTTATGAGATATCAAAATAAGATGCAATCTTCTGGAGGGCGTCTTATTAGTCAAAGTAACATCGTTGATGGTTATTGTCGTTGAAATCTGAGACTAAATAGTCAATTATTGCCTTGGAGCAATGGGTTTGCTTTGCCTATGAGCAAGATATCAAGCTTCATTGAAGATATAAAGCAACAGGTCACTATAGAACCAACATCTTTATGTAGCATTGAGCTTTACTTGGGTATCCTTATGAGGTATGTCAAGGCCTCATCTGCATATTTGGGGAAAGACGATGATGAAATTAACTTTGATATTACTTATTATAGACCTAGAGACTCCTTAGTTCATTGGCTAAACGAGGACCTTATTGATGAGATCGAGCAAATAACTATATTTAAGTATGATGGGGTGCCACACTGAGGAAAAAATCGCAATGTACCTTTTGAAGGTGTGATTAATAAGTTTGAGGATGGAGAAAATTGCAAAGCACCTTTCTTTGCTTTCTTTTCTTTCTTTTTGTTATTTTTCTTGAAGGTACTAACATTTTATTCATGATGTAGGTTATTAACATATTCCTGCTACTGTAAGTATTGTATATTATACTCTCTCTCTACTAATATATTTATTTCTTTTTCATAAACATTATTTTTTATGTTTGATTGCAATATTTTCCACCTTGTTATTATTGTTAATCAAGACCTAAATAAATTTTATAATGCTAATCAAATAACATGGATAACCTGCTAGGAACCCAGTAACATTGATTGTTTAATAACATGCCACTAAAAGAAATAGTCTTTTATGTGCTTAATTAACCAGCCTAGACTAATCTTTTTAAGGGTGTTTAAAAACATTATGTGGTTATTCTTTTGCATAACACTTTTTATAAATCGTATTAAGTAGAGATCAACAATGTGCGAATGTGGTTCATGACCGTGTTCGTAGCCTCACCCCCGAACTCATTTTTTTTGGTTCCTGACTATCTATGGAGTCATGAAGGGGAAATCTACATTGAATAAGTCCCTAATTTATCCCTAAGGTTTCCCAATATCCAATTAGGTTTATGAGTCTTCCTCTAAAGACTTGTTGGCGAGTTCAAAAATGTATTTTAATAAAACCTTAACAATGGGGTAGTCAAATACGCGCTCACACCACGTAGGTGAAATAAAATCACACTTTACAAGCATAGAATAGGATGTGCTCGTGAAGGCTTGTGTATATGTGACATAGATGATGATTGTGGTCCTGAATACAATTGTGGCATTGGTTGAGTCTATGCAAAGGATAAATTTTGTAAGAATAAGAGAGGCACGCCTATCTTAGATAATTGTGTGATTAATCTCTTAAACTGAGTGAAAATTTTGAAAAAAGAATACTTCTTGGTACGAGCAAAAACCTCTACACAAATTATCAAGAGACATAGATAAGAAATGCAAGCTATCATGTGTCAATCTCCATCCCCACTCCCCTAACATTTTCCTCCAAGTTCTTTTCCGGAATCCCCTATTATATGTTATGACAATTACTAATATGTTATTGCCCATACTATGGCGTAAGAAAAACATTGTTTATTCCTAAATTTATCGTGTATGAATTTTTTATGGTATCTTGTATGAGTATTGAACCATGTTGTACATAAAATGTTCTTATTCCTTAAAACATGCGAATTTATTATATCTAAGGTTTGCGTGGTATACTAAGATTATGGGACTATAATACTCAGAAGGTTGGCAAAAGATATCTCAATGCCATACAACCAGAACATAAGACTATAATAAGTATTAAAATTTTGTCACCACAAAATTCTAAATGTGAGGTGTCTTCTTAGATTAATTTTATCCATAAGGACTTCCTAATTTTATCAATGTCTATACGTACACTACAGTGTGTTGTTTGTTGAATACAATTTTTATCTTACATCCGAGTATACCATGAGCATCATAAACTGAATGTTATTCTTTTTGCTATTTTCTCATTTAAAATCCTCCAAATGAACAAAATATACACAAAAGAGAGGGCTCTAAATGAGAAAATGAGCAAAAAAAAAATGGTCTTGTACCATGTACACGGTACACTGGGTGTATGATAAATGTGCTAAAGAAGTTGATGTTGCTGGATGAAGTTGGATAAAGTTGAATATGATTTAAAGAATAAGAACATTTATGTACAACATGGATCAACAATCATTTTATGTACAACATAGATCAATAATCATACAAGATAAATTTAAGAGTAAATAATGTTTTAGTGTATGAAGATTTGAAGATTAGGAACCCCATGTTGTGTCCTAGATTGGGAAGATTTGAAGATATGGGAAGGAACCCAATGTTTTACAGGATAAATGGAGAAAATTTGAATGCCAAATTAATTAACAAATAAGTTGTATTTGAAGAAAGATCTTTAAGGTTTAGAGATAGGGAACTAGTTTTGGAGATCATGTTGATGCTCTAATGGGTTGATAACACAACTATCGAGTTTAGACAAGAAATATGAAGAAGAGGTTGATGAAAGTTAATCTAGATAATTCTAGGTGATTAATGTAAAATCTAGGAGAAAATCTAATGTATGAAGTAGTCTAGAAAAATCTTATTAAATATCTTTGTAAAAAAATCTAAGTCTAGATATTTTAGTGTATGTTAGAAATATGTAGAAATGGCATGTTCTAGAAATATCTAGGTACAAGATGTAAAAGTATCAAGTTAGTAGTACTTAGTCGAAAATCCATATGATGTAATATTAGGTCTATAAATGCCCTAGTGGTGATGTACTCCATTTGCTGTAATGAATTAATGAATGAAAATTTTTCAAAAATAAGTCTGTCACTCTTCCCTAGTTTCCAACATAGGTAAAGCCTTAATTATGCTAGCTTCCCTTCCTAGAAGGAAGTATAAAACACTAATGACAAGTTTTTAGTTGAGAAGTCTACTTAAAATGTATATATTTTTAAAAGGAAAGAGATTACTAGGGAGGGTCCCAATTAAAGGGCCACACTAAAGCATCCTTACGGATGATAATGAAAAAAGTTACATTAGGAGAGTCAAAACCAATAAGAAAGTTTTAACATAGTATGACCACGATTAGCCATCCAGTCCGCGGCATGATTCGCTTCCCGAAAAACATGCCCGACATGAACCTCGACAAACTTCTTAAGATCCTCACCTGCATCAAGAATAAGAGAGTTAATATACCAGGAATATTCCAAACTCTTTTAATTGCATAGATAACAGCTAAATTGTCACCTTCAACCATTAAATTACTAACAACCAAAGAAACGGTCCCTAAAATAGAATTATTAGAAGCAATCGCATTAGCTCCACAACGAATAACCTTCCCATCCTCATTTCTAATAACAAAACCATAAGCATTACGACCATTTTGCAACTTGGAACCATCAAAGTTAAGTTTTACATAATTAGCCGGAGGGGGGTGGTCCAAGCAACATTTTTGCGATTTGACTTATTTACCTTAGTCGAAGCTTTATCATCCAAAGGAGACAACGAAGAGCTTTTGAAACACTGAATATTCCCTATATAAGCTCTAATCATAGCCCCCAATTTAACAGGGGAAAATATACCTCCTGACGGAACGTAATACTATTTCTCGCACACCAAATGAACCACCAAATAAAGGCATATGAATTAATATTTATTACCCTCATTTGAGAATTAAGCTTAGAAAAATACTCAATAAAAGACATCTCATTCTCTACTATATATAGGCAACTGGGAGAAATAGTCAGAAGACCTCATTTCATTAAGAACATCTTTAGTATAAGGACATTCAACAAACATATGACAATCATCTTCAACAAATATATTACCGGTAATTGCAAAAAACGCATTCCATAGGAAGAAAGATATGAATCATTTTAAATATTTTCTTAGTAGGGAGGCCATTCTGACAAATTTTCCAAAGAAAAAACTTAATTTTATGAGGAATCTTAAGGGACCCGATCCAATTATAACTAACCGGTGGAAGAGGGACTAAACCAAAACCTTGAAGGAGAGCAAGCCCATGTTTAATCGAATACTCCCTATCAGAAAAGAGGCCCAGAACACTTTGTCTGATAACATATTTGACGGAAGAAAAATTTTCAAAATAGAATTAACAATATTCGTAGGAACAAATTGAGCTAAAAGATCAGGCTTCCTCTAAGCATCATCAGAAATAAAATGCTTAACTCGCAAAAACTTCGAACCAGGCATAAGAGGACAAATTTTACTAACAGGGAAATGAAAAGCGCAATTAACAAACCAAAAAGAAACATCTTCCCTATCCCCTATAGTCCATCATAACCCTTTTATAAAAGGAATACAAAACGATATAAGCTTACGCCATTGACAGGAAACATTAATAATTTTAGTTTAATAAGAAAAAAGATCATCATTTTTTCAAATATTTTTCCCTCACCAATTTAACCCAAAGATTATCAAGCGAACTAAAAATTTTCCAAAGTAATTTGAATTGCAAAGCAATGTTATTCATTTTAGCTATTCTTAAACCCAACCCACCAAACTTTTTAGGTTTGCAAACCTTGTCCCAACCTATTAAATTTGGGGCCTTAGAACTTGGATCTTTATTCCACATAAAATTCCAATAACATTTATGTCATGAAGAGTAGCAGGCTTAAAGCAAAGCTTTGCATCTGATAATTAGCTTTGGTTGCCAAATTAGATTGGATCAGAACTGTACGACCTGCTTGAGATAACGAATTAGCTCTCCACTTTAAAAGTTGAGAAAAAACTTTTTCTTGGATGTCTCTAAAGGTGACATTGGTCACCTTACCATTGATAATAGGGCATCCCAAAAGGATTTATGAATATGAGTATTTTGAGTACATTGAAAAGCAGATTTATGAAAGTTGACAAGTTACCCTAACATAGAACAATATTTATCAAGAATATTTTCAATAGAGAAATAACTATCTAAATTAGCTTTTGCAAAGATCATAGTATCATCTGCAAATGGTAAAAACGGAATCTTTACTCTAGAATGATCTAGAGTCACACCTGTTTTGATTTAGAACCTGACATACTAGCTTGATGAAGTTGACGAGCCAAAATTTCTGCACAGAATAAATATATACGGGGAGAGAGGATCACCTTGACGAATACCTCTAGTGGAAAAAAAAAAATCCCCATGGATGCCATTAACTAAAACAGAGAAAGAAACTGTTGTTATACATTGTTGTAACCACAAAATACACTTTTCACAAAGCCAAATTTTTTTAAAGTTGCAAAAAGAAAGTTTCATTCTAATCAATTATAAGCTTTCTCAATATCTAGTTTTATAGCTAATCAACCTTCTCTACCTTTTTTTTTTTAAGAATGAAAAACTTCATGAGCTAGTAGGACATTATCTTGAATTAACCTTTTAGGAACAAAAACTCCTTGTAATGGGTGGATAATCCTACATAACACCTCTTTTAGTCCATTAGCCATAATTTTAGAAATAATTTTGTACACAGTAGAACACAAACTAATAGGTCTAAAATGATTTGGATTTGAAGGAATTTCAATTTTCGGAATCAAAGGGATAAAACTATGATTTACTTCCTTTAACAACTTTCTAGAGTAAAAAAAAAAAAGCTTTAACAGCTCTATGAACCGAATTGCCTACTAAAGTCCAATATTTCTGATAGAAAAAAGGTGTAAAACCATCTGGCCCTAATGCTTTATCAGGAGCTAAATCAAAATTAGCAGACTTAACTTCATCCAAAGTAACTTTCACACACAAACTTATATTATCTTCGTCAAAAATGATAGAATCCAATAAATATAAATCTGAATTAAAATCAAAACTACATTCCATATTCGAAGAAAACTTTTTATGAAAGCATTTGAGATACATTCTTCTATTAATTTTGGATGAGTAATGGAATTATTAGAAGGAAAAGAATGTCATTTATAGATTTAATTAAGTTGTGATTTCTTCCAATAGAGGCACATGCATGGTAATATTTTGTATTTGCATCCCCTAATATTAGATTATATTGTCTAGAATAAGCCAACATTTAACCTATCTTCTCAAAATAAGTCAAAATATTGATTGATTATGAATAAGTTCAACATTTAGGGTATTCTCTTTCATTGAGTCAAATAACCTACAACCTAAACAACAAATCATTTTTTTTTTAAATTACTCTACATCAACTACCTTTGATTAAAAAAAAGTTCCCCTACCCACCAGGCCACCATTCTCACCTCACCTGACCCAGCACCGCCGCCACTCAACACCCAAAAACAATGACCCAAATACATCACAACCACCAGACCCACCACCTTGACCTACCTAGCCTGAGCCTAAATCCACAACCACCACCCGAACTTCCCCCACCAATCAAACAAGCACCACCACCAAAAGCGAAAAAAAAACCCACTCTCGAAAATCGAAATACCAAAGCAAAACTAAAACCATCCTCCAAGGCCACCATCCAAAGACACCACGAAATTCAACCACCAAACCCCCCACAAACACCAAGAGAAATATAGAGAGGTATAATAGATGGACATAGAGATTCTTTTTACAGTTAGTAGGGGATGGTAAGGTAGTTGTAGAGGTGGTGGTTATTGGTGTTGGGGTTTCTTATGGTGGCTATGAAGATTAGAAACTCTAGGGATGAAGTAGTGGTTAGCTGATTCAAGTAGAGTAAAGGCTTTTTGTTATGGTGGAGAGAGAAACAGAGGTAATTGCATATCGGCTTACGGCGGCGAAAAAAAGGGAAGAGGTGGTTATAGGCTTGCGATGGTGGGAGAAGCGGAGATAGTTGTGGATTTTGATCATGAGCAATGAAAGAAAATCAAATGTGATGGAGGGACATGAGAGGAGAGAGAGGGACATGGAGGAGGAAAGAGAGAGTAAAGAAAGGGATTTTGTAAAAAAAATTGAATTAAATTTAATTGTTTTAAAATTAAATTATAAAATATACACAATACACCAATCAACTAGCAACACGTGTATGTTCAACCTCTCAAACAGGTTAACAACAGGTTGAATTAATTAGAGAAGGTACCCCTACAAGTTCATATTAATCTAGGTTAATCAATAGATTAATTTATTTTGAGAATATGGTCTAAAGATTGACTTATTCTAGACTATTTTTCCTATTAGATATTGCTTTAACTTTTCAATATGAATCTTGGAATTCAAGTAGTTTGACATGCTTAGCAAGCATTTGCTATTGGGGTGCAATTAATCAGGCACAATCACTTTGATAATCAACCTAGCTTGGATATCTATTAAATTAGTTTCTACATTCTTTAGTTGTCTAAAAATGTTACTAAACCTAGTTATAGACCAATTTTTTTGCCTTTTCCTTAAGAAGTTTGCATTTTCTTGTTAAACAATACATATTTGACCCTTGAAACTTATGACACTATATAAGTTTTCTTTGCAAGGATATCAAAATCCTTTATGGTCGTCCATGACTTATCAAATATAAATGGAGGAGCTTTTAAGCTATTAGTAGATTTAACTCTAACGAAAGTGGGCATTGATCCGAAGACGAAAATGGATGATGGTGAATTTTCGCATTTGGGAACAAACTTAACCAATCAATACTAACCGCTCCCTTATCCAACCTTTGTAAAATATTATTTGGGCCATTTCTTTTTTTCCTCGAAGTGAATGGTTGCCCATCAAATGGAAGCTCTACACATTCAATGGATGAATAAAGATGATTCATAAAAAGTAATCTAGAAAAATGAAATTCTGCTCCACCCATTTTATCCAAATGAGAACTTAATTCATCAAAATCACCAAGTATAATGAATGGAATACTAAGCGTTTTGATATAAGAAATAGGCTCTTCCCAAAAATCATACTTGTGAATATAATTAGGAGGGGCATAGAGAAAAATAAATACAAAACTGCAATTACTAGGTAAAAGTTAAATATTACAAGCCAAAAGATGAGTAGATTTTTCTTATAACAATTAACTTAAAAGGATTACAAGCATCATCCTTCCATAAAATCCACATTCTACCCGCTAACCCCATCGAGGGGAGAAAGTCATAGGGATTAAAACCACAGTGCCTAACACATCCCTCAAATAGAGGACTTGGCACTTTGGTCTCATAGAGCATAATGCATAATGCTCACATTATTCGATTTACAAAAGAACTTGACTTCCTTCATTGCTAATGTTCTCCTCGAACCCCTAATATTTAAAAAACTTACTAACATAAAACATTTAACAGGTGAGATACAAAACAGATCTAGGACCTACTTCTCTTCAGCTCAGATGATGCTGAGTCTACTTTTATCATGCTTTTTCTCCTCTTTGCTGAACTTGATGAAGATAATTGCTCATTAAAGCTAGCCCCTTCAACCCCCATTTCCTCTTTTTGCTTGACTATGGAAGTCTCTAAATTGATGGAATGAAAAGAGTTTTCGGGCTAAGACAAGTATTCATCAATCATATCATCATCAAAATGATCTTCCATCACATAAGTATCATCATCCATATCAGATTGCTCTAGCTTGTTAGCAAATAAATTTTCATCATCAACCACATTAACGTGAACAATTGGGAGATATGCAGTAGCAAATAGGTCCTCTGGATACACCACCTTTAAAGGGACAGGTGATAAGATATCATCATGGACTTCAAGAGAGGGGAGGGATAGTAGCCCACCCTCATAGTAGGGCACTAGGGGGTGCATAACCAACTGTGGGGGAGCACTCTCACAAGCAGAGAAGGCAACATCAATAATAGGCTCGGAAACCAAAATACCTTTTCCTTTATCACCAACATTTGGCAGAGAAATAGAAGCCTTCTTAACATTCACAACAACTTGAGGTTCATTAATCACAAAACCCTTAGGAGCAAGGACATTTTTACCACCAGTAAAGACCTTTGCAGGGAATTTTTTCTTATAACCACCAGCATTAATAATAGAAAGGGGCAAAACAAGGTCTAGAGACATGCCTAGGCCTAGCCTCCACCACATTTGCTTGCTCAACTGTGGTAAAGGGCATTTTTTTTGCCTATTAGCACTTTCCAAGAACTCAGTTTACCACTTTTTCTTAGGATTTTTCGGCAACACTTTTCTTTCTTTCTTTCTTAGGAGGATACAACACAGAACTTTTATCAATAGTGTGATCATCACAACTACAAAAATGAGCACCCAGATGAAAAATCTTCATACCATATCACATACCCACATTCAACACCACCAGCACCTTTGATTTTAGCATACTCAAGCAAAGGAGCAGTAATATCTACTCTAACACAGGCACGGGCAAATCTTATTTTGTGTCTTAACAAAGACCTAGGGTCTAACTTACTCAAAGAACCCAAATTGTTAGCACCTAACAAATTTGTTACATATTCAAAGGTTAGCAACTCAGTAGGGAATCTAAGAATCCTTACCCAGAGATCCACCCACCTAATCTCTTCCAAAAATGGGTCAAAATGAGCCCGTCATGGATATATATAACAAACAGTTCACCTTGGACATGCCAAGGTCTATCAGACCATACCAAAAAAAGATCACTAGGATTAGCAAAACGAATCAAAACCCAATTATTTCCCATATCTAAATATTCAACATCACCTTTGCAGAACTTCTAGTCATCCC
Organism: Beta lomatogona; assembly: GCA_947646795.1. Classification (NCBI taxonomy): domain Eukaryota; kingdom Viridiplantae; phylum Streptophyta; class Magnoliopsida; order Caryophyllales; family Amaranthaceae; genus Beta; species Beta lomatogona. The sequence goes on from CANSNZ010001069.1 coordinate 489,796, forward strand.
TAGTTCTAGATATTATAGTTCTCATATCAACAGGATCATCAAGCATTGTACTTACTAAACATAACATAGATAAATCCTCAATATCTTTCTAAACTTAGGGCAATTCATCTAAGACAATAGCTTCAGGAAATGAGGGGGGAGCAGGGGGATCATGTGGCTAACAGAATTTAAAGGATCTTGCATAGAGGCAAGAGGGAGAGACTCACTACCATTAACTGAAGAAATGGTTGAAGAACCATCTACAACGCCAGCTTTAACCTCCGAAATTGCATCTTTGAAAGATTTAGGGTTTCCCATGATAACAACAAACACCAGCACTAACAGTAACCTTGAGAAACTTTTTGCAGAAATATGAAACTTTGAGAGAAACAATAAGGAATGAATTGAGATACTTGAATGAAAATATACCTGTAACTGTTGCCTTTTATAGGGCAAAAATCAAAGCCAAATCCAGTTGAAGCAACAAAAAATCGCCTTATACATGAGAGCTTTCTATTCGCATTAAATGCGAATACCATAACAATGAACAAACATCCAACTTCAACAAGCAATAACAACTTACAACTCGGAACAAACACCACACCCAATAGAGAAATGATGACGAAAAAACAAGAACCTTTCATAACACTCTCAAGCCCTGTTATTTTGGACTTATTTTCAGTTCAGTTCAGTTCCGTTCAGTTCAGTTCAGTTCAGTTCAGTTCAGTTCAGTTCCGTTCAATTTATTTCAGTTACTCTCTGCATTTCAGTTTCTCTCAGTTCAGTTCAGTTCCGTTTAGTTCAATTTCGTTTAGTTCAGTTTCGTTTAGTTCAGATCAGTTTAGTTCAGTTCATTTTCTCTCAGTCCAAAAGAACGGGGTCTCACTCAATTGGGAAATTAAATGAACTATCACATCTCCCAACAGCGAAACCGTAACCCTAGCTCGAAATTTGTACTTGAATCCCATAAATTGGAGCCACCTAATCCAGTTCGAAGGCGAATTAACTGACTTAATGATGAAAACAACAACTATTACTCCAAATTTAGGCTTATAGCCATGACAAACTCTCTCAAAATAGCTCTTAACTCTATTTAGAGCTACTGACCTACGCTATAATTGGCATAGTGGAATGGAAAGATTAACTATAAAATTGGGTAACCAAAAGCCACAATTAAAGATAATAACAGAGATTTCTTGAAACAATTAACTTTTGATGATTCAATTTGGGCAGGAGATGTGCGAAATCAAATCTGAGATTTTTTCTTCGAGCTACGGTTACTGGGGGGCTAGGGTTTGGGGAGCTTTTTTCTATTCTTTCTCTCTCTTACTTTATCTCTCTTCATTTTGTATCTACTTATAATGTATATGAATATGTTGCAATATTACTTGAGGATAAGAAGTTTATGTCATTATGTGTGGTAATAGTTCCAGTGAAAACCATGACAATAATGCTCATGCTCTAAAGGAGGAAAGAAAGAAACGATTGAGGCCCTGTTCTTTTGAACTAATTTTGGCTGAACTGAAATTAAATTAACTAAACTGAGCTGAAATTAATTGAAATGAGAGAAACTAAACTGAATTGTATATTTAATTTTCTAAAATAATAATAATCGATAATAATCAATAAGTATTAACATAATATTATCAATACTTATTATTACTATTCATTATTATTATTCTTTATTATTATTCTTTATTATTATTATTATTATTATTAAATATAATAATAATAAATAATAATAATAATAAATAATAAATAAATAATAATAATAACAAATAATAAATAAATAATATTGATAATAAATAATATTAATAATAATAATAATAATAATAATTATAATAATAATAATAATAATAATAACAATAATAATAATAATAATAAATAATAATAATAAACAATAAATAGTAATAATAATAAATAATAATAATAGTAATAAATAATAATAATAATAATAATAATAATAATAATAATAATAATAATAATAATAATAATAATAATAACAACAACAATAACGAACTGAACTGAAATTAAATTAACTGAACTGAACTGAAATTAACTAAACTGAACTGAAATTAAATTAACTGAACTGAAATTAAATTAACTGAACTGAAATTAACTGAAAATAAGTCCAAAAGAACAGGGTCTGAGAGAACTGAAGGGAGAAACCTAGATCTAGTTTTAAACCAAAACAAGATTGATTATATCTTATAACTACATCTAACTCTCATTTTCACGTAAAAAATGACTCGTTATATGATTGGTTATACATTTATACTCCCTCCGGTTCCGAAAGATCTTCCTTGTTACTGTTACTACAGATACCAAGGAGGATCAATTTGTGTGGGGTATTGGGTGGGTAAAGTAGGAGAGAGAGAGGGGGGTTAATGAAAATAAACAAATAAAAAGTGATAAAGTAGGAGAGAGAAAGGGAGTAAAATAGATTTAATAGTGTTTTGGTGGACCATATGATAGTGACATGAGAGGGTAAAAAGGGGAAAAAATTTGCCAAATAAGGAATAAAGTAAAAGAGGGAAGATCTTTTGGAAACGCACTAAAACGGAAAGAGGGAAGATCTTTAGGAACCGAAGGGAGTACCTTATAATTGGCCCATGTTATCTTTCTAGCACAAGGAAGCAGGAAGCCTATAGACCAATCATGATCCATGTGTAGTGTGTACAATGGAGTTTAGTTTGTCCTAAAGTAAAATAAATATGGGTTTCAATCAAATAATAAAATCAACAATGACTTTTTAATTTATATTTTGTGCATGCTTTCAAACCTTATTGATTATGTTTTTTCATAAAATAAAGAACATGGAGCTGCTCAAAATTCAGTCTATACCGCACCAAACTACAAACCAAACTGTTTGTTTGTGGTTTTGTTGGTGTGCGGTTTCAAAATTATCCCCAACATAAAAGACCAAACCGGAACGCAAAACGCTAAGACCGTTTTAACTAAAAACATCTTTTAGTATCAACTCACATATATAATATTTCAAAATTTTATAAATTTTTTTTATTTATGATAATATACTTATTTGTTTATCTTAGTCACCTTCTCGCGAGTTCACTCATGGTACACCCAGGGGTATTTTTGTAATAAATTAGAACTTCAGGTGCTCATTTGACACCAAGTTTGCTCATTTGCTCATTTGTTCATTTTGCTCATTGTACAATAAAAGTGTTTGCTCGTTTTCTTAAATGAGTAGAAATGTTTGCTCATTTGCTCATTTTGCTCATTTGGAGAAAATAGTCTTGGGTGTAACATGAGCATGGTACACCCAGGTGTACTATAAATATTCTCCCTTCTCGCTTCATCGAATAAAACTACTACATCCTCCGTTCTAACAAAAATGCAACATGGGGGAGGTACAAGTTTATAAAGAGGATCGGAGAGACATAGAGAGAAATGAAAAGGACTCATATGATGAAAAAAGAGATAGAGATAAATAAAAAGAGGGACTCGTATGACGAAGAAAGAGATGGAGACAACTCAATGCAATAAAAATAATGTTTCGTTGATTTTAAAACTTTCGAAAATTGTAAATGATATACTTATTTTAGATTTAAAAAAATTGAAATAATATGGCCAAACCGCAAACCAAATTACACCAAACAATTTTTACGTGGTTTGGATTGGTGGGTCGTAAATTAATGCAATTTGGTTTAACAAAATCCGAGATTATTATTTTACAGTTTGGTTTGGGGTATGTCCCAATCCACACCAAACCAAACAGGGAACAGTCAAACACCCTTTACATCATTACATGTACTAATTTTTTATAAGTTTTTTTGTTTGAGGGCAATGTTTTTACAAGTTTTACATATATATTCAAAGTCTCTATCCAAGATGATGTAAAAATTTGCACGCAATATTGCAACGCATAGTTTACAAATAAATAAGTCAAATGAATTATATCTTTGTACATCTGTCATTAATAAAGGGGAATTTAATGAACTTATTTATTTGGCAAGACTAAACCAAAAGAAGTGCATAAATCTTTGAGCATGTGTGTTATGTAATTATCATTTAGAGGATGCTAATCATATTTTCCTGAAAAGTTAGATTAGAGAAATGCCATGTCTTTCTTCCACAAAGAATGTGTGTTCTGTAATTATCATTCAGAGGATGCTAATCATATTTTCTTGAATTGTCCTTTTACTAAGGATATGTTTTCTTGTCTTAGGGATATTTGTGGTTGGACTTACCCGTTGCTTTCCTCTTTATCGGAGGATATAGTAGAAAATATTAATTCAATTAAGGATCAGTCTTCCTTGTTTGATTTTTCAAAGTTTAGTATTACTTGGTGGTTTATTTGGTATGCGAGAAATAAGATCGTTTTTCAGAATGATTCTTCTTATTTTCGGGGAGTTGCTCACAGTGTGGCTCATTTTGTGGAGGGGTGGTTCAAAGCGCAATCTGTTGAGGATTTCATTGACGCTGGTCCCTCTTCGCGGGTCAAGGGTGTTCCTTCGGTTTTGATTCAAAGTAGAAAATATTAATTCAATTAAGGATCAGTCTTCCTTGTTTGATTTTTCAAAGTTTAGTATTACTTGGTGGTTTATTTGGTATGCGAGAAATAAGATCGTTTTTCAGAATGATTCTTCTTATTTTCGGGGAGTTGCTCATAGTGTGGCTCATTTTGTGGAGGGGTGGTTCAAAGCGCAATCTGTTGAGGATTTCATTGACGCTGGTCCCTCTTCGCGGGTCAAGGGTGTTCCTTCGGTTTTGGATGTGGTGTGGGTTCCTCCTCCGGAACGGGTTCTTAAATTAAACTTTGATGGGTCTAATCTCTCGGATGGTCGTGCTTCTTTCAGTTTTGTGGTTCGGGATCATTTGGGTGCTCTTTGTCTTGCTGGTGCTATGGCTCTTCCTTTGGGGTGTTCTATTCTCTCTGCTGAGGCTTGGGGTTTGCGGGAAGGTGTTAGTGGTGTCAGGAGCTTGAATGCGTCTTCTATTATCATTGAGGGGGATAATCTGGTGGTTATCAACTCTCTAAGGAGGTGTTGGAAGGTTCCTTGGGAGATTTCGGGGCTTATAGGGGATGCTGATGATGATTTGAAGAGTTTGTCGATTTTGGCTATCAATCATTGTTTTCGGGAAGCAAATCAAGCAGCGGATTTTATGGCGCATAAGGGTCATGATTCTCCTAATTTACTGTATTGTTTTTCTTCCACTGATATTTTGTTTACTTCCATCATCTGAAAGGATGTTGTAGGCTGGTCCTATCCTAAGATGCATGCCTAGTTTCTCTTTTTACTTGTAACAAAAAAAAAATCTTCTAGCATCCAATAAGAAATATATATATATATATATATATATATATATATATATATATATATATATATATATATATATATATATATATATATATATATATGTAGAAAGAATCTAAAATCCCCTGCTTTCACTTATTTGAGAGTAAATTCTGTGCATTTTCAACTAATGAGTGCGTTGATGTCTTGAACCTGCTTAATCCCACTGTACCTAAAAATATGTTAAATCTCTCAAGTTCTGAGGTTGTTCCTAAAACATTCTCCAGCAGATTTTGTAGTCCTAGATTTTTGAAAATTTGAACGTTAGTTTCCTTGTCTTTCATCATCCAAATTGCAAGTTCAATGGTAAACCTGCGTATCCTTGGAAATTTAGCAGGTGGGTATGTATGTTTCCTCAGAATCTGTACTAGCACATTTGCTATCTGACTTTCTTTAATTCCGGCTTGCTCGAACGTGGTACTAGATTCGGAGTAAGTGATGAACTTGAAAGCTCTTGCTGCTAATCCAATTGTTACTTCCTGTAGTTTGTCTTCGTCTGAAATGATTCCCTTAAGAACCTGCATTACAAAAAGAGAATCCATTAGCCTTTGCCTTTCAATCATCTTTTTACCTTATGAAAGTTTGCTATAGGAAAATTTTGTTCAAATAACGCCTACTCAATTTTGATTCACAAGTTTAGATAAGTTCTTTTCAGGTTAAAAGACCAATAGGCTATAAGCATACTTATAGTCACTGGCCGTGTTAAGTTTCAAAACATCATACTATATACGACCTATGTTATATAGTAGTCATGGTCAGGGGCGGATCCAGGATTTGGAGTGAGGAGTAGCGCTGCGTAATATTGATAACTACGTATCAAATATGGGGAAAAAAATCTTCATAATATATTACATTTGGAGAGTTATAAAATTCAAATACAACCTAAAAGTAGTTGTTCATGTTGAGTTATCGAAATTCTAATTCACCTTCTTGATTTTGAGGAGGAATACCACTTGATGGAGAAAAAAGTTTGTTGGTTTGATTGTTTGGATAATTTATGTCCACTTTTATTTTGTGTTATTTCTGAAATAGTTCTCTTGTAATCTCATTATAACTCTAAAATATACTGATTATACATATAAAATAATTTTTTAATAAATTTCAACTAGATTCTTTTTTTCTGCCATTGTAATTCAACATTAGAAAACTAACACTCTTAAATATAATCTTTAAATTCACAATTATAATATTGGTCAAAAAAACTAACAAATCTTTAAATCCACAATTATAATTTTGGTAAAAAGAACAATGAAATGAATCCGGGAAGAACACACAACTGAAAGAAAAACACACCAACATTTCAGTTGAAAAAATTCCAAAAATAAACAATCACATCAAAATTCATCAAAAGAACACAAAACTGAAAGAAGAAAAAAAAGATTACCAAATTGGACAAGAAACCCGAAGAGACGACGAATGTTGAGTGAAGAACTCACAATCTTCGAACGCCCTCTTCAAATCTTCAATTACCTTAAAACCCCTTTTCCACATTATCTTCCTTCAAATCTCTGACCCTTGTAAAACTCACTGCCTCGCAATCTTTGTCTAGCACCTCCACCTTCATCCCCCCGATTCATGACCCATCCTCAACCCTACCCCTCAAATCAGTACTACCCTTAGAAGCAGCTTGTTTTCTCGGCACTAACTACTACTCTACTAGTGGCGAAGAAGCGGAGGATGATGAAGAACCAGCGAGATCTCCGAGAAAAACTGACAGAGAGTGAGTGAGAGTGAAGCTTTGAGTTTGAGATAATGAAAGGAAACGGCGCGGAGGTTTGGTTAGGTTTCTCTTAATTTTTTTTGATTTTTTTCGGATTTTTTTTTTTTTTTTGAAAAAGCAGGGGTAGCACGTGCTACCCCTTGTTACTATGTAGATCCGCCCGGTCATGGTTAGTCTTTGTTCTTCTCATCTTATTTGAGTAACTTTTAGTAATAATAAGTTGAGATCGACAAAAGTAAGTTACGAGTTAAGTTCAACCCACAAAAAAAAGGTTAAGTTTAAAGCCATATTCATTATCAATGAAAAGTGAAAAGTACTTATTATTTGGTCCCGACATTTTAAAAGTCATATGATACTTTTTTTTTTAGGGGAAAGTCATATGATACTTAAAGGTTAGTCATCGGTGATACTAATCATACTCATTTTGAAAATTGACAACTACTAATTTGAAAATTACTTTTTCTGGTTTTTGTACTTCTGTTTTTATTTCCAAAAAAAGAAACAGTAAACAAAAATGATAACGAACATGCACAATCAATCAATCTAGCATAATCTCTCATGAACAGATAGAGCTTACCATGGGTCCTGCTGCAGCAACTCCCCTTAGCTCCATGAAGCAATCCTCTGCACTATAGGTGCACAAATTTGTCAATATCCTCGCAGCATTAATTCGAACTTGTGGATCTTCTAATGCTTTCACAAGCTTCTCTATTCCTCCTAGTTTCAAGATACAGTTGATAGGCGTATCGCGCACCTAACAAAAATAATTTCCTAACTAATCCTCCTAACTATGTAGCAGGGTAAGTCAAGGTCGAATCCATAGGGACAAACGGTATCAAACACAAGAAATCTCGACTCAATTTAACTAAACAAGTGACAAACAATGGTGAAAAGGTGTTGAACTAATAATAATACTAAATTATGACAACTATTAAGAACACACGAGGTAAAATCAATCAATAAAGACATCTAGAATTAAGTATCCCCTCTGGCACGAATAATACATGAATAATTCCCATCCCAATAAACATAATCAATGATTAAAAAGGAGTAATTCACACTATAACTACCAAAGATCTCTCCCAAGTACCTATGGCTACTCTAAACAAGCAAACAAACCTATTCCCATGGAGTCATGCAAGAAAGAGACATTAAGCATGGCATCAAAAATAAATTCCTAGTAATCCTATCTACTTATTCCCATAGAGATATTCATACTCCTGATTAAATCAACAAATCCATCTAGATTCAATTCCCATTGAAAACAAGACATAAGGAATCAATTCAAAATCACCTATCCCTAGTATGATAATGAAAATAAGCACAATTCAATCAAACAAGAATAATTAATCACATCAAATTGGAATTATGGGAGGGATTCATGCATTAATCATTGCTAGGGTTCAACTTAACCCTAGATTATAAAACTACTCACTCATAATTGAAATAACAATGCAATTGATAAATAGATTGAAAGACATAATAATAATAAGGAAAAGAGGAAATTAGAAAAACACGGGCGTGCAACATTTCGCTCGGGCGTGCGCTAGTTCGCTCGGGCGTGCAACTATGCAGGATTGCGTCTCAAACTCTCTGCCTCGACCGCACGGTCGAGCAGGATTTCGCTCGGGAGTGCGACCTACAGTCAAACGCCAATAAAAACGATTTTTTTTATGAGATTAAACTAGAGGATTAGCAAATAAAACTATAAATGATATTAAATAGAGCAATAAAAATCTAGGAAAGAAAATGAAAATATAAGAGAAAAAGATAGAAAATTGGGTTGCCTCCCAATAAGCGCTAGTTTTTAAGGTCATTAGCTCGACCTCCTCATTGATCAATCACATGAAGGAATAGAGAGTATGATGTCAACTCTCTCAGCAATGGGATCTCCAGCTCGGTAGTGCTTCAATCTGTGGCCATTCACCTTAAAAGTTCCATCTTAGCGGTTCCATAATTCCACCGAACCGTAAGGAAAAACCTTACAGACCTTGAATGGACCCGACCACCGCGAACGGAGTTTACCAGGAAATAGCTTCAGACGGGAATTAAAAAGAAGAACTAAATCTCCTTCCATGAACTCTTTTCGCACAATACCTTTGTCATGCCATCTCTTGGTTTTCTCCTTGTACAACTTTGAGCTCTCATAAGCATCAAGTCGAATTTCATCAAGCTCATTAAGTTGAATAAGTCTCTTCTCACCCGCCGTTTGAGAATCGAAATTGAGGCTCTTGATAGCCCAAAATGCATGATGCTCTAATTCAACAGGAAGATGACATGCTTTCCCATAAACAAGGCGATAAGGGGTGGTACCTATAGGGGTTTTGAATGCCGTTCTATAAGCCCATAGTGCATCATCAAGTTTTGCTGCCCAATCCTTCCTCGTTCTCGCAACCGTCTTCTCTAAGATGGTTTTGATCTCGCGATTAGAAATCTCCACTTGACCACTAGTTTGTGGATGATATGAAAGACCCCCTCTATGGTGCACACCATATTTCTTGAGCATAGCTTCAAACTTGTTCTCCAAAAAGTGCTTGCCTCCATCACTAATCAAAACCCGTGGAATGCCAAATCTTGGAAAAATAGTTTTCTTGAAGAATCTACTAACCACACGAGCATCATTAGTAGGAGAAGTAAGAGCCTCCACCCATTTGGAGACATAATCCACAGCAACCAAGATGTACTTGTTCCCATAAGAAGAAGGGAACGGCCCCATGAAATCTACACCCCACACATCGAATAGCTCAACTTCAAGGATGGTGTTGAAAGGCATCTCATTCCGACGGGAAAGATTTCCCGTCCTTTGACAACGATCACAAGAATGTACATAATGATGAACATCCTTAAACAAAGTAGGCCAATAGAAACCACATTGAAGAATTTTTCGCTGCAGTTTTATTAGTACTAGCATGGCCGCCACAAGGTAAATCATGACAATGAGATATAATAGGTGATACCTCATTTTTAGGAATACACCTTCTAATCACCTTATCGGCACAAGACTTGTAAAGAAAGGGATCAACCCAAAAATTTCTCCTCACCTCCTTAAAGAATTTTTTCTTTTGTTGTGATGAGTAGCCATGAGGAATAGTGTCACTAGCCAAATAGTTGGCTATATCAGCAAACCATGGGATCTCTGTAGTGGCTAGAGCTAGGAGTTGTTCATCAGGAAATGTATCATCAATTGGATGATCCTCATCACCTTCACTATCAAGGACAAGTCGAGAAAGGTGATCAGCAACAACATTTTCGGCTCCTTTCTTGTCCCGAATCTCCAAGTCAAATTCTTGTAGCAACAAGATCCACCGAATCAAGCGGGGTTTAGCATCTTTCTTGCTCATCAAATACCTTAATGCCGCATGATCAGTGTGAATTATCACCTTCGACCCTACCAGATAAGATCGAAACTTCTCCATCACATACACCACTGCTAACAATTCCTTCTCAGTTGTGGCATAGTTCATCTGGGCTGGATTAAGAGTCTTGCTTGTATAGTAGATGGCATAAAGCTTGCCATCTTTCCTCTGACCCAGTACTGCCCCCACTGCATAGTCACTAGCATCGCACATAATCTCAAAAGGGAGATTCCAGTCAGGCGATTGAATTATAGGGGCAGAGATGAGAGCTTCTTTTAACCTGTGAAAAGCCTCAGTACAAGCATTAGTAAACACAAAAGGGACATCTTTGTCTAAAAGTTCAGTTAGAGGTCGAGCAATTTTAGAAAAATCCTTTATAAAACGGCGGTAAAATCCCGCATGATCAAGAAAACTCCTTACTCCTTTGACAGAGTTAGGAGGTGGTAGACGCTCAATGACCTCTATCTTTGCTTTGTCGACTTCGATGCCCTGATGAGAAACAACGTGACCCAAAACAACTCCTTGTTGCACCATGAAATGACATTTTTCCCAATTGAGAACCAAATTAACTTCTTGACATCTATGGAGCACCTTTTGTAAATTAGCAAGGCAAACATCAAAGGATGTTCCATAGACGGAGAAGTCATCCATAAACACTTCCATAGAGTTCTCAATAAGACTTGAGAAAATTGCCATCATGCAACGCTGAAAAGTGGCAGGAGCAATACATAATCCAAATGGCATCCTTCGATATGCAAAGGTGCCATAAGGACACGTAAAAGTAGTCTTTTCCTGGTCACTTGGATGAATAGGAATTTGGAAGAAACCGGAGTATCCATCCAACCAACAGAAAACTGAATGTTTTGCCAACCTTTCTAACATCTGATCAATGAAGGGGGGGAAATGATCTTTTCGGGTGGCCTTATTCAATCTCCTATAATCAATACACATGCGACACCCTGTCACAGTTCTAGTTGGAACTTGCTCATCCTTGTCATTCTTGACAACGGTCATGCCTCCTTTCTTTGGGACTACTTGAACAGGGCTAACCCACTTACTATCAGAGATATAGTAGATTATTCCTGCATCAAGCAATTTTAGAACCTGTTTCTTGACTACTTCCATCATATTTGGATTAAGTCGTCGTTGAGATTCTATAGAAGAAGCATGTTCGTCCTCAAGAATGATTTTATGCATGCAAAATGAAGGATTAATGCCCTTAATATCATCAATGGTGTACCCAATGATATTCTTGTATTTTCTCAAAACAACAAGTAGCTTTTCAATTTGAATGTCATCAAGCTCAGCATTAACAATAATAGGATAAGTATCATTAGGACCCATGAATACATATTTCAAAGTAGAGGGGAGAGGTTTCAGTTCTACCTGAGGAGGCGTAGTACTCTCCTTAGTTTCTCCCGAGCTCAATATCTCCTTGATAGGCTTTTCAAATTAAATGACTCGTGTCTCCTCTAGAATTCTCTTGTATTCCTTGGTTTTCCAATCTTCCTCATCAGCACTACCCATCAAGACAGTTTGTAGTGAGTCATTAAGTTGCAAACTGAAAGCATTGGCTGCTATAACCTCATCAAGAGCATCCACTCTATAAACAGTTTCTCCCATTGAAGGAGAATTCATGGAGTTTGTGAGAGTGTATTTCATCTTCTCATCACCTACTTCAAAGGTGATCTAACCCTTCTTCATGTCGATAATGGCTCCAACAGTGGCCAAAAAGGGTCTCCCAATGATGATGGGAACCTGTGCATCTTCTTCCATCTCCATGACAACAAAATCACATGGAATGAAGAATTTACCAACTCTAAAAGGAACATCTTCAAGGATACCAAGTGGAAACTTAACTGTTCTATCTGCTAGATGGAGAGAGATGCGTGTGGGTTTTAGTTCACCCATGTTGAGTTTCTTGCAGATAGACAAAGGCATGAGACTAACACTAGCCCCAAGATCACACAAAGCATTCTTGATAGCGATATCACCAAGTTTTACTGGAATAGAATAGCTGCCTGGATCGCCTAGCTTCTCTGGAAGCTTGTTCTGCAAAATAGCACTACACTCAGCTGTTATTGAAATAGTGACATTCTCTTCAATTTTTCTTTTGTTAGAGAGCATGTCTTTCAAAAACTTAGCATAAGAAGGCATCTCAGAAATAGCATACAAGAAAGGGATGTTGATGTGCAACTTCTTCAAAATGTCAAGAACTTCCCGTATTTCTTCTCAAGTTTTTCCTGTGCCAATCTTTAAGGGAATGGAACAGGTGGCTTGTATGGTGGAATAGGGATGACAGTGGGTTCCTTTTGCTCAGTCTCCTTAGCTTCATCTTCCAAAACCTTCTCACCTTGATCTTCTTCACTCAACCTTATAACCTCTTCTGCAATTTTCTTTTGCTCGGTCACCTTCTTTGTAGGCTCTTGCAATTCCTTACCGCTCCTCAATGAGATGGCTTGGATATGCCCCTTAGGATTTGGTTCAGTTTGCCCAGGAAGTTGGCTAGAAGGTTTAGAAAGATGACTAATTTGTTGTGCAAGTTGGGTCATCTGATTCTCCATCAACTTATTATGAGCATTGATTTGTTGGAGAGAGTTGTTGAAGAATTCATTTTTCTTGGCTTGATATTCAACTTGCTTTGCTTGAGAAGAAGCTAGATTCTCCATGATACTCTCAAGGTTGGATCTAGAGGATGAGGAGGAAGAGTTGAAAGGTGGTCTTTGTTGGAAACCGGGTGGTTGGGAGTAGTTGGTGTGTGGAGGTTGAGGTTGGTTATTTTTGTAGGAGAAATTTGGATGATTCTTCCAACCTTGGTTATATGTGTTTGAGTATGAGTTGTTTTGTGGTCTTGTGTTTGTGTTTAGGAGGGCATTGACTTGCTCAGATAGCATGCCCGTGGTGTTGTATTGACATTCATTCAATGAGTGACCTTGCACTTCACAAATCTCACAAACAGGTGCTATTGATCCGCTACTCAATTGGTCAACCTTAGCTGCCAAAACTTGCACAGTGTTAGTCAAAGTAGGCAATAGCATCAACATCGTACTTACCTCCCCTTTTAGGGGCTCCATGAGACACACTCCAGTCATTCAAATAGTTGTTGGCAGCCATATCATCCAACAATGTCTTAGCAGCTTCCGGAGTCTTGGCCATGAAAGTACCGCCAGATGCGACATCAATTGAACTTCTAACATCATGCTTCAGACCATTGTAGAATGTCTGAATCAATAACCACTCGGGAATACCATGGTGTGGGCATTGTCTTTGCAAAGCCTTGTATCTCTGCCATGCTTCATGAAGAGACTCCAATTCATGTTGCTGAAAGCCAGACATCTCATTTCTGAACTTTGAAGTCCTCATAGGAGGGAAGAACTTGTGGAGAAAGGCCTTCTTCAGTTCTGGCCATGTAGCGATCTTCCGCACTTCTTCTTCTTTCAAACACTCTTTTGCTTCATCCCTAAGAGAAAAAAGGAAAAGCACAATAACGAATCAGGTCATCAGAAACATTCGTTACATTCAAAGTATTACACTTCTCTAAAAAGCTAGCCAAATGATCAGTAGGGCTCTCTTTGGGTGTTCCCGCGTAAGAATCCTGTGAAATAAATTGAATAAATTGTGGCTTAAGCTCAAAGTGTGTAGCAGTGGTGGTTGGCCTAGTAATGGTGGTGGTGGTCTCATCGGGCATAGCATATTCCCGTAGAGACTTTGGTGGTGTTTCGTCTCCCATTATTGATTCTTGTTGTTGTCTTCTTCGTTGACCTCCTAATCTCCTTGTTGTGGCTTCGATCTCGCAATCAAGAGTAACTAGATCTTCTGAACCCTTGTTTCGAGTGCGCATGCAACAAAAAGACTGAAAGCAAAGAGATCAAACAACAAACAGAGTAACAATGATTGAACAAAAATAAGTTTAGTTAAATAAATCAAGGTTAACTAATCTAATACCGTTAGTCCCCGGCAACGGCGCCAAAATTTGATAGGCGTGTCGCGCACCTAACAAAAATAATTTCCTAGCTAATCCTCCAAACTATGTAGCAGGGTAAGTCAAGGTCGAATCCACAGGGACAAACAGTATCAAACACTAGAAATCTCGACTCAATTTAACTAAACAAGTGACAAACAATGGTGAAAAGGTGTTGAACTAATAATAATACTAAATTATGACAACTATTAAGAACACACGAGGTAAAATCAATCAATAAAGACATCTAGAATTAAGTATCACCTCTAGCACGAATAATACATGAACAATTCCCATCCCAATAAACATAATCAATGATTAAAAAGGAGTAATGCACTCTATAACTACCAAAGATCTCTCCCGAGTACCTATGGCTACTCTAAACAAGCAATCAAACCTATTCCCATGGAATCATGCAAGAAATAGACATTAAGCATGGCATCACAAATAAATTCCTAGTAATCCTATCTACTTATTCCCATAGAGATATTCATACTCTTGATTAAATCAAGAAATCCATCTAGAATTCAATTCCCATTGAAAACAAGACATAAGGAATCAATTCAAAATCACCTATCCCTAGTATGATAATGAAAATAAGCACAATTCAATCAAACAAGAAAAATTAATCACATCAAATTGGAATTATGGGAGGGATTCATGCATTAATCATTGCTAGGGTTCAACTTAACCCTAGATTATAAAACTACTCACTCATAATTGAAATAACAAAGCAATTGATAAATAGATTGAAAGACATAATATAATAAGGAAAAGAGGAAATTAGTCTTTACTTGAATGGATCAAACTTGTAGAATTCAAGGTTTAATAATGGAGTTTCCTCTCAAAAGCTCTCTAAAAAGTAATACTCTCTTTTCTAATAATGAAAAACTTCTCAAAAGTCTGTTTAATAAAACCTAATATCGCCTACATAAACTAGAAAAGGAAATAATTAAAAGTCGCGAAATTCTGACGAGTAGCTGTGTGCACGGGCAAGCAGGATCTTGCACGGGCGTGCAGCATGGTGCACGGGCAAGCGGAATCTCGCTTGGGCGTGCACGCGAGACAGAAGGTTTTGTTCTCTTCATTCACGGTCTGCACAGGCAAGCGGCCATCCGCTTGCGCGTGAGCCTTGGTGCATGGGCAAGCGGAATCTTGCGTGGTCCCGCGAAGACAATATTATTCAATATCATCATCCTTTCAACCCCAAAGCACTCAAACTCATCTTCTCGCATCCGGAAACCGCCAAGTAGACCATCTACGAACCATATTAGCTTCTCTTAGTCACAATCGGCCTCAAGAACCTGAAAATCACATAAAAGAGCCGAAAGTATATAACACAATGGTTCAAAAGAATGCTCAAATCATGCAATTAGACCTAAGATGCACTAAAAACTACATGAAAATGAGACTTAAGACCTACTTAAATGCAACTAAAAACCGACTTATCAACAGTTACAGTTCTGCTTGCTCTCCAATGCAAGCATGACTAATGCTTCACCAACTGCAGTTCTAACATGCACTTGGTCTGATGGCATATCTTTTCTGAAAAAGATATTCAGCAACTCTTTAATAATTCCACCTGTACCTCCAATTCTCTCTGTCGCGTCATCTTCCATTGCTAAACTAGTCAGTATCTCAATCCCAAGCTTCTGCAGATTCGGGTGTTTCTCTCCGTGCCTTAATATATCTCTGATATTGCTAAATGTGAAAACAATCTCTGATATCTCTTTACGAAGCTGTTTTCCTGTGCCACCTGTCGTGCTCGCTAGCATTTTTATAACTTGCAGGGATTTTTTAACTGATTTAATCTGTGATGTTGCGACATTATCATCCTTCAGTAACCTCTCTCGTGCACATGTGAATTCTATGATTTTTGGTAGGAGACCTCTTGTGTTCCCCATCTTTCCACAGTTATCATGGTCATGAGCGAGCTTTTTTAGAAGACTTAGTCCAAGATGATTGAATGTCCAGAACCCATAATGCTCATGATCAGCAACGATATTATTCTCACAAATCTCATCAACTGATGAATCGGAAGTTTTCTTAACATTAAGAAGAGATGAAATTGATTCCAGAGAACCGGGAATTCCTGCAACTCGAAGTGAATTCTGTTTCTTCCCTGCTAATCTTGATAAAATTTCTGCTGCTGATTGTCTGATTTCTTCTTCTTCTGGGTCTTTCCAGTTCAACATCTCTACTAATCTTTCAACTGCTGAAAAAGTCGTTCCAATTTTCTGTAGAGTATCATCAGAAAATTGCTTACTCGCCGCAAAACTTGGAAGAATCCGAGCACCCATAAGCTGTTCGTCTGGTGAATTTGAAGCTAGAAGTTCCATGGAATAAGACACCATATCCATCTTCAACCCATCAAAAACACTTCCATCTACACATCTTGAATAAACATCATAAAAAAATCTCCTAACTGAAGTAATACCCCAAGGTCCAAATTCGCATTCTTCACTCACTTTTTCCAATATTTTACCATAGATTACCTTCAATTCCCAGTAAACTTTCTCTAGTAAAAACAATGAGGCTTCAGCCAAGGCTAACCCATAAAAGATGATCAAAGCACTCTTTCTGTTTCTTTTGTCAGAATCACCTTTTGCTATCTCACCAAAGTCACGTCGTATGAGCTTAATTAATGAAAGAGCTACACACGCCATTGCAGCTAAAATCTGAAGACATTGAAGAATCTTGCTTATGTTTCTTGACAGAAAAAACCAAGAAAAATAAGGTAAGATAGGCACATCTGAACTCGCCCATCTTCGAGTTAGAAGATGTTTTTTATCCTATTTTTTCTGTCTTTCTTCTCTGCTAGCATTTATATTTCTACCATTTGGACCCGGTTTTCTGAACATGGACATCAGAACGTTCCAAAATTTACTCGAATGTATCTTCAGAAGCCGAAAACTGATGATCCCGGCATTTGTCAAAGTCCAAGTGGACTGGCGTTGCCACTCAAGTTCATGACTTCTACTGAAAATCCTAGAACTTTCAATCAGAAGTATGATTGTTATGACCCAAAAATCTGCTTTGTCTAACGTTATTGCAAACCCACCAAGAAGAACCACAGTTGCCCAGATGAAGCCTAGAGTTCTTAATCCAGTAGCTGCCTTCTCAAGGATTGCGAGGCGGAGGGCGAACAGGGTTAATATCTTCTCAGGTGCAGGAACTGGTGACCCGACTGATCGACGTGCAGCAGAAGCATCAGCACTGCGTTTGCTGTTTTCGGGTTCAAAAATGGTGGCGCTTTCATGAGGAGATAAAGCATCACTGAGCCTCTTCAGGTCAGATATTTGCAAATGTAGACTGCTATCACCTGTCTGAGGACTAGCATGATCCATGTCTTTTAATGAAGTTTAGTTTGTGGTATAGTAAAATAAAGTTGGGTTTTGATTTAATTTGTCAATTAAGTTTTGAGGTTCTAAAGGTTATTGTTTTGATGGGTGCTTGAATATCGACGAAGTAACATGGAAAGAAAGACAAGAGGGTTGGTTATATATAAAGGACAAATTTCTCCTTCATCTTGGAGATGTACCAAGGTTGTAAATCAGGTGGCATTCAAGCTAAATATACCATCGTGAATTTCCTTTATCTAATAAAAAAATATTGATTTTTTGTAATATTCGTAAATATATACCGTGTGTAGGATCTAAATATACCATTGAAAAATTGAGATATTTCTGTTTTTGAAGTAAAGACATTCACAAGGGCAAATAACGGGATTCAATTTCAGGTTTTAGGCACCACCTCCTAATACTTTAACCAATTAAGCTAATTGACATCCATAAAGTTGAGATATTTCTTAAAAGGTATATACATGATGGCCCTCATAATAAAGAGAAAGATAAATGATTATATGAACTTGAGGACCACGTTTCTTAAGCAAGCCAATATAAGGTAGAGTGTAGCATCTTGTTGCTTAGCTTCCTTTTCTGTCAGTCGTTCTGGAAAAATTGGTTTTCTGTTATATTTTTGCTGCTTTTCTGGCAATATATGTTTGGTTCATCACTTTTTCTCTCTATGTTAGTTATTGCTTGGAGGCATGTCTATGTCTGGTCATCTCTTCCTGCTGAAGTATTATAATCAATCTTAAAGTTTCCTTATTTATCAGAATTAAGAAAAGAGAAGTTGTTGACTATTTGGACATAGGTGAATATACCACTTTGCTCTTTCCTTTTTTTTTTTTTTTTTTTTTTTTTTTTTTTGTAACAAGTACATACAAATAACATTTCCTATTGATAGTAGACAAATTATTATAATATACGGTCTAATTTTAACATTATATAGACAAATTTAAGTCTACATTTGTCCAACAAGCTCATTTTTTTTTTTTGAAATTAAAATTAATTCATTGATTCAAAGTCATACGACATCTACAATAGAAGTCAAAACTAAACAAATACATATCAAAAAGAAATAAATACAATTCTAATATGACAAAACCACGATCGTTGAGTAGATCTAACACTTCTGAAAACCCTCGTCTTTCACATCGCTGTCTGATGCAGCCTTCTGCAAGGGGGTCTATCGATCTTTTGTAGTTTTGAAGTAGAACTGGATCCAACAAGCTCATTTTATGTCACTCTAACCCAACACTATCCGTAGGCATCTCACACAGACGTAGTCATCCCTTATCTTCTCCTTTATTTATTTCCTTTTATTCTCAAACTACAACACACAATTTCAAATAATAACCTGAAAATTTTATCGAACGGATTAAACTAGTCATTGAATAGATTATAGATTAAACTAGTCACAGAATGAGTTAAAGAACGTGAATATTGAATAGATTAAATTGGTCCCCAAATAGATTAAACTAGTCACTTTATTAATTCTTATCTAAATATTAGGCTTAGACCGTGCCTCTCTTTTATTAAAAGTAGCCGCTCTCTTACAAGACCAGTTGTTGATCTTCGAAAAAGATGTATCTTAGAATGTGGGGATTATGGATCATTTGTGGAAGTAAAAATAGAGTTGGGCAACTAACTACTCGTTTTATAAAAAATTAAAAAATTTATTCTAGTTAAGGATATTGTTGTTTTTTTTGGGGGGGGGGAATCTAATTTCCTAATCGTCCAATCGTAAGGCAACTCTTTCATGTTCTAGTGCAGAGACAGAATATCAAGGCGTTGCTAATGTTGTTGTCGAGTCATATTGGTTATGCAACTTAAAGCTAGAATTGCATTGTCCTCTCCGTCAGGCTACACTTAACTTGTTTGTGTGATAATGTCAGTGCTATCTATTTGTTCAGCAACCCAGTTCTACACCAACGCTAAACATGTTGAGTTGGATAATGATATTGTTAGGGAAAAGTTTGCCTTGGGACATGTTCGAGTTCTACATGTGCCTATTAGGTATCAGTTTGCTGACATTTTCACTAAAGGACTATCACGACAATTATTTTTGGATTTTAAATCTAGTCATAGCGTTCGTCCTCTTCCCGATATGACTGCGGTGATGTGATAAAGAATATATTTAGGAAAATATTTTCTCAGAGATTTAGAATATACTTTGTATAGCTTTATCATTATCGATCCTATTAGGATTCCAAACATTGTTAGGATTAATATTGTGTAACCATTATATACTGATCAATAGAATCAACTCCAAGATCGAGGAGTTTCCCCCAATCTAACAGTTAGTACCCTTATACAGAATAAAGTAAAATATTGAAATTAAAGATAGAATTGTATTTTATTTTATTTTCCAAAGAAAAATATAGGATTGTAACATACACTTTGTTTTCTACTTAACATTTAGCTATTATGTGTTCCCATAACAATAATATATAGTTAAATAGACTACTTTATTGTATGGAAGTTAATTACACGTGCTACTTTTGAATAGCTAGAAGAAAAAAAATGAGTGTTGTGTTTGTAAAATATTGTAGGCTTGTAGCAACGATTAATGAATGATGATTGGCTTTTTTAATTATCCTTACTAGTTATTACAAATGAGTGATTAGAAGAGTGTAAAATTATCCAACTTCTAAAATGTTTTATTTAATTCTATAAAGTCATGTTTTTGTTATTATAAAAGGTTTAAAGTATATGACAGTTAATCTCATACAATGGAATATTTCCATTACACTTTGGCTTTGTTTGGTTGGTTATAAGTATATAACTAGTCATTAGGCTCGGGAGATATAGCTGGTTATTAATATTTTCTATTAAAATATAGTTAATTGGTTAGAATCTTATTGTATAAACTTGATGTCACGTGGTCAAGTCTTATACGAAACATGTTTTAAATTTTTTTAATGTATGTTGATGACATGGAACGAAACAACCAAAGAGATAGTGCCACATGGCATGCAAACTTGCTTAAGAACGTTTTTTAATATATTTGTATAGATATGTGCAACATAAATCTTTTTTATGATCAACATTTGGAAAACATAATATTATAGTCCTTTTAAGAAAATATGGTTTAATTTGATTTCTTCTTCTTTATACTAACTTGGTTAAATTTGGTTTCCTTTTAAGAAAATTTGAGATAAAAGTATAACTAAAAATAACGAATTAAATATCTGAAAAGAAAACGGTAGAAGTAAAGAAAAAAAAAAGTCAGGAAAATATTAATTTTTCCATTTTGCCATACTATGAAAACTAATATTATAGGTAGGAATAAAAATAATATTCTTCTTCTTTATTGGGACTCCCATATCTATTTGATTCTATCATGTATTAAGGGGACTCGTTTAGTCATATTAGGAAGACTTTGGGGACGGCGAGTGCCACCAAGGTCAAATTGCAAGCATATTGTCCTGTCCTTGAACATGCCTGGACAATTTCCTAAAGTGTGGTTGAAATAGCCTTACCCAAATAGTGTTATGTTAAGAATTAATGAAAGTCATTAATGATATTAAATACATAAAGTTCAATAATTAAATTTAGGATTGTGAAACCATTAATCCCCAAATATATGTTATTAAAGTAACTCTCTTATAGGAGCTGGGATATGGAGGTAAGAAAATGCTTAAAATAAATATAAGAATGTACATAAATGGAAAAGTAAGACTTGGAATATAAATATCAACTTGTTAGGAATATCAACAAAGTCTTTAAGCTAGGTATTAAGGCTTAAGGAGGTAAATAAAGATAAAATGATAAAGGATGGACTGATCAAAACTTCTGTGTACACCTTTGTGGGGATTAGGGAATTGGGCCTAGGAAACTCAGTCCAACTTCGAAATAATCACCACCCCAGCGTCTTAAATACATGTGAGGAGATAAGGTTAAAATTTGGTGGCATTTGGAGCAAGGATCAGAAAAACCCAGAAGTTTCATTTCTCTCTCCCTCCACTCGCCCTATCCTGTTTTTCTTGGGACAGCACCAACGTTTTCTTCTTCTCTCTATAAAACTTGCACCAAAACTCCATAAATCTTACATGCAAACTAATACTTAAATACATCATCTTGTGATAGATATTGGGGAGCCATTTATACAAGTCAAAGGTCAAGGGAAGCTAGTCTAAACCAAGGAAAGAAGAACGTCATTGAGGGAAGCATTTTGTAGGTTGTAATTGGATTTTTTGGTTAATTCTTGAAGGAATTATCAAAGGATTGATGTTGGGATATGAATGTGAATATAGTTAGTGGAAAAATCAGGAGGTGAACAAGAGTTCAAAAGAAGATTAAGT
This sequence comes from Beta lomatogona, assembly GCA_947646795.1. Lineage (NCBI taxonomy): Eukaryota > Viridiplantae > Streptophyta > Magnoliopsida > Caryophyllales > Amaranthaceae > Beta > Beta lomatogona. The sequence continues at coordinate 511,778 of CANSNZ010001069.1, forward strand.
GTGAGGAATTCTCAAAGAAGGCAAGGTACACAAGCATTACTCTAGGGTACTCCATTTTGAGTTAAGCTTTAATAATCTTATTGTATGTTGTGATTGATCCGAAAATTTGGAGTTGCATGTTGATTTATTTTGTTTATAAATCTGGAAAGAAAGTGATTTTGATGTTTTAATTAGATGCATGTGAAGTTTCCACTTGGATTTAGCTTATTTTGCTCTAAAAACATGATTTTTGGTTATAGACTTTGTAACTCTTGAATAATATGGTTGTTATGAGGTTGGGCTCTTATAAACTAAAACAAGGCAATAGCTACTTGTTCTTAATTAATGAATCATATGGTTAAAAGGTTATGTAGTAGGTTTTTAGTTTAAATTACTAAAACCGGTCAATTTTTATGAAAACCGATAGAACGTTTTTTGGGGAAAATGATAGACTATTATAAACCAAGTCTTTGCCAATCTTAACATGCCTAATGCAGTAGCTTAATGATATAACAATGAAAGATAAAACTTGGGTATCATCATTATTTAAGTCCTACACTAATTAAACTAGACTCCTTGTCAAGGAAACTCTATTTACCCACAAACTTGTTTAACAAGAGCAATAATAGAAAAAGGGAGGAAAAGTATAGACATTCCTATCTTTTATCTTCAAGTATTTCATTAAGAAGAACGTCACAAAGGTAAAGACAATATAAGGGTTACAAATTCTTAGTTTGCGAGGAAGTAGAGTAACGGTTCCCTCATAAATTACACTATTTACTCTAACAAAGTAGAATTCTTAAAAGGTAATCCTAAACTTAGAATACTTAGTGAGTATTCGAAGAAAAGTTAGTCGCTTACAAACATATAATTAATTTTATTAAAAGAAAATAATAACTTTTTTTTCCCTAACAACTAGACAGTTTTCTAAATCTCGAGGAGGATAACTTCTTGGAATTTCATTGGAAGTTTTTAAAAGCTCTTCTAGTGGGAATTTCACATGACAACATTGTATGTTAAGGTTCTTTTTCCAAAAGGATGTGATGTCTCCATACATTTCTTAAGGACTCTTTTTCCGTATACTTTTAATACTGAATTTGCGTTATGATTCTCGTTGTTAAGCGATTAGGGAAAGAAGCTGGTTTAGCAGTGATGAACAATTACGTGAATGTGATAAGGAATATGATAAGTAATATGTATATGTATTGGGACATGTCCTAAAAGTCTTGCAAGCAATTATGATAAGGAGGGGAGACGTCCCCCATCAGTCTAGAGACTTGATAATCATCTCTCTCTAGTCAGGTTCTCTTTCCCTAGTCGAGATTATGTGAATGTCAAGCTAAATCGTATTGACTATTAATTGTTTTCAAACATACAAATATAGGCGCAAGCTAAATGTGTTTGGTTTTTGGGAACGAGTCCAATGCTGTGTTTTCGAACGGGTTCTTATGTAAGAACGAGTTTTACGAAAAATCGCCTTTTTTTCTTACTCAATATGGCAAGTGAAGCTTGTGTACCAGCCTCGCTGATTGAATATCTCTTGGATTGTTTGTTTGTGGTGGGGGCAGAGTCCCCACATTTGCAGGACTAAGTAGAGAAGGTGGGAGGATCATCTTTGCTTTGCTTAAGCTTAAAGTTGCCGTAGTGATATTAAGAAGAACTGAAGCTTGTCACTTAAATTATGTTATATAAATAATTTTGTATATCACCTGATATGTTTAATTAGTTAGACAGGAAATGTGAATTACAACTTCTAGAATAGGATGTAAAAGTTAGTAACTACTTTTGTTTGATATGAAGAAGAATAACTATGATATCATGGAGCTACTTTCCCTCTTATTGGGAGGTAGTTATAGTAACGTCCACACGGTTAGAGGCTTAACTCATGCATAGTAGAAGAAATATTGATTGGATTAGAAGTGAGTTAAGCAACTAAGCGGGTGGCCTGTTACAGGTGGTATCAGAGCCAAGTTTTCAAATAAGATAAGTAATATATATAGGTTATAAGAAGAACATTTATATGTAGGACCTGGTGAGTTAGGTAGAAGGAAACGGGGAAAAAAAAGGGGGAAGGACTTAGGATTTTGTGTCAATGTAACATGTGGAATAAGGGATATTATGTATATAATGGTTAATTATATGATTATAGGGAATGGCTGGAAGTGGGAGCAGTTCAAACAGGAGTAGACGATCTGGGTCCATGGAGGATGGACCCGATACTTGGGAAGCGAATTGCTGGGAGGAACCCATTAGTCATATGATGGAGGTTAAGGAAGGAATGAGATAGTGGAATGAAAACCATGGGGAGGGAGATCATAACCCGTTCTCGCGCCCTGAGATTCAAGCCTACACTTTGATCAAGACTCTACCACCTTACCAACCATGGGTGACTTTTAAGTTAACTTACTGGAGAATGTTGGTGTTATATGTGGCTACAGGGGCGTATCAGGACGACGGTACTACTATGGAAAATGTGAACAAAAATCTGATCAGGTGGAGAGGAATACCAGAAGAAGTGGAAAGGGAGGTGGAAATGACCAAAGAGAAATGGGCTCTTAGGGAAACTCCTATGGGACCAGGAGCCAAGTATTGGAGAGACATGTATGCTAGATTGGAGCAGAGAAAGATGGATAGGAATGTACCATATATACTTCCCCCTTCACCACTATCCGAATCTAGTGTTTCAAATCGCAGGGCCAGTAGGTCGCTATCCAGCAGGTCCAGGAGTACCAGTTATGAGATTTCGAGGGGTACTGGAAGTAGTTCATCAGTGGGGGAATCTTCCTGGGGTACAAATGATCCTGACAATGTTCCTGAAACCCTGATCCCTAGTAGTAGTGATAGCGGGTACTACTATGATCCCTACAGGCTGCATTAAGCAGAGGTTGGTGGTAAGCAGGGGATGAAGAACCAAGAGAACTAAGTGGATGTAGTAATTGTTATGTGTTTTGTATTACTATTTTCTCCATAATGTGTGAATGTATTTACCTTCGATGGATGGAAGGTAAGCAAGATCTTAGGAGTGTGTGATTTTCTCTTTTATGTGCAAAGTATGAGTAATAAAGTATGAATATCAAATGAAGTTGGATGTAAAAAAAAAGAAAAAGAAAAGGACGGTGTTATGTGTGCTTATATTGGTTATTGTTGCTTTAATTAGTGGGGAATTGTGATGGAAGGAATATATTGGATGACATTTGAACTGTTTAAATGTTAACATGTGTAGGAAATGGCCAGTGAAGGAAATGTTACAAATACCGCTGGGGCAGGAACCAGCGTAAAAGATCCATCAAAAGATGAACAAATTCAAATTCTCAAAGAGATGAATGCAAATTTGCTAGCCTTACTAGAAGCTCAAGGAGCTAGTAAGGGAGATGAGGAGGAGAAATTTTATAAGAGATTAGCTTCTCATAAACCCCGTTCATATGATGGGGAGGCTGACCCTGTTAAGTTCGAGGACTGGGTAACCCATGTGACTGAGGTACTGGAAGTGGTGAGTTGCCCAGAACACTTGAAGGTCAAAATGGCTTCCTTTTATTTAGAAGGACCTGCAGATTTCTGGTGGAATACCACCAAAGAAATCTCTAAGCAGCCTGATTTCAGCTGGGTAAAGTTTACAGAAAAGTTGAAGGATAAATTTTTTCCCTCGGCTTTGCGAAGAATGAAGGAGAATGAATTTATGATTCTAAGGCAAGGCAAAATGTCCGTGTTAGAATACGCGGCAAAATTCTTAGAACTTTCGCGATTTGCCCCAGATTTTGTGGGAAATGAAAGGATTAAATCCATGCGGTTCTTTGAGGGGTTAAATTTGAAATTTCATAAGCGGGTAGGACCATACTCAACCTTCGAAGAATTGTATGATCGTACCCTGGAGCAGAAACGAATGGAAATGAAGGATAAGGAATTCCGTAAGAGGAAGAATGGGGGAAAAAGCAAGGCGGAGAACACAAAGAAGGTCAAAAAGGAAGAGGGATCGTGGTCAACCTTTAAGCCTCAAGGGGGAGGTGATAAGGTTAATAAGTCAGAGTGGAAGTGTAGGTTATGCGGGAGCAATCACTATGGAAGAAAATGCGCTGGTGAATTAATCTATTTCAAGTGCAGGGTATGGGCCACAAAATCGGGGATTACCCGAAAGGAGCAACAACTAGAAGACCTGATATGGGAAGTAATCGGGACAGTAAGTCGTTAATGTTAACGGTTGGTGCGGGTAGCTCCAGCCGCTGAGGTAAGGGAGGCTTCACCGGAAATCAAGGAAAATCTTCTAGAAAAGCAAATGCAATTAAATCAGAAAAATATGCTACACCTGAGACCCCGGAAATGGAAGGTAACGTTTTTTCCGGAAACTTTTTAGTGTGTCAAAGCCTGGTGAATGTGTTATTTGATTCTGGTGCGTCTCATTCCTTTATATCTGATAAATTTGCTAGAAAAATGCAGAATAAACCTTGTGCGGAACCCATAAGTATGTCGATTTCCATGCCCAATGGGGATTCAATTCATTGTAAGTGGGTCCTTCAGGATTGCACGGTTCAGATAGCAGACTCCGAACTCTTTGCAAACTTAATACCCTTCAATTTAGAGTCATATGATGTTATTTTAGGAATGGATTGGCTTAGTAGAAATAGAGTGATAATTGAATGTTATCCAGAAAAGATAAAATTAGAGTCACCTAGTGGAAGTAAAGTACAATACCAAAAATGTGTTCCTAGGGGTAGTAAATTGTCAAATGTTATAATGGGAATAGATGTCAGTGATATTGTGGAAAATGAGGAAAATGAAGTTTTTGGTAATGAAGGGAGAGACGTCATAGAAAAGACCAAGAACATTCATGTGGTCAGAGAATTTTCAGATGTGTTCCCGGAGGAGTTGTCAGGGCTCCCGCCTAAGAGAATAGTGGATTTCCATATTGATTTAATATCGAAAGCCACACCCATTTCTCGGGCCCCATATCGAATGTCTCCAATGGAGATGGTAGAATTGAAGAACCAACTAGAGGAGCTGTTGCAGAAAGGTTATATCCGACTGAGTGTTTCTCCTTGGGGAGCACCAGTGTTGTTTGTTAAGAAAAAAGATGGAACCATGAGACTGTGCATTGATTATAGGGAAATCAATAAGATTACAATGCGAAATAGGTATCCACTACCCATAATTGATGATTCATTTGATCAATTGAAAGGTGCAAGGGTCTTTTCTAAAATAGATTTGCGCTCCGGATACCATCATATGATAATAGCAGATGAAGACATTTCCAAAACTGCGTTTCGAACCAGATATGGTCATTATGAATTCGTAGTAATGCCATTTGGCCTTACTAATGCTCCTGCCTCATTTATGGACTTGATACAGAGATATTTCAAGCCATTCTTGGATCAGTTTGTGGTGATATTTATTGATTACATTTTGGTCTACTCAGTGAATCGTGAAGAGCATGCAGAGCATTTAAGGACAGTGCTAGGTGTATTAAGGCATGAAAAGTTATATGTGAAATTCAGCAAATGTGATTTCTAGTTAGAGTTGGTGGTGTTCCTCGGTCATGTAGTCTCGAAGGAAGGGGTGGCAGTGGATCCCGAGAAGAATAGAGCAATTATTAAATGGCTGGCTCAGATGAATGTGACCGAAGTTCGCAGTTTTCTTGGGTTAGCAGGGTATTACTGACGGTTTGTTAAGGATTTCTCTTGGATTGCGTTACCCATCACCAACTTGATTGAAAAAAGCACTAAGTTTCAATGGACGGAGAAGTGTGAAAAGGCGTTCCAAGAATTGAAAAGGAGATTACTAGTGCGCCCGTATTGGCATTACCAAGCAGAAGTGAAGGGTTTGAAGTATATATTGATGCCTCGCAAGGAAGGGGTAGGGTGTGTATTAGTGCAAAATCAGCGAGTGATATCTTATGCCTCGAGACAATTGAAACCCCATGAAAAGAATTATCCGGTGCATAACTTAGAATTACCAGCTGTAGTCTTTGCCTTGAAATTGTGGCGCCATTATTTGTATGGGGTAACCTGCAAGGTCTACACAGATCACAAGAGCTGAAAGTATATTTTCACCTAGAAAGAAATGAACATGAGACAGCGGAGATGGTTGGAGTTAATCAAGGATTATGATGTAGATATCCAGTATCATCAGGGGAAGGCGAACAAAGTGGCGGATGCGTTGAGTTGTCGACCAAGACGAGAAGTGAATTCAATCATCTCCGTACCAGAAGAGTTGTATATGGAATTGGTACAATTAGACTTGCAGCTAGTTAAGGAAGGGGATTTGCAAGGGAATCTAAATGCTATCTCTATTCAACCTTCTTTGTATGAGGAAATTCGAGAAAAACAAACAAGATCAATTCATTCAGCAGGTGAAGAAAAAGGACGAGGAAGGTGAAGCCACCGACTTTCAAAAGTACGCAGATCAGAGTGTGCATATTAATGGAAGATGGTGTGTTCCGAATGATGATGAATTAAAGAGGAAACTCATGATTGAAGCTCATAGCAGTGCATACTCTGTGCACCCAGGACGGGATAAAATGATTCAGGATCAGAAGAAATTTTTCTGGTGGAATAGGATGAAGCGAGATGTATCGCGATTCGTAGCAAGTTGTATGTTGTGTCAGAAAGTTAAATTTGATTGGAGGAGGATGCCTGGGCTTTTGTAACCACTGTCGGTGCCAGAATGGAAGTGGGATTCGGTATCTATGGATTTCGTAACTGGATTGCCAAAGACGCGGAAGGGGTATGATTCCATTTGGGTGATTGTAGATAGACTGACAAAGACATCATGGTTCATCGCTATTGGGATATCATGGAGTAAAAAGCAGTTAGCAGACACGTATGTCCGGAATATCATCAGACTCCATTGTGCACCCTCAACTATAGTGTCCGATTGAGATCCTCGGTTCTTATCGCATTTCTGGGAAAAATTACAAGAAGCCTTCAGAACCACACTTAAGTTAAGTATTGTTTTCCATCCTGCGACAGACGAACAAACTGAGCGGGTTATTCAGATTCTTGAGGATATGTTACGAGCCTTTGTATTGGAATTCCAGGGGTCATGGGAAGAACAATTGGCATTAATAGAATTCTCCTATAATAATAGTTATCAAGCAAGTATTGGGATGGCTCCGTATGAAGCTCTATATGGAAGAATATGTCGTATGACCATTTATTGGGATGATATCTGTTCTGGAGTTCCAGTTGCGCCTGAGTTAGTTCAAGAATCGATGGAACACATAAAAACAATTCGTGAGAAAATAAGAGCAGCACATAATCGGCAAAAGAAATACGCTGATTTGAGAAGGAGGAAGTTGGAATTTGAGGAAGGGGATCGGGTATTCTTAAAAATATCCCCAACAAAGGGAGTGAAGAGATTTGGGATACGAGGGAAACTAAGTCCTAAATTTATAAGACCATATGAAATCCTCAAAAGAGTTGGGAAGGTGGCATATGAACTTGCTTTGCCAGTTGAACTCTCTAAAGTTCATAAAGTTTTCCATGCGTTCCAGTTGCGGAAATATGTACATGACCCTTCCCATATATTGACTTATGAACCTCTTCAGATTGACGAGACGTTAAGTTATAAAAAAAGCCTATCCGGATTCTGGAAAAGCGAGATAAAGTATTAAGAAATCAAACCATTCTGTTGGTAAAAGTACTCTGGTCAAGCAATGATACCGAAGAAATTACTTGGGAAAAAGAGCTCGATATGAAGGAGCGGTACCCACACTTCTTCTAAGGTAAGATTTTAGTTTCGGGACGAAACTTCTTAATACGGGGAGAGTGAAATAGCCTTACCCAAATAGTGTTATGTTAAGAATTAATGAAAGTCATTAAGGATATTAAACACATAAAGTTCAATAATTAAATTAAGGATTAACCATTAATCCCCAAATATATGTTATTAAAGTAACTCTCTTATAGGAGCTGGGATATGGAGGTAAGAAAATGCTTAAAATAAATATAAGAATGTACATAAATGGAAAAGTAAGACTTGGAATATGAATATCAACTTGTTAGGAATATCTACAAAGTCTTTAAGCTAGGTATTAAGGCTTTAGGAGGTAAATAAAGATAAAATGATAAAGGATGGACTGATCAAAAATTATGTGTACACCTTTGTGGAGATTAGGGAATTGGGCCTAGGAAACTCAGTCCGACTTCGAAATAATCACCACCCCAGTGTCTTAAATACATGTGAGGAGCTAAGGTTAAAATTTGGTGGCATTTGGAGCAAGGATAAAAAAAACCCAGAAGTTTCATTTCTTTCTCCCTCCACTCGCTCTATCCTGTTTTTCTTGGAACAGCACCAACGTTTTCTTCTTCTCTCTATAAAACTTGCACCAAAACTCCATAAATCTTACATGCAAACTAACACTTAGATACATCAGCTTGTGATAGATATTGGGGATCCATTTATACAAGTCAAAGGTCAAGGGAAGCTAGTCTAAACCAAGGAAAGAAGAGGGTCATTGAGGGAAGCATTTAGTAGGTTGTAATTGGATTTTTGGGTTAATCCTTGAAGGAATTATCAAAGGATTGATGTTGGGATATGAATGTGAACATAGGTAGTGGAAAAATCAGGAGGTGAACAAGAGTTCAAAGAAGATTAAGTGTGAGGAATTCTCAAAGAAGGCAAGGTACACAAGCATTACTCTAGGGTACTCCATTTTGAGTTAAGCTTTGATAATCTTATTGTATGTTGTGATTGATCTGAAAATTTGGAGTTGCATGTTGATTTATGTTGTTTATAAATCTGGAAAGAAAGTGATTTTGATGTTTTAATTAGATGCATGTGAAGTTTCCACTTGGATTTAGCCTATTTTTCTCTAAAAACATGATTTTTGGATTATAGACTTTGTAACTCTTGAATAAAATGGTTGTTATGAGGTTGGGCTCTTATAAACTACAACAAGGCAGTAGCTACTTGTTCTTAATTAATGAGTCATATGGTTAAAAGGTTATGTAGTGTATGTTTTTAGTTTAAATTACTAAAACCGGTCAATTTTTATGAAAACCGATAGAACGTTTTTGGTGAAAAAGATAGACTTTTATAAACCAAGTCTTTGCCAATATTAACATGACTAATGCAGTAGCTTAATGATATAACAATGAAAGATAAAATTTGGGTATCATCATAATTCAAGTCCTACACTAATTAAACTAGACTCCTTGTCAAGGAAACTCTATTTACACACCTAAAACTTGTTTAATAAGAGCAATAATAGAAAAAGGTAGGAAAAGTATAGACGTTGCTATCTTTCATCTTCAAGTATTTCATTAAGAAGAACGTCACAAAGGTAATGACAATATAAGGGTTACGAATTCTTAGTTTGCGAGGAAGTAGAGTAACGGTTCCCTCATAAATTACACTATTTACTCTAACAAAGTAGAATTCTTAAAAGGTAATCCTAAACTTAGAATACTTAGTGAGTATTTGAAGAAAAGTCAGTTGCTTACAAACATATAATTAACTTTATTAAAAGAAAAGAATTACTTTTGTTTTCCTAACAACTAGACAGTTTTCTAAATCTCGAGGAGGATAACTTCTTGGAATTTCGTTGGAAGTTTTTAAAAGCTCTTCTAGTGGGAACTTCACCTGACAACATTGTATGTTAAGGTTCTTTTTCCATAAGGAGGTGATGTCTCCATACATTTCTTAAGGACTCTTTTTCCGTATACTTTTAATACTGAATTTGCGTTATGATTCTCGTTGTTAAGCGATTAGGGAAAGAAGCTGCTTTAGCAGTGATGAACAATTATGTGAATGTGATAAGGAATATGATAAGTAATATGTATATAATTTGGGACATGTCCTAAAAGTCTTGGAAGCAGTTATGATAAGGAGGGGAGACGTCCCCCATCAGTCTAGAGACTTGATAATCATCTCTCTCTAGTCAGGTTCTCTTTCCCTAGTCGAGATTATGTTAATGTCAAGCTAAATCGTATTGACTATTAATTGTTTTCAAACATACAAATATAGGCGCAAGCTAAATGTGTTTGGTTTTTGGGAACGAGTCCAATGCTGTGTTTTCGAATGGGTTCTTATGTAAGAACGAGTTTTACGAAAAATCGCCCTTTTTCTTACTCAATATGGCAAGTGAAGCTTGTGTACCAGCCTCGCTGATTGAATATCTCTTGGATTGTTTGTTTGTGGTGGGGGCAGAGTCCCCACATTTGCAGGACTAAGTAGAGAAGGTGGGAGGATCATCTTTGCTTTGCTTAAGCTTAAAGTTGCCATAGTGATATTAAGAAGAACTGAAGCTTGTCACTTAAATTATGTTATATAAATAATTTTGTATATCACCGGATATGTTTAATTAGTTAGACTGGAAATGTGAATTACAACTTCTAGAATAGGATGTAAAAGTTAGTAACTACTTTTGTTTGATATGAAGAAGAATAACTATGATATCATGGAGCTACTTTCCCTCTTATTGGGAGGTAGTTATAGTAACGTCCACACGATTAGAGGCTTAACTCATGCATAGTAGAAGAATTACTGATTGGATTAGAAGTGAGTTAAGCAACTCAGCGGATGGCCTGTTACAGTGGTCCTATGCTTCCTAAAATAGGGAATTTATATGGCTGAGATGCAAACAAGAGATGAAAACGAGCTGGATTTTATAACTTCTTATAAACTCAATGCATTCTTTCTTATTAGTGATTTACAGCACAAACGAGTGAACCTAGTAGAAAAAAAATTCCTCTATTGAAAAATCATATTTGAGAAGGGGGGATATTTATAGTAAACCATGCTCATAGTACATCTCACATTAATTTTTACTTATTGCTCATTTAAAATTCTCTAAATAAGCAAAGTCTACTCATGTTTTGCACAAATGAGCAAACATTATCAAATAGGCAAACACTTCAACTCATTTGAAAAAATGAGCAAACACTTTTGCCCAGATGAACAAACTTTTTCGCTCATGTTCTCCAATGAGCATCAGTGTTTGCTCATTTTCAAACTGCAATTGTAATAGGTCATCATTCTCGACCAGCTTACAAAAGGATTAATACACAACGGAATTAGGATTAATATCATGACACTCACTGAACTATATCAGATAATGTGGAAACCAAATTGAAAACTAATTCATGTTAATTACTATTAGCAACTATGATTAAACTTTACAAAAATATTTACTGTAAACACAAAATCGTATCTCCCAGCTGAATACTCAATGATGAAACATACCGTCGTCCTGATTGTTCCGGTCCAAAGGAAGAGCAATGAAACAAGGTAAGCCCAAAAGTGTTTCGAAAACATAAATCTCTTTATTAAATCCGAACCCAATTTCAAAGGCCCAATTAACGATTCTTGATATTTAATTGTATTTTTAATATTCATATCAATGATTTTCAATAATTATATTCGAAAAAATATTATGAAAATTATATTTTTGTGCCTAAAATAGTTGATTACAGATTCGAAAAGATAATATTCCATCAAGATAAAAAGGAATATTAAAACGAACGAAAACCTAACAAATATGTGTTGCGTCAAGCGCACTACGATGCGTTGAAGCAACAAAGGCAGTTTACAAAAGTTAGGAACGCACCGAAGATTTGCGTTGTTGCAAGTCTGTTGCGCCAAGCGCATGGGCCATGCATGGGATGCATGAGCCTCGCTCCAGATGCAAGCCCTGTTTTTTAATCTCCGCGTGAAGTATGGTCTCGTTGCTTCTATAAATAGCTATGTTTCGACGAACTTTCTTCCACACACTTCGACATATGCTTTCACACACATGCTTCATAGCATACTTTCATAACTTACATATACTCTCACACTACAAACACACATTGAAACTCATTCAAACACATTCGAATACACTCAAGCACTTAGGATTTATTCTTAAACTCCGTTCAAGCTTGAAGATAGACTCCTCCTGTAGATCGTTACATAAGACCCCGACGACAAAGGTATTACTTGTCATGATGTAGATATTAAAGGAATTTACACTTTCTTGAATATTCTAATATCTCATCTCTTCTTTCTATTTCAATATCATTATTATTCATGTGCATGGCAATATGCTTTAATGTTTTCATCACCACACTTGTTTATTATTGTTAATCAAAGACCTAAATAAATGTTTCAATGCTAAATTTAATAATTTGGACAATTGGATTATGTTTCCTATAATTTGACTGCATAATAACATGTCACCAAAAAATAGTCTTTTACGTGTTTAATGAACAGACATAGATTAATTTTAGATTGCATAAACATATTACTTGGTTGTTTAATTGCATAAATGTTGATATGAATTGTATTAAGTAGAGGCCAACAAAGGGGGAATTGGATTCCTGATCTTCGTATACTCACCCTCGAACAAAATCTTTGGTTCATTGGCCATTCATGGAGCCATGACGGGGAATTCTGTGTTGGATAAGTCCGTAAGCTGTCTTTAAGATTTTTCAATATCCAATTAGGTTTATGAGTCTTCCTTTAAAGACTTGTTGGCGATTTCTTTATTTCAAAACATATTTTAAAACAAAAACCATTACAATGAGGTATTGAAATACGCGTTCATCCCTCATAGGCAATAAAAACACGTCTACAATTACGTTAATAACTAAAGTATTAAAATGTTGAGCGATTTCTCTTCAAAACACAAATTAATACACATAGTTAGATTTCTAGCATCCCGAAACCTTCAACTTTAATGAACTTCAAATTTTGTACCTGCAATAAAAGGACTCTGCCACCCACCAAGTGACAGGGCACAACATAACAAAATAAAACTTGTGCACACATCAGCAACAACTAAGTACATAAAACACATTTTAAACATGCTTTGGTGTTCTTTTTTGCTTTCAAATAATTTAATCACAATTACATCAACAACAACAACAACACATGCTTTAGACTTTGTCATCTAATACTCTTGGAGACTTCACTATTCTTTACAGGACAATCTTTAATCCTTTCAATCAAATCCTTTACACTCATTCATACACTTTTCATTTCTTTTCATACAATTATTTGGCAATATAGAAGGGAACGACGCGAAGGTGGCAGCACCGAACGTCTTCCCACCAGATAATAAGGCCTGCCGTAGCCTTTAGTGTACACACCCCGTGAAGCAACCCACCAGAGCTAATACTTCTAAGGCGTCTCTCATAATACCCATCATAGACTAATCCTTAAGGTCCTTAGGATCGACCACCATCGACTCCTTTTAACCTTTGCGATTCTTTTACTGTACATGGTTAATACTTTAATCACTTTCGTTTCCAGACAATAAAGCTCCACATCAATTTAACTATGAAACCATGAACCACAACACTATTATGCAATTCATATCCGATAAAACACCAGCAATAATGACAATAGAATTATGCTAGAAATTAACTAACGTCCTTTAACTTAAACTCCACAATCTCAGGTCCATAGAACAAAGACCGACATTAAGCAATTAAAATAAGGTTCATGCTATCTCATAAGTTTAATTCCAAATGAAATTAACATAATTAATAATAAACTAAAAACATACCAAAGTACTCATAATTACGTGGAGCGAATCTACGATTTCTAATTACAAAACCACTCAACCAAATAACTAAGACGTCTATAAAGTAATTCACAAACGAACTTACACTTACTTACATATTTAAACTCATGACTAACTGTAGGCATATGTTTAACCTACGTGGTGTGAGTGCAAATTTTGACTACCTCATTGTCTGGGCTTTAATTTCGAAAATCGGTTTGTAAAAGAAGTCACCAACAAGTCTTTAAAGGATGACTTATAAACCTAATTGGATATTAAGACAATCAATGGGACATTAAAAGAAAGGGACTTATCCAATGTAGTTTTCCTCATCATGATTTCGTAATTGGTCAATGAACCAAATATTGAATTAGGGGTGAAGGGACATATATGATAATGAATCAAATTCACCCATTCATGGCCTCTACTAAATACGAGTCATAGTCTAATTTTATGCAATTAAACAACCAAACAAAATTTTAACCAAACACCTTAAGAATTAATCTAAATTGGTTATTAAACACAAAAAACTAATTTTGGTGACATGTTCATAAGCAATCAAATCACTAGGTACCTCAACCAATTGTACAAATTATCTTATTTAGTCGTTAGAACATTTATTTATGTCTTGATTAGCAAAATAAACTTGATGAAGGTGATGAAAGTAATAAAGAAATAATCATGAATATATACAAAGATAAAAGAAAAAGAAAAAGAGATCAGATCAGAATATATACAAAGCATACAATTCTCAAATATTTATATCATGCAAAGAAAGTTAGTAACTTCAATAAAAATCAATAGGAATTGAATAATTAAAGGACCCTGATGAATATACCAATAACGCCTTGGACTTAATGAATATAACCTTCAAGAGAGCAATCTTTAAACCTCAAAATAGGAAATCGGCGGAGTATTTGGGTGTATTGAAGTGTTTGAATTATGTGGAATGAGTTTATTTCGAGTATATGAGTTAAGTGTTTGAAGAGAGAATATGAGGAGTAATGTGTAAATAATTCCCCTTTACAATTGGGTAAGTACGAGGTATTTAGAGGCAAACCATGAAATTAGGATTCCAGAAATCACGATGCGGATAAAAAGAAATATGTGTCTTGCACGTACGAGCTGTGAGCTTCGTGCAAAGCTCGTGCGCCCACCACATGCCTCCTGCTCACGGGCTGCCTGCGTGGCGTGCATGTGGCCTGTGTCAACAGTTTTTTGCATTTTTCTAATTTGCTGACTGGTCGATGATGGCTTGTGCGCAAAATAGTGCTCTAGATGTAAAATCCTGTAGGAAAGGCAATTGCAGGTCTGGCCGGGTTTTTTTTTTATCGGAAACTAAAAGATTCGTCTTATCCTTTATCAAATACTATCACTAAAACCGGAAATAATTTATCTATAAGATAAAAACTAATTTTCACGAAATCATTTAATAAACAATAATAATTTGTAAATTCAATTAATTGTCATGAATAATTAATTGGACTCTTTAAAATTCGACATGGAACCTTTTCATCTTAAAAATGGACTTTGGAGGCCTTTAAAAAGATTTTAGATTTTAACTATTTGGATTGCTCTCCTTCGGATCGGAACGAGTAGGACGACGATATGTATCATGCATCATTGTGTACTTGAATGGGGAGACGCATTTATGTGTCACACTAACTCACTTAAGGGAATATATACTAATCAGCCAACCTGACTTCATTATTATATTAATCCACTTACTGATATTAAACTGAAATCTCTTTTCTAACTTTATGCGAGGAAACTAATTAAGTTAATTCACTTTTAATGTATAGTCAAATGATTATTCCTCATAACACCATTAAACAATCCCAACCAGACAATATACTCTTTTTAGAAACTAACTCTTTTAGTTCATGAATACTCCATAAGTAAACTTTCAGCTAATTAAACATATTCTTAGAATTGTACTAAACCAATTTTAGAAACCATTCTAGTTATAATTAGAACGTTATCATAAGTTTAACAAATTTATTCATATATTAGTGTAATAAATATTTTCACAGCTAATATCATAATTTTAGTTCCTACTTTATATTAAATATTTTATATATAATTCAAGATTCAATAAACCACCATCTACAACAAATAACCAGATTCAATGAAAAGAGGAAACATAACCAAGAACTTGATTGAATTCCTACATTAGTCTATTTGTTATTTCATTCACCTTCAAATACTAACAATCATCACTTAAACCATAAACTATTAACATTTCAACTTAGAATTTCAACCAACAATTAATGTACCTCGACTTTAATACAATTAACCAACCTTTATCGCTCCACATTTAGCGAATTTCTTAAAATTTAGAACTCATCATGGTTACAGCAAGGTACAATAATACACAACTAAATTGTAATTTCATATTCATAACTACATATAACAAGTCTAACATATTTCTAATCTCAATATCACCCACCAATGCAATTGATACCTCTATAAAGTAAATTTGCAAACTTAATTTGAACTTACTTATTTTAGCTCATAAATCTTTACTAATTAACATGTGACCTTTATAACCTCTTAATTGCGATTTTTTCTAGCTTATAACTCAACAATAAATTGTTTTACTACTAAAATTAACAACATGAATGTTATTCATGAGTCATTTGGTTGGGGGTCTTCTGGAAAGGGTATGGGAATCAAGTTGCTTGATTTCCTTACTTGTTATTTGTTTGCTCAATTTAATAATACCCTTTACTACTCTAATTCCCCACCCCAAAGGTTACACATTCCCTTTCTTTGACTCATCATTGACCATCTCCTTGACTACTCAACCACCACTTGACCACATCACTCAGTTGCACAGCCTACTCAACCACCCAACCACCACCACCCGACCCGACCACTAAGTAACACCTGACCCCTCTACCCCAACACCCCAACCAAGCCACCAACCATCAAGAACCGACCACCCAACCACCAGAATCGGCCACCCAAGTGACCTCACCACTAAGAAACCGCCACTACCATCCACCACCTAACCACAAACAAACCCTAAAAAAAATATGGAAGAACAAAGATAAAAGGGAGAGGGTAAAAAAACTAGCAGTCTCGGAAGGAGAAGGGGAGGAAACAACGACGCATCTGGAAGGAGAAAATGGAAAGGCGACGGCCAGGGGCGAAGCCACAATGGGGGCTGGCAGGGGCCCGGCCCCTGCGGCCCATTTCCGCGGCCCTTATTTGTAGTTTTTTAGGATATATACTATTCATTTGCAGTTAATAGCACAACTATTCATGTGGCTTAGTGGTGGAAACATATAAACATAATGTAGTAGGTCACAAGTTCGACTATGTGTAGTGGCATATTTATTTTTTATGTAAAACATATATTAGACCCTTCATCTTCTTGACTTCTTCCTTTTCTTTTTAATTTTTTTTTACCAAATTGTTTAAACCCTTCTTCAAATCCTCCGTTATTTTTTTCACCTTCTTGAATCTTTACGTTTTTTATATCAAATTTCAACTGTTAAAACCCAATTCTCAAGAGCATTTATTTTTCAACTCTTGAAATTTACCTTAATTGAATTGGTATCTCTTCGTTGATCCTTCCTTTATTTTTAATGAATCAATTCTAATTTGGTGAATTAGTATGATGCATGTGAGTTTTTTTTTTCTAAATTTAATTTTGTCTATTCATGAACATTGTCAAAACCACTCTTCAAAAACAAATGGAGGATGATTTTCTTAGCGACATTTGAGTAGTGTAGATTGAAAGTTGCTTAGAAAATATTTGAGTTAAACTCTTTTATTGATGATTTCGCTAGTCTAAAAGTACGTAATATGCAATTTAAATAGAAATTTTTTTAATGTTACATGGTTAGTTGATAATTCGATTGAGAATATTGGTTTTTGAAGTATATTTTGAACATAAATTTTTACTTATAATTTTCTTGGCCCCGGTAGCTTTGAAATCCTGGTTTCGCCCCTGGCGACGTCGCAGTGTGAAAAAGAGGGGGAGGGGCGACGACGCGGATTGAATGGGAAGGGGTGGGGTGACAGCTAAGGGTGTTCAGAAGTACCTGACCTGGTGACCCGATTAAAAATTGTCGGGTCGGGTACTGGACCCGAAAACCTGTTAGTTTTTTTGTGTCTTGAAGGTGGATGATTCTTCAGTGATCCTACCAAAAAAATGATCACTGAAGTCAACAAAAGTCAAATGCTTTAGAACCACATGTTTTGCCAACTCACCTACCTATTTTCTTTTTCATCTCTTTTTTGAAAATCAGAAATATTTTTGGTAAAACACTTAAAATAATTATGTAAATTCCCAAAAAAAACATATATTTATTAAAATTTATATATTCATATTTTGGGTATTTTTTGTATTCTCTCTCCTCCCCTGCTTCAAACCCAACACCAGGTTTCTTCCCCTCGTCCTCTCTTTCTCCTCCCCTGCTTCAAATCAAACCCCTCATCTCTCTCTCCTCCTGTCGTCTCTCCTCATTTGGACTGGCGCATAAGTCTATCAATGCGAAACAAGAGCAATCATACCCAGCAGAATCAAATCGAATAGGGGACCAAAATTGGCGGAGGAAATTGGGGGGAGGTAAGAAGATAGGTCGAGGACTCGGGGTGTAGAGGAAGAAAGAGTAAGGGTGAAATTCTCGAAGGCTCGGACTGTAGTGGTCGCAGCAGCGAGGCGAAGAGCAGCGAGCTCCGGCGAGAGTCTGGCAGCAGCAGATCACTTGGTCATGTCCTAATATACAGGACATGACCCAAGTGATCTGTTGTATATTCCATATATAATTTTCAGTTCCTGTCCATCTCTTGGGAATTTTCTCTTGAGGATTCAGAGGGTATTAACACAAGTGATATGTTATTTTTCCCTGGATGTTCTTTGTTTTTCGTTTTTTTTTTCTTCTGTATCTCCTTGGAAGTTTGCAGATGAATCAAACATTCGCAGTAACTGGATTATCAAATTCTTTCTACTGGCGAACTTTTAAGCGCTTAGTGTACTGCTTCTCTCGGTTGGATTATTAACACCCT
The DNA here is from genome assembly GCA_947646795.1 of Beta lomatogona. Classification (NCBI taxonomy): domain Eukaryota; kingdom Viridiplantae; phylum Streptophyta; class Magnoliopsida; order Caryophyllales; family Amaranthaceae; genus Beta; species Beta lomatogona. The sequence continues at coordinate 530,250 of CANSNZ010001069.1, forward strand.
GCAAGTTCTTTTCGTTATTGTTATTTCCCTATTTTCCCTTCTTCCTTTAATTTTTCTTTTTAGGTTTGCTGTTTACAATGTTACTTCCAAAAAGAAGTGTTCAATTTACAATAGTTGGTCACCTAGTTAATGCTTACATATTATCAAGGAAACATGAGAAATTTTTTAAGCCTAAAATGTTGGGTAATACCCTAAGAATCGTTCAATGTCATGGCTACTCATTCCTAAGAGACAGCAAGGGTGATTCTATGCATTATTTCATTCAAATTAGTGATTTGAGGATCCAACCAAATATGACCATGATACAGAGCATGAGGGGTTTTGTTCATCATCCGTCTCAATAGTTCTCTCCTAGATTGGCCAACATTACTAAATCATTCCCGAAATACACCAACGTCATCCCTCGTACCTTATTATCCCATACCGAGCCACTATGTTCCAAGGGTTTCATCCACACTGAGCCGCAAGAAGGTCTTAGTAGTCATGTTCTACCTAGCTCTCTTCCAAATTGTCCCATGTTGAGTCACAAATATTCATGAATAGATAGTACTTAAGTTATAGTCCTACTATTGTTATAATATTTTATCATATTGACTTCAATTATATTATAGTAAGTCATAATTATGTTATTTGGGTGATAAATTGCCATGCTCTAATGAAACTTAGCTCATGTCCTTAAAGTAATCCAAACGGTATTGGTGTGATGGATTGGTTTTTTCACGAATTAGGGTGATTATTCAATAGGTACAAGAAACTTAACTCATGATTATAAGACATGGGTCTCTCGGGATCATTTAGTGTCAGAGATTGATTTAGTTTCCAAATAATAGTATCTTAGGTCATGTGTCCTAAGCTTAAAATGTTGGGTAATGTCCGATAAATCAACCAATGTAATGGCTATTCATTCTTAGGATACACCAATGGTGTTTCTATGACATTATTTCATTCAAAGTATTGGTTAGAGGTTTCATCCAAACAAATATAGCCATGATACAAAGCATGGGGGTTTTGTAGATCATCCCTTCCGATAGTTCTTTCCCAAATCGGCTAATCAACAATACCAAAATCATTCGAGACATACACTAGCTTCATCCCTCTTACCATATCCCATGCGGAGCTAATATGCTCGAAGGGTTTCATCCTTACTATACTGAGCCGCAAGAGGGTCTTAATAATCGAGTTCTACCTAGTTGATCTCTCCCAAATTGTCCCATACGGAGCAAAAATGTTAATGTATAGAAATAAGTTAAATTATAGTCCTATTATTGTTATAATATTTGGTAATTATATTGACTCTAATTATATTATATGAATTTATGGTTACAATATTGGTGCGAGAGATTGCTATGTTCTTATGGAACTTAACTCATGTCCTTAAAGTAGCGCATATGGTATTGGTGTGAGAGATTGATTTCTTCATGAGTTTGGATGCTTATTTATTGACTACAATAAAAATAACTCATAATTATAAGACAGGGGTCTCTTGTGACCATTTGGTTTCCAGAGATTGGTTTAGTTTCTGAGAAATCGTGACTTAGGTCATGTCCTAAACATAAAATGTTGGGTAATACCCTAAGAATCGTTCAAAGCAATGGCTATTCATTCCTAAGAGACACCATGGGTGATTCTATGACATTATTTCATTCAAATTAGTGGTTTGAAGATCCAACCAAATATGACCATGATACAGAGCATGAAGGGTTTTGTTGATCATCCGTCTCAATAGTTATCTCCTAAATTGGCCAACATTACTAAATCATTCCCGAAATACACCAACGTCATCCCTCGTACCTTATTATCCCATGCCAAGCCACTATGTTCCAAGGGTTTCATCCACACTGAGCCGCAAAAAGGTCTTAGTAGTCATATTTTACCTAGCTCTCTTCCCAATTGTCCCATGCCGAGTCACAAATATTCATGAATAGATAGTAGTTAAGTTATTGTCCTACTATTGTTATAATATTTTATCATATTGACTTCAATTATATTATAGTAAGTCATAATTATGGTATTTGCGTGATAGATTGCCATGCTCTAATGAAACTTAGCTCATGTCCTTAAAGTAATCCATACAGTATTGGTGTGAGGGATTGGTTTTTTCACGAATTAGGGTGATTATTCAATAGCTACAAGAAAATCAACTCACGATTATAAGACATGGGTCTCTCGGGGTCATTTAGTGTTAGAGATTGATTTAGCTTCCAAATAATTGTATCTTAGGTCATGTCCTAAGCCTAAAATTTTGGGTCATGTCCTAAAAATCAACCAATGTAATGGCTATTCATTCCTAGGATACACCAATGGTGATTCTATGACATTATTTCATTCAAAGTAGTGGTTAGAGGTTTCATCCAAACAAATATAGCCATGATACAAAGCATGGGGGGTTTTGTAGATCATCCCTTCCGATAGTTCATTCCCAAATCGGCTAATCAACAACACTAAATCATTCGTGACATACACTAAATTCATCCCTCTTACCTTATCCCATGCTGAGCTAATGTGTTCAAAGGGTTTCATCCTTACTGAGCCGCAAGAGGGTCTTAATAATCATGTTCTACCTAGATCTCTCCCAAATTGTCCCATACAGAGTAAAAATGTTAATATATTGAAAGAAGTTAAATTATAGTCCTACTATTGCTATAATATTTGGCAATTATGGACTCTAATTATATTATATTAAGTTATGGTTACAATATTGGTGTGAGAGATTGCCATGTACTAATGGAACTTAACTCATGTCCTTAAAGTAGCGTATATGGTATTGGTGTGAGAGATTGATTTCTTCATGAGTTTGGATGCTTATTCAATGACAACAATAAAAATAACTCATGATTATAAGACAGGGGTCTCTCATGACCATTTGGATTCCAGAGATTGGTTTAGTTTATGAGAAATCGTAACTTAGGTCATGTCCTAAGCCTAAAATGTTGGGTCATGTCCTAAAATTCGTTCAATGCAATGGTTATTCATTCCTTGGAGACACCAACAGTTATTCAATGACATTATTTTATTCAATATAGTGGTTTGAGGATTCCATCCAACCAAATATGGGGTTTTGTTGATCATTCGTCTTAATAGTTCTCTCCTAGATTGGCCGATATTACTAAATCATTACCGAAATACACTATTGTCATCCATTGTACCTTATTATCCCATGCCGAGCCACTAAGTTCCAAGGGTTTCATCCACTCTGAGCTGCAAAAGAGGTCTTAAAGACATGTTCTAGCTAGCTCTCTTGCAAATTGTCCCATGCCGAGCTACAAATGTTCACGAATAGAATAGCAGTTAATAAGTTTTAGTCAATATTTCATCATTATTGACTCCAATTATATTATAGTAAGTCATGATTATAGTATTCATGAGAAAGATTGTTATGCTCTAATGAAACTCTGCTAATGTCCTTAAAGTAACTCATATGGTATTGGTGTGAGAGATTGGTTTCTTCATGAATTAGGAAGATTGTTCAATAACTACAAAAAATATAACTCGTGATTATAAGACATGGGTCTCTCAGGATCATTTAGTGTCAAAGATTGATTTAGTTTCCAAATAATCATATCTTAGGTCATGTCCTAAGCCTAAATGTCGAATAATCGCATCTTAGGTCATGTCCCAAACCTAAATTGTAGTTCTTATAATGTCATAAAATTTTATTATTATTGACCCCAATTATACAATAGTAATTCATGATTATGATATTCGTGCGAGAGATTGCAATGCTCGAATGACACTTTGCTCATGTCCTTAAAATAACTCATATGGTATTTGTGTGAGAGATTGGTTTAGGATGATAATTCAATACCTACGAGAAACTTAACTCATGATTATAAGACATGGTCTCTCGGGATCATTTAATGTCAGAGATTGGTTTAGTTTCTGAATAATCGTATTTTAGGTCTTATGCTAAGCCTAAAATGTTGATCATGTCCTAGAAAATCGACCAATGAAATGGCTATTCAATTATAGGAAACACCAACGGTAATTCTATGACATTATTTCATTCAAAGTACTGTTAGAGGGTTTTTATCTAACCAAATATGACCATGATACAGAGCGTGGGGAGGTTTTGTTGATATTGCGTATTCATAAGTCTCTCCCAAAATTGACAATAGAATCTTCTAATGTATGATTTATTCCTTATAGCTTAAAGACGATCCATCATGTGTCATCATTTTCTGCTTCTCTAGTTGGTTAAAAGCTCAATATGACATTACCATCTAGAAGAATCTCTACTAAAAGAAAACATTCTCGTTCTTTTGTTTAAGCCTCTTGATAACATATAAGTCCACGACTTTGGAGGTTACACCTTATCCTATTTACTTGTCCTATAAGTCCACGATTTGGTCATTATTAACTCAAATTATATTATATTAAGTCATGATCATGGTATTGGTGCGAGGATTTATTATGTCGTAATGAAACTTAGCTCATGTCCTTAAAGTAACTCATATGTTATTGGTGTTAGAGATTGTTTTCTTCACGAGGTAGGATGACTATCCAATGGCTACAACAAAATCAACTCATTAGTATAAGATATGGGTCTCTCGGGACCATTGCGTGTCAGAGAGTGGTTTAGTTTATCAGAAATCGTGTCTTACGTCATGTCCTATGCCTAAAATGTTGGGTTATGTCCTAGAAATCGACAAATGCAATGACTACTCATTCCTTAGTCATGCCATAAGCCTAAAATGTTGGGTCATGTCCTATAAATCGACCAATGCAATGGCTACTTGTTCCTAGGAGACACCAATGTTGAGTATATGACATTATTTTATTCAAAGTAATGGTTAGAGGATTTCATTCAACCAAACATGGCCATGATACAAAGCATGAGAGGGTTTATTGATCATTTCTCTCCCAAATTGGTCCATCATCAATACCAAATCAATCCCGAAACACACTAAAGTCATCCCTCGTACATTATCCCATGTTGAGCCACTATGTTACAAGGGTTTCATCCATACTGAGCCGCAAAGTCTTAATAGTTATGTTTTAGTTAGTTTTCTTCCAAATTGTCCCATGCCGAGCCACAAATGTTTATGAATAGATAGTATTTATTGTAGTCTTACTATTGTTATAATATTTTTTAATTATTGACTCCAATTATATTATAGTAAGTCATGATTATGGTATTCTTGCGAAGTATTGCTATGTTCTAATACAGCTTAACTCATGTCCTTAAAGTAACTCATAAGGTTTGGTGTGAGATATTGATTTATTCATGAGTTATGATGATTATGCAATGGCTACAACTACAACAAAGTTAACTCGTTATTATAAGACAAGAGCCTCTATGGTATTAGAGATTTATTTAGTTTATGAAAAATCATGTCCTAGGTCATGTCCTAAGCTTAAAATGTTGGGTCATGTACTAAAAATCGACCAATGTATGACTATTCGTTTATAGGAGACACCGAGACACCAATGGTGATTATATGACACGCAATATATTTTGAGTTATGATTATTGAAAATAATTTATGTATAATAAAACGAACATTTTCTTTCATCATTAATGCGAATTTCATCATCTACTTTAAAAAATGCGTGAATTTTCGAGTATAATACAAAAGATAAAAGTCTTAATTTTCTAATATCAAAACTATTAATTTGGTAGCAAAAGTAATTTTATGAGATCTACATTAACATATTGATACAATGATTTATATTCTCATTTGCTAAATGACGCCATTTTTTTTCTTATTAACGCCATATGTACATGTATAATACATGTATTTCACTATTCATGTACTCACTATTCAAAGACCCTCCTCTCTCTCACTCTCCTACTCTTTCACTCTCTTCACTGTCCTTCTCCTTCACTCCTTCACTCTCTCACTAGATCTATCACAAGAACAACAATCTGGCCCGGCGAATTTTTTCAGCCGGCGGCGAAGAAGCTGGGCTAACTCCGGCGTCGGCAACTAGTCCGGGTGCACTCCGGCAGCAACGAAAATCGGCTCCGGCGGCAACAAAGTGTGGTTCCGGCGAGACTTGGGTGACGGAGGAGACGGCATTTCCGGGCAACTGAACTCTGGCAAAAACTCCGGCAACACCGCTAACGAGGAACTTCCGGCGAAAGGTTAGTGTGCAAATGCGAAAAAAAAATGGGGCGCCTAAAAAAGGCGCCTGACACCTGTGGTTGGGCGCCTAATTTAGGCGGGCCACCTGAGGTGCAAGCGCCAGTTTTAGGCGCCCAAATTAATTTTTTATTTTTTGTTTTAATTTCTGAAAAAAAAATGTGTTGTTTAGAAATCATTAATTATAAAACTTTGTTAATTATGTTGTTTTATAATAGAAAATTGCATATGCTAGAGTAGAAATTGGTTTGTGTAATGCTGAAAATGTTAAAATTGAAAGGAAATTGCATGGGGGAGGGGGCGCCTAGTTTAGGCGGCGAAGTTCTAATTTTTTGTTTTTTCGGTTGTAATTTCTGGAAATAAAAATGTTGTTTATGAAAATATTTTTCGATTAGAAATTAATGAAGGGAAATTGCATGGGGGAGGGGGCGCCTATTTTAGGCGGCGAAGTTCTAATTTTTTTTTTTGGGTTGTAATTTCTGGAAATAAAAATGTTGTTTATGAAAATATGTTTAGTTTAGAAATTAATAATTAAAAAACTTTGTTAATTATGGTGTTATATAGTAGAAAATTGCATATGTTAGACTAGAAATGGGTTTGTGTAGTACTGAAAATGTCAAGTTTGAAATGAAATTGGATAGGGGGCGCCTAAATAGGCGCCCCACCTTTGGTTGAGGCACCTAAATTAGGCGCCTCACCTTACGTGTGGTTACCGTAAGGCGCCTAATTTAGTTTAATTATTAAAAAAAAATTGTAATTTCTTTAGTTTAGGAAATTATTATTATGACATTTTGTTAATTATGGTGTATTAAAGTAGAAAAATGTGTAACTGCGAAAAATTAATGAAATATAATATAATAGATGGTTAATGAACTTTAGAAAAATAATTAGAAATCTTTAAACGCATAAAATTAGTGTATATAAGTGATTTTTCATATTATTATATAATTAATATTAAATAAATTTTATACTTATAATTTAAGATGAGTGGACGAGACAAGGGCAAAGCTAAGTCATCATTGCCTACTGCTTCGGGTCATCGTCATCCTCATCAGAGAGGAGTGACGATCTCATCGAGGAAGAACAGAGATGACCTTTTGAGGAGCACTCAGTCTTCATCTGGCGCAGAAACAGAGGAGGTACCGGAAATTCCTCCTTTGTCCTTTGCAATGCCTACTCCGATCATTATGAATGTTGGGGCGTGGATACCACACCCACCTTGGACAGGGGATCCGATGGCGGGGAACGAGCAGCAAGAGGCGGGTGATTATTATGATAGTCGGGAGGAGCATCCATCGACGGGCCCAAAGGAGGGTCGTGCTTCTAGGGGATGCAGACCACGTACCTTTCGTGGTCGGTTGGCACGTTCTTCAGATGGAGCATCGTCCAATGCTGAGGGTTTCGGGAGTAGTAGGACGGCGAAGAGGAAGGTGACGGAGGATGACACTACATGGCTAGTACGTGACGCTAGGCCAGGTGGGCCGGTGGATGGTAGTGTCATACCGAGTTTTGGAGGGCACATAGCGGCACGTATTTGGGCTGGAGAGGACGAGAGGACTATGTTGAAGTGTCATAACCGGGAGAAGACGTGCAAGAAGCTTCAGGCATGGTACGCTGGTATGAGTTCCGAGCTTCAGGGGATGATACAGGCTACTGGATTGAGTCACTTGCCTGATATTATGTTTGATAATTTGGATCAGCCGTTGATATGTGCGTTTGTCGAGAGGTGGCAGCCGGATACAAACTCTTTCCACCTCCCTTTCGGAGAGATGAGTATCTTGCTCCACGATGTGAGTTCTATTCTCCATATCCCATCAGATGGATTGATTGCAGGTGACTTTGGTACATGGGATGACGTGAAGAGTTCATGTGCATAGCTCTTTGGGATGGAGAGGAGCGCCTTTTTGAAGGCGCATTGGGCCGGTGGTGGTGTATACATTGATTCTTTGATACAGAGATGTTCTGCTGCGGATCGGAGTACGACCCACCAGTATCGAGGTAATATGCTGACCCTCCATGGTGCCACTCTATTCGTTGATAAGTGTGGCAACCGAGTCCGTCCGTTGCCACTATCGTTTTTGTCATGTCTCCCGAAGGATGTGAGTCGGTATTCTTGGGGTGCGGCTACATTAGCGTACCTATATAGGCAGCTTGGTATAGCTAGTCGTGCTGATTCAGCACAGATATGTGGTTGCCTCACGCTTTTGCAGGCATGGATTTACAAGTATTTTCCTATGTTCCGACCGAAACGGACTAGGAGGATGGTTCCTGTAGGATCTGCTTCGGCAGTTTGTTGGGATGTTCGGCATGAGAGCAGGGGGATTGACCGCCTACTGATTATTCGACATGCATTGGATCAGATGAATGCCATGTAGGTTGATTGGTTACCATATGGTATATGTCCGGTATCGGCTTATCCTCGGAGCACGTACTACGGGTGGCTGCGATACTTGGATATTGTTGAGCCGTATGTCCGACCGAACTATACGCCAGCTTGGATTCATTCAGGAGGTCCCTCATGCCATCTTGGAGCCGGAGTCTTGCTATAGGCCTTCTGCAGGGGATAGGTACAGGGCCGATTTCTCATTTCTTGCGCAGCGACAGACGTGGTCGATATTTCCCCGTTCTTCACAGCTTATGTTGGGTGCTCTGACGAAGGCGGCAGATCCATCCCTCTCGACAGAAGCTTTCTTGCAGTGGTATATCACCTACTCCCATCCTTACATCATTAACCCGACTGAGTTGCCTGATGGTGATGTTGATGGTGGACACGCATCACAGTATGAGGCGGGTTTGGTGCCAGATCGGGTATGTTATATTCTATAGTTGATTGAAATTAATTGTTTACAAATTATATATTAAATTCTAATTGTGTTGTTATCTACTAATATATGCAGGTGTTGACGGAGATGTTCCTGTTGATGGAGCCGTTTGTTGAACGGGACACTAGCCATCTACCTGCTCATTTTCGAGGCTTATTTGACGGTCTGATGGGGTGGTATGATACATGGAACTGTACACGTGGTGTGGCCCCACGCCGCAACCCTCACCCATTTCCACACCCCTAGTCCATCTATGTATTTTCGACGATTTGTATTCATTTCAACTATTTTTCAATGTAATGGGATTTGTATTTATATTTTCATGTAACGTGGATGATTTAGTTATAGTTATGCATATGATGTGTAGTTTGAATTTCATTGTTTTTTCTACTATTATATGATTTAGTTATATTTATGCAAATGATATGCCGTTTGAATTTCATTGTTTTTTCTACTATTACACATAATTACATTTCGACTATATAAATTTGGTGTTTCTTTACAATTGCTTATTGATTAAGTAGAATTATACATTGACATTAAGTAGATCATAATAAACAACTTTAATAGATATTTATATTTTAGAACATGGATGTTTTAGAATTGCATATTGAAACGTTGTAAAATTATACATTGACATTAAGTAGATCATAATAAACAACTTTAATAGATAGGACAAATTTAGAACATAATAATACGTACATTAATATTTACAACTTATTTACGTGTTCCCATAATAAACATTCCATGCATGAATCCGTGATGTGTAACGATGCTCCCATCCAATTACAGTATCGTCTCTCAAATTATACCACTGTGCAGCAATTGGGGGCATCGGGAAATCAGGAGCCAAGTGTAGGCGGATATAGTGCTGATGAAACGCTCCTAGGTGCAGCATAACGAACTCATAACACGGTCGATCCACATTTGTTGGTGCAGTTAATGGTAGAACAGTGCAACAACCCCACAAAATACCTCCCGGCCCCACTGTATAATACATCACAGCGCAGTTGTACATATTCGAACAAGCTCGGGTCACGTCTAGTAGATGATGAGCCACGAGGTCTACCTCTCCTGGTAGTAACTACATGAGGCTCCTGAACTCCCTCATCCTCTGGGTGTAACTGCTGACGAATAAGGTCAACTATACCTCTCCTAATTGCCGGATCGCACTCAGAAAGTTCGGCAAGTAATCCCTGAAGGTATTCAACATCCTGATCACACTGACTAACATAATCTGTTGCATTTACACCATCTCTCATGACCAAAGTCTTGAAGAAAGGATGAATATGGTCAAGATACAAACCTCCGTATTCGTTAATAGCCAATTGTATCGCACATGCGCATGGGATAGCAAAAGTAGACAGATTCCGACAACCACAATAATCAAACACCCCATCTCCTAAGTTGAGGCGTTTAGTGTTTTCCAACTTCAACAAATTCAAACAGTAATGTGAGACATGACCAACCACATGAGAAAAAGGTTGTACCATATGTTGCCTACCAATTCTGCCCCTAGATTTCTCTAAGCCATCCCTGATCTTGATCATTTGGCTATCAACGAACAAATTAACACGTGACCAAAGTGTATCCAATGCACAAGTGGAAGTTTGGAGCCAGGCTTTGAGAGCTGCATGTGCACTCTCTACTCTACATGTCGTTGTGTTTCCAAAATGAAGCACGTTGTTGGTCCATGCTTTCACAAACTTGGTCTTATGGGGATTCAACCACGTTGTCTCAACATAAGTAATAACGGGTTGCTTCCACGCCCAAGCGCCCTTCAAATTTCTCAATGCAACCTCATATTCATCCTCTGTGTTTGCATTTAGCACATTCCACCAATGACCAGCACGAAAACGCTCTCCAAATGACTTGGCCCCACATATAGTGGTAACTCGTGCCTCCACATCTTTGTTAATATGCCATGTACAAAGAAGATGGGTAGTATTTGGAAAAACTATACGAATGGGGCTAACTAAACCCAACTCACGATCAGTAAATATGACATTGGGGCTCACATGATGCCCAAGTACATTACGTAGGCACTCTAACACCCAACGGTAACTCTGTGCAGTCTCATCCTTCACTATGGCATAGGCGATGAGGAAGTTCATATTCGTCGGTGCCACACCAACCAACTCAATGCAAGGCATACCGTATCGATTCGTCTTATACGTTGAATCGATGCCAACAACCCAAGGATATGTAAGAAATGCGTTCGTACCACCAGGATGAGACATGAATGCATGAGTAATAACTCCATCATCATCTCGTAATGACCATGACACATAGTTTTTCAAGCTAGCAAGGTGCAGAAAATTTTCAGCTGAAGTCCGCTCTTCACGGCCTTCCATCTTGTAAAAATACCTTTCGTTGTATATATGCTTTATCGTTTGGTGAAGATGGGGGTATGCCTCTGTTACAGCAGCTTGAATGTTTCTCGGTGCCGTCTCAGCATCACTCATTTGTCGAACCATCCGCATAGCATCATCATCGAGGCCACTTGTCCGTCTGTGGCCCTCCGCAAATACTATGAATGCGTGGTTGTGAAACCCATATTGAATTTTGGGAATCCACACACGCCATTGCTCCCCCAAAACCAAGTTAATCCTAAATGGACATCCACAATACTTTGTTGATGTATTAGGCCGTATCACCTTTCTTGGGTCTACCTTATCTCCCTTGTATCTCGTCCCCCGAAAACTTTTTAAATAGCAAACGCGGGGACCATTAGCATTCTTCTTATACGAGTCAATAACCAATTCAAAGCCTATGGGAACTGCTATTTCATTAAGACGATCAGACGCCTCTTTAACCATATTGAATCTATCACTTATCATAAATCTATTATGATAATTAACCCCGTCTCCATCATTGCTCGAGTATGGAACCTATTAAAGACCATACAAGTCATAATTCAGCGATAAACTGCAAAAATAACACTGGCAATTACTTGGACATGCGCCCTAATAAGACGCCTGTTATATATTTATTAAGCAAAAACTATATAACGCCTATATTTTCATGCATTTTTAATTTAAGGTGAGTTTAATAATTATTCTTATATGCAAAATAATATTATTTACTTGTAGTTTTCACTATTTAAATCATTTATGTCTAGTATATTATAACTACTCTAATATGCTAAAAATCTAAATATAACTACTCTAATATGCTAAAAATGTAGATAAAATGCATATAATATATCATGTTCCTACTACATATGAACGTAGTCAATTCTATCATGTAAATTTTACATATATTCTACATTTCTACTTCATATGAACATAGTTAATATCACGTAAACATATTATTCAAAATGTACATGTCATTTGGCAAATGACTTTATTAACCATGCTAAAACTACATATATTACAAATTTAAACCTACAATCTTTCAATAAAAACTATATTAACCATGCTTTTACAACAGACAAATATCAGATCGTTTGACCAGCTGGTAAGGCGCCTAAATTAGACGGTTGACCAGCTCGCCAGGCGCCTAAATTAGACGGTTGACCAGCTGGTCAACCGCCAAATTTAGGCGCCTTATGACCTTTTAACGCCAAAAAAAAATACTTACATTGTCTGCCATGAAGCCGGCGTATGTTTTTCTCCTTGGTCACCGCCGGTCAAAGTTGGTCAATGTCGGTATTTCGGTGGTCAAAACCGGAAATATTGAGAGAGCATGAAAGTGAATAAAAAAATTTAGAATATGGAGATGTGTGGAAATGAGGAAAGTGAATAAAGTAAGGGAAAGAGGAAAGTGAAAAAAGTAAGGCAAACTATGTATAATGTACAAAAATACATGTATAATACATGTATATATGGCGTTAGTAAGCAACAAAATGGCGTCATTTAGCAATTCCCATATATACATGTATTATACATGTATTTTTGTACATTATACATAGTTTGCCTTACTTTATTCACTTTCCTCTTTCCCTTACTTTATTCACTTTCCTCATTTCCACACATCTCCATATTCTAAATTTTTTTATTCACTTTCATGCTCTCTCAATATTTCCGGTTTTGACCACCGAAATACCGACGTTGACCAACTTTGACCGACAGTGACCAAGGAGAAAAACATACGCCGGCTTCATGGCAGACAATGTAAGTATTTTTTTGGCGTTAAAAGGTCATAAGGCGCCTAAATTTAGCAAATGAGTTTTTTTTTCTATTTAATGTCATTATTTGGTAGCAGGTACTTTGTGAAATATTTTTGTTGAATGATGTTCGAATTTGTACTAATCATTTTGATTTTAATTTAGGACTTCCTATCTATCAGTTAATTCATTTGTTGAAATTTTTTGTGTACCTTAATTGAACTTCCTATCTTACCTGCAGTGATATACAAGAAAGTTTGAGGATTAAAAGAACAAAAATGAATCCGGGTATCTTGTGACCCGACTCAGGAAAATCGAGAACCCGCAAACCGGGTACCCAAATTTTTCGGGTCGGGTCACGGGTCGAGTTTTCAACTACCCGCAAGTGCCGGTACCCGCATGTCCGGGTACCCCGGTTATAAACACCCCTAGTGACAGCGCAGCGGCGGTACTGAGTGAGGAGGGGCGGTGGGGGCACAATAAGAGAGGAAGGATATGATGGTCCTATGATGGAAGAATGGTAAGAGGAGAAAAAGAGGAATGACAATGTTCCAACCAGACAACACTTAAAATCTAAGAGTTTGCTTTCCTTTCACCCTCTGCTCCTTTCTTGATTCCATTCACTTTACCCCATGGCAACCAAACCCCTTAAGGAAGATGAGTATACAAGAAGAGTAAAGAATGGAGAAATAAGTGATTAGAAATGAGTATTTCTCATTTGGATAATTTATTATAGAATTACCCTTGGGTGCACCATGAGCATGGTACAACTAGGTATACCATGAACAGACTCTTTTGAGGAGGTGTTTTAATAATAACTAATTATACGATTTATTTTGGAAAAAGTTGTCACCATAAATTTTAGGTTCAAGTTGTCTTTCCATATTTTTTCTAATTTTGATTTAACTATGAATAATTTCAAGTTTGATGATTTGTTTAATTCAAGTAAAAAAAATATCCATATGATATGTTCTAAAGAGTCATGATAAGGTAGTGGATGACAAGGAGACACATGAAGGGGAAAAGTAGGAATTTGGACCCAAAAAAAGAAGAGAAAGCAATTAAAACATATATCTCAATAATACGAAAGGGTATCATCAAACTTGGATTATTCATACGTTATTCTAGTTTGTGATTAATATGGATAGATACTTCAAACTTGGAATAACTGGTGATAGTTTTTCCTCTATTTTTTAAAAGTTTAGTCGTATTATAACCATGATGTGGACCGGATTCAGCCTCTAACATTCCCACAAGACTTTACTAACAAAGTTAAATGATATCCAGGCAAGATAATTTTTTAATGAATCATTAATTCACTGTAAATTGTTATAATTTGTATCTAATTTGTTGCTTTTAAATAACTTGTTTGTGACTTTGCATCCCCTGGGCCAATTTCTTCATACTGAAAAAACTCTGACTTCTCTGTACACCTTCCTCTTACAAAACAAACCCTAGCAAACCCCAAAGTCCCCCGCCGCCCCCGCAGGCTCGCCGGCGAGCCTGCCTTTTCTCATCTACTTCGTTGGTTAGTCTTCCCCGCCCCGTTTCCCGTTCGTCGTTCCCCTAGCTCTCCCCTTCCCCGGTTCTCCCCCGCCGTGTCCCCTCCTCTGCTTTGCTGTAATTCGCGAGTCTTCCATCCCCCTCCCCTGTCGTGTTACTAGTTGTCGTGCTTTTCGCGCTCCCTTGTTCAGTTTGTCGTGGTTCTTCGTCCCCTCTGCCCCACCATTGCACCGAGTGCAATCTTCCCCGTTCTATGTCGTGGTTCTGTTTGTCATCATTTAGGTTAGGTGTGTGGTATGCTTTTACTTTTCATGGTGCTTAGGTTTTAGTCTCCCTTCCCCGTTCCCCTGTTCTTGGTTCCCGAGGTGGGTAGGTTCTAGCTTCCCCTTCCCCGTTTCCCTGTTCTAGTTCGAGGTGTTTAGGTCTTAGGCTCCCCTTCCTCGTTCCCTGTTCTAGATTTGAAGTGTTAGGGTTTAGTTTTCCCTTCCCCGTTTCTTGCTAGTGTTTGTGGTATTTTGTTCTGTCGGTTCACCAAGGGAGCAAGTGGTTGCGTTTGGTTGTAGGCAAACACTTGGTAAGTGAAGGTTAGGTGTAGTTTTTGTTTGGCTTGGTTCGTCTCGAGCGGCGCAGGTAGTGTTGTCGAAGGCGTGGTGTTATGAATCGGATGATCGTTATCTTCATTTGTTTCGTCTATGTTATATATGAGTTTTAGCTTTAGTTTAGGTTTATCCAGATCCAATTTTCCTTGCCATGTTGTGTATGATTGTACTTGGGTGATAAGTAGTAATGATAGGTGGGCTGTAGAAGGTTCTTGGTTTCCTAAGACAAGGGAGGAGCTAGGAAATCTGGTATTGGGTAAGATGAGAGGAGGTTTTAACCTTAAATCTGTTGTGGTTCGATCTTCTAGTTTCGAGATTGCAAGGTTGGATCATCGGATCCGTAGGTCGGGTGAATTACTTCGATATAATTCGTCTCAATTTCTTGTGATGACTTCCGGAGTCATCACACTTCAAAAATGCAACTTGTGGAGGCCCTCCAATTTAATTTGGGGCAACTTTCGACCTCGCATTTTGAGTTGCAGTCTTGCGAGACTAAACTCTTGATACCCTCTCAAAAGGGTCAGAAGTCACCAAATGACGTGACTTCTTTGTCACTTCAATCAGTAGAATCCCAGGAAGATAAAACTGTTCAAGGACCTTGGGATTTGGCGTCTGGTAGACATTGAGGTCTAATAGATGAGATATGGTAATCTATCTCTGAAGATCGTTTGGTTTTCGTCGCTCAACAGATTCCCTCTCATATCAAGTCTTCTTCACCAAGAGCAAATGAAGCTCACTTTAATTTCTATTTTCTTTATTTTATGTTTGATTATATTAGCATTAGGCTATACTTCCGTTTTTAATTAATGCAAATTTTTTCTGATGTCACAAAAATAAAAGACTTTGCGTCCCCTATTAAGCAATGCAAATTGCTGTTCTGTCAATTAATTGACGGAATCAACTTGATCTATGCTACGAGTTAAAATTAAAAGCCAAATACCATCACTTGAAGAGGAATTTAGTTATGGAACAATATCTGACAAGATGATAGATCATCTTGTTTCGCTGGTGCTAATCTCATTTAATAATCACTATTTGCAAGAGTCGTGGGATCGAAATCATTGGCTATGGTATGAAGGAAACACGCATAAGTACCGTGATTAGTAATGAACCAACTCAGGCAAAGTTGGGGTTGGTAACTATGTACTTTTAAGAACATAAATTTAATTATTGCTTGTTGAAAGAATGTGCAACGTACTAAAATAAAGTTTAGAATCATGGTTGTATAATCAGATAGAAGTTGTAGTGGATATTCTGTGATCATTAACACTTAACAGCCGTTTTGGCGTTTAGTTCTCAATAATGAAGTGTGCTTATCCTAATAAACTAGTTATTAGGCCCGGATAATGCCCCGGGTTATTAATATTTACATGTCAAAAAGAGTAGCATCTAATATTGCATAGTTTACTGGTTAGAACTTTGTTATATTAACTTGAGATCATGTGGTCGAATCTTGTTTGTAGCATGTTTACAATTTTTTAATGTATGTTGATGATATGGAATGAAACAACTAAGAACACCTCAATAATGAAGTATGCTTATTGTAATAAATTTATCACTTTCCTAAATCTATGTGTAATTTTGTAGAAGAAAATGTCTCATGCCTATATTAATAAAATATGATAAGGAAAATTTAATATCAAGATATGTATTTTTTTTTTATTAATTTTTGTCTTACTGTTGCCTGTAATGTGGTTGTAGCTGATAAAGAAAATTTATAAATAAAAAGAAATATTTTGTGATGAAAATGTCTCACCGTAGCATAGTATTTTTTTTCATATGAACTAGTTGAGTTCAACTCGTAATTTCCATGAGTCGAACATAGCTAAATTGAACTCGTGAAACTCGTGAATAAGCTTGAAATATGTTTGAGCTATGTAATCTTACATATTCATTCAATTGGAAAATCAATAGTAACAACATTCGCAATACTAGTGAGAAGCTCAAAAGTTGTAGCAAAATCTTACTTATGAATATAGTTAGGCATGAGCTTATAACTCAAAAGCTCAACTTGAAATTTTAAGCTTGAGACTCGGCTCCAATTCAAGTACAAGGGTTACAAGCTCGAGAGTCGAGATTTGGCTCGAGTTTTAGACTTTTAGTGCATGTCTTACACACTATTTTTATTTATTTATTCTTGAATGTATTCCTCCATACCTTTTTCCCAATAGTATCTTTATTTATATGATATAATTTTTGGTTACTATGACTTACTCCATCTGTCATGCTCTTCCTCATCCTATTTTATACTTTTCCTCTCCATCTATTATCATGGTGAAAATCAAAGCATCTATTAGTTAAGAACGAATGTAATAGTTGTATTAATCTTAATGTATGTTTTAAAACTAATAGGGTTTTATAATTTTAAGTAATTAAAAATTAGACATAATAATGATTAAATTTATATATTAAAAACATTAAAGACAAGATATTGCAATATAAAGAACAGAGGAACTTGGAAGCACTATTAAAGGAGATACTATTGGACAAAAAAAAAGTACTACAAAGTTACTCAGAGATGAAAATGATATGGATATCATTGTCTCTCATGATGTTAGAAATGGACTCATTGTTGGATATTTAGCTCGAGACAAACATCAATCTTTGGGCTCTTGTTTTGAAGTTGATTTTTTTGGGCGCAGTCTAATAGTTTGAAAAGTCTATTACCAAATTCCGATTTTATTGGCGTAGAAATTTCAACGTCTTCAGTTGCAGGTTGCAACCCAGTAGTTACCACTAGCTTGTTTTGTTCCTTTTTTCTGAAAAGATGCAGGGTCCCCCCATTGCCAATCAATGAAGATTTGTCATGGTCTCATATAAAGGCATGGTCACTAACTCACTATGCTTTGCTTAACAATATGACAATTTCTTGTAGACAAAAAAAAATCTAGGAGTATTTCTTGCCACAAACTCATAGATGAATAACCAAAAGTTAGTTATTACTATACATGATTTCTTGTGGATGGCAACCAGGTGGATTAAATTTGGATAGACTCTCCCTCGTATCTATACCTATTACCTACCTAAATTTTTTACTCCTATCCACTATCAAATATGGCTACAATTTTAACATTTACACGCCCACGGCTCACCTGCATGGATACAAAGTTAGATCTACATTAGACCCAACACCAAATTGGAGATCTACTAGTTACCCACAGCCGTCTTAAATCCAGCATTACCACTTTGTAGCATCTTTCTTTGCCAATAATATATTATTCTTCAAAATTACCCGAGCATAGATAACCAAATTTAATTATGTTATTTTAGTATCCTTTTATTTTAAATGGGAATTAGGGATGTCAGTGAGTTAGTCAAATAGGAGACCCGACCTATCCCAACTTCACTCGATCTAGATTTGTACAGCCTCGCCCGGTCGGGTGAGCTCCGCCTAGTCGGGTGCGAGTGCAGTTCTGTACGTTTTGCATTATCAACTCCAACAATCCCCCACCAATGCAAACGGACTATCTGAGATCATGAAATCTGGACAGTAAAAAGAAAGGTTAGGTACATAAGCATCGCTAGTATACACAAAGGTTTGAACTAGCACATTAGTGGCATAAGGTATTCAACACTTCCCTAGTGAGTATCGAAAGGTTTGAACTCCTAGGAGCGAGGAATGAAACCTATAGCACATACTTTACCTTTAGAGCTTGAGTAAATCCGCCACTCTTGGCCAACACTTGGGCGCTCATGAGCACTTCAAGAAATTACAACACCACAGTTTTCCCTTGAAGGAGGCCACCCCTCGTACTCAAGTAGGTGTTCTGTCTATGTGTGTTACACACATTCCCAGTAAATTCAAGAGCCTTTCCCAGCACGCTTGAAACAAATTCAAGCACCTTGCAAACTCAAGAATTACATGTAATAGAATTAGAACACTAAGAACATAAGTTCAACCCTCATACTTCGGTATCACTATCAATCCTACTTTATGAGCCACTGGGCTAACGGCCTTAAATCAAATCAAGTGCCATTATCAATCCCTACTCAAAAGTAACTGGACAAGTCACATTAAGAGCTACGCTCAACCTTTCCCGAATCTACCTGGTCAACAACCACTGAAACAGAGTTATAGATTCAATCACATAATACACATAAATTGGTAAATAAATCCACATAGTTTACTACAAGTGAAACAAACAAATTAAAGCAAATTTTAGATTTATTCAAAATAAAGTATTATGTCACATAGCACATGCTATAAATCAAGTCATTACATCTGAGGTCTCAAACTCATACCAATAGATGACTCCACCACCATCATGTGAATTAGACCCTTTGTAAAAGGATCAGCTAGGTTCTTCTCTGTTTGTACATATTCCAACGAAACAACCCCATTCACAATAAATTGCCTCGCAAACTCATGTCTGACTCTTATGTGCCTTTTCATACCATTGTAATCACTATTCTTAGCAGCACATATAGCAGCTTGTGAATCACAAATGAATAGATCAGGTGGTGTCGGCTTCCCCCACAACAGGATATCAAGTAGCAAATTCCCTAACCAATCTGCTTCTTGTGTAGCAAGATCCAACGCGATGAATTTCGCTACCATTGTCGATCGAGCTATACAAGTCTGTTTACCAGACTTCCATGAAACTGCACTCCCACAAAGAGTAAATACATACCCACTAGTAGAACTTGTCTCATCACTATCCGTTACCCAATTTACATCACATTATCCTTCAAGAACCAAAGGATGACCAACAAAATTCAATCCCCATTACATGGTCCCCCGAAGATACCTTAGCACACACCTCAACGCACTCCAATGGTGCCCACTAGGACAATGAGTATAGCGACTAAGCCTACTTACCGCAAAAGCAATATCAGGACGAGTACAATTCATCAAAAACATGAGACTACCGAGCACCTTAGCATACTCACCTTGAGAGACACCATCCCCCCACATTTCTTATCAAAGTTCCACTGGGATCATAAGGAGTTTTCAGTGGAGACAAATCAAAACAATCAAAGCTCTTCAGAATTTTCTCCACATAATGAGACTGAGATAGAAAACACCCTTTCTTGGTTTTAGTAACCTTAACACAAAGAATCACATCTACCTCTTCCAAATCCTTCATCTCGAACTTTGAACACAAATAATTCTTTGTTTTGTTTATGACATCCATATTTGTTCCAACTAAAAGCATGTCATCAACATACAGTCATAAAATAACACATTGAGTACCAAACATTTTTTAGTACACACATGCATCACTACCATTGACAATAAAACCAAAACTAAGAATAGTACTATGAAATTTTTCATACCATTGCTTCGGTGCTTGTTTCAATCCATACAAAGATTTCTTCAATCTGCATACCTTATTCTCCATACCTGGAACTACAAAACCGGAGGTTGCTCCATGTAAATTACCTCCTCCAAATCGCCATTTAGAAAAGTTGTCTAAACATCCATCTGTTGCACAATTAAATTGTATGATGATGCTAAAGCAAACAAAACACGAATAGTGGCAATTTTAAACCGTAATGATCGTTAATTAGGACGATTAATTTTCTCATTTAATCACTAATTAGAGTGATTACCTTAAGCCTTGAATAATCACTAATTAGGGTGATTATCTTAACCTCCATTTCTAATCGCTAATTAAGGTGATTATCTTTATCTTCCTTCATATTTAGTCACTAATTAAAGTGATTATCTTACCCCATTTTAATCACTAATTGGAGTGATTACTTCATTTTCCAATAGATTTGTTTAATTCTAAAGGTGAGTTATTCATAATCTATCCCCTTTTCTTCCCCAATGGAATTAGCCATTTAGGGTGAGACATATGCTCGAACTACGACGGTTTTGATCCATGAGTGGATTCCAATCCCGCAATGATTGGTACGTAGTGCAACTTCAGTGCTCAAACCTACCATGTACAAATGATATAATGGTCCTAAATAAAAATGGTTGATGTGTATATGTGTAAAATATGTGATTTTCTTTCTTTTTAATAGCCATGATTACTTTAAAATGGAAAATAACACATTTAGTAAGAGCCCGTTCTTTAGAACGGAAGAGGAGACGAGTTCCAGACGTTCGCACCTCTTAACCTAAATCCTGAACCCTATATCATGGTATGAAAGACCAATTTTATATGAAGTCGTCATCGTTTTAAATGATATTTCTTGAAATTGATTTTAAAATGATTTATTAATTAAATATGTCCCTATTTAGAAATTAATAGGGTGGCGACTTCCAAGTTTTCTAAAACTTATAGTCCAATGAGAGACTTTCGTGGGATTCAGACCATTAATTAAGACAGTAAAAAATCATGTACCACACAAAGCTGCTGGAGTTTCCCATGTAGACTTGTTCACCTTCCGTAGCTTCCTCCATACTAGCAAACAAATCCTTGTTGGCATAGAAGTGTTTTGCTCCCGTGTCAACAATCCACTCGGTATATTTATCTACCAAGTTAACCTCGGAAACAACAGCAACAATCACATCATCATCCCCATCCTCAGCTAGATGAGCCTGATTTTTGTTCCCTCCATTCGACTTCGGATTTTTCTTCTTTTTATTTTTGCATTGTGAAACAAAGTGCCCCACTACACCACATGACCAACACTTCACGGTGACTTTCTTCTCGATCTTTCCCTTAGCTTGAAGATTTTCGTTCTTCCCATATTTCCCCTTCCTGGCACGATTGTCATCCGCTTTCTTGTTAGAGTCAGCACTCGTTTCAACAATGTTAGCTTTGACAGCTAATTCATTCTTTGGCTTAGATGTACCATCCTTAAGCCTGTTTGCTTCCTCAACCTTCATGTGGCTTACCAGTTCTTTTAGGGTTAAATCCCTCTTTTTGTGTTTGAGATGATTTCGATAATCAGACCACGAATCAGGCAATTTTTCGATCAAAACATTAGCCTGCAGGATCTCACACATCTTCATACCTTCAGCAAGAATTTCAGCAACAAGATTTTCATAGACATGGACTTGATCCATGATAGGCTTATAATCAACCAACTTACAATTCAACAAATTTTCGGTCGCATATTGTTTCTTCCCAGCATCATCCGCACCATATTTCTTCTCCAAAGATATCCATATATATTTTGCAGATTTGAAATTAACATATAGATCATAAATATTATTATTCAAAAGATCAGCAGATGACCCCTAACAAACTTGTTATCACGATCATACTTCTTAATTTCAGATTCATTGACAATGTAATACTCCATCCTTTTTATAAACACAATATAATCAAAATAGAACGTTTTATTAAAGAAATGGCGATAGCAGAAATATCGCCTGACGGAAATGTCACCCTAAACAAAGGTTAAATTAAACTAAATAAAATTAAGACCCAATTAATATAATCTAAAATATCTATAAAGAGGCAAAACAACCTCATAAACCCAATTTATTAAATATATATAAAATAAAATGTCTCAAAAATCCTAATTAGCCTTTCTCTCAATGCCCATATAACACGAAATAATCACCTGAGTAGGGTACACAGTTTATACTTACATACTGATATAATAATAATAAACAACTTCACAATCTTCTCAAATATAATAATAATATTATTAGTAATTTTACCTTCAAAAAAAATAGTCTAACTCTCAAGAAACTAGAAAATAATATGCTTACTTAAACAAAACACAAATATGATGGAATCTCAATGCAATACATACCAAACACTAAAACTCAATACTTCTCATGCATACAGTACATTCAATACCAAAACCCAAAAGAAAATCAAGAGTAAACTAAGTTGCCACTAACACACCAATAAAATAGAAATAAAAACAACCAACATATGAAACTAAAAAAACCCCGTAAGAGACAAAACGTAGTTCATGCACACAACCACATACTAATCACCCTACACTCTCCACTCTTGTTAATTCACATGTAGTCATCACCAACCTTCACATACACAAGCAACAATAATTTACAGCATCAAAGCTGTTGACAACCATGTTTGTGAAGCAACGCCCAGCATAATTTTGAGCAGAACAACAACTTATAGTTATTCAACACCAAAAACAACATTTCCACCACTACACATGCTATGATCTTCACTAAAATCATGTTTTAAAAATAGTTATCAAAAAATAATAAAACCATGATACTAATTAATAAGAATTTCCATTAACTTAAACATGATTTAAAATGATAAAAACACATCAATGAAATCAACAATTTACACAACACCAGCCACTCATATAAATGCATACAATCCAGAATAACATTAATAATATGAAACTTTACCCACCCTAACATGATACTAAAACCCAACTATTACAAACAATTATAATTCCTATACTAATCTTAATCGATCTAGAAACGCTATTAGTTACCTTTGAAGACCTCCAATTGCTTGCATTCTTCTTCTTGAACATTATAAATTCCATTACATGTTGTTCTGTTTCGACCCCAATTTCCGGCAACTGAAAACTCGGATTCAAAATCTCTCCAGTGAAAGTGAAGGCCCAGATGTATTCAACATGCGGTCCAAATTTTGGGACGATCCAACAATTATATCTCAGGCAATGGTCATTTTCGTGAAGGTGTGACAGGAAAAATCGAGTGACTGTACTCGTCTGATTGAAACGGAAACTGCAGTCGCATATTTTCCTTTCCGAATAGATGGATTTTGACTAATCACACGTCCAAATCCGATAAGAAACGAAGGAGATATGGGGCAAACAAGATGGGTGTGCAAAAAAGACGAAAATGCGAAAAGAGAATAAAATGATGGGGGTTACCAAGGGTGATAAATAAGGATTAAAGGAGCACTTATTGGAGGGTTACATGGGAGTTACAAGGAGACCAAAAGCCACTCTTCCCACTTCATAAAATCTGATTTTTGGACAACAACTTAGGAACTTAAACCTCAAGGTTAAAAAGTCACTACAACGTCCAAACGCGCTAAAATCGATAAAATAAAATAAAAACGTAACTTAAACGTTCAAATTTAAATACTATAATATATATATAATTTCTAACCAAATAATATATAACATTTTAAAAGTTGAAAAACAAATAATATAAGATATAATATTATTAAGAAGTAAAATATTCTAATTTTAACGGAAAATAATAATTAAGGAAAAAACATATCTTGAAGAAATAATGAGCGAAAATTCGTGGTGTAACAGACAATAACAGTGGAAGTAGTAGTAACAGGAACAGTAGATTGTTTAGTACTAGCAACAAGAGTAGTAGTCACCTCCACAACAGTATTGTTTTGTTCAATAGGTTTAGGCGCATCAATAAACAAAACATAATTAACTTCGACTTGTTCAGAAGCAATTAACATTCTTTGATACCATCTCTTAAAATTCGTACCATCAAGAGACTTAACTTTAGACAGACCTAAAAAGAGACGAGTTTGAGAATTGCTATTCATGATATCAACAGAAAAATAAACTATTTCGTTTCTAAATTGTTGGTAAAATACCTGTTGAAATCAAAAATAAATTAAGCAATTAAGACTTTCCTAGGTTGAAGATCTCAAACTCACAGTCGCGCTGTGGAACAAAATCCACTGCCTTAGAAGCAAAATACGCCACCACCGGTACAGATTTCCTAGTCACGCACGCCCCCCAAGTTTAACGCAACTCTCTTCGTAATCCATGTACCCAAACCCGAAGAGTGGAATTAGTCAAGAACTGTTCAGATCTCAAAGGGTAGGTTTGTGTTTGTGTGTTTAGGTTTTTTTTTTTTTAATAATAAAAGTGAATAATGAAAATGGTGATTCTCATTGCATATTTATAGGTCCCCAAAAAATAGGAAAAAAATTAATACCAAACCGACTCAGGAAAAAAGGCACGCCCGGTCGGGAGAGAGTGCAACTCGTCCCAGGCCTTGCAGTCGCGCCCGATCGGGCGGACTGTCCCGGTCGGGCGAGAGTGCGTACACTCGACACGAAATCTTGGGCGCCCCATCGGGCGAAACTCGCTCGGTCTGGCGCGAGAATACGCCTATCCTAACTGTCAAGCCGCCCGGTCGGGGGAGAGAACATCTTTGGAAACTGACAGTCTTTCCCGGTTGGGCGAAGCTCGCTCGGTCGGGCTTAAATGAGGGACGCCTTACGTCAAAATGCATACAACCTCACCCGATCGGGCGAGCTCCGCCTGGTCGGGCGCAAGTGCATTTATGTACGTTTTGCATTACCAACTCCAACAATATATACTTCGTACTTGATTGGTATAATATGAAACCCAACAAGCCTTAATAGTATAGAGTGTTATTGATATTACGAATTTTAGTTAATTTGAATGATCGAGTATTTAGTGTATCTTAAATAATACTTTCTGCGTTTTTATTTGCTTGCAACACATTCTTGTAGCATGCACTTTGAGGTCAAGATTATTGTATCATGAAAACGGACAAATTAAACAATATAATTTTTACACATGTTACTTACTTCTTCCCTATTTTCGGTACGGTTGTGTAAAAATTATTTTGACAAAATCGCTCATTTACTTTCACTAATTACCTTTTAAAACTACGTGCCTAAAGGTCGTGTTGCAAGTAAATAAAAAACAAATGAGTGTATTTAAATTTCCTCACAACACATCCTATGTTAATAGTATAGAGTGTTATCTATATATGATGATTTTTAGTCAAGTTGAATATTCGAGTATTTAGTCTATTTTAAATAATTATTCCTATGAACTACGTAGTAAAAAGGCCAAATTATTTCCGATGGCCATAAAAACCTTCGGAAAAAATGCTTTCCAACGCCAATTCGTTGGAAAAGAGTACATTTTCGATTATTTTTTGGGTTATCTTTGACGAATTTTAGCCCTCGATAATGGGGTTATGGACCACTCCGTATTATTTTATTATTGTTCTTTTATTAAAATAAATTAATCAACTAATCCAATATCACTAATGTTAGTGATTTATACATAAGAAAACAAATTAGTCTTGTGAGTATTTATAGATTAGTATAAAACCCAACAGGCACAATGCGCCAACTCCCAGTTTTAGGAAAATCTTCCTTAAACTGGTTTTTGGTCGTTTTAAGGTAATTAGATTAGGTTTTCGTTTTTCATTGGATGAATTTCGAATTAACACACTGATTGAAGAACAACGTAGAATTGGTTGTGTGATTTGGGAATTTTGGGTGGAAACGATGTTCTAAATCGATCACTACCTACTTTGTAGTTAGATGACACTTTCCAAAGGCCAAATTCTGCCCAGAAATAGGTTTTTCGAGGGGTTTTTTTTTGGTTTCTGACGAAGAAATTCTAATTTTTCGAGCCTTAATTAATTATTGCTTGGTATATGGTTTGTGTGAATGATTTACCTACTGCTCTTAATCTCAATCTTTTCATGAATTGGGATAATTTTTGGTTGATTAGATTAGAGAGCCCTAAATCCATATAAACCCAAATGTTACTTGAAATTGCAATTGGATTGATTTTTGAGAGATTGTTTTGATGGACTATGATTCCATGTTAATAATCTCCATATATTCACAAGATTAAAACTTTAATTAGGTTAGTTGTTTTAATTGAATCACTAGAACCCTAATCTTGAATAAAGATTGACTTTTTTGGTAATTTTGAAAATTGCTTGAAAATTCATGATATTCATGTTCAAAAATATTAATGCATGGGATGATTAAATATTTCGAATTTGCTTAGTCCTAATTGAATATTTAATTTTTCATTGGATGGTAAAATTGATTATTTGATTAGTTTGTTAAAAGTCATAATAAAATTAATCATTGGATGAGTTAGATTTAATTATGAAGCATGCCCCAATTTTTCGATTAATTTATGTACAAGTATATTCATAAAAGTCAAATATCCCTAATATTAATTAAAGATTAGATCTTGTAATTAATTTTATGTTGCACCTAATTGAATAAATTTTAAGTTGGACTTAAATTAATTCAAGATTGCTCAAAGTTGAATTCTAAAATTGGATTTTGAATTTAACAAACACACAAAATCATATGCGCAAGGCGAGGCTTGGAGCCAAGCCAAGCACACGGCCAACAAGGGCTGCTCGCGCATCCCACATTAGCCACGCTGATGGGCTTGTGTGCGAGTGTGTGCGGGGTGTGCGAGCATCAGGCAGCAAGGGCGGGGCAGGGAGTGCGCTGCATGCTTGGGCTTCTAGGCTGCTAGCACCACCCAAGCTCGAGAGCTAGCACGAGCGTGCACGAGTGACCGCAGCCGTAACAAGCTAGGCTTGCGTGCATGCTAGCCACTCAAGCACCTTATGCTTGCGGTTTTGGATGAGCATGAGGCCATGCCTCGTAAATTGCTCGGTTTTTCAAAATCGTGTAATTTTGACAAGAACGACTAAATTTGTTTAATTAAATATAAATGGATTTATTTAAATAAATATGGATGTGGGCTTTAGTGGGAGTGTTATTAAATGGTTTTGGGCGTCTATTCATGTTTATTTATTTTACGCTTAGGGAGTGCTTTATTTCACATAAATTTGTAATAACTTGACTAGTTTTAATTAAGTTTGTTAATTGGATTAACGACTTAAGTTAGTAACGAGTGCGTGTTATTTGATACATGGCATTCGATATTGCATGTATGTATATTTGCATGGGCCATTCACTTTAGAAGTGAATGGATGATTGGTATATTAGATATGCTTCTTATGCAGGTTTTCTTGAAATTGACTAGTATGGCCCGACTAGGATAGAAAAAACGTTCTGCGGATCATGATGTATTTTTGTAATTTAAATACGGTCTATGAACCCAAGTATTTTTGTAAACTTAGTTTAGTTAATTCTTGCAATTTAAATTACATAGATCATATTACTAGTTTCTTAGTCTTTGAAGGCGTAGTCACAGACCCAAAGAAGGATTTGAAGATTGGAGGCTTCAAGATCAAGTGCAAGTAAGGGGCCATACTAGGATCACTGTTTCTCTTATGTATTTAATTATTGCTATATTTAAATGTGTGAGGTTGGTTTTCTTATGTTGTATGATTATTTAGTTCGCTTAAATCAAACCAACATAGAAACCTCTAAGTCCCAACCGAATATTGAGTTTAAAGATTGCCATTCCTAAATGACACTTACAAAAACTTCGAAATTAGATTGATGGGTTTTGCCAAAGCAAGGCATCATCATTTTCAGAGGAAGTAAGGTATATTGCATATACATGTCAGTTTTGGTTATACTCAACAATATCAGTAAGGAGTCCTTAGATGTTGTAGCAAAATGGATAAGTCTTAAAACATTGGATGTTACTTATCAGCCAAGAATAGTTTAGTACTATTAGCAATGGGATTGCTTAGCCAAAGCATGCTTAAATACTTGTTGATTTTAAGGGTCTTGGAATCCTTTTATTCATGGGACGCATGAATTCGAATAAAATATCAATAAGTTAATTGAAATAGCTAGTTTGCATGTATTTTAAACTTATTATACTTTCTTGATAAATGATTAAACTTTGCACATATATTTGTAGTATTCCAAATAGAATTATTATGTTTTCCAATGATTGGTAATAAAGAAAATATTAAGAAGGATTCTCAAGATTTAAAGGAGCATTTCTAAAATACAACTTCTCATAATGACTTTTATATGGCTAGTTTCATGAAGCCAATTGGACATCATGTAATCAAATTACTAGGTAGTTTTGAAAACATGAAGTATTGAGTTGAAACTCAATTTGTCAATAGTTGACAACCAACATCTTTTCGTTTTATACACTAATGAGTGGGACTCATTAATGTAGTTATACAAGTAAGAATTAAAAGAAAATAAATTTTTTTTATGGTGCATTATAGACTTACGAGTTGGGAATGAAGCAAGGTAATGCTACATTAGCTCTAAGGTCAAGTAGTTTGTTTTAAAGACATTTATAAAAGGCTGGAACAAATAATAGTCATTGTGTTCCATAATCAGCACACATTTCTGTACTGACACAGAAAGACTCACATTCAAAATAAAAGAACAATGGTTGTTGGTTTTATTTGAATGACATGGTGAAAATCTTATGAGTCATGCTTGATTAACAACAAACAACTCTTTAACTCAAAAACTTTTAAGGTTCAAATCAAGTGTTTTGATTTGTGTTCTAGTTACATTTAGCAATGTCATATACCATAACAACAAGAACTTGTTCAAAAGCTCTAATGGTAGACTTTTGACAGTTGATGATTTAGAATCACTCTAAAACATGCAAGTCTTACTTGTTTAAAATGACAATGAAACAAGAACTATTGTGCTTGGCATAGACAATTGAGTTCAATTGCTAAAAGGGGATTTCATTACTTCAATATTATCATGGAATTTGAAAAGAATATGGCTATATTTATCAAATGTGAAATAGCACTGAATCAATTGAGTAGCTCATGAATTCGGTGGAAGTATATAATCAACTTGGCAAGATATCAAAATATCTAAGATTAGATCAAAGTGATGTTTACTTGAGCTAAGAGTGATCATCTAAAGGTCGTGAATTGTATTTCATAACCAACTCCGCAAATAATATAGTATGTATACACTGAGAGATCGAAATCACTATAAATGATTCGAACAATGATGGATCACATACTTTCCTATAACATTTCTTTTAAGATATGCACCAACAACTAATGATACACTAAATAAAATTGTTAAAGCTAAGAAAGGATGCCATATTTAATTATGGGTTGAAATAGTTTCAACAATCCTTTCAGTATATGTCTAAGGTTCTTAGACTCAATGGCAGCTAAGTGGCTTGACAAAGTTATGTAAGGCTTAGTGGGAGCTAACTGTTTGTTATTCAACAAACTAACACCAAACGACAAATACACAAGTCTCTTTGTAAGCATTCAAATGCGATGACAGCGAAACCTCCTAGGTTGTCTTTTCTTAAGATTTGGCGCTTTAGAGCTCATGTCAAGAGACTTATGTCTGACAAATTTGCACTTAAAATCTGACAAATGTTTCTTTGTGGGACATCCAAAAGAAACAAAGTGGTATTACTTCTGCAACCAATATGAGAACAAAGTATTTGTTTCTCGAAGTGATGTCTTTCTGGAAACGAATTTCCAAAATGACAAGTGGGAGAAAATAGGACTCGATGAATATCGAGATGAGCAACAAACATAAACTAAATCTAAGATGTCTTTAGAACAGATTCGAGAGAATGATTTATTAGAATACTCTAAGAAAAGGACTTTGAAAGTGCCTTAAGAGAATTCATTACTCACGAAAACTTTAGAAGTAGTGGAGTACAAAAGGCTCAAAGGGCATTACAAGTTCCTTGAGATCAATATTTGAGGTGTTCACCCCATGTAGGTATAGAATTCACCAAAATCTTAGATCTTGTTGATTGAATCCTATAAGTTTCTATTAAGTTAGAAATGAACCTACAAATTTCAAAGAAAGTTATTACTATGAGATAGTAATGGAATGATGCCTTGTAAGATAGCTATGACAAATCCAATTTCCAAAAAATGGTTAGAAGCCATGAAATCTAAAATAGACTCGATGTTTGAAAATCAAGTATGGACTTGGTTGATTTGCACGAAGGGTAAAGACCCATTTGTTGCAAATGTGTTTTCAAGGAGAAAACCAACAAATATGGATTTGTATATGCATACAAGGCTAGATTGGTGGTACATAGGTGGCAAAACCTATTCACCAATAGGAATTATTAAGTCTATTCGGATTATTCTAGCAAACATTGCACATGGTAAAATATGGCAAAAGGATATCAAAATCGTCTTCCTAAATGGGATTTTGGAAGAGACTGTGGCTACAGCCTGAGGATTTTGTTGATCTATAGAATGCTAGACAGGTAAGCGAGCACAAGAAATCCATTAGTGGATTGAGGCAAGCATGAGGGAATTAGAACATGATTTCTCATGAAGTTAAAAGGAAGTTTAACTTATTGAGAAATATCCTAAATACTTTTAGATAAGAAGTTTAGTGGGAGCAAAATTCAATTTTGTTAGGTCCAGCAAAATCAGTTTTGTTGAACCCTAGTTTTGATGATGACAAAGGAACAAAGATGCAAACTAAGTATTGGACTAACAAGTTGTTTAAGTGAATGAATTTCAAGGTATCAATGAAAGGAACAAAGAGAATACTAAGTCAAGGAAGAAATCAAGTTTGGATTTTGAAGACTAAGTAAAGATGTTTCATAATTTGGTACCGGAGCAGCATTGGAGCAAGAAGACTAAAGCGAGGCTTTTTGTTTCTAGTTCCATTGTAAAGGAACGAGTAAGAATGGTAAGGAACTATGGAGATCATGGGTTGAATTAAGGAACGTGTTTCTCCGGATAAGGAACATCATGGGATAATGGTTTTACCACTAACACATGTTTTAATCCCACGTTCTAAGTTATTACCACTATAAATACTAATATCTAATTAAGTTCCAAATTGTGTCTGGCCAAGTGAATTAGTGAGTTTAACTAAGTAAAGTGTCAATGCCTTCATTCTCTTATAAAAGTCATTTGTTCTTTGCCTTCTTACTCTAATTCCACTAAGCTTATTTGATCAATTGTATTTTCGTTTTTTGGGGAAAGGGGACTTTGAGTGAAGTTTTGTAAGAGAGAAGCTTTGAGTAAAGCGAGTTAAAGTGAGAAAACTTCAAGTGAAGTTGAGAGGAACAACTGTTAAGGGAACAGTTGTTCATATCTTGAGTTTAGGAACAAAGTTGTTTGGCCTAATTAGTAATAGATTGAGTTTAAAATCCCTAGTGGTCGAGGTTGTTTCTTCTTGTTGGGCCGAAGAAGTTTTTCCTCGTAAAAATCCCTTGTGTTCCTTTAGCTTGTTTCTTTGTTTAAGTTTAAAATTCCGCAAAAAGTTACGTTTATTTCTACACATACAATTCACCCCCCCCCCTCTTGTATTGTTCCTAGTGAAATAACAATTGGTATCAGAGCTAAAACTCACGAAAGATAGGAAACCCTATTGAGAAAAAGATCCAAGGAACAATGAATACCACCGAGAAACTTGAGGAAGGTTACTCTACGCAAAGGCTTCCCATGTTCAATGGGTAGTTTTATTCCTACTGGAAGAACAGAATGGAGATATTCATCAAGGCTGAAAACTACCATGTATGGAGAGTCATTGAAGTTGGTGATTTTGAGGTCACAACTACTAATGACAAAAATGAGGTAATTCCAAAACCCTTCTCTGAATATGACAAAGCTGATTTGGAAAAAATGGAAGTAAATGCAATGGCTGTTAAGTTGTTGCATTTTGGACTTAAACCCCATGAACACAATAGGATCATGGGATGCAAATCCGCAAAGCAAATATGGGATTTACTAGAAGTAACCCATGAAGGAACCAATGAAGTCAAGAGATCTAAAATTGATTTACTAATGAATCAATATGAACTGTTCTCCATGAAGACTAAGGAAAGCATACAAGAGATGTTTACTCGTTTTACTAACATTATTAATGAGTTAGCTTCTCTTGGTAAGTTTATTTTATCAGAGAAACAGGTTCGAAAAGTTCTTAGGAGTCTTCCTAAGGATAGATGGATGGCTAAGGTCACTGCTTTAAAAGAAACAAAAGACTTCATTAAGTTCAACTTGGAACAGCTTGTTCGATCACTTATGACTCATGAGCTTCACCTTGATACTGAGTATGGTGAAAGCTCTAAGTCAAAATCCATTGCCCTCAAAGCAGATGATGAAGATGACTCTAACTCAGAAGAAGAGGAAGCATCACTCATGGTCCGAAAATTTCAAAAAATGTATAGGAACATGAAGAATGGAAACTTTAAAGGTAAAACTAAAAGGTTTTCTAACAAAGCTACTTGTCATAAATGTGGTAGTACAGATCACTTCATCAAGCAGTGTCCACTTTGGGAAAATGATAAGACCAAAGAAAGGAACAAGGAACGCTTCGCTAAAAGGAACAAGGAAATTAAAGCACCTTTCTCTAAAGCGAACGTTCGAAAGGCTATGATAGCTGCTTGGGGAGATTCAGAGACATAAGAGGAAGAAGCACAACAAACTGAAGATATTGCAAATCTTTGCCTCATGGCAAACACTGACGAAAAAGAAGATGAAGAAAATGTTGAGGTAAGCCAACATGGACTTGAATCAGACTTAGATGGCAAAACTAGGCCTGAAATTTATGATCTTCTTTATGATGCAATTCTTGAATGTAGAGATGAACGTGAAAAACAAGAACAAACTGAACAAGCTGTTAAAGTTTGTAAAGAACATATAGAATGGCTTAAGAAAATGAGAACGGATGTTGAAACTAGGTTAACTTTGATTTATTTGATAAAAATTTAAAAATCAAGGAATCATATGAGAGTGTGAAAAATGAAAATTATCTAATCAATTTAGAAATTTCACACTTAAAGGAATTTGTCCCTGTTCTAAGTTCCTTTGATATTAGATCAACCCCTTTGAAAGGTTACAAATCTGAGATCGAAAATTTGAATAAAGAGAAAAATATTTTAAAGGAACAGATTAGTAATCTCAAGAAAGAACTAGTTGTTGCAAGGAATAGAGGCAAAGTGATGGCTGTTCCTAAATGAATTGAGAGACCGCAAACCAAAAGAAAAGAAGGTCTTGGTTTTGAAAACTACAAGAAAAGGAACAAGAATAAGAAATATGTTGACCTACCTAGTGATAAAATTTGCATGTACTGTGGTAAGATAGGTCATTACATAAATCAATGTAAACTAAGAACTGGAATGATTGGAAAAAATGTGAAGATGAGTAACATGAAATGGGTTGCCAAATCAAATACTAGTCAAGAACAGGAACCCACGAAACAAGGGGTTCCTACAACTAACAACTAGTTGATTTTTGCAGGTTGGAGTGAGGGGGAACAACACTTGGTATCTTGATAGTGGTTGTTCTAAGCATATGACGGGAGACAAATCTAAGTTTCTCTCACTCTCAACCTATGAAGGTGGAAGTGTGACTTTTGGTGACAATAAGAAAGGTAACATAGTTGCCATGGGAAAGGTTGGTAAGTCACCATCACATTCCATTGATAATGTATTGTTAGTTGAAGGTTTAAAGCATAATCTGTTAAGTATTTCCCAATTCTGTGACAAGGGAAATGTCGTTAAGTTTAATAGTGACAATGTTTGATCGTTAACATTAACTCTAAGAATGTCATCTTGGAAGGAACAAGGAAAGGGAACACATATATTGTGGATCTTGATCTTGTTCCTAAAAACAATTTGACATGCCTTAGTGTTATTGAAGATGATCCACTCTTATGGCATAAGCGTCTAGGACATGCTAGCTTTTCATTACTTGACAAACTTCGATCAAAAGATCTTGTTTTGGGATTACCATCTATAAAATTTCATGTTGATCAAGTTTGTGATGCATGTGCCAAAGGAAAGCATATTAGATCCTCTTTCAAATCTAAAACTATTGTGAGCACCACAAAACCTTTAGAATTAATTCATATGGATTTGTGTGGCCCTATGAGAATTCAAAGTAGAAGTGGAAAGAGGTATGTGGTAGTTATTGTTGATGACTACTCTAGGTATACTTGGGTTATTTTTCTCTCTAATAAGGATGAGACTTATGATGAGTTCCTTATCTTTGCTAAAAGAGTTCAAAATTTGAGTGGTCACAAATTAATGCATATTAGATCCGATCATGGTAAAGAATTTGAAAATTATAAATTTGATGACTTAGCAGAAACCATGGCCTAGATCATAATTTTTCAGCCCCTAGGACACCACAACAAAATGGGGTTGTAGAAAGGAAAAATAGAACTTTGGAAGAAATAGCTAGGACCATGCTAATTGCTAGTGAACTTCCAAGGAACTTTTGGGCAGAGGCTGTTAATACTGCTTGCATAATAAATCGTGCGATGATGAGACCTATCATTAACAAAACTCCTTATGAACTTTATTTTGGAAAGAAACCCAATATTGCTCATTTCAGAACATTTGGTTGTAAATGTTTTGTTCATAACAATGGGAAAGATAATTTTGGAAAATTTGATGCTAGGAGTGATGAAGCAATATTCTTAGGATATTCATCACATAGTAAGGCTTATAGAGTTTACAATAAAAGAACTATGTGTGTTGAACAAAGTGTCCACATAATCTTTGATGAATCTGACAATTTTAATCCAAGCAAACAGGTTAATGACTTTGAGATTGGCTTGGTACGACCAAATGAGAAAGATGCAGATTCAATTGAGGAAGAAGAACTAAAAAAGGAAAGGAACGAAGTAGAAGAAAACATTTATAACAATGATGTTCCTGTTCCTCAAGATGATGGAGCTCTTCCTGTTCCTACTAAGGATGAAAATGTTGAAGGAACTAATTCAACAATTGCTGAAAGAGGAACAACTGAACAAAGCTCCTCATCCTCTCATGAAACTCAAGAGGAACAACCTGTTCCTATACACTAGTGGAAAAAACATCAAGTGCTCCGGTTAAAAACCGTACAAGTGCTCCGTATTTGACCCGTAGCAGACGCCATACGAGCACTTGAGCATTTATCAAGTGCTCCGGTTTTCAACCGGAGCACTTGAGCACTTAGGATCACAAGTGCTCCGGTTGTATTAAAAACCGAAGCACTTGTGAATTTTATATGCTCAATACAAGTCAAGTGCTTCGGTTGATAAGGGAAAACCGGAGTACTTGGTTTCACAAGTGCTCCGGTTTTCCCACAAAACCGAAGCACTTGAGCCTTTTAAAAAAAAAAAAATTTAAAACCTGCTACCCTTGCTTACCAGCAGCATGGGTAACAAGTCTTAAAAACCAGAACTAAAGTAGTAGAGCAGCAATATATAGTGGTTTAAAGTCAAAGAAGGGCAAGCAAACATGATTTTACTTCACCACATAGCAAAAATATCAGCATATTACTTAAAATTATGTCTGAATCTCTCCCTAAACTAACTGTCTAACATCATAAACTAAAAAAGGAATAGTTCTCTAAAATTAAGCCCAAAGTATCACTTATGGACTACACTTGTCGAATTGCGGCAGGCGGGGAGCTGGTGCTGCCAGTGAGCTTCTACTGGTGCTACCGGTGAGCTGCTCTAGTGCTGCCAGCATATGGGTTGCAGGTGCTGCCATCAAATATTCGATTAGGTTCAAGATCAAATCCCAACTTCCTAATAAGAAAAGTAGAATAGTCATTTTAAGATAATCCACAATAGAAGGATGCAATCACATTAAAGTTTATTTCCTTTGCCCAAGTAAAAAATTCAAAGTTAAAGTGAACCGAGTAACTAATAATAATTACAGTTTAGGACCCACAAAACACATTCTTAGATTAGATAAAATTCGATGGTTAAGATTCAATCAAGGAGCAATCTGTCACATGTCAGCTATGAACAGGCCCACACGCACGGTTTTTCTTTAGAGGATACAGATGTATGATCAAAATGCTACCATAAATAGAGTATTATTCTACACTTCTAGGCAAACGCAGCAAATTAACTTATTCCAATCCACTCAAATATATCTTGCTCTATCCTTGGCTTTAAAGTTGCATGGCGTATTCTTTACCAAAGTTAACCAAAAAAAGTGATACTAAAAATGAACCAAATTAACTTTATCTCAGATTGTGGAGCAGGCTGTGATTACAGTGATAAAAGAACTGGGCTAGCATGGATTTCAGACAGTGGAATTCTGTCATGGAGAAACAGTATATGTTCAGAACACAAATGATGAATGGGAACCATAATCGGTAGCATACAAACATGTCTGGAAATGATTTATTGTTTTTGTTTCCAACACTAAAGTCTTGTAACAAACGTACTCTCAATGTAAATATACATGTTTTATTTATGTGCCCACCCTGTTTCAAAGTCCTCATCTCACATACAATAGATTAAATGAACTAACCTGAGAACTAAGAATATGCCTGAAATCCAACCATAGCTTTCAGCCAATCAAAAAGGTCCAAGTCATTGGTTTTCTGCCGGTGTTGCTCAAATGCAGGTGGCCACGTCAGGCCACAGGTGTTCCACAACGCAGAGATAGCAGCATTAACCTGGTAAATGGAAATCAATAGATTAAATTCGCAGAATGGAGATAGACAGTGGACAGAAAGATTCCTCTCGATAGAGAATGACTCTTTGAGTTTTAATTAATAAGTAGGAAAATCTGATTGTGGGATGCAAAATTCACCTTTTCTTTCCATTGATCGTAAATAGTTACTTAGTCCTGCTCCCCCTCACCCAAAAAAAAAAAGGTACTACTATTCATGACTGGAAGAGCACACTGAGTGGATGTAAAAAATAGTCATGTGAAACACACTAGGGAAAATAAGTAGTTTCTTGCAAAATTACAAGTATCCTATTATATAATGACTACTTTATAATGGAAGAAAGCCATCAATCCACTAGCATACTTTCCAGATGCCAAAGATAGAATGAAGTGGGAACACAAAATCCAACTTTGTTATATGAGGTAGATGGCCCATGATTAGAGAAAACTCGAAGATCATCAAGTGAATTTATCCCCAAGTAGTAAATGCATGTTCTAATAATTCATGTGCATAGAATGAGCAACATCTCATTTTCAGCTATGTTTTCCTCTGAGATAATGATAACCCTAAGGCAAGATTTGTATCAGATCAGATTTCAGACACTGTTATAAAAGCTTTATTATTCAAGATAGTATAGTATTGTAAAGAAGATATTATACTTTTATCTTTAAATCAACTTTTCTCTCGATATAACTTCCTATAGTAATTAATTATTAGACCTATATTGTGCACTCTGTGAAGTTAAGTAATCAGACTAATAAAAAATGCTCAATAATTACACAACCAAGGAGGACCTAGTGTTAGAACTTAGAATTCCAACCTTCCTTTACTTGTCTTTTCCTTAGTTTAAGCTTTCCAGTATATTTGTTTTATGTTTCTAGCCTTATGTTTAAGTTTCTAGGCCATCATATGTTAGTGTGTTACCATAGAAAGTGTGCTAAAAAAATTCCTGGACACAGTAAGGAAGATGCTTACCCATTTTAGCAGCAGAAGAGCATATCTCTTCTTTTATAACAGCTGGCAATGAAGTTGATATACTAGGCAGTTCCAATTCTTCGCTAAGCTTGTCCTCTATGCATTCCTAAGAACAGCTAATGCCTTTTCAAGGTATAGACCCATTGCAGATTCACCAGAGAGCATCAATGAATCAGATTGTAATTACTATCTTTTGGAAGAAAAATGGAAGCTCAAATAAAAGGGGTAAAAGCTTATACATTACATGTACCCAGCTACCAAAAAGATCAAAAAATAAAAACAAAGAATCTTTTAAAAGCTTGAAGACCTGATTCTGGAATGTCATACCCACCTCTCCTTTGATTATCTTTTGGCTGCAGCGTTTGCATGTAGCACGAGAAGTTTGGGACACTTCAATACCATATGCTGCAGGAGCACGAGTAGCAGCAACAACGTCAATAGCCACTCCATTACCATCTATATATTTTCTTATTTTCTGCTGATCGTCCCACCTAAGTGATTCAACGCCTTCTATTTCATCAATGCTGAAAAAGAAAGAACGCCAAACTCAATCACAACCTCAGCGATCCCCATAAAAGCAATACAAAATTATGTCAAATACAGCCATTTCTTTTCCATATAACTAACTGTAAAAGCACTTACGATTTTATTTGATTTGCTTTCTATATTATGCAGGTGGCATGATGCCACGTCTGGTGAAGAAAATAGTCAACTTAGAGCATCTTTTTATAAACAAGAAGGAAAAGAAACAAGCTTAATGAAGTCAGCAGACCTCTGAAAGAAAAACACTCAAAAAAAAATAACCACCTACATGAACAACATGTGATGTAACAACATTAAAATATATATCTAGTTGAAGGTGGTTTTCAACCAGCAATGTGGCACATAAAACTCATATTTCACATCAATAAGAAGCTGCCATTTAGAAAGCAGATGAAAGAGTATAGTGCTTGAGATTAAGCACTCTTGATGACAGTTGAAATGGATAGAATCACACTCAGTAAAATAAGCACGTGTCATCAAAGAAGTCCTAATGACACAAGCAAAAAGGCAAAACTTCACACAACATTGATTTGTTAGCTCACCAGGTTCTAGAGTCCAGAGAACAACAAACTAGGAAAATGAATATATGACGCAAAATAGTGACTTCAATAACAAGAACAACACAGGAAATCTCTTGTCCATTAAAAAAGAAACCCTAAAGGCTAAAATGATTCTATAATTCTATTTAGGAATGCAAAATTTGAAGAAAACGACAAATATTGAATAGAAATTCAATACTAAACGCCCATGAGAAAAAGTTCGAAAGTCACTTGAGGCAAAATCGAAAGATCTACAAAAAATTAGGGTTCTATGACTGATAATTAGAGCGAAAATTTCGGGTTTGAATCGATGGGGCTTCTTCACACCGTCGGTAGGTTCCCAGATACACTAGAGAACAGAAGGCGGGTTTTGAGATGATGGCGACCGTACGTTAGAGAAGGAGGCCGGTTTTGATTCACTACTCCGTTGATACACTATAAATTATTGATATATTAGAAATTGCAGATCAAAAATGCGAATATGACGAAGAAAAAGTATAAAGATATGCAACATTCACATTGCGCGTATTTATATCAGTCCTTATATATGTTTGATTGCCTTTTATCTTAATTTTAAGAAGGTCCAAGGGTATTACAACATGATGGCATGACTATATATAAACTATACTACATAGAATATCTCATAATCAACTACATTCTTTTGATTACTTGTTTAATCTACTTATCTATGCACATCCTAAACTACTTGGTATCTAGTGGATCAAATTTGAACTGCATAAAATTAACACATTACTTCAAGCTTCTTATTTTTCTCTATTCTCAATTTCTCATCCCTTTTTACACCTATTTCTATTATTTCTCAAAACCATTATGTCATTACTTTATTTATGTTGTTCTTTCAAGAAAGGGAAAGAACAGATAGAATTAGGAGTAAGATAAGAGGTTTATAGTAATGCATTAAGACACAAAATGAAATGAAATCCAACAAAACATGAAAATAAATTATGTTTGCGTGAAGGTTTTTTTATTTTCATATCAATTCGTCAAAGATCTTCCATTTTCTATTAATATTCCTAAAAGTCGTATTCATTAACTGTCGAAATCTAAATTTGCATAATCAACTGACATTATCTCGAAACACACTAAATATACTACATTATGCACAGATCTGCTATCAATTCAAACTATCAAAAAAACAGAACCAAGCAAAACACAATCAGATCCACAACCAATCGAATCACACCGAATCAAATTATAATCAAATTCAACCACACAAACAACCTACAAAACCGCAATCCAAATAAGTCACTGAAAAAACGTATGATGCAGACAAAATCAATCTATATTAAACTGAGAAACAAGCGTCATTACATCATAAGTTCATCACCAACAAAACTGTATGATCCAGATAATAATTTCAGCTAAAATTCTTGAAAATTAACAACAAATTCATAATATTATCAAAAACGAATCCAGAATTGAAAAAATGACGAAATCAACGAAAAGAGAGAAATTCAATGGAGTGAAAAATACCTTCGAAACGTTCCTCGAAGAAGACTTTAGCAGATGCGATAGCGAAAAGAGAGAGAAAGCTAGGGTTTCGCCCCCGATTCTCCATTGTTAACTCTATTACAAATTATTCATAATTTTTATTCACGAGTGATGGAGGAGAGACAAGGAGACAAAAACTAAATTAAAGAGGGAAGACATTGCAGATTCACCTGCCACCGTGAGAGAAGGAGAAGAGCATGCTGGTTGTGTCTATCACTCCATCATCAAGGAGTCGTTGCGGTCATCCGCCGTGACGTCATCTGCTCTCGCATTAGGGTTTTGAGTTGGGTCTTGGGAATGGAGAGGACGGGGTGTGAATGACAGATACGAGAGTGACGAGGGAATTGGAGATGAGAGGAGAGTAAATGCGGGTGCAAGACTGGGAGGGAGGGAGTTTTAGGGCCAATAGAACACTTAAGTGCTCCGATTTTCGGCCCAATCGGAGCACTTGAGATCCTTTTTTTTTTCAAAAAAGAAACGAAGACCATGTGCTCCGTTTTCAAGCTCAACCCAAGCACTTGATAAGTAGCACAAGCATTTTTTTCCACTAGTGATAAGAGAGTTTCAACCAAAACCTTGGAGACATCAAAAATCACATCCAGTGGAACTCATAATAAGTGACATATCCAAAGGTATGCAAACTAGATCTTAGTTAAGGAATTTTTGTGCATTTCATGCATTCTTATCAATGATAGAACCAAGAAATCATGAAGAAGCCCTAACTGATTCGGATTGGATCACTGCTATGCAAGCTGAATTAAATGAGTTCGAAAGAAACAAGGTATGGCATCTAGTTCCATATTCTAAACAACAAAAAGTTATTGGCTTAAAATGGGTGTTTAGAAATAAACTAGATGAGTATGGAACAATTGTAAGGAACAAAGCTAGGCTTGTAGTAAAAGGTTATAATCAACAAGAAGTGTAACACCCCAGAATTTCAAAGCGGAAAAAGAAAGAAATAATAATAGTATTAATAGGACGATGGCGGAAACATCGTCTTCTGGGAATGTCACTACTACAAGAAATGCGTTTAAATAACTAAGTGATAAAAACAAACATAAGTAAGTACTATAAGTAAATTAATTACTTAGATTAAAATCAAAATGAGAAAACTATCTCAAACTAAAGAGAAGTCTAGAACTAAAACCCCTAATAGATTATTTCTCGCATCTCAACCCGAGCCCAAAATCAAAGAAAATCCTCATCAACAAAACCTGCAAAATATACAACAAATATCCACAATCAGTGGGGAGTAACTAGCAGTTCTCCCAGAACAAAAGAAATCAAAGCATGATTCAGACATAGATTAATAAGAAAGGAAAGAATAAAGTCAAGTCAACAACAATATGCATCCACTTCCATATAACTCACAAATAACGCAAATGAATAATAAATAGCAAGTGAATTGGATAAAAATAAATAAATTATCTCAAGAGTACTTTTATAAAAATGAAATATAGGTAAAACAAGTTATTGAGTCAGAAACCGAACGCTAGTGAATCGCAATTCACTTCCTAAGGTTTGTCAGATCGCAATCTCCAGGTCAGTCTATGGGCTTACGTTCCCCACTGCCTGTGTCTAAGAATGGCCAAACTCCCGATGCAGGGTAGAACACGCAGAACTCCCTGACCTCTCGGACGACAACAATTAACCCAGGTGTACCCCTAGTTCGCAAACCAGGTGGTTGGCATGTTCTTCACCGGGGACTACATCTATCCCACCGGATGTTCTTATCTCAAAAAAAAAATCATAATTCATAAATATCATCAAAGTATCATTCAGTTCAAAAATATTCGTCAAAATGGATGCCACCCGGCCTTATACCCATAATTCATCAAAAGTAATTTTTCAAAAATCTTCAAAGTAGTAACTTACAAATTTACAACAAATATCTCCAACCACAATACTTTAAACATCACTAAGCATCAACAATGATAGTGAAATAGTTTTTACAGCACTAACAACATCAATCAAAAATGAATCACCAATTAACTCCAAGGCTTATTAAATAAATGAATAGTACACAATTAATCATTTTTACATAAATCAAACATAAACATAATGATACCAATAATACTTACAGCAACCTACTAAACACCAGCATCCAAGAACATAAAAGATCACAAATTATTTCTGATTAACAAGCTCTCAAATAATTTAAAAGAGTATCCTCAATTTCACAACAAAAACACAATAATAATTATTAAACTAATAAGTTCCAGCAGTAAAATCACACAAAAATTATCATATGACCCTAATGGCTCTACTGACATGGTAAAAATTTTATTTATAATTTCAGACTCCAAAAGTAATTTTAAAAGTTAATATACAGATTACTCAATAAAGCCAATATAATAACTAAAAATATAAATACACGCCCAAGAATTACCAAAAATTTACACAACATGCATAAACTCACGGAAATACATATTATACAAATAAATGAATTTTTTGGCTCCCAAAAATTATTTTCATGATTTATATACTGACAGAAACGAAATTGCAAAAACAGATATATCAATTAAATAAACCAGTCCACAGTAGGCAAAAATTATTATAAGGCATGGAATATATACTACGCATATAACATGATCTAAGAAAAATAATTTCAGCAATTTTAACATCCGTTTAATAATTATTACGCAATTTAGCCAAAAACGCACAAAACACCAATTAAATCAAATAAATACCAAAAATCATACGAAAATTATTTTTCTCTTTACAGTAATTGCACAGCATGAATCAAGTATATTCATGTTAAATTTCGTCAAGAATTTCATTCAAAAAGTATTTTAAATAATTCCTAGCGTAATAATCTAATACCGAATAATACCCTAATCACTATGGTTCTAAGATAACTACTAGTTACCTGGAACGTCGGGAGGAGAGCTGAGTCTAAAGAGATAGTTAAGAGCTATGCATACAATCCAATTCCTCTTCTAACCCCAAGGCACAACGAACGAGAATTGAAGCAACCAGTCACTAGGCATTTTCTTCTTGAACGTTGATAAATCTCATGTCACACTACTCTGT
Organism: Beta lomatogona; assembly: GCA_947646795.1. Taxonomy (NCBI): domain Eukaryota; kingdom Viridiplantae; phylum Streptophyta; class Magnoliopsida; order Caryophyllales; family Amaranthaceae; genus Beta; species Beta lomatogona. Next base: position 573,870 of record CANSNZ010001069.1, read on the forward strand.
TCCCACCATGATTCCTGGTGATCAAAAGCTCAGATTCTATATCTCTCCGGTCAGAGTATAGAACAAGATGTTATAAACGTTTTGTCCAAATTTGAAGACGATCCAACGGTTAGATCTCCGGCTACAGTTATTTTCGTGAAGGTGTGACAGGAAAAACCGGGTTGAACCTTTCTATTCTTTTCCTCTTCCTTTTCTCTCTTTATTTTCTTGAAAACGGTGGGGGTTAAATGCAAATGATGCTGAAGCTCTTTTAATAAAAATCAGAATTTTATGGCAAGGAAAAATGAAGGGTTTAGGAGAATGATTAGGAGGGTTATGGGGGTTACAATTTACCAAGAGTCACCAATTAAAAGAAATGAAATAAAAGAGGAGAAACTTCTTCCTTCTCCCTCCCCATAGCCGGCTGTCCAAGCCCAAGTACACCAAGAAGATTTCGGCCCAAGCCATCAAAGGTCCATGCATCAAAAGTCCGTCACGCGATAAATCGATAAATTCCTAAATCGCGCCTAAACTTTGAACATACTTATTAATGAAAATAACTCTAATAAATTATATTATAAATATAAATATAATAAACACATTAGCATGCCACATGCGATGCAACATTTCATCACCCAAGTCGGTCCAACAACGTTACAAAAATGCTACGCGACAAAACAGCATCCTAAACGCCTAAACAAATAACGAAATTAATATAACCTTTAAAATAAATAACTAACAACTTAAAATAAATATATATATAAATATATCACAACATATAAATATATATACACATTTTCACAACACGTTCCAAAATAATCTAAATAATAAATTTTTTATTTTTACGAAAAATATCATTTTAATGTAAACAAACACCAAAAATAAAGAGTGAAAATTACGGGGTGTTACAAGAAGGAATTGACTATGAAGAAACATTTGCTCCTGTTGCTAGACTTGAAGCCATTAGAATACTAATTGCATTTGCTGCTTATATGGGATTTAAACTATATCAAATGGATGTTAAGTGTGCATATCTAAATGGCTATTTAAATGAAGATGTATATGTTGAACAACCCCCTGGATTTGAAAGCAGTGATCTCCCAAACCATGTATACAAGCTTGACAAGGCTCTTTATGGGTTAAAGCAAGCGCCTAGGTCATGGTATGAAAGATTATCAAAGTTCCTTTTAGAAAACAAATTTAAAAGAGGAAAGGTGGATAAAACTTTGTTTCTAAAATCGAAAGGAACTGACATACTACTTGTTCAAATATATGTTGATGATAGTATTTTCGGAGCAACAAATGAAATATTGTGCAAAGAATTCTCAAATCTCATGAGTAATGAATTTGAGATGAGTATGATGGGTGAGTTAAATTTCTTTCTTGGGTTACAAATAAAGCAAACTGAAAAAGGAATAATTATTCACCAACAAAAATACATAAAGGAACTGCTAAAGAAATATGGCCTTGAAAATTCAAAGATAAATCACACTCTTATGGGAACTTCAACTATATTAGATGAAGATTCCATAGGAACAAGTGTTGATCAAACAAAATATAGAGGCATGATTGGTTCACTTTTGTATCTGACTGCTAGTCGTCCAGACATAGCTTTTAGTGTTGGTTTGTGTGCTAGATTTCAAGCTAATCCCAAGGAGTCTCATCTAACTGCCGTGAAGAGAATTCTTAGATATCTTAAAGGAACAGATGATCTTGGATTTTTCTATCCAAGAAGTGATACATTTGAGTTAAGTGGATATGTTGGTGCTGATTATGCTGGGGATCTTGTAAATAGGAAAAGTACCTCAGGTATGGTTCAATTTCTTAGTCATAGTTTAGTTTCTTGGAGCACCAAGAAACAAAACACAATTGCTTTATCCACTGCTGAAGCAGAATATGTAGTTGCTGCTGCATGTTGCTCTCAAATGCTTTGGATAAAACAACAACTTTTTGACTGTGGAATAATCTTTAATTGTGTTCCTATTTATTGTGATAATACTAGTGCCATTAGTATTTCAAAAGATCTAGTGCATCATTCAAGAGTTAAGCATATACATATCAGACATCACTTTTTAAAAGAAAATGTGGAAAAAGATTTGATTAAACTTGAGTTTTGTCAAACTGAAAATCAGATTGCTGATATACTAACTAAGCCTCTACAAAGAGATAGATATGAAAAATTACGGCTTGAGTTAGGTTTGATAAAACTTAAGTAATTGTTCATATTCCAATCCCTCATGTCTGAATTGATTTGTCTTACTCTATGTGATATTAAGTGACTGTGACTAATTGCCTAAGACCATTGCAAATTCAGATGTTAAAAAAACATGTACATGGATTAAAAGGAATAAAGCAACTCACAAATGTCACATAATGCTCCTCTTATTGTTCCTAAGTTAAAGAAACATGCATGATATGAAGAATGTTGACATTTAGCATAAGTTGTTCCTATAGCACAAGTTCCTTAGAATTTATTTTCTTTCCATAAATTAAAAAAGTCCATAAAAATCAAAAATCCGAAAATCCCAAAAATTTAGGAATCATAGTTAATCAAGTCATGATTCCCTTTTATCTTTTCTCCTATTTTTATCTTTTATTTTTGTTTTTATCCTTTTATTTTTACGCGTGTAACTCCTCATTTACTGTTACATGCATCTTCTTCTTTCTTCCATCTCAAACCGTGTTCCATAAACGCTTCAAATTCACCATTATTCATCTCCTTCACACCTCTTTGCACGACATAAAACCTCAAATTCTCTTCACCAAATGGCAAAAACCTCACTCGATTCACCATTTCCAAAAGCAAAAACTCCCAAAACGTCTCAAATGGAAAACCCTTCTTCTCCATCCAAAACCCTAGAAATCGAACAATCTCAAGAAACAACAATGGCGGTAGAAGAGCAAAAATTGGAGTCACCTAGGAGAAGTGTGAGAAGAAGAAAACTAATTGGGAAAGATGATGAAGAAGAATCCCCGGAACTAGTTGATGGGGAAGAAGAAGCTACACCTGTTCCTTCCAAAGGAACTGCTGCTTCTTCCTCCAAGAAAAGAGTGGAAAGAAGTGATTCAAGGTATGTCTTAGGATTTTGTGTTGATTTGGAGTAGGCCAAGAAAGTTAGATTCAATGAATTAACCGACATACAAAAGGAACAGGGTGTGGAATACCTTTTTGAAACCGAATTTAACAATGCCTTAGTTCCTTTAGCTATGGATGAATTTTGTGCAAACTTCATCAACACTGATGGAGTGTGTACTACAGACGTTAGGGGGAAGAAAATGAAATTTTCCCAATAAACTTTAGCAAAAATATGGGAAGTTCCTTGCAAAGGAACTGATCTGTATTTTTTAAGAGGAAAGGAACTGTCGCCTTTCCCAATTTCTCTCAAGATGAAATTGTTGAATCTTTTGGGGGAACTGCTGGCCAAAACAAAATAAATCACAATCTTCTCTCTCCTGTCCACAAAATTTTGTTTAATTTTGTTTGGAGAGCACTCATTCCTCGAACTGAAAAGAAGAATGAGGTGGGTCTCTTAGATATGTGTTACATGTTTTGCCTTGACTACCACATTTCCTTCTCTCTTTATCCAACATCTAACTCATTGCATTGAAAATCATTGTGTTGTTGGCTATGGTGCATTGATCACCTCTCTTCTTTCTCACTTTAAAGTGAAGACTACTGGTTGGCCTACCTTGGGAATAAAGCATGAAAATATTCTCAATGAAAAGACTTTGTATGGGTTAGACCTCTCTGTCCAAGAGGGAGTGCTAACTCAAGGGAGGATTGCTACTAGTTCCTCTCACAAGAGAAAACTGCCCAAGGCAATGAAAGAGGAACCAGTGGACGTCATACTAGAGGAACAAGTTCCTGTCCCCACAGAACCAAAGGAACAGAATCCCAAGAGGCGCAAAACTGTTGCCAAAAAGCCTTCTCCTCCTGTTCCTAAAAGAGTGAGACAAAGCACTAGATTGAAAATTGCTAAAACTGTCCCTGTTCCTTCAAATAAGGACTCCTTTAGTCATATCTGATGCAGAGTAACAGGATCACAACTCACCTAAGGAACCAACTCTTCCATCCTCATCAAAAATACCAGTAACCCTCACCACTATTCCTTCCATCTCTCCCTCATCCTTCTCCCTTCCTTCCAGCTTTGAACAGTTGAAGGTTGAGATGAACGAACCAAATCATTTCTCCTCTACATCTACTGACCTTCGACCACAACCACCTTTTCTTCCTTCCATTTACACCACCACCTCACCTTCTGTTTCTCTCCCAGGAACAGCAGGTCCTTCACAAGAAAACACCCCAGTTCCTCCACCTAAACCATCTTCTGTCTATGGTTCTAAGGGAAAGGAACAAGTTCCTTCAGATGAGTTTGGTTGGGTTAATGAAGTGTGTCTCACTGCTCAACATATGATTAAGTTTTACAATCATCTTCACTGGACTTTAGATGCTAAAACTGATAAAATGATGGGTTTCATGAAAGTCCTTAGTGATACCGTGATTGAACAACAAAAGAACATGGAGATGATGGCCCAAGCCATTAACAATTTGAAGTAGTAACTTGATGGGCAACATGGAGAGGTGATGAAGAAGTTGGAAGAAGTGGTTGAGGAAGAAGTCGTCGAGGAACACCATTCCCCTGCTTCCCTTCCAAATGTCTAGTTCTTGTTTCTCTTATAGGAACAAGAATTCTTAGCTTTTGTTTCTTTTCTGTTCTCCTTTTCTCTTTTGTACTTTAATGGAACAAGTGCTATGAATAGATAACTTTTGCTATATTTGTCTTTGTTTATGATTTGTGTGCATAATTTCTTACTTGGAATGGCTAGTATTATGTGATTGATGTTTGAGCAAGTCTAACCTTTGCAATTCCTAACTTAACCATTTTTGGTGCTTGTAAATGGTCTCAAGGTCTTGTACATATCAGTCTTCCCAAAATCACCAAGCGTTTGATCTTTTTGACGATGACAAAGGGGGAAAAGATAAAGGAACAAACTAAATTAACTAAGTTGAAAAATGAAAAAAAAAAAATTAAAAACATGAACTTTAAATCCTTAATCTGCCTTAATTACATAATAGAAATTATTATTTTATCTTTTTCATTCTCTTATGTTATTTGTTGTTTTCCTTAGTTTGTAACTTTGTTGTCATCATCAAAAAGGGGGAAATTGTTGAACCCTAGTTTTGATGATGACAAAGGAACAAAGATGCAAACTAAATATTGGACTAACAAGTTGTTTAAGTGAGTGAATTTCAAGGTATCAATGAAAGGAATAAAGAGAATACTAAGTCAAGGAAGACATCAAGTTTGGATTTTAAAGACTAATAAAGATGTTTCATAATTTGGTACTGGAGCAGCATTGGAGCAAGAAGACTAAAGCGAGGCTTTTTGTTTCTAGTTCCATTGTAAAGGAACGAGTAAGAATGGTAAGGAACTATGGCAACTTAGAATGAGAATGAGCGTTTGTTCCTTTGAAAGGAACAGACGCACTGGCACTGAACTAATAAGTTAAAGGAACTAACTATTAAAAGGAACGAGACTTAGGATGAAGCATTATAACGGTTCATTTATGTCAGTTGAGTAAATTATGCCTAGATTCTAGGTAACCGTTTTATTTAAGGAAAAATCTGATTTTAAGGAAAATCTTTTTAAGGAAAAGATTTTATTTTTCTAAAGAAAATAAAAATCTTTTTCGGTTTTTTTGAAAATATTTTAAGATAATATTTTTTGTAAAAGGATTTTATTTCGGTTTTAATAATTAAATTTTTTTTTTTAAATAAATCAGATTTTCGAATTAATGCTTTAAGTGGTTGCTAAAATTAAGGGAGCAGTAACATAATTATCTCCCACGTTTAACAGTGATCATGGAGATCATGGGTTGAATTAAGGAACGTGTTCCTCCGGATAAGGAACATCATAGGATAATGGTTTTACCACTAACACATGTTTTAATCCCACGTTCTAAGTTATTACCACTATAAATACTAATATCTAATTAAGTTCCGATTTGTGTCTGACCAAGTGAATTAGTGAGTTTAACTAAGTAAAGTGTCAGTGCCTTCATTCTCTTATAAAAGCCATTTGTTCTTTGCCTTCTTACTCTAATTCCACTAAGCTTATTTGATCAATTGTATTTTGGTTTTTGGGGTAAGGGGACTTTGAGTGAAGTTCTGTAAGAGAGAAACTTTGAGTAAAGCGAGTTAAAGTGAGAAAACTTCAAGTGAAGTTGAGAGGAACAGTTGTTCAGGAACTTGAGTTTAGGAACTAAAGGTGTGGCCCGTGAGTAGAAGTAGGTTGTAACAAAGTTGTTTGGCCTAATTAGTGAATGAGTTGAGTTTAAAATCCCTAGTGGTCGAGGTTGTTTCTTCTTGTTGGGCCCAAGAAGTTTTTCCTCGTAAAAATCCCTTGTGTTCCTTTAGCTTGTTTCTTTGTTTAAGTTTAAAATTCCGCAAAAAGTTACGTTTATTTCTACACATACAATTCACCCCCCTCTTGTATTGTTCCTAGTGAAATAACAAGTTTAGAACTCTATTGAGAAATAACATTCAAATGCTACACCTAAAAGCTTAGATTTGAAAGTATTTATCAATAATGGACCAAAGCGAGACTTAGTACATAGTGGGAATTAAGCTCTATTGGATAAACTTAGTAATGTGTTTTGAAACAAGTAAGGGTATTTACTGTGTTAAAACAAGAAGGACCTTTAAAAGGACTTTCAACCCATATGTATGAGTGTAAGTAACTGTTTTAACTAAGTATAAAGCAAGGCACATACTAAGTTAAACATGAATGACTCTTGGATGAGACTTTCAACTATATCATAGTGCAAACATTTTGGCAAGACTCAGTCTATTTTGAGAACTGGATGAGCTAAAAGTTACATAGATGGAAATAAATTCAACATTGGTATGCAATTAAATCCATCATGTATGCTACGATATGGAGTTACCACAATGACTTGTAAAATGCTTAGAGCAATACAAGTACAATGTACCAATCATATATAATCTAAATGAAAGATCATTAGATTACAATTGAGAGCATCAGAAGTACTTGGATAAGTTTTAGGATGAGCTCTTGATACTTGAAAACAAACATAAATTTAAAGTATTGATGCTAAAAGCACAACCTTAGCATGGATTAGATCATGTATGGCGTCCATACAAAGCATGAGCATAGAGGGGTCATGGCTTGGGAATGGTTACATGGACTTGTATCCATGTGTAAAGTGCGGAAATTTAAGGTCAATTTCCATGATCACAAATAGTTATGTATCACTATATCATTGTGAGCCGTTGGAGTAACATCCAAAGCATAGCATCATTAGGAAATCTACAATTATAGAAGTTGAGTGAATTAAATGTCTAAGTAGCAATAAAGGAAGCTATTGCCTTAGAAGCAATAAAAGGAATTGTTTATATTGGATAGTTCATGGTTGACCTTTGTGTTCAAACGTTGCTAGCCCAACGGTCCCAAATTGTGGAAGACAAGTGGGAGCCATCGCTTAAGCAATAAAACCTAGATCACATGTAATCCAAAAAATACACTCAGAATATATCATCTTATTATGAAAGGTATTCGATAATGATGATGATGGAGATTTGCAAAGTAATGGTAACTAGACCTGTGCAATAAAGTGAAACATAACATTCACGAATTGGATAAAAGAAATCAAGCATATTAGATATGGTGTGATTTCTGTAAATGTTTTTCATGAGTTGTACTCTTAAAATATTTGGAAAATCGTTTATCATAAAGTGAAACACATAAAAGTTTCATAGTGGAATAATTTTAATTATTATTATTCCATGATCATTTAATTATGGTTTAGAATTAAATGATAAGTCCATTCGATTTGACAATATTCAAAATAGGTTATCAAGACAATGTCTTGGATAAAGAAACACCTATTAAGTTAACATTGAATGTCATATCGAAAATATCCCTAATCCAGGTCATTTGAAGGATGGACGACTAATGACCAATAAAGATTAGTGTGTAGTACTACCTCCGTTTCTATTTAATAGTTACACTTTGCTTTTCATTAGAACCAAGGCAAAATGGGTAAAGTAGGAGAGAGAAGTTGCATAAAGTTAAAATTTGGCATCAACAAGTACAAATCAACAATAAAAAATTATAGGAGAGATAAAGTTTTAGCATGTGGGTAACTTTTGTGGGACCACATGGGGGGACCAATAGTGGGAATGATCATTGATATTTTACCTTATATAGAAAAAGCAAGAATGTAACCATTAAAAAGGAACGGTCTAAAAAGGAAAGTGTAACTATTAAATAGAAACGGAGGTAGTATGATTTATAGCGATGTTTCTTACGCTAGAAGGACATGAATGTCATAAATCATTTGCACGGGTATATGTTTAGAACTATAATTGATTGACCTATGAGAATACTTTAAGAGATTTAAAAATGTCATAAGTATTTATCTCATTAAAGTTGTTGGTACCTTTTCCTCATACATGAGTATTTTAAGTTTACTTGTTTGAGAACTAGTTTGTTTTGATGTTGTCAAACGTCAACCTTAAAAGGGGATTATAAAGGCAACACTCGGGCAACTATGTCTCATGGTAAGTGAAGCTTAGTAATACAAGAATGGAAATGTCCTCCCATTTTAGGATGGGATATATGTCTTTGTTATTAACAAGGCCTCTCGAAGAGGAAGACTTTTAAAATGCATGGTCGTGCTAAGATGGATTATGTATAATCATTTGTACTCGACAGTCGAACTCAGGAATTTGAGGAACACTTCTGGACGCAATAAGGATGATGATGAATCTTACCTTATAGTTCAAGAAGAGGCATTAAGTGACATAGGAAAGGGCAATACACAAAACGCACACTTGTCTGGAAGGACAAGTGGGAGATTGATGGAATAGTGCCCTTCGAACAAGTGTATTATTCCAATAGATGGTTTAGAATTAATTACGGAGATAATTATTCAGTGAAGTCAAGTGATCGAAATGCCTAGCTGGAGGCCGCTTTTGATCAGTGAGAATAATACAATTAATCTCACAGCTTGCTCTTGACAGAACATATCGGGTCACACCCAAGTGCGAAATCAAACCGCAAGACGGATTAAAACCGAAAGGTTCAAATACGTCTATAAATATAGTTTAGATCAAAACCTTAGTTTTTGGGCTTGGAAGCGTAAAAACAAGTGTTAAGTGTTAAGCCAATCCGAAGGATTGGTTAACGAGGAAAATAAATCAAGTGAAATGTCGTGCTAGGCCCAAAGGCCTAGTACGGGCCTTGCAGCACCATGAGGGTGGGTGCGAGGCAAAACCACAAGCCCGTGCAAGGCCGCAAGCAGCCAACAGCACAAGGCCTAGCAGCGTGCTGGCCTGTGCGTGCTGGGCTGGCTGGCAGCACCTTGCTGGCTCGCATCTGCCTTGCCTTGGGGCACAAGGCGCGCAGCCATGCCTTGTTGCCCAAAGAGGCGGGCAGTCGGCCTTGTTGCCCAAGGCAAGGTGGTCCTTTTTATGTGGTGGCGCCACTTGTCACTTGATTGTCCAAAAATTCATTAATGTATTTTATATTTAATTAAGTAGGTGATTTTTCCCACTTTAGGGTTTTACACTTTAAGAGGTTGCCTCATTATAAATACCCATAGGATGGTCATGAAATGATGAAGATGATAATCTTTGCCTCTTAAAAGTAAGAACCCTAGATCTAAACACAAAACATTGAGAGATCATCGTGTTCTAAGCTAACACACTCGAGGCGGGTTTGATTGCGTAGGTGGACTTTCGTTAGAGGAATTGCAAAGTACGGTTCTTTACTCTGTTCTTCGTATCAAACACGCTACAAAGGTATAATCTTTAGTATGTATTATTATTTGTTGAGTTGAATCATATGAATTATACATGGATCCGGGCATGGTTTTGTTTCCGCATACTAATTAGATTAGTATAAAACCCAATAGGCACAACGTGCCAACTCCTAGTTTTAGGAAAATCTTCCTTAAACTGGTTTTTGGTTGTTTTAAGGTAATTTGATATATGTTAAGTGCTAATAACGGCTAATTAAGTATTTCATAATAGGTTTAGAATGATGACTAGGGTTTTTTGATAGTTTGGGCTTAGGATTAATTAATGGAAGGGCCAAATTATGGTTTGGGCTCATCATCAATTAAGGGATTGACTTTAATTAATGGATTGGGCTAAGAAATGGATAAATGGATGGATTTATGAAGGGAAAATGAATGGGATAAAGAGAAATGTTCGCGTAATTCATCATCCCGCTACGCTACTCGACCGATATGATTGTGAAAGGTTATTTATCACCGGGTTTGGGTCGGGGAGACACAATTAGGTGTCTACAGAAGCCCCCACTTTGACTGATTTTGCAGAAACGTAAGTTTCGAAAACGATATTCAAAGTATGCCGAAAGGGACGGAGAATGATTTATAATGTTCTGTGATTTTAAATTACTCTGTCAACGCCGAAACCTGCAAAAAAGCGTTAGTTCCGCAGATAAAAATATGTACCTGGAATCTGTGTTCATTTGTCTCTTAACAACAAGAACGCAAGGCGTGTTCACGCGTCTCTGAACATCCGGAGCTTAAAAAAGAAATGTGTCCACACGTCTCTGAACATCGGAAGCTTAAAAAGAAATGTGTCCACGCGTATTTCAACATCGGGAGCTTAAAAAGAAATGTGTCCACGCGTCTCTGAACATCGGGAGCTTAAAAAGAAATGTGTCCACACGTCTTTGAACATAGGGAGCTTAAAAAAGAAAATGTTATCCAACTCGTTAGGCCGTGGCATCCGACCAACCAAAACATCAATTTTGGTCAACTTAACTATGAAAATTAAAAAAAAAAATCAAAAATTAATCCATGAATTGTATTTCATATATTACTACGACTTTAACATCTTAATTTAGTAAATTAATTGTAAAAATATAAAAATTAATTTTATATTAATTTTTATTTTTATAGTAGTCATCCTTAAAATGACTACTAATTTTTTTTGGCTAATTTTAGATTTATATTTTAATGTCAAAATTAATTATAAATTGTTTATAAAATCCATTTATTAATTTTGAAATAATTTTTGAATTTTTTTATAATTTTCATAATCAATTTATGAAATTCTGTTTTACTATTACTGAAATTTAAAAAATTAGTAAATTAATTATGAAAATATAAAAAATAAAAAATGAATTTTAAAAATAAGAAAAATCATTTTTTAATTAATTTTGATATAAAAAATAAATAAATAAATAATCAGCCAATAAAAAATTAGTATAGTGATAGTCATTTTAAGGATGATTACCATAGAATTTTCACTACATAATAGCCGTCAAGAGCAGCCTTAGTTATCAGATCAGTAAGACGATTACTGTTGGGAACTTCTTTTGATAAGCTTCAAATTCTGTAGGAGGAGCAACCTAATCAAAAGCTATATTTTGTACAAGTACTATTCAACTATGGTACTAATCTTACACTTGAAATAATGGATCTTTTACCAAAATAGCTAATCTAACAAAAGTATTTACCAAAATGGCTATTTTAAAATTTTAATTCCAAAACTAGCTAAATTATTGATTTGAAAGGAAAATTATCTATTTCTTTCTTTTCCTTTGAACCGGTTTGGTTCAGTTTTGTGAGTTTAATTGTTTTTATCTTGAATTGGGTTTTAATTTATTTTATAAAATTCTCTTAGAAGCTCATTACTATCTTGTGGTTCTACTGGGATTGCGTACCAAATTTACACAAAGAATATCCTACCTTGGGGTTAAATTCGAAGATTATCAATATGGCTAGAAATTTGAAAAATCATTTTTTAAGGCTAGTGTTTTTAAAAGAGTTGTATTTTTTATTTTTTATTTGTTAATTGGAAGTTTGGAACAATTTTTTGGGTGATTTTTCTTTTGTAACTTAAAAAATTGAAAATTGTTGCAAATATAATATGTTGAACGTTATTTTTCAAATTAATGGGATATTTAAAACTATAGATTTAGAATTTTCCACATTAATTCCAAAAAAACAAAATTAAAAAAAAGTAAATCCAAATAAATGAGCGAAATATTTTCAAATAATGGAAAATAAAGAAATAGGTTTTAAGTCAATAATTTAGCTAGTTTTGGAATTAAAATTTATAAATATCCATTTTGGTAAATACTTTTGTTAAATTAGCCATTTTGGTAAAAGCTCCTGAAATAACTTTCCATTTCGATCTCCTCTTAGAAGGGACAGTGGAAAATTGAAAGTGATTACTTGTGTATGATAATGCAAATATGCAATATTAGTGTTATCGTTGAATTCATTGCGATGTTGAGGTTGTAAGAAAATTCAGGAGCTAAATTAATAGTTGGAGGCTTAATGGATGTTTTGGTCAAAGATTGTATGTAGATAGCTAGTGAAAACTAAAGAGTTGGATTATTTTTTTTGAAATAAATGATGGATAAATCACTACTTAGGACTTGTTCTCTTCACTTGAAATAAGGTGATTTTGTTTAAATATTTTAAAATCTAGTCTGGTTTATATATTTCTTGTCTAACTTGAACGTTTATGGTTTGGCCAGTCTAATCTGATATGAATTTGTTTGATCAGGTCTAGACATCTAGTGTGGTCTGATTTTTTTTTTTTTTATTGTCTAACAAGTTTAATTTGACCTACTTTGAATTTTTCTAATCTAGTATAAATATTTCCAATCTAGGCTGATTATTTTTATACGATATGATCTGAATAAAAATCTAAAATAAGTTTCAGATATAAATTGAAGAGAAAAATTCCTTAATTCTTAGAAGATGAAAGGATTTAATTTGCAATTTTGCATTATATTGTATATTTATGTATAGTAGTTTTGAGGCAAGGCTAGGTAAATTGGATCAAAGTACTTAGTGGAATTTATTTACATTACACTGGTTTAGTTAGCGGTTTAGCCTAGATGTTAGACCCATTTTTTTTTTTTTTTTTTTGACTTTAAGGGTCCATACTCCATAGCCAATTCTCAATGGATTATGGACTGAATAAAGGACTTATATATATAAGCCCATTGGCCCATATTCACAAAAGGATAGAAGTGAACAAAGCCCAAAGAGCAAAGTCAACTAACCATGGGAAGAGAAATCCAGCTAGATAATTTGAAAAAGAAGAAAACAATTGAGATGATCATCACAAGGAAAAAGTCTGTAGTTCTTAGCATTCTAAGCTTAGCAACCTAGATTAGTTTACCGATATCAATAGTACTAGTATGTTTTGATCTCTTGAAGAAATTAATTATTTTAATCATTGAGGTAATCTTTCCTCCTTAAATTTAATTCAATCGATTACGTGTATGTTTCTGTAAAAAACTTCCTACTTGTATTGTATTCTAGTTTGAATAATCATTTGTATTTGTCTTTATAATTCTTGTTGTCTCCATAATCCCAAATTACTCGTACACTAGAAACAAAGAAAAATATTTATATTTAATTCAAAAGTCTGTAGTTTATAAGGGTTTACCCCTAAGATACTCTTTTCCATCACAAAAAATATCATTGACTAGTTTGCATTTTTGTACTAACAGTGGAGAATTACAACTCTCATAAGAGGTATAAATATAACTACAGAATATGTAAGTAGTATTTAATCTCATGTACCAAGGACCCTTGGTTCCAATGGTATGGCTTTCTATCTCCACATGGGAGACCAAGGTTTGAATTTTGGTGGAAGCAAAATTTCAATATTGTTGGGAATATGGGGGGTTTGGGGCTTGTTGAGCCTCTGGGTGAGTGGCCCTATGCGAGGGCAACTCAGAGGAAATTCATCTTACCACGGGTTTCCGAAAGGGGGCCAAAAAAAATTGATCTCGTGTACTCCGTATCGAGTATCGACAACCATTGAAGATTTGACCAACTACTAAAAAATTACGTACTTCCACATCGCAATTTACTATTCTTCTTGGATACGATGGCCCTTAAACTGTTAATTCATGGTTCCACTTATTCTTTTCTCCCAATTTGGATTATGGTAGTTTCTAAATCACGAAGCCCACAACATCCGAGTAAAAGAGAGTTTGATGGGCCTGATGGGCCATAGACTGTTGATTTGGAATGGTCAGCAATCAAGAGTTAGGATTTTCGGTTTAAAAAGCCTTTCGTTAAACCTTATTTTCTATTTAAATAGTAATCCTTCCTCTGATTTTTTAATATTGTACCCTATAGGTTGGGCACACTTTTTTGATAGTGGAAAAAAGGGAGAGAGAGAGAAAAGTAAAAATACAAGATTACTCATATGATGTAGAGATAAATGTTGATGTATATCCTACTAAATAACACATGTAAGTGTCCCACATTGATAAAAGTTGAGAGAGTTAAACACTTTGGCTAAGGGGCTAATCCTCCTATTGCCATATAGTTTTGGGATGGAACCTCCTTTGCTTTTGTAAAATAGACTCTCTCTCTTGTTACGGACTTATGGGTGTGGCCCAAACCCGTAATTAACAATAAACTAAAGAATCAAGTGTTAAAAGTAAGGGTGTATTGGGTACATGCAGTGTAAACATAGATATTTTGTTTTTTAAAATGGATATCGTGCAATATTTGTGAAACTTCCTTAAAAGGCAAGTGGTGCAATATTTTAAAAACGGAGGAAGTAATAACATTGATCCTTTTTTTTATGTGGGATTTTCAGTGGCAAGCCAGTAATTTCAAACAGGGGAACAAATGGACATTGCATAATTTGACAAAAAAATTGAAAGAAAAGTACTTGACACATAATTGACATATATAGTTAGATAGTTATGTAATGATTTAGAGGTGGTATAGACGTATACTAATACACTAATACAAATCTAGGGCATTATCTGATATAAAAAACTAGTTTAAATCTTATAGAGTACTCCGTATTAAGTAGGGGTGTTTAAAAATATCCGTATCAAGGAAGACCCTTCTAATGCCAAATAAAATCAATATCGGGTCGAGCAAAAATAATTAACTAAAATTGTAAAAAAACGCATGCCCAAACCCGCCCCAAAAAATAAAATAAAAATTAGGGGCCGAGCCGGGCCCAACCTATTATCGGGCCGAAAAAATTTGTCCAAACCCGCCCAAATTCGGGCTGAATCGGGCCGAGCTGCCCATGATCAGGTCTAATTCACACATGTGAAGACAAGTATTTGTGAATTATGCATCAATGGCTTCAACTATTCCAAGTAAAATAACTACTCACACATCATAATAAATTGCAAAACTAAAGATATTAACAATTAATAACATGAAATCTAACACTAATTTAATATAAACAAGTAGTAAAAGTAGATAAGATACATAAATAAGTAACTAAAGCAACAAAGTAATAGAGAGATTAAGAAATTATTACTGATATTGCAAGGAGTGTTCAAATCTTCCTTCCTTCAATTCTTCAATAATCCAAGGTTTTAACAAGTTTCTTCCACTCTATCCATCTTCTCCCTCTGAAAGCCCTAACCTAAGATAAAACTAAACTGAGAAGATGGATTGTGCTCTTCGAAATAAATTTTGTACAATAGGTTTCTTTGTTATATATAGGAAACATGGAGAAAAAGCCTAGTAAAAATAAACCAGCACAAACGTGCTACACCTGAGCAGTTGTTTCTACTTCACTAAAAAAGATTAGAATGGATGTGCGGCATTTTCTGGTAGAAACAACTTCATTTCGGAAGGCCATAACTTTCTTTTTACTTGTAAAAAAATGACATATGACTAATTAATTATTAATGACATTCTTCTTCCTGTAAAAAAAAAAGATATGCCATGTCAAATAAATTGACATTTATTTAAAACTACCAATAATTAGGGATGTCGATAGAGCAGGATCGAAGCGGAGAATGATACTTCAATGCCCATCACTGCCTAAAAATCTCATACCCAACTTTGGCCCATCGCCCACTTAAATATGCATACACGCCCTATACCCACTCCATACTCAGCCCACACTTATTTATTTATACATTTTTAACCAAAAAAATTATTAATACAGTACTACATACTACTTAAGTATCTAACAATAACAATTAGACATATGTGTCACTACTATACATTCATACAGTCATACTCTACAACCGTCGTAATTCCCCTAATTATACTCCATAATTGAATAATTGATTAACTTAGATTTACATAAGTTATTTTTGGGTTGATAAAAAGCGAAGCGAGCGGTGATGGGGTTGGGCGAGTGGGTATAAGGTAGGGTCTTGTCTAAAATACATATTCAACCTATCACTTTTGACGTGAATAATGTTTATCCACATTATTGTCTTATCACCCGTCAAACCTCCCTCCATCCCCACCCTTGGGCAGGAATAAAGCGAGTTTATATGGAGGATGATTCTACCATGGTCTTTTTTTCAAAAAAGACCATTGAAACAAATCAATGTGAGCCACATGTTTTTGTTAGTGGACCCCTTTTGCCATTTATTTTCCCTTTTTTTTAATTGCCAAAACTTATTTCTTTTTATTTCTTTTCATTTTGTTTATTTACCAAAAATCATGAAATTAATTTCTGAAAATCATGAAAAAAATTTAAAAAAAATTTAAAAAATCCGAAATTTTTTTTTTTGGCTTCCAAACAGTAATTTAGTTATGGGAAAATTTTTTGGAGCCAAATTTTTTTTTACCCATTTTCTCTCTCCTCCTTGTTCTTCATGTTCTTCACCAAATCCACCATTGTCAACCGAAATTCTCCCAAATTCGACTCATTCTTCCACCTTCACCCTCAATTTCGACCCTATCTTCCATCTTGTTCCTCCATTTCGACCCACTCTTCACCTCCATTTCGCCCCAAAAACCTTCACCTCCATTGTTGAACTCTTCACCCCAAAAACCTTCACCTCCATGGATTTCGATCTAAACTCTTCACCCGTCGATGAAATGGATGTAAGTTTACTTGAATATTTTGTATATAGTAACGAATTAATGATTTTCTATCTACATTTGTGTGTTTGATTAAGATTAATCTTGCAAATTTGGAAAAATTTTCCCAAAAATATCTAGGGTTTTAAGGAAAAAAATGACGGTATTGGTGACTAAATTTCTCTAAATCAACGCACTTCACAGTTTTATGCGACAATTTGTTGTTACATTTGAGTAATTCATACTTTAGTTTAGCTATGATGCAAAAAAAATTCTGGTTTTTCGCGACCTCCATGCGAGGTTGAGGTGGTTTTTAGTCTAAGATATTGGAGTTGTTTGGTGATTACTAAGGATATTTTGGACATGACCATACTTAAAGATGTTTTGGTAATTACTAAACATATTTTGGACATAATCAAAAATAAATTTAAGGTTTGTAAGATAATGGCAATAAATCAATGCACTTCACACTTTTATTGGGTTACATTTGTTGCATAGATCATACTTTAGTTTAGCAATTAGATGAAACAAATTTGTAGCATTTTAGGGACCTCCATTGCAGTGGAATGTCACTTGTTTTTTGTGCAAGTTAGTGCAGGGTATAGGTAATTACTAAATATATATTTTGGTCATGACCTAACATAACCACTATATATATTAGATAATCACCTAATTAAATTAGGATATTACCAAAAGTCTTAGGTCATTACCTAAACCATTTTATGGCATTACCTAAAATAATAATTGTCTTGAGCAATGACCTCAAATCATGTGACTATAACATTAAGATGTAGGTTACTAATAACCTAATCCATGAGATTTTATGTGGTTTATAAGATAAGATTGCATCGGGGTTAAACATTGCATTTTTTTCCTTTTTCTTTTGCTTTCAAATGATTGAATTGAATGACTTTCGTGATATGAAAGGTTCATCGATAGAATGTTTATGTGAACAGCGGATTGAAATGGTCAAACAATATCTCAAAAGATTTCTCTCCATTGTAGTGGAATGTCACTTGTTTTTTGTGCAAGTTATTGCAGGGTATAGGTAATTACTAAAGATATATTGGCCATGACCTAACATAACCACTATATGTGTTAGGTAATCACCGAATTGAATTCAAATGATGATATGAAAGGCTCATTGATTGAAATATTTTTGTTAACAGTGGATTGGAATAGTAGAAGAATCTCTAAAAAGAATCCTCTCAAAGATGGATGCTATATTCTCAAATGTGGTGCACATGGAGGTTGCATTAGAGAAGGTAATCTCAACCATACCTCCAGAAGATGAAGAAAAGGCACGTGAGAAGGATGGGAATGATGTTGATACCAACAATGTATCACAAGGTAATGATGGGAGAATGGAAAAAGACGAAATCTTTAACGATGTCCGAACTGTCCCCACTCAACCGAAAACACACAGAGATAAGATGTGTTCTCCGTTTCTATCTCCCATACGTAGTGTTACGCTTAAATGTGCAAAGCGTAAGTTGGATATTGACAATGATGACGAGACTTTGTGCCTAGTGTGCAAGTTAGATCATCATTTAGCATGAAGGAAATTCGCTTTGTTCATCCCGAACCTATCTTTGGTTTGGAAACTCTTTGGGACATGCCAATAGAGAAGTTGACGCCAAAAAAGACCACCAAAAAAGCCATGACTGAAAAAGAAGAAGATGGTGTAGCAAGTGATTTGGACACACCTTCAAAGGAGGTTACTCCGAAGAAGAGCACCAAAAAAGTAAATGTCACAAAAACACCCCCGAATGCCAAAAAGACCACTCAGACGAAAAAAAGTTCAGGAAAAAAAACACCCCTCGAGGTGGATGAAGAAAAGTTAATGAGCAGCGTATGAATAGTATTTTTTTAATTGGTTCTTATTTTATCCATACACATAATTTTTTGGTAATGACCAAATTTGTATTTGGTCATTACCATATGTTTATATGCTAGTATTTGTTATTGGATTTGCTGAATGTGTGATGGGTTATATGACCCCCAAAGTTTTCAGGCCATAGTTGTAACAAGTAAACAAATTTTGATTGATTTGGTAATGACCAAAATTTTGAAGCCATTATTTTCGTGTATCGTGAATGCGTGAAGGGTTATATGACCCAAAGTATTTGAAGCCGGAGTTGTAACAAGTAAACAAATGAGTTGGATACTCTTAATTAAGGTCATGTTTTTATGTCCGAGTTGTGTTTGGTATTTGTCTTTTATTTTAATTTGGAATATTACTAACATTAACGCGTTGAAGGTAATGGATGTCATCGATGTATGTTTACTACCTTAAGTTGATGTTATTTTATTTGTTATTTGTCTCCATTATGGTAGGCAAAAAGATCAGGACCGGAAAAGGTTAAGATATCCGAAGAAGGTGGGAGTGACACCGAAGAATCATCGGTATAAAATTAATTTTTCTCATATCTGCCTATTTATTTTATTAGTATGCAAACTAATATAATCCAACAAACCATGCCTCGAATTGTAGGAAAATGCTAAAGAGAAAGCGGTTGGGCAACAACTTAAATTATTTAATAAGGCCCTTAACAATGGCATGTCCAAGACGAATGAAGATTTTGTCTATCCGTCATTTACGCCACAAAAAAGTGGTAGGCCGCTTCAATTTTTCGAAGAGTACTTACCCTCTTTGGACCCGATTGAAAGAAATATTTGTAAAAACATATTGAAAGGGCCGTCAAATGAAACTATTTACCGGCCACAACAGTCTTTGAGTTTTCTTTCTGCCTATGAATGTTTTTGCGTATACCCAGATCATTGGCTAAGCACTCAGGTACATATGGTCATCCTATTTTTTTGTTTCCTTTTACACAAGTTTGGGGATCTTGTGGTCTGACAGTGTTTGATGATCACCCAAACATGTTGTGGTAAATACCTAAACCTATTCAGAACACAAAATGGTGTCCTGATATTGTTTGGTAATTACAAATGATGGTTTGAGTATTACCCAAATTATTTGGGTCACATGGCAGTTTTGTTTGACATGAGTTTGGGTAATGACTTCAGTCTTAAGGTAATGACCCAAAATTATTTTGGTCATTATCTAACACTGTCAAAACACCAGTTTAACATGTCAAAAGGTTTTGGCAATTAGTCTGATACTTATTAGTGTTGGTTTTCAACAGTTCCTTGATGTGTATATGTATGACTTACAACTGACCCGGATTGAGGAAAAAAGCCAAAAATTAATACTTCCAAGTATATTCATGGTGAGGTGATCGACGAAATTTTAAGGTTATTATAGAATTATTAGTATCGACAAAATTTATATTTTGTAGGCTGTTCTGTTACAAAAAGATGAACGGACTGGGTTTAATGGTTGTAACAAGACCCTTTTAGACACCTTTGCTGCTTGGTTAAATTTTTATCTCCCAACTGACTTAAGTAGTATTGAAGAGGTTTGTAGTAAACATTACTATGTGTGTTTCTTTACGTGGTTTCATTTGAGTTTTACTAAACGTTGCTTGTGACTTGTTTATAGGTGTATATTCCTTTGCTTGATGTGAAGCATGAGCATTGGTTCTTGACGATCGTTGACTTACGTAAGAAAAAGGTGTACATTATGGATTCTCTTTCCAAATCGAACCATCGGCTTGTGACAGTCATGGACATGGTACTCAAAATTTGTACTTATTACAGTTCCGGTAATTACCAAAGCAAGACAGAGCCCTAGCAATGTGTGGTAACAGTTGTTTTTCCCTATTTTCTTTTGCATCAGATGACTGCAACTTCGGAAAGGCTTGAAGGTCACCGTTTGGCGCCCTTGTTCGTGGACATGAAAGATTTCACTTACGAATATCCACCATGTACACGACAACCGAATGCGTGCGTAATACAAAATTTTGAACTCTCTTATCTTTCACATTGTATATAAGATAGACTTGTGGACTTGTTCTTTTTGTAGCCATGATTGTGGAATGTACGTGATTAAGTACATCCACTGCAGTGATGTGAACGTCATTCCAACCATTTTTTACACTGTACGCATTGTAAATGTATATATTTGACTTTGTTGCATGATCTTATTATAGTAACTTCTGTAACTTTCTGTGCAGACAAAAACAATGTGTGTCGAATGTTTACGCGCTATAGCCATAATTCTGAGAAGCAAACATAACAAAATTGATATAGATCGATATTGTCGCTCAAAGTACGTTGGCAATGCCCGTAAAAAAACAGTTCATATGTAAAAGTTTAGGTAATCACCTCACTAGTGTATGGTTATTACCTAAACTTTTGATGTTACACGGTGTCAATTTTTTGTGTAAATAGGCCTTTGTTGTACTTTTGTAATTGGAGTTGGTTTACTTTTGTATGTATACATATGCCAATGTCCTTTAGTAGATCGAATTAAATAGTTCATATGTAAAAGTTTAGGTAATTACCTCACTTGATATGGTCATTGCCTAAACTTTTGATGCTACACTGTCAATTTTGTGTAAATAGGCCTAATTAAATTGTTTTAATGTAAAAGATTTAGGTAACTACCAAATTTGACTATTGTCATAAGCGAAACATTGTATGCTACGCTTTGTCCTTTTATGTTTAATTATTGAATACCTTCTCCTTTTATTATTATATGATGTTTGGAAATTACCAAAAATGTGTTGGGCATTACTAAACATATTAAGTGGAGGGTGTTCTCCTAATCACAATCCATTCCCATTACTCATCAAAGCAATCCTATGGGGATTGGTCAATCATGCCACTGAGTCCATTAGGACCAATACCTCACCAAACCCCATTGACTTGAGTTTTGGGCCCCCATCGTCCCTCCTTGTACTAAAAAGCATAAATTAACCCTAGATCATAAACTTTTAGGTAATTACCAAACATTTTATAAAGATTACTAAAGTACTAACTGAATGATGTTTTCAAAATGACAATCATTTATTATTACTCATCAAAGCAATCTTATGGGGATTGGTCAAACATGCCACTGAGTCCATTAGGACCAATACCTCACCTAACCCCACTGACTAGAGTTTTGGGCCCCCAATGTACCTCCTTGTACAAATAAGCCCAAATTAACCCCAATCCTATGTTTTAAGGTAATTACCAAATATGTTATGAAGACTACCAAACTACTAAGTAGATGATGTTCTCTCAATGACAATCATTTATCATTACTCATCAAAGCAATCCTATGGGGATTGGACAATCATGCCACTGAGTCCATTAGGCCCAATACCTCACCAAACCCCATTGACTTGAGTTTTGGGCCCTCATTGTCCCTCCTTTTACTAAAAAGCCCAAATTAACAATAGATCATATGCTTTTAGGTAATTACCAAATATGTTTTGGGTATTACTAGACCTATCCTATGATAATCTTTTATCATTACTCAACAGAGCAACCCTATGGGGATTGGACAATCATGCCACTGAGTCTATTAGGCCCAATACCTCACCAAACCCCATTGACTTGAGTTTTGGGCCCTCATTATCCCTCATTTTACTAAAAAGCCCAAATAAACAATAGATCATATGCTTTTAGGTAATTACCAAATATGTTTTGGGTATTACTAGACCTATCATATGATAATCATTTATCATTACTCAACAGAGCAATCCTATGGGGATTGAACAATCATGCCACTGAGTCCATTAGGCCCAATACCTCACCAAACCCCATTGACTTGAGTTTCGGGCCCCTATTGTCCCTCTTTGTATTAAAAAGCCCAAATTAACTCTAGATCATATGTTTTTAGGTAATTACCAAACATGTTTTGGGTATTACTAAGCCTATCCAATCACAATCCATTCCCATTACTCATCAAAGCAATCTTACGGGGATTGGACAATCATGCCACTGGGTCCACTAGGCCCAATACCTCACCTAACCCCATTGACTTGAGTTTTTGGCCCCCAATGTACCCCCTTGTACAAAGAAGCCCAAATTAACCCCAATCATATGATTTAAAGTAATTACCAAACATGTTATGAAGATTACCAAAGTACTAAGTGGATGATGTTCTCCTAATGACAATCATTTATCATTACTCATCAAAGCAATCCTATAGGGATTGGACAATCATGTCACTTAGTCCATTAGGCTCAATACCTCACCAAACCCCATTGACTTGAGTTTTGAGCCCTCATTGTCCCTCCTTTTACTAAAAAGCCTCAATTAACCCTAGATCATATGCTTTTAGGTAATTACCAAACATGTTTTGGATATTACTAAACCTATCCTATCACAATCCAATCCCATTACACATCAAAGCAATCCTCTAGGGATTGGAAAATCATGCAACTGGGTCCACTAGGCCCAATACCTCACCAAACCCCATTGACTTGAGTTTTTGGCCCCCAATGTAACTCCTTGTACAAAGAAGCCTGAATTAACCCCAATCATATGCTTTAAGGTAATTATCAAACATGTTATGAAGATTACCAAACTACTAAGTGGATGATGTTTTCATAATGACAATCATTTATCATTACTCATCAAAGCAATCCTATGGGGATTGGAAAATCATGCCACTGAGTCCATTAGGCCCAATAACTCACCAAACCCCATTGACTCGAGTTTTGGGCCTCCATTGTCCCTCCTTGTACTAAAAATCCCAAATTAACCCCAATCATATGCTTTAAGGTAATTACCAAATATGTTATGAAAACTACCAAACTACTAAGTGGATGATGTTCTTTAAATGACAATCATTTATCATTACTCAACAGAGCAATCCTTTAGGGATTGGACAATAATGCCACTTATTCCATTAGACCCAATACCTCACCAAACCCCATTGACTTGAGTTTTGGGCCCCTATTGTCCCTCCATGTATTGAAAAGCCCAAATTAACCCTAGATCATATGTTTTTAGATAATTACCAAACATGTTTTGGGTATTACTAAACCTATCCAATCACAATCATTTATCATTACTTATCAAAGAATTCCTATGGGGATTGGACAATCATGCCACTGAGTCCATTATGACCAATACCTCACCAAACCCCATTGGCTTTTGTTTTGGTCCTCCAGTATGTACCAGAAAGCCCAAATTAACCCTAGATCATATGCTTTTAGGTAATTACCAAACCTGTTGTGGGTATTACTAAACCTATCCAATCACAATCATTTATCATTACTCATAAAAGCAATACTATGGGAATTGGACAATCATGCCACTGAGTCTATTAGGACCAATACCTCACCAAAGCCCATTGACTTGAGTTTTGGGCCATCATTATCCCTCATTTTACTAAAAAACCCAAATTAACCCTAGATATGCTTTTACGTAATTACCAAACATGTTTTGGATATTACTAAACCTATCCTATCACAATCCATTCCCATTACTCATCAAAGCAATCCTATGGGGATTGGACAATCATGCCACTGGGTCCACTAGGCCCAATACCTCACCAAACCCGATTGACTTGAGTTTTTGGCCCCCAATGTACCTCCTTGTCGAAAGAAGCCCAAATTAACCCCAATCATATGCTTTAAGGTAATTACCAAACATGTTATGAAGATTACCAAAGTACTAAGTGGATGATGTTCTCCTAATGACAATCATTTATCATTACTCATCAAAGCAATCCTATAGGGATTAGACAATCATGCCACTGAGTCCATTAGGTCCAATATCTCACCAAACCCCATTGACTCGAGTTTTGGGCCCCCATTGTCTCTCCTTGTATTAAAAAGCCCAAATTAACCCTAGATCATTTGCTTTTAGGTAATTACCAAACATGTTTTGGGTATTACTAAACCTATCCAATCACAATCATTTATCATTACTCATCAAAGCAATCCTATGGGAATTGGACAATCATGCCACTTAGTCCATTAGGACCAATACCTCACCAAACCCCATTGACTTGAGTTTTGGGCCCTCATTGTCCCTCCTTTTACCAAAAAGCCCATATCAACAGTAGATCCTATGTTTTTTAGGTAATTACCAAATATGTTTTAGGTATTACTAAACTAATCTAATCACAATCCATTCCCATTAATCATCAAAGCAATCCTATGGGGATTGGACAATCATGCCACTGGGTCCATTAGGCCCAATACCTCACCCAACCCCTTTGACTTGTGTTTTGGGCCCCCAATGTACCTCCTTGTACATAGAAACCCAAATTAACCCCAATCATATGCTTTAAGGTAATTATCAAACATGTTATGAAGATTACCAAAGTACTAAGTGGATGATGTTCTCCTAATGACAATCATTTATCATTACTCATCAAAGCAATCCTATAGGGGTTGGACAATCATGCCACTGAGTCCATTAGGCCCAATACCTCACCAAAACCCATTGACTCGAGTTTTGGGCCCTCATTGTCCCTCCTTGTACTAAAAAGCCCAAATTAACCCTAGATCATATGCTTTTAAGTAATTACCAAACATGTTTTGGCTATTACTAAACGTATCCAATCATAATCATTTATCATTACTCATCAAAGCAATCATATGTGAATTGGACAATCATGCCACTGAGTCCATTAGGACCAATACCTCACTAAACCCCATTGAATTGAGTTTTGGGCCCTCATTGTCCCTCCTTTTACTAAAAAGCCCAAATTAACAATAGATCATATGCTTTTAGGTAATTACCAAATATGTTTTTGGTATTACTAATCCAATTTAATCACAATCTATTCCCATTACTCATCAAAGTAATCCTATGGGAATTGGACAATCATGCCACTGGGTCCATTAGGCCCAATACCTCACCCAACCCCTTTGACTTGTGTTTTGGGCTCCCAATGTACCTCCGTGTACAAAGAAGCCCAAATTAACCCCAATCATATGCTTTAAGGTAATTACCAAAAATGTTATGATGACTACCAAACTATTAAGTGGATGATGTTCTCTCAATGACAATCATTTATCATTACTCAACAGAGCAATCATTTGGGGATTGGACAATCATGCCGCTTATTCCATTAGGCCCCATTATCTCACCAAACCCCATTGACTTGAGTTTTGGGCCCCTATTGTCACTCCTTGTATTAAAAAAGCCCAAATTAACCCTAGATCATATGTTTTTAGGTAATTACCAAACATGTTTTGGGTATTACTAAACCTATCCAATCACAATCATTTATCATTACTCATCAAAGCAATCCTATGAGGGTTTGACAATCATGCCACTGAGTCCATTAGGACCAATACCTCACTAAACCCCATTGGCTTTAGTTTTGGGCCCCATTATCTCTCCTTGTACCAGAAAGCCCAAATTAACCCTAGATCATATGCTTTTAGGTAATTACCAAACATGTTTTGGGTATTACTAAACCTATCCAATCACAATCATTTATCTTTACTCATCAAAGCAATCCTATGGGAATTGGACAATCATGCCACTGAGTCTATTAGGACCAATACCTCACTAAACCCCATTGGCTTGAGTTTTGGGCCCCCATTATCCCTCCTGTTACAAAAAAGCCCAAATTAACCCTACATCATATGCTTTTAGGTAACTACCAAACATGTTTTGTATATTACTATACCTATCCTATCACAATCCATTCCCATTACTCATCAAAGCAATCCTATGGGGATTGGACAATCATGCCAATTGGTCCAATAGGCCCAATACCTCACCAAACCACATTGACTTGAGTTTTTGGCCCCCAATTAGCCTCCTTGTACAAAGAAGCCCAAATTAACCCCAATCATATGCTTTAAGGTAATTACCAAACATGTTATGAAGATTACCAAAGTACTAAGTGGATGATGTTCTTCCAACGACAATCATTTATCATTACTCATCAATGCAATCCAATAGGGATTGGACAATCATGTCACTGAGTCCATTAGGACCAATACCTCACCAAACCCCATTGACTTGAGTTTTGGGCCCTCATTGTCCCTCCTTTTAGTAAAAAGCCCAAATTAACAATAGATCATATGCTTTTAGGTAATTACCAAATATATTTTGGGTATTGCTAAACCTATCATATGATAATTTTTTATCATTACTCAACAGAGCAATCCAATGGGGATTGGACAATCATGCCACTGAGTCCATTAGGACCAATACCTCACCAAACCCCATTGACTTGAGTTTTGGGACCCCATTGTCCCTCATTGTACTAAAAAGCCCAAATTAACCCTAGATCATATGCTTTTAGGTAATTACCAAACATGTTTTGGTTATTACTAAACCTATCCTATCACAATCCATTCCCATTACTCATCACAGTAATCCTCTGGGGATTGGACAATTATGTCACTGGGTTCATTAGGCCCAATACCTCACCAAACCCCATTGACTTGAGGTTTGGGCCCCCAATGTACCTCCTTGTACAAAGAAGCCCAAATTAACCCCAATCATATGCTTTAAGGTAATTACCAAACATGTTTTTAAGATTACCAAACTACTAAGTGGGTGATGTTTTCAAAATGACAGTCATTTATCATTACTCAACAAAGCAATCCTATGGGGATTGGACAATCATGCCACTTGATCCATTAGGCCCAATACCTCACCAAACTCAATTGACTTGAGTTTTGGACCCCCATTGTCCCTCCTTGTACTAAAAAGCCGAAATCAACCCTACATCATATGATTTTAGGTAATTACTAAACATATTAAGGATATTACCAAACCTATCCAATCAGGCTATGGGGATTGGACAATCATGTCACTGGATCCATTAGAACCAATACTTCACCAAACCCCGTTGACTTCAGTTTTAGGCCCCCATTGTCCCTACTTGTACTAAAAAGCCCAAATTAACCTCATATCATATTCTTTTAGGTAATTGCCAAACAAGTTTTGGCCGTGACCAAAACCTACTAAGGCATTCTTATGTTTTACATATTGTGACTTTATAACCATATTTGGCTTATTTGGATTAACTCATTTATAGTATATTCATTAATTTGTACTTAGGATTGTTGATTTGAATTGTTTATTTTCAATACACTTTAGAATTGGAGTTTTTGGGATTTCTCTTAGTTTCTGCAAAGTTTTGGTAATTATCGGAACCCATTTTAGTAATTACCTAAAGTATCGGTTCAGTCATCTTCTTCAACCCTCATTTTCAACCTTTCGATTTTTTCTCTCTCATCTGAAATTCTTCTTCTACTGTTAAAATGGTCATCAATACTCCAAAATGCACAAATCGGTCACAAATCGGCGGTTTTCCAACAGATTACAACAATCAAATTATGTTTTTGTCAAATTCATAATGACCTATAATCTTGATTTTAAATTTGTTCATTTTAAAACTCATACTTTACTTTCCATGGATTTCGGGTGTTCATGGTCTACATAGGATCATCAATTTTTTGTTTGTTAGTTCATCATTTCATGAATTTAGAAAGAGGAAAGTGAAACAAATTTCACGAAAATATTTCCCGAAAATTTTCCCACACAATTTCGATTTTACAACTTTTCATCACAAATTCATGATTTCTTCATGAATTCTTACCATTTGATGGAAAGATAAGGATTGGGGGAAAGAAATCTACTGAAAATTCGACAAGAATTGAAGATCCATGGAATTGAAGATCCATGGAAGAGGGGGTATAGGAGAGGAGAGAGAAAATTTGGGTTAAAAAAAATTTCCCCAAAATTTTTTTTTCGGCCGAAATTATTTTTCGGATTTTTCAGAATTATTTCATTTTTTTTTTATTTTCAAAATTATTTAAAACATTTTCAGAAATTACAATAAATGATTTTGGTATTTGCTTAAAACATTTCAAAGCAAAAAAAGAAAAGGGAAAAGAAAATGAGGTGGGTGGCTCACATTGCTTGTGGCCCCACCATTTCCATGGTCTTTTTTGAAAAAAGACCATTGTAGAATTTTCATTATATGGATTGCCATTTTTCTTAAAAACCACTTCATTTTATTCCCTCCAAGGCCAAACTGTCTGTCTGATGAGGTCACGTCAACTCGAAATGTCTTTGATCCTTTTGGACCACGATTCCCACGTGACTCTGGCCACCTCCTGTCGGACGCCACGTGGACCCCTTACCACATGAATAAATACAACGTAGGACCACCATTAATTCATAAAAGATTAATCAAAATTATTTATCGACTTCGTTCCTAAAAGTTATTTTTATTTTGACTATGCGAATTGGTCAATGTATTATTTTGACCATTAATATCATTAATTGCATATTAGTAAAAGTTATAAGGGTTTTGCTATGATATACCTATGTGTTTTTTAGAATTCTATAATGTACCCCTAATGTTTTTTTATTCTACACTGTACCCCTGTATTTTTTAAGTTTTCTACATAGTACCCTTTGTGTATATTAATGAAAACGGACGTTAAACATTTTTGAATTCCCATCCAAACCTCCCCATCCCATCCACCCCATCCGCCCTCCCCTCCCCTCCCCTCCCCTCCCCTCCCCTCCATTGCCGCAGCCTCCCAACCCCTCCCCCTACCAGCCCCGCACCCCCCGTCTCCTCCACCGCAGCCCCCCCCCCCCCCCCGCCCATTGCCCCCCGTCCTCTCTCCTTCGATTTCCCGCAGCCCCCCACCCCCTAACCTTCGATTTCCCGCAGCCCCTACCCCATCCCCTTCGATTTCCCGTTGCCCTAATCCCCTCTCCCCTTCAATATCCCGCATGCCCCCCAAACCCCCTCCCCTTCGATTTTCAGCAGCCCCTACCCCTCCCCTTGGACTTCCCGTTGCCCCAACCCTCTCCCCTTCGATTTCCCATGCCCCTACCCCCTACCCTTCGATTTCCCGTTGCCCCCCCACCCTCCCCTCGTTGAATCGGGTTGATTTTTATAACAACATTGGTGGTTGCGGCGGTCATAGTGGTTACGGTGGTGGAGAACTAGGCTGGTAGCGGTCATGGTGGTTGCGGGGGTGGAGGGGAGGGGGTGGGGGCTGGGATGGGGGCTGGCAGGTGGGAGGGTTGAGAGAGAAGCCCAGAAATGCAAAGACATAACGGTAAACGTTACGTTCATTTAATGTTGGAGTACTATGTAGAAAACTTAAAAAACACAGGGGTACAGTGTGGAATAAAAAAACATTATGGGTACATTATAGAATTTTAAAAAACACAGGGGTATATCATAGAAAAACCCAAGTTATAACAATTAAATATTACGAGTAATAAATTATAAATTGAGACGAATCAAATAAGACCCAACATGACCATACATCTATTGAAAGTACTCCCTCTGTCTCTAAAATGTTGCTACATTTGCTTTTTCACACAGACCAAGGAAGGAGTGGGGGCCCAGTGTACAGAGAGTGAATTAAGCAAAAGCAAGTGGGTTTTAATCTCTTTGATTAAAGTAATTACATTCACAACAATTACACGGTTCTACAAACAAGATGAATCACAGTATAAAAAAAAGGATTAAAATTAAATTCTGGAAATAAATGAATTCACAACAAAAATACATAGAATTAGGAAAAAGAACAGAATTTTGCAATTAGGAAGAAGAAGAAACCCAGTTCTTAGAACCGTGAATGGGAATACAAAAAAAAAAGGATCTTCATTTCGAAGAAGAAACCCAGATCTTCAATCATCACTCCAAGAATTATTTCAACCTAAAAAAAAGACAGATTTGTTTTATTATAAATATCATAATAAACTCAAATCATTTCAACCCAAAATCATGTTTACTAAAACAACATACAACCTTCAAAGGAAAATCATAGCAAAATTCAAGCAAAAAAAGATAAATAAAATAAAGATCTAAGTTGAGTGGACTCATCTTATTTGGGACATGCAAACCCTAGAAGTCGACAGATGTGACGAACTTTCTGATTATTTTTCACCAACAGTGGGTTGAGCAACCATTATTGTTCATGTTCTTCACGGAGGTCGAAACAGAGGAAGGTATGAAGAGATTGAAACAGAGGAAAAAAATTCAAACGCCACAAAAGTAGGAGAAATTGGGCTTAAAAGAACCACAAGAAAGTCTAGATTATTGTTTTGGTTTTTTTTTTATGGAATTTGAACTAGAATTAACAAGATCTGAAATTCTTTGAAGGTGAGAAGAGAGAGAAAAGGAGTTGCAGAAATAGAAGAGAGAAATCAGAAAATGGGGCGGAGGAAAAGTAATAAGGGGTTAGGATTTGGGTTATGAATATTTTATTAGTAGGTAGAATGAAGACAAAAGTAAGGGTGAAATTGTAAATAAAATGTGGGGACCATATACTAAAAATAGAAATGTAGAGAAATATAGTAACTAAATTGAGACACACTTAAATGGCAAAATGTAGCAACATTTAAAAGACGGAGGGAGTAATTTATAAGATTCTCTCGTCATATCAATAATATTAAGATTCTAAATGAGAAGTACAAAAGGAACGGAAGGAGGGAGGGAGTACTAATGTACTATATCGTCTATATGTTCCTATATCATGCAACTTTGAATCAATAATCTCTTAACATCACTTTGATTAAAAAAAATAACGAAACTCTTAACATCTAACATTCACATACATCATAAAATTTATTTATTTTATTTATACAATTTATTTTCAATAATTATTTTTTGCCGTCATTTTCATTAATTTTGGGACCATCTCCAAAAGTTATCCACAGTAGCCAAGCACCCTCCGCCAGTCCACCCCTCTTGCTTTAAATACCCAACACCCTCTCTTTTCTTTTCCTTAGTTTTGTTTTTCTTTACTTTTTCTTCTGCAAACGAGGAGAATGCACATTCCGAGCTAAAAAGATACGGAGTATACCGTTTGTCAATACATAATTTGATTCTTTACTTTATAATTTTAATTAAATAATACTTTATATCCATAATAAATTGATATGTTGCTTCAAAAAAAAAAAGCAAATTGATACGAAATGCTATAATATTATTAATATATCACATTGTAACGATAAAAAATATTATCAATATATTATTATTATCAATGTATTACACGTGCATAATTAAAATGTCAAAGTAGTGTAACATTTTTTTTTGACACAAAGTAGTGTAAGGCCATGTTCTCATCAACTTATTTTTGTTGAACTGAACTTAATTTTATTGAACTGAACTTAATTTTACTGATTCTCTATTATATTTCTTCTCTAAAATTACTGATTTTTACTGAACTGAACTTATTTTTACTGAATATTATTTTTTTTTAAGTTGAAGAGAACGGGACCTAACACTAAAGAGTTAAGAGTAGGATTATTTGTTATAAATTAGGAGAAATCGTAAAGATCAGAGGAAATTAAAAGAAATAAAAATATTTGGCTAGCCAAGGAAAAAATTTCAACTACAAAGTAGATTGTTCCACATATTTTCTATGAGTTATGGACTTATGGCCTTAATGGGTAGACTCGATCAAAAATAATGGGTTGAACTTTAGTCCAATAAGCTAATGTGTAACAACATTAAAATAGACCAGGTTTTCAGGCGGTTATAGGTCGGGTTTTGGCATACAAATTCATTATAATTTTTAAATGCCCAAACATGCATGCACTATTTTAGATTATTGATAATCAACTCTATCTAGCAGTGGGGAGTAGACATTCGAACAAAACCTACTAAATAGCTATAGCATTCAATGGGATCATGATAAAGGTAAACAAGGAAAAGTAAGAGGAAGAGTGAAGAAGTGTGTCATAAACGAAGAAAATAATGAAAGTGAAATAATTATGTCTGGAAAGGCGATGCGTGGGAGGCAGCCATACCATGAGAATGTTGGTCCTCGCATGTATTTATCTGCTAATAATGAGAGCCACCTCTGAGAAGGACACCGCTGTTTTTTTCATTGAAATTTTTTAAACTAGATTAAATCCGTAAGATGCACATTACTATTATTTTTTTCACTAATATTTTGTACAATTGTTACAATCTACTAGTTTTGAGTTCAGGCGATATCTTGAATGTGTAGGTTGAATGTTGAGATATTTTTTTCGACTCACATGTTAAGGGTCTGTTCTGTTCAACTTATTTTGTCTTATCTTATATTATCTTATCTTATCTTATCTTATAAGATCTTATAAAATCTTATCTTACCTGATCTTATCTTATCTTATAAGATAGTTTATTGTGTGTGTCTAACATCTTATTTATCTTATCTTATCTTATCTTATCTTATTTTATCTTATCTTATTTTATCTGATCTTATCTGATCTTATCTTATCTTATCTTATAAAATCTTATATAAGTTAAAATAAGTTGAACAGAACGGACCCTAATTCGTAACACACAGGCAAAATCTCATATCAGTCATTTAGTTAGGCACAAAATATATAAAAAGGTACATAAGTTATTGTAGGGTAGGCAATTCAAGTCCTACATGAAAAGAATAACGAAGGGAAGAATTCATTGTAAGTGAGAGCACACACTCGTTAGTATGAGGCTTTTTTAGTCTTGAACTCAATAATTGTTTTGTTTCGAAAGGTAAAATATAGTTGTATGGGGCTTTAATATGAAATAGAGGTAATACGAAGTAGGTATATTGACAAATTCATGGTGAGTAAGAATTCTGATCTTAGGAAGTTTCGTTTCCTACAAAATGGAGGAATTTAATTACCTAGGGAGACCTAGGTAAATGAAACTTCCATTGGCAATTTCCACTTACCATGGTTAACCAAACACGATTTAGCATTTCCTAGGAATTTGTTATTTGGATGGAGGACGCAAGAGGGGGGGTTGAATTGTGTAGGAACTAGTGTTCCAAAATTTGTGCGGAATTTAAAACGTATAATGCAATTAAACAAATAAAAGTGCAAGTGAGATTTTTGCGTGGAAACTTCTTGCGCCTAACAAGAAGGAAAACCACGACCACTTATTGCTGCTATTGTTGCGGTGGTATTGCTGCGGTTTTACCCATACGCAGCAATATATCACGACAAAAGAAAAGGTAAACTATAAAATAACCATATTGCTGCGGTTTTTTAATAAAAACCGCAGCAATATGGTTCCAACAGAAACTTTTTCCAAATAGTTGACCATTTGACCAACCATATTGCTGCGTTTTCTAGAGAAAACAGCAGCAATATATTTCCAACGGATTTTTTAAAAAAAACTGGAATATTTTTTTCCAGATCTGGGGCACAGATATTGCTGAGGTTTCTGTCAGAAACCGCAGCAATATGTTTCAAAAAAGTGGAATATTTTTTTCCAGATCTGGGGCACAGATATTGCTGCGGTTTCTGACAGAAACCGCAGCAATATCTTTGCCCCAGATTTGGAAAAAAAAAAACACGGGTTTCTTTTGTTTTGCTTCACTGTTCTCTCGACTCTCTCTCTCTACTCTCACTCTCTCTCTCTCTACTCTCACACTCTCTCACTCTCTTACAATTTCCTGCGAAAAGGTTCCATTTTCTGGCGACAAGGTTTCGGTTTCCGGCGACAAGGGTCACATTACTCGCATTTTTCCGGCGGTTTTCGGCCCTCTTTGGTGCGGTTTTCTCCCCTCTTTGGTGCGGTTTCACTACCACTGACGGGTTTTCTCCCTTCTTTTCCACCGACGGGTTTTCGCCCCACTCCTCTACTCCGTTCATAGCCGCCAGCGCCACCTTCCCCTTGTCATAGAAGGTTAGTTTTTCATTATTTCTTATTAATTTTCAATTTTCTTATTTAATAGTGATTTAATAAAAAATTTGGCTTAAATAGTAGTTAAAAATGCTCAATATAATATATATATGATTAGTTATAAGATTTAAGGATTAAAAACTAATTTTATGATGATTTTGCTTAAGTTTTTGTATGCCCTAGATGTTATACGAGATTGTTTTTGCATAAGTTTGGTGAATTATTTGAAGTGATATGTATAATGGAATTATTTTTTGCAATGCCTTCATATTAATAGACTCACCAATGGGAAGGGGAAGGGAAATCTAAGGCATGGTTTGGTATTTGTTGTTTGGTGATGACTTAAAATCGCTTAAATGCGATTGTTTGTATGTATAATGCGATTGTTTTTGCAATGCCTTCATGTTGATAGACTCACCAATGGGAGGGGAAGGGAAATCTAAGGAATGGTTTGGTATTTGTTGTTTGGTGATGACTTGGAATCGCTTGAATGCGATTGTTTTTATGTACATCATAATGCCTAGATACCCGTTCAAGACTTACTCATTAGGAGTAAGTCTTGAATAGTCCCCGTTTTGGGACTGTTCTTAAACGTCACATCTCACTTAGGTAGTGAATGTGTGTTGATTCTTTGATTCTAAGTGAAATACGGTTAATCATTTCCCTAATTTGTTCTCCGGGTGCATATAAGATAAGCAATTATCTTTATCGTGTACTTGGTGAACTGAAGGGAAATGCTGCCGAATTTTACTTAGAATCAAAGATGATACATGCATTCACTAGTGGGATTGGACGTTTAAGGATGAGTTAGGTTGGAGTGATAAGGACCCAATGGAAGCATGCATTGAATATTAGTTTGTTGTGTTATATTTATGTGAATTTTTTAATTGATACTAATTTTTTATGTATGTATATATGTGTGGGGGTTTTTAGAAATGGATCGAAGTTGGATGTATGGAAAGCGGAATACGTTGGAGTTCGTACAAGGTGTGAATGAGTTTTGTAAACGTGCTGTAGAGCATCAACAACTTACTTGCGAGGATGAGATATATTGTCCATGTGTTGATTGCTATAATGTGAACACGATTTCTGATAATAGGTTAATAAGAGATCATATTATTCGTCGAGGATTTAGAGCTGAGTATTATATTTGGTTATGGCATGGTGAGAAGGGAAAATATACTCAGAATAGGGTTATTGTTGATGATGGCACTAGTAACTCATTAGAGATTGATATGTCGAATGTTGGGGCTGAGAATGAAGTTGTGATTGCAGATCATGTTAGGATTGAAGGTGATGATGTTGTAGGTAATGAAAAAATGACCACGGAGATAATAGTGACACTGAGGATGAAGAGTTTGGTGATGATCGATTAGGTGAGATGTTGGAAGGGGCCCGTGACCATTTTAATGAGCGGCCACGAGTGTTTGACGCGGTTTGTATCGAAGGCTGCTGGGAAACCCCTTTATCCAGGGTGTACAAAATACACTCAATTGAGTGGGGTTTTAACCCTTTTCAACATCAAAGCGAAACATAATTTGACTGATGTAGGCTTCACAGAACTCTTAGAAGCTTTACAAGATATGTTTCCTGAGGGTAATTTATTACCAAAATCCACCTACTATGCCAAAAAATTAATGTGTCCTTTGGGTTTAGAATATGAGCGGATTGATGCATGTCTGAATGATTGCGTGTTGTATCGAAATGAGAATGCGGACCTTTATGAATGCCCGAGGTGTCGTAAGTCCCGCTATAAATTGCCGGATGTGGTTGAGCCTGGGCCGGGCAATACGGGTCCTTCTGCGAAAGTTTTGTGGTATCTTCCAATTGTGCCAAGGTTTAGGAGGCTCTTTTCTATCAAAGAAGATGCAAAAAACCTAAGATGGCATGCTGATCGGAGAAAGAAAGATGGGATGCTTAGGCATCCAACAGATTCTCCTCAATGGAAGGCTATAGATTCCAGATGTCGGGAATTGGGTCAGGATGCTAGGAACTTGAGACTTGCATTGTGTACGGACGGAATGAACCCTTACGGTACTTTGAGTAGTCAACATAGTACTTGGCCTGTTCTGTTAGTGATATACAATCTTCCTCCATGGTTGTGCAAATATATTATGTTGTCTCTCTTAATTTCTGGGCCTAAACAGCCGGGAAATGATATAGACATCTATCTTGCACCTCTCATCGAAGATCTCAAAAAGATGTGGGACGAAGGTGTTATGGTATTTGATGCGTATTCCAATGAAGATTTCAGGCTTCGTGCTATGCTATTCTGTACTATAAATGATTATCCTGGTTATGGCAATTTGTCGGGGTATAAGGTCAAAGGAAAAAAGGCATGTCCCATTTGTGAGAATGGTATGGAGGCTACACATTTGCCACATTGTGGGAAACATGTCTATATCATTAATAGGCAATTCCTACATAATTCTCATCCATATCGAAAGAAAAAAGCACCATTTAACGGGTTAGT
Source organism: Beta lomatogona (assembly GCA_947646795.1). Lineage (NCBI taxonomy): Eukaryota > Viridiplantae > Streptophyta > Magnoliopsida > Caryophyllales > Amaranthaceae > Beta > Beta lomatogona. The sequence goes on from CANSNZ010001069.1 coordinate 610,622, forward strand.
TGAAAATGCTCCAGCTCCTAGACCGTTGACAGGAAAAGAAGTTTATAATCGTGTTAAGGGGATGGGCACAATATTTGGTAAGGGGGTTAAATCTTCGGAAGACGATGGTGTCATTTGGAAAAAAGAGTCTATATTCTGGAGACTTCCTTATTGGAAATACTTACCAATTAGACATTGTCTCGATGTAATGCACATTGAAAAAAATGTTTGTGATGCAATCACTAGAGGAAAAAATGTCAAATGCTGCAACAAAAGGGCTGCGATCAGGCCTAAAACCGCAGCCCTTAAGTGAAGGGTTGCGGTCAGGCCCAAAACCGCAGCCCTTCACCTAAGGACTGCGGTTTTGGGCTTGACCGCAGCCCTTGGGCCTTATTATTCTTTTCCTCCCGCGTTTATAATTAATTCCCACCTCCTTCTTCCTTCATTTTTCCTCAAACAGCGAAAATTGACTAACCCTAACAGTTACACCCCACCTCTCTCTCTCACCTCGCGGCTCACAGTACTCGCATTTTCTACAAACTTCTGCAAAAACCCTAGGAGAGAGAAAACTCGTAATCTCTCATCAATGGCTTCCGTTGAGATCACTGAAGCAGAAACAATGGAGGACATGGAGCTCAAGACCATGAAGCCATCCTCAAACACAGACGCCGCAACCAAGAGAGAGAAGGCGAAGAAACGGCTGACGAAAATGGCGCCGTTTCGAAGAAACAGAAACTCGACGATGAGAAACCCGTCGAAGAAACGAGGATGGAGAAGTTGCAAGAAAATAGCGGCGACTAGAAGATGAGAAGGAGGAGGAGAAGATTGTAGACCCGGTTATTCTCGGTCCGAAAACATTCGGGTCTTCTGTTGAGATGTTTGATTACTTCTATAAATTGCTGCATCACTTGGCCTACTAATCTTAGCATTAACAAGGTAATTTAAATTTTGTGTATTTTTTTTCATCTTCTTGTGATTCGTGTTCAGTTAATTTGATTGATTAATTTTGAATATAATTAGATTTTTTGAGGTTTTGGTTTGTTTAGTATTGTCAATTTTGAATTGGTGAGAAAAAAGGTTTTAAATTTGTAAATTTGTGTGGTTTATTGCATAAACTGTTTTAAGATGTTTGAGTTTTAATTGAAAGATGAGTGTTGAATTGCATAAGGGTAGGTTTGAGGCGTAATCACTAATGATTGGAAAGGGGGAAAATGTTGCTTGTGTTTTGATGCTGTTTTTGCTATTGTAGCTCAAATTTGAACAATTATCTTGTAAATTTTTCTGGGTTTTCATTCTTCATGAATTTCATTGTCTTCAATATTTACTCTAGTTATGAGAAAAGAAAAGACGTAAGGGCCTGTATCTACACTTACTCTGATAGACTGGTAGTATGCTATGCCTACCATAACTAGATCTGTTGCCTCATGTCATGCAATGCTTATTGCAAGAGATATCCTACCTTGAAATGCACCATTTTAATTCACTCCTTTTAATTGATATGCCTGTTTCATAATGCAGCTGAAGTTATCCGTCTGTGCACTTGGTCTTGTGTGATTTTGCTACATGTGTGTGGTCTGTGGGTCATACATGTGTTGGTACTTCTTTCAGTCTTTGTAATATCCACATATGGAAATCAGCAAGATTAGATAATATTACTGTCTTTTTGTCATGTTAATGCTATAACCCTTGAGTTTGCAGCCATGCACCCAGTTTAGAAGTTAAATTATTTTCTTTACTTACGCCAACCCCCTACCTGCTATTGTGAAGAAGTTGCTTATGGTATTCCTTTAGAAGTCCACCTTGGCCACCACTTAGACATAACTAGTCATGATCCCAACCTTTAATATTGAACTTCAAATAAAATGATGGGTTGATGTTGTTTACTTGAATTCTTGTCAGAAATGAGATACATATCTCTTAGTTAGGCACTGCAACTTCTATGTGATGGGGTGTTTGAATCTGGAGGTAACCTAATGTGTGTGCAATCTTCTTTAGTTTCTGAAATTATGTGAACTGTAAATTAGGTATTGGACTGGAGAAGACTAATCAATGGGCATTTGATACCACTCAATTTGACAACATACTTAAAAAATTCGCCGGCGAGGGGTCTTCTTCATTCTCTCTCTTCGTGAATCTTCACCAACAACCACACAAAACCAAACCAGCGGTGGTGGAGGTGTAAATTAGGTATTGGACTGGAGGTGTGCACCCAAATCAATTTGAGGCATTCTTATCAAGGTTTAAGCTCCCTAATCTCTCTCTTTTCATTCTGAATTTGTATGGGTACTTGCTCCTCAAACTCATTTCTGAATCTTTGGTATAATAGCAAAATCAGTTTGTTGAGTTAAGTTAAATTATAAAATCCGATCACTTTCTATATAGTTAAGTTAAATTATAAAATCAACTTGTTGAGTTGTTCTAAGTAACTAAATTGTTTTTGAACTTGGTCTTGTTTTGAAAACCCTTGGTGAGCCTACTGCTTGCTGTGCTTCATATCTGAATGAGCACTTGCTGCTTTACTGGTTGATGGAACCAAGCTGACATAAATTTGAGGTTATGTATGAGAAATAATTCGTAACTTATCAAATATATACAATTCAAAAGTTCCACAACCTATGCACTAATGGTTAATCATTGATTTTTGACTGAAATTGATCGATTCTCTGAACATGAGATGAGATGTGATTGATTTATAAGCTGTGTGGAAATGGTTAATCAATGTAGTAATTGGAATGTGATTTCTAGATTCAGTTCGTGGTTCATATTAATCGACAAGGGAAAGTGAGATTGACAAAATGGTATTCATGCACTCCCCCCTCCCTGCCGCACCCCCCCCTCCCCGCCGCACTCCCCCGACCAGCCCCCCGCAGCCCTCCCCCCTACCGCTCCCCCCCCTGCACCCCCCCCTACTCGCACTCCCCCTCACCTGCTGCCCCCCTGCTGCACTCCCCCGACCAGCCCCTGCAGCCCTCCCCCCTACCGCACTCCCCCCCTGCACTCCCCCCTACTGCACTCCCCCCTCACCGCTTGCCCCCTGCTTGCACTCCCCCCGACTAGCCCCCCGTAGCCCTCCCCCTGCTGCACTCCCCCTCACCTGCTGCCCCTGCTGCACTCCCCCCGACCAGCCCCTGCAGCCCTCCCCCTGCTGCACTCCCCCCCGCTCGCACTCCCCTCTCACTTGCTTCCCCCTGCTCGCACTCCCCCGACCGGCCCCGTATCCCTCCCCCCCGCTGCACTCCCCCTGCTATACTCCCCCCCTCACTGCTGCCCCCCGCTGCACTCCCCCGACCAGCCCCTGCAGCCCTCCCCCCTGCTGCACTCCCCCCCTGCTGCACTCCAGATTTTTTTTTCTTGTTTAAATTTATGTGCTTGAACATTATAGTATTGTCGACTTTATATGGTCTTTGATTTAGTGATGTTGATTTATTGAGGAAGTTATATGAATTTGAGTTGTTTAATGAATCAAATAATTGATTTGGTGGGAGGGAAGTTGATTATATGTGTGGATGATGATGATTTTTTGATGGACATCTTCTTTGGTACAGTAATGGTAACATTGAATGTGATGTAATTGTGATATGCAGAAGTATATGCAGAAGAGGTAGTTGTTGTTGCTTTTGTAGTCTCTCATTGTTATAGTATATGTGGGTCTGTTTGTTCTAGCTGATAGCATGCCTCTTAATCAGCTTAAATGTTGCTATGTTTCCAATTGAAACATCAGGTGCACCCGATCAATGTTCCAGATTTCTCATTGGAAAGCCCATTGACAGTGAAGAGGATTATGGGGTTCTGATTTTTCAAACTGATATTAATTGGTCGTTGTTTATCTATTCTCCTGCATTATCTTGATCTCTTTCTTAGTTCATTCATTTCAATTAAATTTTTGTTCTTATTAGTAGCAGATATGCCATAATATGAGGAGTTACATTCCATACAAATCGTGCAATGTGCTATTTCAAACAGGTATGTTAATGTTGCTTCGTAGTTCTTACTGCTCTTAGTGTTAGTGATGGATGCAAGCTAGTGTGAGACATTTGGGATGTAGTAAATGCCCCCAACCCAACTGTCATCACCGCACTAGAGGGACTACCACTGATTGAGCCACCTTATAAATTTAAAAAATGCTCGATTCTTTTGCTAACTTTGGCATTTTACATAGATCGCTTGTTCGAGCTATGATGTGTCTTGTCCAATTTATCTCAACATGCATTGCGAAATTGTTATTGTTTAAGGAAAACAATAAAGGCGCTAGTGTATCTTCTAAAGTTTTACCTTTTCCCCGTATCATCAATTGCTCGCCTCACTTATACAGAGTATTTTGGAATGGTACTCTTATTTATTTACGTAGCCTTTGACAGTCAATCTTGACAAGTTGAGACTTCAGTGTTTTAGTGGTTCCACAATTTACTTATGTGTGATATTGGTGTGATGTGATGCAGCAGTTCGAGAAGAGCAGACAAGGAGTCGAGGACAACAGTTGCGGACAACCTCGTATCTTTTGGCAAGTCCTCGGAATGAAGACTTCAGCAAGTGGTTAGGAGTGTGTGTTTTGTTGTCCTTGGTTATTACGGTATGTTTTATTAGTCTCGTGTCCCAATTGTGGTTGTGTTTAACTCAACCTTTTTTTGATTAGCAATAAATTCCCCCTGCTTTGTGCTCCCCCCGACCCGCCCCCTCCCTGCCGCACTCCCCGTGACCGCCCCCGTGACCAGCCCCCCTCCCTGCCTGCACTCCCCCGCCAAAGCAAGATTTACGGAATTTCGCATTTCGTGCAACTGAAATGTACAGATACAAATGATCAACAGGATAAAGAAGAATTCTTAACAATGGTTAAAAGCAACGGAAAATCGATCCCTCGAGAGGAAATGAGAAGGTTGACCATATACCTCTGAAATATATCATATTGGACTTATTAAAGCTTCTGTTTTGTGTCATTATCTGCATGTTAACTGATCTAGCTTTCATATTATAGCAGATTTTATTTAGACCATGTATTCTCTTATTTATTTTATCAGAACATCTATTTATAGGAGTATTTTTTTCGATGGGACATAATACAGTTTTCGGATTTCATTTTTCATGATAAACATCGGAGAGCTTGTATGATAAATTAGCTTTCCTAATTATGTGTTTGGAACTTTTGATGAGAGGAGAGTGAAGAGAAAGGAAGGATAGGGTGAGTGTTGGATTCATTTTCCTTTAAATGAATATATATTTGGAAGAAGAGAAATGGAAGGATACGGTTTCCTTTCCTTATTAGTAAACAAATCTCTGTGACGTTGGAAAGATTTGAAAGGAAAACACAAGTCCACACCTCTCTCCCCTCCTCTCCCTTCCCCTTCTCTCTCATTATCCTTCTTATCCTCCACTTTTGCTAACTAAGCACACTGTAAATACTAGAGCTTTGCTGCCAACCTTCCCCATTTCCGAAAAAGTAGAAAGAAAGGAAAAAGGATATGAAGGAAATCAGTAATAGAGAATGCTTAGATGGGTTTTGGACTTAGTTGGCTTATGTTAAGAATCCTGTTTATATTTTCCATGTCACTTTTTCTTTGGGAACTCTTGCCCTTGCAATAAATCTAGGAATTTTTTATCTTTATTGTTTGCTTGCCAGCTAGATGAATTCTGAAAATTTGTGTACGAAACATAATTTGTAATGAAAAATAATACTTATATATATATATATATATATATATATATATATATATATATATATATATAACTGTTTGGGAACATTTAGGACAAAAAAAATGCAAAAAAAAAAAAAAATTTTTTTTTTATTTTTTTGGGTCACAAGGGCTGCGGTTCGGGCAAAAACCGCAGCCCTTGGTGGGTTAAGGGCTGCGGTTAAGGGCCAAAACCGCAGCCCTTAACCCACCAAGGGCTGCGGTTTAAGCCCTTAACCGCAGCCCTTAACCCACCAAGGGCTGCGGTTTTTGCCCTGACCGCAGCCCTTAACGCGCTAAGGGCTGCTAGTCCAATGGCTGCGGTCGAAAAACGCAGCCCTTGGGCCCTTTTTGACCGCAGCCCTTGGGCTTTTTTCCTCTAGTGAATTATTGGTACTCTGTTGAATATGCCGGGAAAAACTAAGGATGGCCTGAAGGTTCGCAGAGATATGGAGAAATTGAAGATTCGACCTAATTTATGGCCAAAGGTTAAGGAAAAAGCTAAGAAAGGAAATGGAACAACAACATATTTACCTCCAGCTTGTTATACATTGTCTAGGCAAGAGAAACGATTGTTCTGTGAGTGTTTATACGGTATTAAGGTTCCCACTGGATACTCATCTAACATGAGAAGACTTGTTTCTTTGACTGATCTGAAATTAATTGGGCTGAAGTCCCATGACTGTCATGTGTTGATGCAAGTGTTTTTGCCGATTGCAATACGCGGGATTCTTCCAAAACATGTCAGGCTTGCCATCACGAGGTTGTGTTCATTTTTCAATACCATATGCAACAAGGTACTTGACCCTGATAAGTTGGATGCTTTGCAAAATGAGGTGGTGATAACACTTTGTCAATTTGAGATGTATTTTCCACCTTCTTTTTTTGACATTATGGTTCACTTAGTCCTTCATTTGGTAAGAGAGATTAAACTGTGTGGTCCTGTGTTTTTAAGATGGGCATACCCTTTTGAGAGACATATGGGTTCTTTTAAAAAAAAAGTGAGGAACCCAACAAGACCAGAGGCGAGTATTATTCAAGGAACAATTGCCGAAAAGGTTGGAGGATATTGTTCTTCTCATTTTGCTAAGGTTGTGACGATAGGTCTTCCAAAGTCCAGACACGAGGGAAGGTTAGAAGGCAAGGGTGGTGTCGGAATGCGACATATTTCGCCTTCATTGAGTGAGTTAAATAAAGCTCATCTTTTCGTGTTGCACCATGTTACTGAAGTTAATCCATACTTAGAGAGACATATGCGTGAATTGTGCTACAAAAACCCGTCAAAAGGGGAGAGGGCGTTGATGAATGAGCATAACATGTCTTTCATTGATTGGTTCCACAATAAAGTAATTGGTAAATTGTCTGCAAACGACCATCATGTACCCGATACAATTAAGTGGTTGGCATACGGTCCACGTGACAGTTTTAAATCGTATGAGGGGTATGATATCAATGGATATACCTTTTACACTGAACGTCAGGACAAGAAATCAAAGGTGGTACAGAATTGTGGGGTTTCAATGGTTGCATCATCTAGGGAGTATGCGAGTGCAAAGGATAAAACTCCGATGGATGCTAAACAATCATATTATGGGATCATTCAGGAAATATGGGAGCTCGATTATTGTGACTTCACTATGCCTATTTTTCAATGGAAATGGGCGGATAATAGACGTGGTTTGCGAACGGATGAGTGTGGTTTTACTCTAGTCGATATGAGTCGTCTGCGTGACACTGAAGAACCTTTTATCCTCGCATCACAAGCAAAACAAGTGTTTTATGTATCTGATCTTGTAAACACTCAGTGGTGCATTGTTGTTAATGGTAAAAGGCGAATTTTAGGAGTAGGTGATGTTGACGATGAAGAAGAATATGATAAGTTTGATGATATCCCCCCTTTCTCAATCCCAAGTGATGATATGATGGATGTGTCTGATACTGAAAATAGTTACATGCGAATGGATCACCAAGAAGGTATAACGGTCATCGAGCAACCTATTGACCAAAATTAAAGGTAAAAAATGTTCTATATGAGTAATTTGAATTATAAATTGATGTACTTATAATAGATTTCATTACAATAATGTGTTGATATATATTGTTTTAAATTTTGTTAACACTTTTTGTTGTTTCTATGTATATGTTACAGATATGGCTAGTGACGATTCGGGCGATCAGTCATCGGAATCCGATGCACCATTTCACCCGGAAAAGGAGGCTGACCAGGGGGAGGACAGTGATCGTGCTGCAGATGCGTTTGATGCTTGGATGGAAAAAATGGAAGTAGAAGCTGATAGAAATGCTTTACTTGACATTGAGGTGACATCTGATCCACGTCAGCCACCCCCCTCAGGTTCGCGATTATTGTAATATTGAATATGTCATTTATTTGTTCGTTCTCTAATTTAGTTTCCTTATTTTGATTCTTAGATCCTCGTCAGACCAGTGCATATTATGGTGCACAAGGGAGGGGGAAGAAGTCAGGTGGGAAGACAAAGGTATCTAGAAAGAGTAAAAGAGGTCCCACGATGAATCTCCACAACACAGAAGATATGTACTTACAGTTTGATGAATTGGGGAGACCAACAGGTAATTATTGATTGTAAGATAGTTATAATTTATCATGCTTACGGTTTAATGTTTGGATTTCTAATTGTTTTTTCTATTAGGCACGTGGCGAGCCAAGTATGGTATTTGGGTCGGTCTTTCTATACGCAGGCTTAACATCAATTGGAAATGGAAAAACATTTCTCCTGCCTTGTTAGATTTGATGTGGACAGACACTATGGTAAGATATGTTTCTTTTACAATTTTGGGATTTATTGTTCTAATGCTGAGCTAACGTGCTTATTTATTTGTTTATGATGGAAAACAGAATATGTTTCACCTTCCGGACGAGATAAGCTATAAGAGGCACTACTTGACTGCTGTGAAATCTAGATGGAGGGATTTTAAGAGCAAATTGGTATCTGGTTGGATCACAATGACCAGAGTTAGATCAAAGAAAGAAAAGCTAGGTGATACTCCGCCAAATGTATACAAGCACATCAAGATGGAGGATTGGCTTACCTTCAAAGAGGCTATGACGTCAGATGAGGCTGTAGTAAGTTTATAAACAAATTAACTTGGTTTTATTAAATTAAATTATATTCTACTAACTTAATGTATTTTTTATTGCAGAAAAAGCGAGAAAAGGCGCTCGAGAGTGCAAAAAAGAATACACATCATCACCACTTAGGTCAAAGGAACTATGGGGATGCTAGAGAGTTGTGGAAGCAGGAGAACTTTTGTCCACCTAGTTTTGATTCTGGATCGTCATCTACTACACCATCCTCCTCGGTGTCCTCTCATGTTACTCGGGGTGATGACTGGTGGTGCGCGATGCATAAGAAGGATCCAGTCACTAAACATCAATTTATTCCAGTTGAGGAAACAAAGATTGCAGCTGACAAATACGTATGTATACCACTACAACTTTTAGTTTGACATATATATGTTTTTTATTTATTAAATACATTTTTGTTATATGGAACTTGTTTTTTGGGCAGTTGGAGTACAAGGAGAAGCAAGCCAAGGGTGAGTTCACTCCGGTACGTAACAAAGACGCCCTTTTTATGGCTCTTGGAGAGAAGCCAGATCACTCGGGTCGTTGTTATGGTTTTGGAGGCTACAATGTTGGCTATAGGAAGGCTTTTGGTCTTCCACCACCTACGAACTATTAGAGCTCGAGTCAGGAACAAGAGGAAGCATTCATGCAGAAAATGACTGAAAGGTGGAGAATTGACATTGCAACATACACTAGTGGAAAAAACCTTATCTGTCACTTACTAACAGATTCGGTTTTTACAAAACCGCATCCGAAAATCATTAAAAAAATGAAAGGGAAATCTGGGCGGAAAATCTGATCCGGTCCTTTAGTGAACCGGATTAGATTTTGAAACTGCTCCGGTTTTCTAAAATCTGATCCGGTTCACAAGACCGGATCAGATTTTCCATTATTTTTCTAAAGGAAAAACCCGCGTTTCCCTCCTTCACCCAACCCAAGCCCACTTCCCTCTCATTTCGCGTTTTATCAGCCCAGCTATCTCCTTTCATATCTCACGAAAACCTAATCCATTTTTCCCCTTTGCTTCGTCCATCCTCCTTAACTAGCACCACCCCTCCCAAGTCCCAACCCGACCAGTACCCCTTCACCTCTATCCCTCCTCCCTCACCAACCGCACAGATGAAGACTTGGGGAACACCACATAACCGGAATAGCACCGACGACCACCAGCACCTATTAATCCACGGTTGGAGCAACAACTACAGAGAGACGACAGCAAAAATAGAAGAACAACCAACAGCACATAGGAGAGAGAGAAAAAGATAGGGAGGAGGAAGGACAGAGATGGCTGCAATGCAGATACAACATAACGCCGATAAGAGCAACACCTGAAAAAATGCCAACAAGGGCCCAACACCATACAACGAAGTATTTCAAGAGATAGATAAAAAGAAGGTGCGATTTTTGGTGGTGGTTTCACAGGAGACTGGACTGAGAGAGAAGAGGAGGAACGAGGTGTGGCTGGTGGTGGTCGGTGTCGTGGGTGCGAGACAGAGACAGAGGATCTCTCGTCGGATCACCTCACCATTTTTACAGCTTTGAAGTTCAGCTATGGCGGGTAAATACATCGTCGGATCCTTTGTCATTGCTTATGCTTGCGGTTACATAATGTCTGACCAGAAGATTTTCGGAGGTAAATTCAACTGAAATTTAACATAAATCGCAATTTTTCTCCTGTTTTTATCTTCAATTTTTCTCGATCTAGCGAAATATGAGAAAATTTGAAAAAAAAAATCAATTTTCGATTATTTCTAGGAACGACGCCATCAACTGTATCAAACAAAGAATAGTTTGAAGAAACGGACAAGAAATTCCAGGCATGGCTGCGAACTGCTGGATCTTCAGTGGTGATGAACCCTATCAGTCGTCAAAACTTCATCATTAAATCGACTGATTCTTGAAGGTGCTGATTCATAATATATGTTTTTTTTTTGCCGATTGTTATCATAAATTGGAACAAGAATTGGAAAAATTGTATTGATGTTTGATCAGTAGAGTGGAACTCTTTCTATTGGATCTGAAATAATGATGTTATGAAACATGTTGCTTAGAAAAATTTAACGATTTTGTTTTTCTGCTCCTTTTTTGGAGTGGAGTTTTCGTAAATGTTACATAAGAGATTGTTGCTATCTATGTGAATTTTGGTGGTTGTGTTGTGTACTTGTGTTGTTTAATTGGAGTTTGGTCGGAATTGAATGTAAATTAGGGTGAATTGTGTTTGAGGTGTGTTATGAAATGAGCCAAATGGCCTTTACTTGTAGTGGCAAATCTTTTGCGGTTATTGATGATGCTTATGTGAATTTTGTTTCAACTTGGTTATCAATGGTGACTGCATCAGGTATGTCGTCAACGAGGAAGAATGGTCCTAAGAAGCAGACATATTACATTCGTTTTAAGGATGATCGTCCTCTAGTGTTTGCTGCCCTCTATGATTCCTGGAAAAATTATGAAGGTCAGTTCCTATTCTACTTTCTTTACAAATTGTGGAGTTCCGTTCAATGTGTAAAGTTTACTTTATCCAGAGTTCTATGTGGGTTTAGATTACTCGGTCTTTGTCATACTTTGATTCAAATACCTGGAATGTGCATGTGATTTATCAGTCACCATTCAATTCATTACTCTCCAATTCTCCATGTTGATTTATAAGTGCGAGTTGTTACTCCTTACCCTGGTCAAAGAAGGAAAGATATGGGTTCATGTTATTCTTGAACTATTCTACATGTTTATCTTTATATTACTTTGCAATATGTATTGAACAGATCTGGGTGTCCTTGCCCCCTATAGTCTCTTATATCTTTTTTTTTAATGTATCTTGCAGGAGAAATTATCTACACATTTACCATCGTAACTTTCAATTCATCATCAAATCTTAAGTGGCTACATGGTAATCAATTTCCCGATACTGCTTACTAGAGATGGTTTTCTTTTTGTTTGATTCAATGTTAGCTGGAGCCTGGAGGGATGGGGGGGGGGCAGGGAGGGGATAGAGGGGTAGGGGGTTGAAGAAGTGAAAAGGAGAACATCAGGTGGGTTACATGTTGGTAGTATTCAGTGACTCTGAAGCACATTGTCAAATCAATAATTTTGCTAGACAGAATGAGAGTGCTGATAAAGGTCACTTTCTACTTTTGCTATTTTAATCTGATGCCTGTAGGCAGGCTGACGGTTGTCGTACACTGGTGGTGACTTATTGAGTAATATATAATGTAACATGACTTGATTATCTGATTCTTTTAGCTGTGTTCTCTGTTTCTTTCTTCTTTTCTCAATGGTGCAGTGTCAGCTTTACTATGGGACAATTGCCTTCTTTATTGTACATGACAACGGGGAACTCTGTTAATGGAAAATAGGCTGTCTCTAATAGCTGGTGAAATACCCTAAAGTTTATTGTTATTTAACATTATCTATTTTACATGTTGGAAAATATACTGCCTCATTTTATCTCCAATAATCCTGTATAAAGATGGAGATCATTTCTTGTTTGTGATTTCTATATCTTGTTACTGCAACTCTGTGATCTCTATATCTTGTTATTACAACCTCATTTTTACTACTCTTAATTTGCATTGTTATTATTTCTGTGTTGTAGTTCGAAGGTTTAATTTGTAGAGGTCGTTGCTTACTTTGAAAATTGTTGAAACACTAGCTTGAAAGTTGAAAGTTAAGAGAAATTATGAGTTTCGCGTATTGCAAATAATCTGTTTTAAGATGACAATTGAGATTTAGCTGTTTTACTGATTCTTTTGCAGCATTGTATTGATTATTGGCTTTGGGCTGATCTTATAGCTCCAGAGTCAGAGAGGCTGTTAAAAAATGTGATACGGGTTCACAAGCAAGACGAGGTGGATATAAAATATATACCATTCTTCACCATCATCAGCTTCTTCTTGTTGGAGAAACAGCAGTGCAAAGCACTTTACAGGGTGTGAGTGCTTCTCTGGTATTCATTTTAGTTTGTTCTTGGGCATAGTTATTCTTATTCGTGTTAAATCTTTTATTGGTGTCTGGTTTATGATATGCACAAATACTTTGTTTACAATTATTTCACTGTTAATTTTTTTTTGTTGGGAAACCTTCTTGCATATCTTCATATGTTGTCTGTTTGTGGCTTCAATTTTGGTGAATACAACTAAAGCTAGTCTCGGACAGCAACTAATTGAGAATACTTAACTAGTTAGTGTTTGGGAGGTTCATATTTTGAGGTGTGGGAACATTGTTCGACTAAAGAAGTTCTGTTGGGTCCTTCAGTATCGTATCAGATTTCCAAATAACCTCCTCCATTTCTACAAATTTGAGCTGATTAACCCAGGGGTATATTAGATGTTGAAGCTTAAAATTATCACTCTCGTAGAAGAGCTGCTTTAGTTTCAGCTTTCTGGTCGGAAGTCTATACTCAGTCTGATCTGTTAAGAGCGTTTCTACACTCTATCATGCATACTTTTTGCTCACAGCGGTGTCCACTTGCATTAGATTTGCTATACACAATTCCATTATCTTGTTATGTTTATACAGGGTCCTTTTTCATCCCTCGAGGCTTTTATTTTTGTAAGTAATATGCTCAACTTCGCTTCCCGGAGATTTAAGAAGTTACTAAAATAAATTTATATCTATTGCCGCATCCAAAAACTTTTGGTCCTTAGTGCTTAAGTAATAGGTTAAGGGAGGATTGGACTATGTATAAAGATCCAATCCAGTCTTACATCATTCATTGGTGATTAGAGAAGAATGGGTATGACTAACAACAAACACTGCAAAAATTTGGCTAGAATTTTTTTTTACACCAACTGCTAATAAATTCTATGCTCCAATTACATGAAACTCCAGGTACCAAATCTATAGCAGATATGTTCGTAGATGAAACATATGACTAACTGTACAATCCTCAATGTTCAAAAGCGAACACCAAATTATCCTTTTAGTTATTTGAAACAGTAGAATTTTGCCAATAATTTCTTTTAAATCTCCATGTTTGTTGTGGGGCCTACGTCGATGCTTTTTATCCTGGTCAATGTCGTGTTTTCATCTTTATCTTTGAGATGATGGTTTTCTCTAAAGCTCATGGTTTTGTTAAAGTATTTGTATGTTCTGATTAAGTATCTGTATGCTTTGCTTTGCTGTAGGAAGTTTTAAAGTGGGTGACTGATCAGCCAGCATGGAAGCGTTCTGGGGGAAGAGAAATGTTGTAAGAATCTTCTCACAGTACCTAGCTTGCAGTAGTCTGATTGGAATTATTGTAAATTAATTTGTACTGGGTATTCTGTATTTGGGAGTAAAATGAAGTGAGCTTTCTACTCTTTCATGCATGTTAAATTGTGCGTGGTCTCTCTGTCTGATAAGGATTTCCCTATACCATCTTTGGATGTCCAAAATGAATGGCCTCTTTCTATTTAAAGTCTATGGACCGACTGTTTTAACTTCTGTTTCTCCTTGCAGATGCTACGACATCTGCTCCCAAATCGATTTTCCATTCGCAAGATTATAACGGCATGTATTGCAAGTTGAAGAAGCCTATGATAGGGAATGATTGTTAAATCTAATAGGAGCCATTGAAGTATAAAATTATAATGTCATAGTTGTGTATGTTAATATTTTTATGTATTTAATTATTTATGCTTCAATTGGGCATCATATGCTTAATAAAATGAGTTTTTATATATATTATTAATTTTGTATTGATTAATAATGAAAAAATGCAAAAAAATTTACTGATCCGGTTTTGGACCGGATCAGTAAATATTTTGGATCTGCTGCGAGCCCATCCGATGCGGACCAAAACCGGATCAGTAAGCCCGGTTTTGACCGCATCAGATGGGCTTTTTTCCACTAGTGATATATGCAGAATGTGGCGCTTTCACAGCCCACTCAGCTACCTACTCCACCATTTGTTGCACCATTTGTTCCATCACCTGCTTCACCATCTACTAGGCCAGCTGCTTTTCAGCCCACTCAGCTACCTTGTCCGCCATTTGTTCCATCACCTACTTCAGCATCTTCTGGGCCAGCTACTTTTCAGCCTACTCAGCTACCTTTTTCGCCATTTGTTCCATCAGCTGCTTCACCATTTGTTCCATCAGCTACTTCACCATCTGCTGGGCCATCTACTTCACAGCCCACTCGGCTACGTACTCCACTATCTGGATTTTCCGACACTCATTATCCTCATTTGAAGGTACATATATTTATCATATATACATGTGCTTTATACAAATAATTATCATATATACATGTGCTTTATACAAATAATTATCTTATATAATTAGAACTTTACGTTATTGTTAGGATGAGACTCCCTGTCGATTGTATTTGATAGATCCAACTAGTGGAAAGACTTGTCTAGTGGCAGATGCACATTCTTATGCTTTTGATAAGACCACTACAGTTCATGGGTCTAGAATGATGAATGATCACCTTCGAGTGAAAATCCATCGTTTTGTAGAGAAGTATGATCATTTGCCACTACCTGTCCCCGTCCCTGCATATGAAATCGACACTACAGAAACTGCTTTGGGTACGTGGGTGCAATGGCCAAAAAATTTAGCGCAAATATTAGGTGATGAGGTAATTGTTCAAATTTTATCCATTTTTGTAAAAATAATAGGATTAAATTTAAAAATTACATAATCTTATGCGCGTTCTCAAAAATTATTATTTGGTTACACCGACACCTAAAAAACAAAAGGGGATTTCGGGGGAGGTTGTTAGATGTCCTAGCCAGCAACTTTCAGCCGGTTCGGCTACTCGTTATAGTCCAGTTGTCGATGATGTATCGTTCTTGGAATCCCTCACTGAAGACTGTAAGGAGTTAGCTGATACGCTTGCCCTTGCCGTCGCAGACGATGATACCGTTGTTGTAACCTTGCCGAGCTCATTGTTCCATTATTCAGAAGATGCCACCGCTTATCTGACCAAGGAGGATATTGCTCAGTTCCTGAAAGAGGAGATGCTTAATATTTCTATTATCCAAGTGTACATGAGGTAACAATAATCAAAGTTATGATTTTTTTTTTTACATTTGATTGTATGATAGTTGTATTTTCCACATAAAATTTACATTTATCTATTTTTTTTAGGGCAACACAATCTGACTTGGATGGATTTGGGGCTGCTGTTCGAGTTTGTTGGATGTGCCCGGAGAGTACCGCGGATGTGCATGCTTTGGAGAATGTAACGACTTACATTCAGTGTGCTTTGACTGGATCTTTCGTTGCTGGTGCTAGTATCATCTTCGCGCCAATCTTTTAAGAGTAATATTCTATCTTAATAGTTTTACAAATATTGATTGTTGCATGACATGTGAATTTTTTAAGTAATTATTATTATTCAATCTTGCAATAGCCGTCATTGGATGCTCCTTGTCATACGTCCCATGCTCGGGATAATTTATGTATTTGATTCCGCTAGCTTTCACAACGAGCGGAAGTTAAAGATTAGACCGCCTATGATAGCATAAGTTGATCGTTTTGATATATTTTAAATGAATTTAAATTATAATGTAAAGCAAATAAAGTAAGTTTTTGTTCTGGTTCGGAGGATTTCGATGAAGTAAGTTTTTGTTCACTTATTATTCATTTCATATTTTATATATTTAACTATTGAAGGCTAACTTTGGTGAATTATTTTCAGGTTGCTCGTACCTTTACCCGCGATCCTTATACGGAAGATCAAATCAATGAGGCGAAAAGTAAGCGGGCAAGATACTTTATTGATAATTGCATTGCATAGGTTAGTTAATGTTAATTTTCTTTGCTTCTCTCATCCTTACAACGAATATAATTTAGTGCAACTTGTACCAACCATCATTATCGTATTGACTTGGATTTCATGATATATATATGTTGGATTCGTATGATATCTATATTGGATTGAATCGTATTTATTTCTTGTTTAACTTGGAATTTGGATTGTGCGTGGAAGTTGGATGATGGATGGATGTTGGATGAATTTTGGATTATATATTGGTTGTTGGATGAATTTTGGATGATGGATGAATGTTGGATGAATTTTGGATGATGGATGGATGGTTGTTGCATATAATATTGTACAGGTTAATTCCCAATTATGGGTTTATCCAATTTACAAACGGAGCTCTGTCGGAATTTATGCAAAAAATAATCTGCTTGCTACATCCTGCTTGCTGCATTCTGCTTCTTGCATGAGGTTGGTGGAACATACGTAAATATAAAATAATTTTCTTTTTTAAAAAAAAAAAAACAGTATATTGTTGCGGTTTCTGTGAAAAACCGCAGCAATATACTTTCTTTTTATAATAAAAAATACATACATATTGTTGTGGTTTTTCACAGAAACCGCAGCAATATGGTTTATTTTTATAATGAAAAAATGTAAATATTGCTGCGGTTTAAAACCGCAGCAGCAGTTTAATTACCTATTGCTGCACCGTTAATTGCTGCGCGGTCAAAACCGCCGCAATAAGCCACTTAATGACCGCAGCAATAAGCATTTATTCTACTAGTGTAGCAAAGGAAAAAATTTCAACTACAAAGTAGATTGTTCCACATATTTTCTATGAGTTATGGCCTTAATGGGTAAACTCGATCAAAAATAATGGGTTGAACTTTAGTCGAATAAGCTAATGTGTAACAACATTAAAATAGACTAGGCTTTCAGGCGGTTATAGGTCGGGTTTTGGCATACAAATTCATTATATTTTTTTAGATGCCCAAACATGCATGCACTATTTTAGATTATTGATAATCAACTCTATCTAGCAGTGGGGAGTTGACATACAAGTTCGTTCGACTTCGATCCATATATATTATGGTAACTAGAACAATTCATCCACAATGCTTTCTTTTGCCAACCAAGCAAACATTTGATTTCATCATATCACTTTTAGATTACCTATCCAACGGGCAAATATGTATAGGTTTATCATATCATAATAATTAAAAGCTAAGGATGGGTACGTATAATACTCCCTCCGTCCCAAAATATAGTTCCCATTTTCATTTTGGGTGTCCCAAAATATAGTTCCCATTTCCATAATTAGTTCCACATTTTCCCGTAATTTATCTAGAAAAACCGTGTTCCATCATTTATTTGCTTCTTGAATTTTGTTTTTTTGCTTTGTTTATTCAACCCAAGTATTACAGTTAATGCTCTTTCACCAATTATTCTCCATTCTTTCTCCTAAAATCATCTTTTACCATACAACATTTATTTAATAAACGAAAAATCTTTACTATCTCTCTTAGATTCTACTTGCATAAATTACCGTGAAAAAAGGAAAAAATGGGAACTATATTTTGGGAGGGAGGAAAAATTACATACTCAACTATGTTAACTTTTATTCCATTAATATTTGTAATTTATTTCAAGTAATTAATAATACATGATCACAAAACCTACTAAATAGCTATAGCATTCAATGGGATCATGATAAGGTAAACAAGGAAAAGTAAGAGGAAGAGTGAAGAAGTGTGTCATAAACGAAGAAAATAATGAAAGTGAAATAATTATGTCTGGAAAGGAGATGCGTGGGAGGCAGCCATACCATGAGAATGTTGGTCCTCGCATGTATTTATCTGCTAATAATGAGAGCCACCTCTGAGAAGGACACCGCTGTTTTTTTCATTGAAAAATTTAAAACTAGATTAAATCCGTAGGATGCACATTACTATTATTTTTTTCACTAATATTTTGTATAATTGTTACAATCTACTAGTTTTGAGTTCAGGCGATATCTTGAATGTGTAGGTTGAATTTTGAGATAATTTTTTTGACTCACATGCTAAGGGTCTGTTCTGTTCAACTTATCTTGTCTTATCTTATATTATCTTATCTTATCTTATCTTATAAGATCTTATAAAATCTTATCTTATCTGATCTTATCTTATCTTATAAGATAGTTTATTGTGTGCGTCTAACATCTTATTTATCTTATCTTATCTTATCTTATTTTATCTTATCTTATCTTATGTAGATCTTATCTGATCTGATCTTATCTTTTCTTATAAAATCTTATATAAGTTAAAATAAGTTGAACAAAACGGACCCTAATTCGTAACACACAGGCAAAATATCATATCGTTCATTTAGTTAGGCACAAAATATATAAAAAGGTACATAAGTTATTGTAGAGCAGGCAATTCAAAACCTACATGAAAAGAATAAGGGAAGATTTCGTTATAAGTGAGAGCACACTCTCGTTAGTATGAGGCTTTTTTAGTCTTGAACTCAATAATTGTTTTGTTTCGAAAGGTAAAATATAGTTGTATGGGGCTTTAATATGAAATAGAGGTACTACGAAGTAGGTATATTGATAAATTCATGGAAAGTAAGAATTCTGATCCTAGGAAGTTCCGTTTCCTACAAAATGGAGGAATTTAATTACCTAGGGAGACCTAGGTAAATGAAACTTCCATTGGCAATTTCCACTTACCATGGTTAACCAAACACAATTTAGCATTTCCTAGGAATTTGTTATTTGGATGGAGGACGCAAGAAGGGGGGGGGTGTTGAATTGTGTAGGAACTAGTGTTCCAAAATTTGTGCGGAATTTAAAACGTATAATGCTATTAAACAAATAAAAGTGCAAGTGAGATTTTTGCGTGGAAACTTCTTGCGCCTAACAAAAAGGAAAACCACGACCACTTGGGAATTTCTATCCGACTTCACTATATAGGCAATACTATTACAACCTATTGGAACTCGATAAGAAATTAAGTTCCTTTAGAACCTAAATCTACCCCAAATGCTCTCTATAGCTTCAACCCCAAAGCTTGAAAACTCAAGACTTACTCTAAGGGTCTGTTTGATTCAACTTATTTTGGTCTTATCTTATCTTATCTTATCCTATCTTATTTTTTATGAAATGAGTGAAGATAAGTTAACTAAACCTCTTATCTTATCTGATCTGATTTGATCTTATCTTATAAGATCTTAAATAAGTTAAAATAAGTTAAACAGAATGAAGCTTAAGTCTCTACAAAAGATTAGTCAACCTTTTTCTCCATTACAACTCAATAATACAAACTCTAATACGTAGAAACATAAGAAAGATAGGAACTCGGAACTTTTGAAATTTGGAACTTGTGGTGCTAACTTAATTACGTGAGAACAAAATATATTATATGAAAACATTTTCCACTTAAGTTAGGGCCTCTTCGCCCCAATTTATTTTCAGTTCAATTCAGTTCAATTAAGTTGCAATCAATTCAGTTCAGTTGCAATCAGTTTAGTTCAGTTGCAATCAGTTTAGTTCAGTTATTTTATGTTGAAAAGAACAGGCCCTTAGACCATTTAGGAATGACTCACGGAAGCCAGACAATTTGAAAGTCAAGATAAAAGTCTCTTATTTATAATAACGTACGCAAGCATACCTACTTTCTCCATATCTTCTACAGCTAACCGTTACGGCTCGTTTGGTAGTCGTTAATAAATTGCGGTAATGGGAATGAAATTTAAGTGTAATGTTATTAGGGAAGCACCCTTAAAATCTCCATGGGGATGCAGTTTTTCTCTATGGGCAAGCAATCTCACCCCTAAACTTGTGTTTTTGTCTCCAAGGGGAAGCAATTTTCATTACCACTCATTACCACCTTGTATGGGAATGAAAATTATAGAACAAAAGTAGACACTTTAGGATAAGTTAGCATTACCATGGGAATGGACAATGATATTCTTCACAAATTTACACATAAATTCATTCCCATTACCACCATTTATAACCAACTACCAAACGGGCCGTTAGTGTTTCTAACGTTTAGGAACAACTGATATCAGTAGAGTAGTGGAGAACGTGGCGAGGAAGTGATGAACGCTTATTCATGGGCAAGCAGTTGAAAACTATTTTCTTAGAGAAAAAATGAAAAATTATAGGGATTGGTTATAACAATCCTTGGAGAAAAAGTAAACGTTTTGTAAAATAAAGAATCCAAGATATTTATTTTTCAAAACATTTATTTAAATGTATTTAACACATGAATAATTTCCTGTAAAATAATTTTTCAACTTAAACGTAATAAGAAGACTTGTTTCTCTTATAACCTTTTACAAGTTCCTTTTAATATCCTGCACAAAAATATCTCAACTGATTTTCCTTGCAAATGGCCAGTCAAAACAACATGATAAATAAATGATATTTTTTAGGAAAAGATAACCTTTTGTAAAATATTATCCTAGGTTTATTTTCCAAAAACTAAATAAATCTTTTCTTCCAAAATAGATTTACTTTTATCATATTAATAAACCTTTATTTTATAAAGTATTTTCATCAAGGAAAAATATCTAAATAAGAATTCAGTATAAGTGAACGCTTATCTAGATAATATCAATTTTGTACTTCCTACAAGTTCCTTTTAGGGGTGTTCACCGGTCCAGGACCAGACCGGAACCGACTAAATCTTATCTTAGCAAATAGACTAAATTTATAATATAGACAAAATTTTAATTTTATATATTTATTTGTTTATTTACTTAATTAAATGAAGCATTGATAATAGTGACAGATTCAGTGTGGGACAAGGGGAACAACTATCCACCAACTTTTTATTTAAAAATCATGTAAAACACATAATTGCATGCAATAATGAATCCGTATAACATTTGAGACGGTGCAGTGGTTAAAGTCTCCCTTGTAAGGTCTTCTCCGTCCGTACCTAGAGATGTCAACGGGTAGGATCTGGACCGGATCCTGTAGGATCCAGATCTAGATCCATTTTTCAGGTATGGATCCAAATCCGACCCGGATCCGATGAGTAATAAAATTGAGGATCCAGATCCAATGCATCATACGGATCCGGGTCCTAAACGAATCCTAACCTATTTTCTTCAAACTACTCTAATTTTCACAATAATTAAAGATTTTGAAGAACAAAACATCGCCATTTAACATCTTTATTTGTCGATCTTGAAGCAAACCAGAATTCAACCTTAATATAACAAATCCGAGCATAAATAACATTAAGAGTTTAAAATTAATTTTACCCTTTTAATTATATATTTAAAAATTACTTTCAAAAACGAGTAATGGATCTGGATACGGGTAATAATTTAGAACTCGGTCCAGATCTCCTTTTAAAAGCTAGGATCCATATCCTACCCGGATCCGTTGGGTCCAAAATTTTAGGATCCATATCCGCTAAAATGGATTTGAATCCACGAATCACGATAGGATTCATTACCCACTGATATCCCTATCCATACCAATTGGATGCGGATCAAACCCCTATTTCTAGGTGAGTTGCATCGATGGGCTTGTATTCGAGAGACGTAAGCTTGATTGATAAGGGTAGGATTTGCTATTTATGCATGAGACAAAAGTTGAGAGAGCCACAGTTTAATTTACTAAAACTAGGGTTTCTTTTTCATTATATCTTTAAGATCACCTTTATTTAACTAATAAATAGCGTACTAAATACAGTATATAATATACCCCATTTATCGTGGCCAACGAGTATCACCATATACAAGTTAGAAGGATCTTTCAAAAAAAAAAAATATACAAGTTAGAAGGAAGTTGAGAAGTTCTTGTCAACAATTGAATTGTACTAATTTCCTGTACATCCAATCATTACATCTTCATTTACATATTGGGTTGCTAAATACCGCCCTATTTTTTCCTACTAACGGCCTGTATTTTTGTATAAAAATACGAGGGTCTTTCCTTCTCTTTCCCCTCCATTCCTCATTTCCTCACTCATTCCCTTTCCATCCTCCCTCCATTCCTCCTCACCTCTTCCATCCCCTCTCATCTTTCACTCTCTCTCTCATCCCTTCCATTTCCTCCATTGGAGGACTACAAGATTTAAAAAAATTCGGACAAGTTCACATTTTCCAACGACTTCAAGTTTTTTTTACCATCTCGTTATATTACGGGGAAATGCTAATGTAATTGAAAAAATTTCGAATAAAATTGATATAATGTCTTGAACATGGTGCTTCGAAAAACTTACTATACATGGTTTATTGTAAAATTTACCAGAAATTGACTTGAAAATGCCGAGAAATTGTGATCAGGTGCCTAAAATAGGCACCCAACCACAGGTTTGGGCGCCTATTGTAGATGCCTGTTCCTGTGGTTGGGCGCCTATTTTAGGCGTCTGTACCTGTGGTTGGGCGTCTATTTTAGGCACCTGACCTCAGGTTCGGGCGCCTATTTTAGGCGCCTCACCACTTTTTCGGCATTTTCAATTTTCAGCATTTTCAATTGTTGTACGTATTGTAAATGGACAAGTTGCAGGAGATGTTGCCGGAGGAGTGGCGGCGTGATGTTGCCATTCAACCTCCTTCAATATGTGATGAGAAAGAGTGACCGGAAAATTGGACGTAAAAGTGGCCGGAGAAGTTCTTGGATGATGGGAGAGTGTGAGGAAGTATGAGAGTGGGAGAGTGAAAATTTATTGGCAATTTCTGAAAATTTTAAATTTTGTGTTGCTAGTATTGTCCGATCTGATTTTATTTCGATCTAAATTCTTACCTCAAAAGTCACTTCAATGGAGGAGGATAAGATCGGAAGCCCAAATTCTTAAACACGCTCAACCCATTTAATCTACACATAGTTCAAAAGCAAGCAAAATTTTTTAAACTGAGAATCTGGGAAAAAACATTTGCATTTAGATCTTAACTAATCGTAACTGTTAATTCAATAATCCAACGAAAAAGAACCTTAAACTTAAAATCATAATTCTCAGTCAATGCCAATACTAAAATCAACATCGAGAACAACAATAATAATCAGATTGACCCCCAAACCAAACAAATGCAAGAAGGTTGAGAGAGAGAACAAGGCGATGAAGAAGCCAGGCCAGTCAAATGAATGTCTGGGAAAAGAAATAATGGGACAAATTATGAAAAAAAGTGAAACTTGGGTTATCAACTCCTGATAAATGATAAGTACAGCATCATACATTCAACTTCTAGTGCTCAGCCTTATCTACATGAATGAGTGATAAAAGTTGCAATTATTTTACAACAGAATGGTAAAAGATAGAGTTAGATGACAACTATAGAAATTAGAAAGTCAAAGAGTGATGTGTGATGTAGGGGACTACAATGAATATGTAAAGATATATCATGGCAAAAGTTGTTCAACATAAAAAAATCAAATCCGCATCCACAGCCTCCAAAGAACTGAAACCTTAGATAAACTACTCCTAAAATTCACATGTTCTTGTCCCTGACAGAATGTCAGTATAAAATGCTATGAAGTAAGTTGTAAAAAGTATAATTACTTTATGACATTAAAGCTGAAGGCCTGAAGCCATAACATGGATGTACATACTTCATTAAAGATATTGGTCACGATACCAGAGAGATGCCTGACAGTTTTCCAAAAGTTCATAACATATAGACAAATCATTGGCAACAAATTGAAATTGAAATTTACTCAAAAGTTTACACTTTATAGCACTATACTCTGACCTCAGTATGAATTTTAGAGCTCATATAGAATATTGTCAGGAGACATATTAACTAACCTGAGTGACCTCTATATCTACAATGGTTGTGATGCAGAGAAATTTAGCGAATTCTGCCAAGTCAGTGATATGAGAAGTTTTACTAATACTGAACCAGTATTTAGGAGCAATACCCAGCCAGCATGTAATCCACATTAATACAGTTCATGAAGAAACAGCTAGAAACAGATACAGAAGTGATGCAAAGAAAGTCTATAGTAAAAGCAGCATCTTAAACCATGATAAAAGAACAAAATGGTGACAGAATGTATTTTTCCTTGTTAGACAGAATGTATTTTTCCTTGTTATGTTGTTAAAGTTCAGCACTACAAGGCTTTAAAGCATAAACGAGAACAGTTCGAATTTGGAAAGAAAAGACTTGTAGATCAGTCAATTGTGGTCTGATTAGGAAAGCGTAAAGGCAACAAAAGCCCAACCCATACAAAGTAAAATACAGGTCTGTCGGACAACTCGATGTCCTGAAACCAAATTTAAATGATGATACAAGTAGAAAGAAGATTAAGTCAAATTGAAAAAAGTTGGCTCCTTTATAATGATACATGACTCTCGAACTAGCTCTCCACTCTCTCTCATTTATTCTCTCTCTTCAAGATACTCTCAAGAACTATGTATAAAAACACCCAACAACAATAAAACTCTTTAAAGAGCTCTCCATTCAACTTTTCACTATTTGGTGGCCCCCATGTCAATAAATGAATATCATTTTATATTATGATCAAAGTTATATAAATAAAGTTATTCATGTAAATTAAATATAATTACAAAAAAATAATCTTTTTCATAATTTATGCAATGTAGAATTTTTTTTAAAAACAATCTTTTTCATTTCTTTCCTGAACACTTAAAAAAATTAAAGATTGATGGAATATGAAAAAGATAGTAATATATCCAATATTAGGCTCATTTTATAGATAAAGAAATATTATAGTTGTTGGGATAGTAATTATTACCATTTTTTTATAAAAAAAGATCATTAAATGGTTGCAAGAAGAAAAGAAAATTTAAGTAATTGCAATAGTATGTGGGCCCCACATATTGGAAATCTATCTCTCCATTAACCCAAATGGTATCTCCCCCAAGAGCCACTTTGCAAAGTGTCTCCATGGAGAGGCACCCAAGACACACCCAAGAGCCCTATTGTTGGGTAAGAGGTGGCTCTCCATTCTCTCTCCTTGAAGAGCTAGTTGGAGAACTAGTTGGAGAGCCTCATTGTACATGCTCTTATGGAGTTAAAACACTTATTGGAAGTGACTTAAAATAAATTTTGCACAAATGACTGGACTGATAGTTGGAAGTCCATCACAAACATAGTTTTCACTTTTCAGCATTGATCTACATAAAAACCTGCACAAAGTTTTGAGAAAAAATAACACCTTATATAAATTTGGTAGATAAATCACCTTAATTATACGGATAAAGGTGAATGAAACATACATTGAATGCAAGAAGTTTCTTCATCACGGTCTACACCATCTCCGTGCAGATTTTGCTGAGAAAAAGGGGACTTGTCACCCAACAGCCTATAGACCTTCATTAAAGGCAAAGAGATTTAATAAGATTCTGTTACATTACAAGGAGGGAAGAAGACAAATTTCTGCTGTTAATGAAAGCCCCTGCCGAAATATTACTTGTCAGGGATTGACTCTGAGCCAGGAATTGGATAGCTTTCAGGTGGTGAGACAGCATACTCACTCGTCAATGTAAAAAAAAAAATTGAAAAAAAATACCTTGATTTTTCTGTTCATCTTGGTTGCATCCCTAACAGAGGAGATGAGCTGTCCTTCGTTTTCGGGGTACACACTGCGTTGGTGGCATGGCAAGTGCTCCAGTCAGGGTCCTCAGGGAACCATCAAGTGTTGGTGATGATGCAATCAGAGTTTGTTGGGGTAAGCTATCCCTAAAATTAAGATTACAAGCCAAAATAATAATAATAATAATAATAATAATAATAATAATAATAATAATAATAATAATAATAAAAAATAAATAAATATGCAAACAGTAAAAAGGAGGAACTGTTAGATAATACACAAAATTATCCTCCATTAATCTTCAGCTTGATCTTGATCTTCCAGCAAAGCATGACCTCCCATCAAACTTTACCCCCCTGAATACATTGTGAAAGTGTTAGAGACACAAGTGCCCAAAATGCTCTGAAAGTGCCCTACAATCAGTGGCCAAAAAAATATTGCTCCAACACTGATTTTTATCCCAGTTGAGCCCAGATATAATCCATCCCTCCAACTTCCCCTATCAATATCATCCCTGCCCTAACCCAACAGAAGCAGAAGATGCATAAAAGGATGTATCCACATTAGTTTCCAATTGACTTGACTTTATAAAGGGGTGGAAAGGGGAAGGGGTTACAATACTATTCACAATCTTAGAGATTATGAAGAAGGTAAAGAAACTAATAAGGTACCTCATTCAAGGTGATCTTCTGCGAATTAGTAGCCACCCATTGTACTAGTTGTGCATTTTTGCCATTGGGTTCTGGGGCAACAGCAGCATAGAATCTTCTTCCAACACCATTCTCTAATGCTTCCAACATGATGTGGTATATAAATCTATCATCCACCATTAATTCACGCCATGCTCCAACAACCCTCAGAAATTGAAGATGTGATCCCTGAAGAAATGAATAGAAAAGTGACCTAGTAAGTCTTCATGTCTTTATACTAGAGATCAAGGAAATGTTACATCTAACAAGTTCAACCATCCCTAAATTGGGTTAGAGAGTTTCTGACCTGGTTGGCACTTTGTTCAGCAACTGCAAACTTTGCAAGAGACAGTAAAGTTTCATGATCCAAGGACAGTTCGATAAGAGAAATGGAAGAATCCTTAGCACTAGGGGGCAGTTCATCATGTTTGATTTGGGGTCGTCCTATACCGGAAAATTCATCATAAGGCAGCCTGAGACGCGAGAGAAGACCTAGACGCTTAGCAATTATGGGACAATATCGGATGTTTGCGTATAGTAGGGCTTCACGCTCTTCCAAGCTCAACTTCTTCATCTTCAAGGTTATATCTTTATCTTTGTGAAGCATCTTCATGAAGGGGACTGTCATTTATAATCATAATCATAATCATAGCACAACCCATTAATAAATAAATTAATATATTGTTTCCAAGATTACAACAAAATCAATAATAATAATAATAATAATAATAATAATTAAAAAAAAAAAATTTGCACCTGGTTGTGGAACATTAACTTTGAATTCCTTAGTGTTGATGGTATAAAAAGCTTGGAGCTTGATGGGTACAGAGGCAGCATTTAGGTCACGAGCTTCAATCAATAAATGGTAGTCCAAGGGAAAAGGGTCTTGGACTACATTGATCACCCTCGCAAATTCCAGCTTTGAATTCTACAAAAAAATTAAAATTAAAATGAATTAATATTTTATTTTCTTTCTGTAACTAAACAAATCCACAAAACCCAGAAAACAGATTAAAACAAAGAGTAGCATGTTGCTCATTGTGCGCTTGAACAATGTGACGAGCAATGTCAACAGTAGCTTGATCCTCAACATGAAGCATTGATGCATACACCCCATCCTCAATATCGGTATCCTCCTGCTACTGCTTCATCAACTCCTTTTTTTTCCTTCTTTCAACTTTGTTCATATTCTTTCTGTTAAGGTTCCTCATATCCTTCAATAAACCCTTCAAAATATCAATATCTTTGCTGCAAACACGCTCCAGAAATGTAGCGGGAAACATAGGGTCGCCCCAATCAGCTAAATCGCTCTCAACCTCTATTTTTTTCTGTAATGAATTACGTTTTAACTTTTCAATTACATCCGCCCTCATAAAATCATCAACACTACGTCTACGACGACGCAACCTTGAATCATACATACTGTCGACACTGGTGCTGAATTTCACTTTCGATGTTGATGTTGCTTTTTTCCAGAGAAGAAGAAGATGTCGCCCAGCCATCGCCATCGCCAGACTTATGGTACAACACTAGAACCCTAAACCCTACTTTTCGTTTTTCAAGAGACGAGTAGATATACTCCCTCCGTTCTGTTTTAAATGAAACATGAAGGAATTGTGTCCTTGACTCTAATGCAATTACTAAATATAACATGAATCATATTATGGAGATAATAAATTCATTAAATTGGGTCGTCTATACGTCTTGCTAGAGGATGCTATAGAACTTCAGGTTTAGTAAATAATAAACCCGAAGCCCAATTAGATGGATCCTACAAGGTCACACATACACAATCCGGATCAATCAAAGAATGACCTAGAGCTCATGTAGGACTCTAGGGGTGACCGGCCAAGGAGAAAGAAAAGGAGAGAACTCCTAACCTAATTAGTTCCTATAATTAGGTGTGGGGTGAGAAAATAAAGTAGTCAGTTTATTCTCTCATTATTTTCTCTCTCCTCTTTTCTCTCTCTTTCAAAGTTACGTAATACTGCTCCAAGTGGTGGAGCATTGATCTGGATTGGTGGACCTAGTAGAGGAATCTCAATTCCGGTTCTATCTCCGGATCTCGAAGAGCTTTCTGGAAATCACGCGTCAAAGGTTAATTCTTAACTATTATGTGATCCTTGAATGTATATGCATGAGATCCTGTTTTAAGTGCTTATGAATATGATTCATGAAATTCCGCTTAGAGTACTTATAATCCTACAGTGGTATCAGTTTTAGCCTCTTGCATATAATTTTTAGGTCATAATAATTAGATTTATTTTGATGTGTTCATAACTAATTTTAATTTGATTAAGGGGAGGAATTGAATATATATAGGTTACAGAGTTACTCCCTATGTAATTTTTTATCTTTCTCACTTGGAATCTTGACACTATTCACAATAAGAGAGAATCTTTTTAATTTTTCTCAATTTATAAGAAAAAATATAGTCATGTGGGGTCTTGTTTGATTCGTCTCAATGGGCATTTTATTAATATTCAATTATTATAATTTTTACTAATATATAATGAAAGATATTTAAGATAGAATAAGTGCATTAGCAAACGTATAAAGTCAAAGTAGGAAAGATAAAAAAATACAGAGGAAGTACATTTTAGTTGTAAATCTAATACAAATGACTAAATTTAGTTTGAGGATTTTTTTTTAATCCGTAATAGATTAAAATAGATAGTTTATTCATACTTGTAATGTTTCTTCCTAATCTCAAATGTCTACATTTTATATGTACTCTGTTAAAGGATTTTTTTTTGTTTGATTTGGAAGTGACTATTAGTAATTTATTGAGCATATAAGTATATTTGGAATGAGTAATTAATTATACATTTTTCTTAAAGCTTTTAAAATTAATTTGACGAACGACCAATTTTCTATGGAGTAAAAAAATAAGCTTGGTGGTTGGTCTTGTTCAATTTCCTAGCAATTTTATTTGTTTATCTACACTTTATCGGGTAATTGTATGAGTTTGGAGTTTCCAATCTTTGTTATTTTTCAATATTTTAAATTAATGCTAATATCTTACATATATATAAGTTTTAAAGTTTATTTAAATTCTAAAATACTACAGCATATCATATAATTAGAATATGTTTTTCATTTAGTTCAATTTATCGAACAAGAAGGCACACCATTTATATTGTTTTGCTTAAGATATTTATACACCAAAAGGAAAAAAAATATTGTTAAAATAATAGTGCATCTTAAGGACTAACCTAGCGTCAAAACATTTAAGTAATGAGAAGTAATTCTATTTCTTAAATGAGTAGAAATACCTTACAAGCTTAAGGACACCAAGTGAAAGACAATATGAGCAGAAATTAACATTTCATGTGAAACCTACTATATGCACAAACCATGATACATCAGACAACCCTTTAGAATTTATTGTGTTACAGAATGACAACCAAAGTATAATAGAAGAAAAGAAAATCCAATAGTAACACATAGAGATGTCAAGCACTAATTTAAATAATTCACTATCTAAAACAAAATGAATGTTGTACATGTTTATAGTTTCCTGCTAGGCTTTACATAAGACAAATCATAAAAGCGTGCAATTCTTCAAGTTAGCAAAAAATCTTCTTACTCTAGCAACCAATTACCTTCTAATTTTCCTATCCCTAAATTGCATACCAATACTCTCACGCACTCCTTTTACCATTTTCCTTTCCATTTTCATCTTTTAATTCTACCTCTCACCTCCCATTAATATTCTCTTATAGGAATTTTGCATCTACTTGTCTTATTAAATTACTTAACTTCCACCATTTCCTCCCTTCCCCCTTCCCCCTTCCCCATTCCCCCATTCCTCTTTTAACATCTTCTTTTTTGCAAAACAACTCCCTTTTTCTTATTCATCTCCCCCCCCTTCTCTCACACATTCGCATTTAATGGTTTTGCATATTTCATGAATTATCTTACTTTGTAAAAATAATCTCTAAAAAGTGCTTTCACCTTTCTACCTTTTCCCTAACATCATCTCTCACTTATTCCTATGACTTCCTTCTCCCTAAGCAACTCGATTGTGTTTTATGATTTTGCAAATTTTAAATAGATTTTTTAATTTAATTCAATTCATTCCCCTTACTCCTTTCATATTCGTCTTTCATGAATTTGCATATTTCATATGGATTATGTTTAGTCCACTACTTGTCCAACAAGTAAGCTGTAGGTTGAGCTTTCTTGTCTAGTAAGTAAACTAGTATCCCTTAGATGTTCTTCCTTGGAGACTTGTGCAACAATGTCTGAATCAACTTAGTCCAAGCCTAGGCTTCGTTCCCGAACCTGCAAAAAGGGACCCACCCTGGAGGTTTGGGTGGTGGTTCCCCCTCCGAAGCTTAAGTCTGATATCAGGAGTGGTAGAGAGAAAAGTAGATTTAGAGAGAGAAAGTAGAAGAGTATTTTTACAGAGTAACTTTGCACTGTTTGCATTGAATGATCTTTCTCCTGATTTCTGGGGTATTTATAGTGATAGCAAGATGACAGCTATCCTTAAAATCTGCCCTAGAATAGTGGCCTCTGATTGGCTGAGGAATTAGATCATGACACGTGGCATGCCATGATTTGTGAGGGTTTATCAACCACTCTCCTGCAGCCACCTCACAGGGGTGGGCTCTGACTACCTTTTGGGCCAAAAAAGTAGCCTTATAACCCAACTGAGTATAACCCAAGGATTAAATCTTCTTTCTCTATTCACTAGGGGAGGACACGTGTACGGCTCCGATGAGCCCAGGTGTCTTCAAAAGAACCGTAGATGTTAGGCTACAACATTTAACCCTAAAAGGGTTTTCACTGTTGGCCCAGTTGACGGTTAAGGCCCTTTTACCCAAGGTAGCTTCATTTGGCCCATCTGACGGTTAAGGCTTTTTTTACCCAAGGTAGTTTTATTTGAAATGAAGGAAATGACGCGCCTTTGCCTAGGTTTTACCAGTCATAACCGACCGTTGTACCCTTTCTTCGGTCATTCTTGACCGGCTCCACAGGTTTCTTACCCCTCTATAAATAACCTTGGTGTGAGAACATTTAATCATTTCACACTTCGAACGTTCTAGAGAGAGAAGCTCTGCAAATTTTTCTAGAGAGAGAGAGAGAGAGAGATCGTCCAGCCTCAACTTTCTTCACCGAATCGTCCAGGCGCTTTTAGCAGGTATCTTTTCTTTGTTCTTTTCATTCTTCTTTATTTTTAATTTTTCTTAGAAAATCAATAAAATGGAATCTTCTTCGTCAAATAATCCTAGCCGACCAAGAGCTCGTCTTAACCCTAGAACCGATACTTCTTCTTTGGCACATTCTAGAGTTGGGCCTCTTCTGGCCGAGTATATATTTTTTTGTGGTTTTGGCCGAGAAAGTCAGACGACCCAGTCTTTACCTGTGCAGGGTAATCTGGCGCGCGTCAAGCAAACGGCCCGTCTAAGACGAAAGGTAATAATCCCGTCAAATAGCTCAGATATGGAGGAATCTACTGGACGGGTGCCAGATGAGGCAAGAGAGGTCCAAAGTGCTGAGCCTTTGGGCGGGCCACCTTCCTCTGACCATAATTTAGAAGACTCCGAAATAAACCCTGAGGCCAGTCCTTCTGGCAGGGACGTCGATATGGAGGAGACCGGCGAAGGTAATAACGGCAGCGAATCTGATGTTGCCGAAGAATAAGACGAGGCCTCCACTACCTCGTCGGAGATTAGAAGACGTTTAGGCCTCCTTTCTGACCCCAGCTTCATTTTGGTCAATCGTAAATGGTTAGAGAAAATAGTACCAAACCCTAATTATTTATCATCCTACATGCCCATGTCGGGCTTCTCCTTTGTCATCCCAAATAAGGACGCGACGATACTGAGCACCCCAAAGAACCACTTCGCCGTCTACAAGCTGGCCCTCGACACGGGATTGAGGTTCCCTCTCCACGAATTCATTGAACAAGTGCTGCAGTATTACCACATAGGCCATAATCAGCTGGCTCCAGATGCTTGGCACAACGTCCTGACATTTATTGCCGTCTGCGAACTGCGCGGCCTAGCTCTTTCTCTCCAAGCCTTTACCCATATTCACTACGCGGCTAAGGTACTAGGGCCGTGGACGGGGCATGGCTCAACATCTGCAACCGCCCATGCTTCATGACTGCGTGGGGCAAGCCGTCGAAGATGCACGATTGGAAGGCCGACTTCATCTTCTTACAGGCGGCCAACGACTATGCCACTGAGAGCTATAGATTTTACAATCGATCCGTCACGAACACTGGACGGAAGCAGTCCTGGCTGGATTTGGAGGACAGCTATGACGAAGAGGTTGTGGAGTACTTCAGAATAAAGGAGTACTCCAGGCCCGGCCATCGATCTTTTAAGGGGCCAGCTAACTGGATACCCTTTAAAGAAATGTTTTACCATGATGACTTCCTGGTCGCTGCCGGCTTACGGTTGGCCGAAGATAAAGGAATACATTCGAATTCTCCAAGTAAAACTCTTCGTCCATAGTATACATCAGACTAATCCTGCCCCACTTCTTTTTTGCAGGCTCGGCCATAAAACGTCTCAGGGCATCTTGGACGGGAGATATAAGTATGTCTAAATTCACAGACAACTTATGGAAGGAATATGCCAAGAGCAGCGCCGAGAAAAGAGCTGAAACATTGGTAACATATTATATATATATATATATATATCTCTTTTTTTTTTGGACGAGGATCATTCTAACTCGTCAAGAATTTGCATCCAACCACTGGACGAGAGTCACCCAAAGAAGGAAAACGTCCAAGAATGGACGTCCACCTTCGTTGGGCCATTTTCGTCTGAGAATTTGAAAATCCTTCCCTGGACGAGTACCATTTGGACTCGTCCAAGTCATTGTTCCTTTCACTGGACGAGAATCACCTGAAGAAGGAAGGCGTCCATGCTTAGACGACCAACTTCTTTGGGCCATTCTCGTCTGAGAGGCAAAATGTCTTTGGACGAGTACCATTTAGGCTCGTCCAAGTCATTGTTCCTTTCTCTGGACAAGAATCACTTGAAGAAGGAAACCGTCCATGCTTGGACGGCACCTTCTTTGGGCCATTCTCGTCTGAGAGGCAAAATGTCTTTGGACGAGTACCATTTGGGCTCGTCCAAGTCATTGTTCCTTTCTCTGGACGAGAATCACCTGAAGAAGGAAAACGTCCATGCTTGGACGGCCACCTTCTTTGGGCCATTCTCGTCTGAGAGGCAAAAGGTCTTTGGACGAGTACCATTTGGGCTCGTCCAAGTCATTGTTCCTTTCTCTGTACGAGAATCACCTGAAGAAGGAAAACGTCCATGCTTGGACGGCCACCTTCTTTGGGCCATTCTCGTCTTAGAGGCTTTAAGTCCTGATACTGGTCGAAGGGTTGATTTCCTGGCCTTGGACGGGAGTCATTTTAGTCCGTCCATTTTTAGGAAGGCTTCGTTCTTTGCATTAACTTCGTCTTTATTAGGAAATATTTTTGGACGAGGTTCCCTTAGAAAAGGAGGTGTCTATTATAGGACGCCTTCCTTCTTTGGGTGATTTTCGTCTGAAGCCTTGCAAATGATTTAACTTTTGTCCTTTGGGCGACCAGTATGAAAACTTGTTTATTTTTTGCAGAAGAATGCTCCTACAAACAAACTTCCACCTGGAAAGTCGTCCTCGTCCAAAAAGAGGCCTACATCGGTCGCAGAACAGCCTCCAGCGAAAAAGCCAAAGGGCTTCACAAGGAAGAGGGCAGAGAAGACGACTCATGTTGGTGAAGTTGGGGAGAAAATCATGCCTCTCCCAAAGGACAAGGCCCTGAAAAAGGAGCCTTCAGCTGCGTCCCTTGCAGAGGGGGAAAAGAGTGCGGATCCTGCTGGTCCGTTGGACGTTCTGCTAGCAGACTCTGCTGAGATCAACCCAGAGTCGGCCTTGGCTTTGGTTGTTCCAGAGTAGAAGACGACTGCTGAGAACTACCCGGGCTTCAGCGGCTTGGTGGCCAAGCTGGTGTCGCAGATGCCGCTAGCTGTTAGGACGACCTCCATCTCGTCTGGTGAGTCGTATTATCCAAATATAGTTAGGACGGTGCGGGTCGACGTACGGTCTATGAGTCCGTCCAATAAACAAGCCATCGTCTTTCCCATCAAGATAACTGACTCTCCCCCTCTTTCAGATAAGGGTAAAGGCCCCGCTTTACCCTCAGCTACTCCTACCATAGACTCGGACGAGGAGTCATCTCCTGCTTTTGCCAAAATGTCAAAGGTAGAAAAAGATCGGCTTAAGCAGGAGCTCTTCAAGTGCTACCCTGAATCCTATATCAAAGGGTTAAGGGGAGCATCAGCCGGGCATGTGGGCTACATGTCCCAACTTACCGCTGAGGTATAATTTTCTGCCGTTTTCATTTTATACTTGAACAAAATTGCTTGGTTTAATACTGGTCTAATGACTTGTTTGGCTTTCATTGTTTCCAGCTTTTTGCTCGCAGCATGCTAACCGAAGAGTGGGCGAGGGATCTTAGAAAAGAGAACAAGAAGCTCGTCCATCTTGCTACAACGGGCGGCGACAAGGCTATCCATGACATTGAGATGGCCAACACTCTCCATCGTTAGTCACTGGACGCTTTGGAGAAGAGCTCAGCAACCCTGGAATCCTAGAACAAGAAATATCTTGTTGCCATTAAAAAGCTGTATACGGAGCAAGATTTTTGAAGATGGTCATGGATACCGTCTCTACTGAGTTGAAGGGTGAAAGGGATGTTGCTCTTCTAGCTGCCGTTCAACTGAGGAGGGAGAACATCCTCCTAAGGGCGAAGACTGCCTGCTGGAAGGGAAGCGGCCCGGGCCTTTGACGATGCCAAAGAAGGCTTGGCTCAAGTCGTCGAAACATCTAAGGACTGGGCCGTCAAGGCCTTCGAGATGCTGGCTGAGCCTTCTGAGGTCCCCAGCTTCATTCGTCGTCTGGAATATCAACAGAGTGTTCATCGTGCTATGGTATGTGCCGAGGAACCTCCGGAATTTTTGGACTCCGACAACGAAGCTGCGGTTGAGGAGGAGAACCCTGAAGACAACCAATAAACTCGCGCTGAAGATGATGCCTAGTTTTAGGTTTATTTTCTTAAGTTTCTAGGCTTGCTTGCCGTTGTAGCTTTATCTCTTCTAGTCTTAAGTTGTAAACATTATTTGCCAAGTATATATATGAAAGACTTTTTGTTAATTGCTTGTCTCTTCTCCTCTTGAATTACAATTATGACTAAGTATAAAATGTGCCTCGTCTTGAATGCTGGACGTTCCGCACAGATTTTTAAGGAAAGAGCGCCATCCTTGCCTTTAGACGATCATAAATCTTTTCAAAATGCATCCAAGTACAAGAAGAGACTCGTCCTGAATTTTGGACGGTCTACATAGTTCAGATAGAGTAATCCTGTCAACCCTGATCTTTGCCCTTGGACGGTCGAGGGTCTATTGACGATTTGCAAAACACATCTTGGAGAAATTTCCATCCTTGTCCTTGGACGATTGTGAATCTTTCGAAAAAGTATCCAAGTACTTAGTGACATTTGTCTTGAAACTTTGGATGGTTTGCAAAATAAATATAGTTAAAGTTTGCCATCCTTGTCCATGGACGATTGTGAAACCGCTAAGGACGAGTTTTAGATACATGGTCTGACCATGTCTTAGCCGCTTTCCTTGAGGGAACAACACTCGTCCGGAAATAGTGATCCCTTACTAGGGTCTTTACTACTTAGCTGTCCGTGTATGTGAAAGTAAGTATCCTTTACTAAGGGCTTATTTCTGGTCAGAGAAGACCATGACGTTTCCCTTACTAGAGATTGTGTCAAATTGATTGCCATTTATGTATTATCAACCTTTAGGTTGTTATACTTTTGGCCGGTCTCCTCGAGGAAGTGATGTTCGGCATAGAAGTCGGTATTTTTGACGCTCTATTGTTTTGTGTGTTTTTGTCCCAAGTTACTGGCTCTTTTAGACTAGTAACTGATTTAATTCCCCAAAGATAACTAACTTGGTGAAAGTAAACAAAGGCGATAAGAAAGTAGGAATTGTATTATATGAATTTTGCTTGGCTGAATGCCAAGATACATGTATACAATTCTTTTTTCTAGCATGTGCCGTAGCACTTTGGACTTACTACAAACTACCAGCTAGATTCTTGACGATGAATTGAGTTAGACGTGGTACTTCTTCAGGTTATCTGAAGTGCGCTGTATAACTCGTCCATCCAGATCTTGGAGACGAAAAGTTCCACTGCGCACCTCTTGGATAATCAGATAAGGTCCTTCCCAATTTGGTGTTAGCTTCCCCATCTCTTTAGCTCGTCCAACCGCCTCCATCTTCCTTAGAACCAAATCCCCTACCTTGAGTGGTCGTCTAGCGACTCTCTTGTTAAACTCCCGAGCCATTCGCAGCTTGTATAATTGCATTCTTAGCAAGGCATTGCCCCTGACTTCTAGTACTTGATCCCAAGCCGTGCGTAATGCAGCCCAGTTGGCATCTTCTGTGTACAACATGACTCACAGGGTGGGTTCTTCAATTTCAATGGGAAAGACGGCTTCAGTGCCATAAACTAACATGAAGGGTGTCTCCCCTGTAGAATTTTTGGCGGTTGTTGTGATGGACCATAACACTAGCTGTAGTTCTTCAACCCATTGTCCCTTGACATTATCCAACTTTCTTTTGATTCCATTAGATAGAATCTTGTTGAAGGACTCTACTTGCCCATTGGTTTGTGGGTGGGCGACTGCAGCGAAGTGAGCCTTGATTTCTCGTTCTGCCAACCAATCTTTCAGTTTAGGTGTTTCAAACTGCGGGCCATTATCAAAGACGATGGACTGTGGCATGCCAAAACGAGTTATAATGTTTTTCCAAATAAAGCCCTTGACGTCGTTTGTTGTTATACCTCGCATGGCTTCAACCTCTATCCATTTAGTGAAGTAGTCCACAGCCACTATCACAAACTTCTTTTGCCCAGCGGCCACAGGGAAAGGTCCTAGAATATCCATGCCCCATTTGGCAAAAGGCAGAGGGAACAAGATAGGAGTTAGGTAGTTGGGCGGCTTTTGATGCAGATTTCCGTGCTTCTGACAACTGTCACACTTTTTTGCATAGACGAGGGCATCTTCCTTTAAGGTAGGCCAGTAATATCCCGTCCTTAAAGCCTTTTCTCCCAATGCTCTTCCCCCAATGTGAGATGCACAAGCTCCTTCATGGAGTTCCTTCAGAACCTCTAGACCTTCTTCCCTGGTGATGCACTTGAGGAGAGGAAGATTGAATGACCTCTTGTAAAAAGTCTCATCCCATAATTCAAACCACTTGTCTCTAGCCTTCACATACTTAGCCTCTACAGGGTCCGGAGGCAACCGTCCCGTCTTCTTGTATTCTATGATAGGCTCCATCTAGACTGCCCCTCGGCTAAGAAACATAATATGTTCTTGATCAATGCTCTTTTTGGGTTTGACTTCCCAAAACACTCTTCTTGGCGCATCACCTTCAGCCGAGCTGGCCAATTTAGAGAGAGCATCTGCTTGATGATTTTCTGACCTTGGCACTTGGTCGAGAACAAATCGTTTCAAAGGCTCAATCTCATCTTTGATCAGACGCATATATTTGCTCATCGATGCTTCTTTACATTCAAAATCCCCGTTGACTTGACTGACGACCAAGAGCGAGTCTGATTTGGCCTCAATTTCCAGAGCTCCTGCCGCTTTACACATTTTGATTCCAGCTAGAAGTGCTTCATATTCAGCTTCGTTATTGGACGCTTGGAATTAGAACCTTAGCGCATATTCAAACTTGTCTCCTTCGGGAGATTGGCAAATGATTTCTGCCCCACATCCATTGACAGTGGACGACCCATCAACCATGAGCGTCCAATGCTTCCTTCCTTCAGCTAGATCAGATATTGGCTCCATGGTTGGCCGAGTAAGTTCAACTATAAAATATGCCAAGGCTTGCCCCTTAATGGCTTTCCTTGGTTCAAATGATATATTGAACATGTTAATCTCAACATCCCATTTTAGCATTCGTCCGGAAGCTTCCATCTTTTGCAGAACTTGCTTCAGAGGTTGGTCAGTATAGACGAGTATGCTGTGCGCCAAGAAATAGGGCCTTAACTTTCGGCTGGCCATGACGAGGGCCAATCCAAACTTCTCAACTGGAGTATACCTATTTTCCGCATCCTTGAGCACATGACTCACAAAGTATATGGGGACTTGCACGGACTATCTTTCAGCCAGCAGGACAGCACTCACAGCCTGAGTGGACACAACCAAGTACACAAACAGTTTCTCCCCCTCAGCTGGACTGACCAACCTAGGCAGCTGTCGAAGGTGATCTTTGACCTGCTGAAGGGCTTGCTCTGCCTCTGCTATCCATTCAAACTTGACCTTTTTCTTGATCGTGGCGAAGAAGTGATGGCACTTGTCACCTGACTTGGACAAGAAGCGTCCAAGGGCAGCCAAGCAACCCGTCAGTTGCTAAACTTCCTTTATCTTTGACGGGGATTTCATGCCTAAAATAGCTTGGATCTTCTCTGGGTTGGCTTCTATTCCCCTCTGATCTACCAAGAAGCCTAAGAACTTCCCAGATAAGACTCCAAATATGCATTTGCCGGGGTTCAATTTTAACTTGTATTTTCTGAGAGTCTCGAAAGTCTCTCTCAAATCACCAACATGATCTTCCTCTTGCCGACTCTTGACTATCATATCATCAATATATGCCTCCATGTTTCTTCCCAATTGTGGCTGAAAGACGGTATTGATCAATCTTTGAAAGGTGGCTGGAGCATTGCATAGGCCGAATGACATTCTCAACCAGCCATACAGTCCCTTCTCAGTAATGAAGGACGTTTTGTCATGATCCTCTGACCACATGGGGATTTGATGAAAACCTGAATAGGCGTCCATGAAGCTTAGCAAAACATGGCCGGCCGTGGAGTCTACCAGACGATCCAACTTAGGCAATGGGAAACTGTCCTTAGGACAAGCCTTGTTGAGATCAGTATAGTCCACACACATCCTCCAAGTGCCATTAGGCTTTGGCACCATGACCACATTTGCTATCCATTCTGGATAATAAGTTTCTCTGATGAACTTTGACTCTAACAACTTCTGAACTTCTTGGTCAACCGCCTGATTTCTGGCCGGTCCTAAATGCCTTTTCTTCTGACGGACAGGTTTTAAATTTGGATCAACATTCAGTCTGTGGACGACTATCTCTGGATCAATTCCAGGCATTTCTTCAACACAATAAGCGAACACGTCTTGAAATTCTTTCAGCAAGCTGATTAGAAGACCTCTCAAACCAGGACTGAGTGAAGACCCAATCTTGCGTGTTCTTTCTGGACGAGCTTCATCCAACAATACCTCTTCAGGAGCTTCCACCGGCACTGGACGTTCTAATGCCAGTCCCATGATGGCCATCACTTCTTCAGACGAGGGAGGTTCTTCCTTTATGGGCTCATACTTTTGTTTTCTTGCTGGGAAGATGTTCAGACATTTTCCTTGAGGGGGCAATTGGCGTCTGAGGACTTTCAATGGTCATCCTAGGCTCCTTTACATTTTCGGATGCCTTTCTTTCTCCAGCCACCTTCGTCTTATCTTTCTCAATTTCAGACGTTTTCCTTCCGCCTTCGGTCTTCGTCTGGTCTTCATTACATGCTTTCCATGATGATGGCTTGAGGGTGGTTAGGTAACATTCCCTAGCCGCCTGTTGGTCTCCACACAAGGAGCCAATCTTGCCATCATCACACTCATACTTCATAAGCATCAAGTGAGTTACTATTACAGCTTTAACATGATTCAAAGTTGGTCGTCCGAGTATGACATTATAGGCTGTCAAATGTCGGACAACCAAGAACTTGATGAACAATGTCCGTGAGGCATCCTTCTCACCAACTCGGACGGGCAACCTGACTGTTCCCATGGGATGGATGACTCCTCCCCCAAACCCTATGATGGG
Organism: Beta lomatogona; assembly: GCA_947646795.1. NCBI lineage: Eukaryota > Viridiplantae > Streptophyta > Magnoliopsida > Caryophyllales > Amaranthaceae > Beta > Beta lomatogona. The sequence continues at coordinate 651,181 of CANSNZ010001069.1, forward strand.
GTGGTGGACGGGAACCAAATTCTTTTCGTCAAACTTTAGTCTGGACAAGCAATCAGCACTAATGATGTCCGTAGAGCTTCCGGTATCAATCAGAATTCTCCTTACTCTCAGGTTTGCTATCTTCATTTCTCCCACCAAAGGATCGTCATGGGGGGTCCTCAGCTTGCCCCGATATTGCTCACTAACCACCACTTTTAGGAAGGACTCGACCTTTGTCTGATCAGCTAGTAAGACTTGGCCGAGTTCCCTAAGGTAGTTTTTGTGACCTCTATTGGTTGGTCCTCCGGTAGCAAATCCTCCTGAAATAACGAGGACTACATCTTCGTCAGTGCTTTCACTATCCTTCTTCTTGCATTAACGGTCATCTCTCCTCTGAAACGTCTTTCCCCCTTGAGGTATGTATGAATTCATCTTTCCTATTCGGGCTAGATCCTCCAAAGCTCTCTTGAGGTGTTTACATTCATTGGTTTCGTGACCGCAATCCTTGTGAAAGTGACAATACTTGCTCTTGTCCCTATTCCGGTAAGGAGTCTTCATCTCAGCTGGAGCCTTCAGCTCGTATTGGTCCTTTATCTCCATGAGAATGGAGTATTGGTCCTTGCTGAATTCGATGGGGTTGGATGAAGAAGGCTCAGATTCTTTCCTCTTGCTTCTCTTGGACGAAGTAGTGGTAGAGGTTATGGCCCAAGTCTCGGCCTTTTTGGGGTTGCTTTTCTTTAGCTGAGCAACCTCTTCAGGCTTCTTGGACTCGGGATGCTTTCCCTCAGCACATACTTCAGTGGCATGTATAAAAGCTTCAGCTTCCTTTAATGCATCGGCAAGAGTATTGATTTTCTTCTTCACAAGGTCAAACTTAAAACTCCCTGGCCTCAGACCCCCGATAAAGGCGTCAAAAGCCACTCCGGCATTGAGATCTTGAATTTGAAGGGCTTCCAGATTGAATCTCTTAACAAAACTCCTAAGAGCGTCTTTTGGTCCTTGGACGACCTTGCCCAAGTGCATGCTTGTCTTTTGTTCTTGACGATTAGCAACAAAATGACTAGTAAATAAGACACTGAGTTCGGTGAAATTGTTGACTGAATTGGGGGGTAGATTATTGAACCAATTTTGAGCTACACCCTTCAAGGTAGCCGGGAAATTCTTACACCAAGTAGCATCGTCTACTCCTTGGACGTACATCTGATGCTTGTAAGCAGACAGGTGATCATCGGGATCAGTTGTTCCATCAAAAGGCTCTATTGTTGGGAGTTTTACCTTTGGGAAGGGGGGCGCCTCCATGATCCTAGCCGAGAATGGAGTAGGCCAATTGATCCGGAGGGCCCCCCAGCTGTCCCTCGATTGGTATGAACTCCTTGCGATATTCCTTCAACACTGGATTAGATGAAGTGTTTGCGGGTACTGGTCGCTTATAGACCATTGGTTTAACCTCCTAATCTGTTCCTGGACGACTGATGCCATTTAAGTCTGAAAATCATTCAGGACGTTGTCTAGATGGGCATCCGTCACATGACGTTCAAGATTTTCCTGAATGACCGGCTGCTGGCTTGGTCCAGGGACATGGACGATGGTTGGAGGTCTATCCCTTCCTCGAGGCGGTCTCTCGTGTTCTACTGTGTCTTCGACATTAACCTGAAGACTTCGGCTTCTGGCAATGTTGGACGATTAACAATAAGTCATCGTTGCGTCTCCCCACAGACGGCGCCAAATGTTTAGTCCACTACTTGTCCAACAAGTAAGCTGTAGGTTGAGCTTTCTTGTCTAGTAAGTAAACTAGTATCCCTTAGATGTTCTTCCTTGGAGACTTGTGCAACAATGTCTGAATCAACTTAGTCCAAGCCTAGGCTTCGTTCCCGAACCTGAAAAAAGGGACCCACCCTGAAGGTTTGGGTGGTGGTTCCCCATCCGAAGCTTAAGTCAGATATCAGGAGTGGTAGAGAAAAAAGTAGATCTAGAGAGAGAAAGTGAGAGAGTATTTTTACAGAGTAACTTTGCATTGTTTGCATTGAATGATCTTTCTCCTGATTTCTAGGGTATTTATAGTGATAGCAAGATGACAGCTATCCTTAAAATCTGCCCTAGAATAGTGGCCTCTGATTGGCTGAGGAATCAGATCATGACACGTGGCAGGCCATGATTTGTGAGGGTTTATCAACCACTATCCTGCAGCCACCTCACAGGGCTGGGCTCTGACTACCTTTTGGGCCAGAGAAGTAGCCTTTTAACCCAACTGAGTATAACCCAATGATTGAATCTTCTTTCTCTATTCACTAGGGGAGGACACGTGTACGGCTCCGATGAGCCCAGGTGTCTTCAAAGGAACCGTAGATGTTAGGCTACAACAGATTATAATAATTGATTGCCTATTTGTTTAACACTTTGTTTTGTCGTGAAACAAATCATACTCTAACATATCACGACCATGGCCTGACAGATCTTGATATGAAGAGACTGACTCGACCTAAATCGAGGCGGAATAAAAGGGTAACCTTGACCCAAATATATATGACCGGAATAGACATGTCATGAGTAAACCCAGACTTAATAATTTCCCCTTTCTTTATATATTTTCTTGCTAAATAATTTTCAAGGGAAAACACAATGGTAAAAACAGTTTTCCTTCAAAACAAACAAAGTCCAAATGTGGCCTGTTTATTGTGCCACAATCTTATTAATACTCCCTTCGTTTTTTAAAATAAATTGCTACACTTGAGATTTTGCACTATTGGTATGTTACCTTTGACTTAATTTTTTTACTAATATATAATACTTCCTCCGTTCCGTTTTGAATGCAACGAAGGGTATTTTTTGTGAGATAAAAAATATTCATTTGTTGCATTTAAAACGAAACGGAGGAAGTATATAAATATGATCATGTAATATGTTGTTGAATTTGTCACATTGTCTATTTTTATAATATTATTTTATATTTTTTTATAAATATTTAATCAAATATATTGATGGTCAAAGTTGTGTCCCGACAAATGTACAAACCTAAGTGTAGCATTTTTTAAAAAATAAGAGGGAATATGTACAAACCTAAGTGTAGCACTAGGATGTAAAGTGAATGTTGCCATTGTTGTGTGCTAATGACCAATGGTCACCGATCTTTCAAGACCTGACATTTTGAGCATTAAGTTTTCTTTAGTTGATCTTATACATGGAGTCATGGGCATACACTTAAATGGGATTTTGTTGTAAGAAAATTATCTTCACCATCATTTTTAATTCGATATCATCCATTTCATGTGCGTTGTCAAAAAACGAGACCGACGAACGCAAGGTTGGGGAAATAGTATTTAGGAGCCACGAAGCAAGCATGGAGTGGACTGTACTCCAATCAGCCAAACGTTCCGGGGTGGTAGGTTTGGGTATAGTACCATCCAGGAAGCCAAGTTTGCGTTTGGCATTCAAAGACATGCGAATTGCACGTGCCCATTCATCAAAGTTGTCATCTTTCAACTGAATCGGGGTGATTATGTTGCCCGGATTATCATTCGATCCTAGAATGTAAACCGGGTCAGGTTTTGTGGTCGGTGTTTCGGAATTTTCGGTCATGGTGACACGGCGTGGGCGGCGAGAATATGTTTGAAGTGATGAATCTATGATGAGCAGTGACGGAGAGTATCAAAGCAACGTAAGAAATCGAAGCTCGAATCAGTTTTTGGTTCGATGAAGTCAAAGAAGAACTCGAAAAAATCGAGTCTTTGCTGTATTTTTTCGGTTTTGGTCAGATGTGTGGAGAGAAAAAAATTCAGGTTTTAGGCTCTTGATACCATGTTAAATTTAGTTCAGTTTCAGTCACCCTTCTCATTGATCAAATGCGTGTATTTATATTACATCATAAGTAGAGTCCTACTTCATCTCAGACTAGGATAATAAATCTAATCCTACAAGATAACATAAATAGAGTCCTAACAGTTTTGGATCAAAGAAAACCGTGATCGAAGATTTTGCTTCAACAACTTTGACAGAGTACTCAGTGCTTGTAGTCAACGGTTATCTACAATCAGTAAATATCAAACAGGTAAATTGTTTAGATGCTTTCCTTTCACGAAAAACCTTTTCTCTCCATCCTAGATTCCTAGGTGTACATTTTACATTTCCCCTTGTCAATACTATTTTTAAGTGCACCCCTGCCCTGACCCCTGGTAGGCTTGATCTTAAATAACAATGTTCTGTGCTGCAGGTCATTGTTGCTGTGGCTGAATTTTTATGGGATCAAATTAAGTCCAAAAGGAAAACCAACTGGAAGCTTGTCTAAAGTTCATCAACCATACAATTCTAAAGCCACATATAAAGTCTTTTACTTTTCTGAATGGATCACTACTCACTAGCAGAGGATGATTCATTCGTATGTGTACTAATTCATAATATTTAAGGTTGATTCTGATTTGGAGATAAAGTTGGCACTTACTGTTCTTCAGCAACTTGACGATTCAGCTGGGGATGTTTCTGGATTAGCTATGAAAAGGTTTATTTGAATTTATGTAATCATTTTTCTTGTATTTTGCTACCCATATTTCTGCTTAATTCTAGAGACTTTTTTTTTACACTCATATAAATTGATGCCTCTAAATTGTTTCATCAATGAGCCATGTGTTAGGGTGTTGCTACTTAGTTATTTAAGTTCATCTTTTACATGTGGACTTTCAATTCATTTAGAAATATGACCTTCGTTAATTTTGTTTAATTTGTTCAGAGAAATTGAGGAAATTCTCAGAAGAGAGAGACAACTTAAAAGATGATTCTCTGAATAGAGTGTTAGAAGTACCTGCATAAGGGACGGGTGGTTCAGCTTCGACTTGAATGATTGCAAAAGGAAGTAAATGCTTTTGAACTAGGGTCCCCGGTCCCGTCTTACATCTCCCGGTTTCCTCAAAGTTGGTACCGCCATCGTCAGTTTTGTTTACCAGGTTTATTTTTTTCATGGGTTTTGTTCTCTCTTAATAATGTTTAATTGTGGCGAGTTGTAGTTTTTTCTTCTTGGGAATTTTGTAGGGATTAAACTGAATTGATGCGTATAAGTTGTCAATTCAGAACAAGTCTGTGCTTTGGTAGGGTTTATTTCATTAGTTTACTCTGGTTCCCAATTTGGTCTCCGTAGTACTATTTCTTTTTGTTTTTGTAACTGAGGTAGCATGCAGCTGATATTCCATGCTAATTGGTAGAATTTGACTCCACTTTTTTTAGCATTTGAATTTTAGAACTTATTAGGCCCAATGTACTATTGTATTAATGATTGTATATTATGTAGCTTGATGGGCTTAAAAGCCTAGTTGTTATTAGGGTGTATATAATACTGATTATGCATTGAATGAAGTTAAGGAAATCACTTACCCTAATTTAACATGGTATCGGAGCTCTCCTTCACTTAACCTACCATCCGCCGTTTTTTTCTTCTCTCCCGGCTTTCATTGTGCGCCACCAGCGTGGTCTGCTCCACCATGACGGGTGAAGATAAAGTAAATCCTGCTTCCGCATTCTATCTTGGCTTGGGAGATCAACACGAAAACTTGATCACCCACATTATTCTGACCGGCGATAATTACGTAGAATGGGCCCGCGCCATTACTTTGGCTCTTAAGGCTCGTCGGAAATTCGTGTTTGTGGATGGCACGATCACCAAACCCACAGACAAAAAGAAGATTCTTGATTGGGAAACTGTTCATTTGATGTTAGTTTCTTGGCTTTTGCGTAGTATGGATGCAAAGCATGCCGCGTCCATACCATTTCATGACGACGCTAAGCGTCTTTGGGAGTACTTGGAAAAGAGGTTTTGCGTGGCCAACGGTCCACGTCTTCAACAATTAAGGGCAGCTATTGTTGACTGTAAACAACAAAATTCTATGACAATTGAGGAGTATTTCACTAAGTTAATGGGACTTTAGGATGAACTTAACCATTTAAAGCCCCTTCATGGTTGTGTGTGCAATCTGTGCACATGTGATGTAGCCGGCAAATTTACCGCGGATCGTGACGAGGAAAAAAGTTCACCAATTCCTCATTGGCTTAGACGATGACTTGTATGCTACGACGAGGTCTAACCTTCTCTCACAAACTCCTCCCGCTGACTTAGACCGAATCTGCCAAACCCTTACTCAGGAGGAGCGTTCGCAGAATATCGCGCGTGGGAAGGCAGTTAAAGAGGAGGCCCATGCCTTCGTTGTCCAGGCTGACCGGGGTCGTGCTCGCCTTGATCGCACGCTCGGGCTCGTTTTTTTGTTCGCATTATAAACGCTCCGGCCACGAGGCTGCCACGTGTTTTCAATTACACGGCAAACCTGCGTGGTGGGAGGAGAAGTTCGGTCGCGGTGCTGCCTCGACTACCCACAAAACTGGGTCTGCCTCCTCTTCCGTAGCTGCTGCTGCTGTTTCGGCTCCTGTCGGGGCTGCTGCCGAGTGTCGTAGCCGCGGCGGCAACGTCACTGCTCATGCGGTGATGCCTGAGGTTGTGAGTGATACCATCTCCAACGGACCTGCACCTCTTGTTGACTTGAGCCCTACCCAGGTTCAAGCACTTATGCACTTAATAAAGAATGAGACCACCAAGGGTGAGCGTATGTCGGGTAAGCCATTTTCTTTGAATTGTGTCTACCTCCTCTTCCGTAGCTGTTGCTGCTGTTTCGGCTCCTGTCGGGGCTGCTGCCGAGTCTCGTAGTCGCGGTGGCAGCGTCACTGCTCATGCGGTGATGCCTGAGGTTGTGAGTGGTACCATCTCCAACGGGCCTGCTCCTTTTGTTGACTTGAGCCCTGCCCAGGTTCAAGCACTTATGCACTTAATAAATAATGAGACCACCAAGGGTGAGCGTATGTCGGGGTGAGCCATTTTCTAGCCAATGGATTATGGACACGGGTGCCTCGCATCATGTTACTTGCGATCTAACGTGTCTCACTCATGTTTCTTCCATTGTTGATTGTCCTATTGGTTTGCCGGATGGTACTCGTGCTTTTGCCACTATGGAGGGTTGTGTGACTCTCACTGATGGACTCACACTCTCTCATGTTCTATATGTCCCACAACTTAATTGCAATTTAATTTCGGTGTCGCAAATGATTGTTGAATCTAATTGTCACGTAACATTCACCTTTTCTTTGTGTGCTATACAGGACCAACGCTCGGGGCCCCTGATTGGAGCAGGTGAACGGCGTGATGGACTCTATTTTTTCCATAGCATTCCTACTGTGCAAGCGGTGACAGTTCCTGGATTATCTGAGTTTGAGTTATGTCATAGAAGGTTGGGGCATCCTTCGTGTCGTGTTATCAAGTTAGTTCCTGCTATTAGTTCTAGTACTAGTAGGAAGAAATTAAATAAGGCTTGTATTGTGTGTCCTTAAGCTAAACAAACTCGTGATTGTTTTCCTACTAGTGATAATAAAGCTTCTCGGATTTTTGAACTTATCCATTGTGATTTGTGGGGGCCGTATAACACGTCCTCCTCTTGTGACGTTGTTCATTTTCTCACTTTGGTGGATGATTATTCTCGTGCGGTTTGGGTTTACTTGTTGCGCAATAAAAAGGAAGTTAAGAGTGCTTTTATGTCTTTCTTTGCCATGATTGATCGTCAATTTGAAGCCACATAAAAATGTGAGAATTGATAATGGCACTGAATTTAATTGTTTTATCTGATTATTTGACAACTCATGGCATTCTATTTCTAACCTCATGTGTGGGCACTCCTCAACAAAATGGGAGGGTTGAACGCAAACATCAACATATATTGAATGTTAGAAAGGCTTTAATGTTTCAAGCTCATATTCCTGTTACTTTTTGGGGTGAGTTTGTCCTTACGGCTGTTTACATCATCAATAGAACCCCCTCGGGCTTATTGATTGGCTTGACTCCTTATGAGGTTCTTACGGGAAAATCACCTTCATTTGATGTGTTGCGTGTGTTTGGTTGCCTTTGTTTTACTCATAATCAATGTGCCAAGGGTGATAAGTTTGCTTTTAGGAGTCGTCGGTGTATCTTTGTTGGGTATCCTAATAATAAAAAAAAGGTGGAAATTATATGATCTTGAAGCCGGGGATTTTTTTGTGTCTAGGGACGTTCAATTTCATGAAAACGGATTTCCGTTTGATTTGGGTGATGATGGGTATACTCCTAAGGGTTTGGGTGATGATGCTGATTTTTTTTGTTCCATCTTATGGGCCTATTTTGGAAGATCCACATCCCTTCCCTGATGAGGGAGGTCTTGGGCCGAGTTCTAGCCCATTTCAAAGGGGGAGGCGTCTCTTGGGTCGTGTGTACCACCCCCCTCATCCGTTCCTCCAATTAATACCCCAGCCCCCCCGCATCATCATCAGGGCCCCTCTTCTACCGATACTGTTCACGTGGGCCAGCCCACTCCTGAGCCCACGTCTCCCCCCTTGGATCAGCCCTCCCCTATTTCTACTACTGTTAGCAGAGACTCGCCCCATGATGCTGAATTCTCCACCTTTGGGCGTGGATTGCGAGACAAACGTCCTTCTGTTTTGCTGCGAGATTTTGTTATTAATACGGTACGGAAAATGAGTCCATCTTCGTCTTCATCTCCTTCATCGGGATCCTCAGGTTGTAACACCCCCAAAATCCATACACGTCTAAACTACGTTGCATCGACTTTGGGAGTGTTACCGCCGCGGTGACATGCAAGGCATAATAAAATCAAAATATTAACAATTCCTTATTTCACAAGTCATACAACAAGGAAATACATAAGATTTCCAATTGATTTCATGTTACCAAACAATCTCATCAACCATAATCAACAACAGTTTCCTATCATGATTCTAGGTTCCAATATAACAATCATAACCTAAACATGATACTAATATATCGAACTGAACTAGTACGCGTACGTACCTTGTAACGGAGAATCTTTACTGATTACTTAAAACGTTCCGCTTATGAAATTGGGAGCTAATCGAAAAGTAATTGAGTTTTAAATCCTTGACGATATTAACAAAAACCAGCTTAACTAACTATATAAAACTTAGTGTTTCGAATAATAAAATAAACGTTCCTGTGGGTTAAACTTTCCTTTCATAAACTTTATTGAAACTAACATATTTAGGATTTAATAATATGCTTGTAAATCTGATTTTTGTCAACTCATATTATACTTTGTTTATAACAACAAAAACTTAAACAAATATTTATAAGTATTACAAAATCAGATTTGAGACATAAAAATCTTTATAAGGACTAATAATATAATTATAAATCTGATTTTCTTTTAACTCATACTATACCTTATTTACAATAACAAAGCTTAATCGGAATACATAAGAACTATGAAATCAGATTTTACAATTAAATTAAAGTAGGAAAGAATTTTTTTTATAGAGGTTACCGCACCAATCTCGCCGGCGACAACCACCGGCGACGATGCACCACTCCGGCAGCGCTTCACCAGCCCACGCGTGCCTCGATTCGTCGCGCAGCCTCGTGAGTTTGAACGTCCACGTGAGTCTCGGAGCCTTGCACGCCACACTCGAGGCCTCGACTTCGCTCAGTACACCACACTCGAGCCTCGACCTTGCTCAGCACCGCACACAACAGCACGCGTACAAGCTTGTACACCGCACACCACCGCACGCATACAACACTGGCACAACACTCGCACACCTCGCCTCGCACCACAGCACCTCGAACGCTCGCACGAACCGCGACTGATGTGCAGCACTAGCGAGCCACGCTCGACATCCTCTGGGCAGCAGGCACAAACCACCGGCAGACACGAACCACCGGCGAGTGGAAGCCTCAGACGCAGGGGAAGGAGAGAGAAAAGTAGTGCAGGAGGAAGGAGAATAAAGAAAAGAACGCAGAAGAGAAAGAGGAGAGAAAAAGATTTGGGGATTAAAAAAAACGACTGGTCACTCCAATAAAATAGGGTTTTAGTTCCCTCTTTACTTTTTACCCATGTGAAACATATGTTCCCTAGGATTTGTTTTCCAAACCAAATTCCAATTTCTTATTTTATTTGGAAAATAAAATGAAACCAAACTATAATATAATTAGGTACAACAATATGTTATATTGTTAAATTATAACTGTAGGCTTACCCAAACTATATATTTTTTTAAATAATATTAAAACACTTTCTACTTTATTCTTTATATTTTCTTATGTATAACAAAATAACTCCCAAAAATACGGAGTATTACACATGTACTCTTTATCCTCTAGCACATTTTGTGAGTTGTGATAAATTTTCTGTGCGACACCGTGTTTTTCTAGCAGCGGTTACCTCTGGTGTTGAGCCTCGCTCTTTTTTCGAGGCTAGGACTGACTCTGGTTGGCGTCAAGCTATGCAAAATGAAATAGGTGCTTTGGAGGACAATGCAACTTGGGAAATGGCTCCTCTTCCCACAGGTCACAAGGCGCTTGGTTGTAAGTGTGTCTATAAAGTTAAGTATCATTCTAACGGTTCTGTTGAACGTCTCAAGGCTCGGTTAGTTGTGTTTGGTAATCATCAGGTGGAAAAGATTGACTACAATGAAACTTTTGCTCGTGTGGCCAAGATGGTTACTGTTCTGGCTTTTCTTGCCATTGCCGCTGCTAAAAATTGAAAGCTTCATCAGATGGATGTGCATCACGCGTTTCTTCATGGTGATCTTGACGAAGAAGTGTGTATGCGGCCTCCCCCTGGTTTTACTCCTCCGAAGCCTGGTATGGTTTGTCGCCTGAAAAAGTCTCTTTATGGCCTTCGTTAGGCCCCCCGGTGTTGGTTTGCCAAACTCACTACTGCCTTATTGCGCTAAGGTTTTGTTCAGTGCTACTCTGATTACTCCTTATTCACCCTTCGTGAGGTTCTAATCATCTCTCTGGGCTTGTTCATGTTGATGATCTCATCATCTCTGGTAATGATTCTGCAGCTATTTCAACATTCAAGACCTATTTGGGTGATTGTTTTCATATGAAGGATTTGGGCAATTTGAAGTATTTCTTGGCATAGAGGTTGCTCGGGGCCCTGAGGTCTTGTTTCTCTGTCAACGTAAGTATACTTTGGACATCATCTCCGAGACTGGTCTCATGGGGGCTAAGCCCACGACTTTTGCGCTTGAGCAGAACCACACTCTTGCTGTTGCTAGTGGTCTAGTGTTGTCGGATCCTGCTTCCTATCGTCGTCTGGTAGGTCGTCTCATCTATCTCTCCTTCACTCGTCCTGATTTGGCCTACGCTATCCATATTCTTGCCCAGTTCATGCAGGAGCCCTGTCATTATTGAGGTTGATTGTCATTATGTGCGCGACGCGTTGCGGGATGGTCTTATTACTACTCATCACGTTGCTACTCATGAGCAACTGGCTGACATTTTTACTAAGGCCCTAGGTAGACGTCAATTTTTTCACTTACTAAGCAAGTTGGGCATTTGTGACCTACATGCTCCAACTTGAGGGGGATATTAGGCCCAATGTAGTGTCGTATTAATGATTGTATATTATGTAGCTTGATGGGCTTAAAAGCCTAGTTGTTATTAGGTTGTATATAATACTGATTATGCATTGAATGAAGTTAAGGAAACCATTTACCCTAATTTAACATAACTATTGGGGTATTCCGAAAAGCATGGTAAATTTTTGCAATTTTTATTTTATTTTTCAATTCAGCATGTTATATGGAACCTAAATCGATGGGCTGTAAATATATTATAAATTTGGGTGATATTTGTTTTCTAGAATTACCTCCTGGGAGCTTTCAACCTTGCTTGCCATATTTCGATTGCATTTGCTGACGAAAGAAGGTGACATTCCCAATGTTTTCAGTTCATGGTGGTATAAGTATTTGTATGTTGGTTGCTAATTGGGTAGTGCTATGGTTGAATTTTCGGCATTAACAGTCATGGTGCCATGTGCCAATGCTATTGAAAGAAAAAAAGGCGCAGATCATTATATTGTCCAGGTTTGGGGAAATTAAATGGTATACAGGCCATTGCGGGTGGTCAATATTTTTTTATTGCATTTTGTGTTCAGTTGCTAAAAAAAATAGCTTATGTATCTGCTTGAAATGGGTTCCAATGAAGAAAAAAATGCTCAAACTGTCATGGTTCCACTCTTTCATAGTCCAGACTCCAGAGTATATTGTTGACAAGGTAAGGCAATCCAATTCAATATTGTGGTGACCGTGGTATGAAAAAGAAAAAAAGACTTGACAGTTTAGTTGCAATGTGTAAATCCTAGCATTTTTCATATCGATTTCTGTTGTTGGGCCTTCGTAGAGCCAATTCAAGGGAAAAATATTGAGTTCAGTGGCATTAAATTTTTTTGGTTGCACGACTTTTGTGGTGCAATCAATGTACCTTGTGAGTAGCCATTAAATTTTTTTGGTTGCACGACTTTTGTGGTGCATCAATTTTGATTGTTGTCTTCTAAATTTTGATTCTGCTGTTATTGCCATCAAAACCTCTGAAACTGCTAGTACAAGTAATGGGCAGATACAACATGTTTGATTTTTCACTCTGATTTGTTATGTAAAGAACTAAGCATCCATATTCCACTCTTATAGGGGTCAACATTCATCAGGGTGGCTTTGGGATCAATAAGAGTTTAGATGAGCTGGCTGCTACATGCCTTAAATATGACTTCAAGGATCCTCCAAGGCTAGTGAGTGATTCATGTACTTGTTGCGTTACTATTGCTATAAATATGACTATTGATTTTATTGAAAGAACTTGGTCTCTTTTGGAAGATGTCGAAATATTATATATTTCATTTGCATTATTCTAAGAACTCACTAGAATTTGTAAGAAACAAGAAGTAATTTACAGAATTGGATTAATTTAAGGCAGAGCACAAGACATGTGATTGTATTCATAATGATGATTCAAGACCAAATACAATCTAATCTATCGTACATGTCAGGTTAATAAAGTTATTGTATTCAGGACCATATAATCAAGGGTGACGGCCAATTGTTATTGTAAATGTTTATTTAATTGTAGTAAAGTACCATGTCAGCTTTAATGCTCAAGTGACAATTATGATTATCAGAGCATCATGAAAGCTAGAATTTTACTAGTATTCTTTTATTAAATCGCATTGATATGCTTTATTAGCTGGTGTGTTTTCATATCATGCAGTACTAGCATTAGAATCTGTCACAATCCGTCACAATCCTTATATTAACTTCACTACTTGTCGTCAGCCATGTCGTTGCTGCTGGTGGCTCTTGGTTATGCTGCTCTTGGCTGGTTATTGCTGCTAGTTTTATTATTTACGATTTGTCGAACTCATATCTTGTAGTTCACAATTGTAATTTATTTGTATTTATAAACAATCAGAAATTGAACTATTATCTATATGTATTGGTTGTGCATCAATATTGAACAAAAAAGAGGCAAACATTTTTTTTTTTTGTTATTTCTAAGCCCTCAAATGCTCCGGTTTTACCAGTAAACCGGAGCATTTATGAGTAAAAATGCTCCGGTTTATTAGATAAAATCGGAGCATTTGAGTCCCCAAACGCTCCGTTTGTTTTAAAAAACTGGAGCATTTGTGGCACAAATGCTTCGGGTGCAACCGGAGCATTTATAAAAGTCTCAAATGCTCGTGTGACGTCTGCTCCGGGTCAAATACGGAGCATTTGGGGCCTAAAAAACCGGAGCAATTGAGGTTTTTTCTACTAGTGTTGTTTTTAGTTTTTGCTCTTTAGACGACCATTATTGTAACTTGATCATTTCTTGCAGAAAAATGCTCCTACAAACAAACTTCCACCTGGGAAGTCATCTTTGTCCAAGAAGAGGCCTACAGCGGCCGCGGACCAGCCTCCAGCAAAAAGGCCTAAGGGCTTTACAAGAAAGAGGACGGAGAAGACTACTCCGGCTGGCGGAGTTGGAGAAAAAACAATGCCTCCCCCTAAAGACAAGGTCCTGAAAGAGGAACCTTCCGCTGCGGTCCCTGCCAAGGGGGAAAAAAGTCCTGACCCTGCTAGTAAGTTGGACGTTCTTCTGCGGATTCTGCTGAGATCAAACCAGAGTCGGCTTTGGCTTTGGTCATTCCGGAGCCGGAGACGGCTACTGAGAACTACCCGGGTTTCAGCGGCCTGGTAGCCAAGCTGGTTTCGCAGATGCCGCTAGCTGTTAGGACGACATCCATCTCGTCTGGTGAGTCGTATTATCCGAACATAGTTAGGACAGTGCGGGTCGACGGATGGTCCATGAGTCCGTCCAATAGACAAGCCATTGTCCTTCCAATCAAGATAACTGACTCCCCCCTTCTTTCAGATAAGGGAAGAGGACCAGCTTTACCCTCAGCTACTTCACCCTAGATTCAGACGAGGAGTCTTCTGCTGCCTTTGCTAAAATATCCAAAGTAGAAAGAGATCGACTTAAGCAGGAGCTCTTCAAATGTTACCCTGAATCCTATATCAAAGGATTAAGGGGAGCATCGACCGGGCATGTGGGCTACATGTCTCAGCTTGCTGCTGAGGTATAACTTGCTGCCGCTTTTGTTTTATACTTGTACAAATTTATTCCCTTTTTTTTTGTAACTCGTCTAATGACTTGTTTGGTTTTCCTTGTTCCAGCTTTTTGCTCGCAGCATGCTAACTGAAGAGTGGGCGATGGAGCTTAGAAAGGAGAACAAGCAGCTCGTCCAGCTTGCTACAACGGCAGGCGATAAGGCCATCCATGACATTGAAATGGCCAACACTCTCCATCGTCAGTCACCGGAGGTCTTGGAGAAGAGATCAGCAACCCTGGAATCCGAGAACAAGAAACATCTTGTTTCCATCAACCAGCTGTACACGGAACAAGACCGGCTGAAAATGGTCTTAGAGACCCTCTCAGCTGCGTTCAAGGGTGAAAGGGATACTGCTCTTCTTGCCGCGGTCCAACTGAGAAGGGAGAATATCCTCCTAAGGGCAAGAAATACCCGTCTGCAGAAGGAAGCGGCCCGGTCTTTTGAGGACGCCAAAGAAGGCTTGGCTCTAGTCGTCGAGACGTCCAAAGACTGGGCTGTCAAGGCCTTTGAGATGTTGGCCGAGCCTACTGAGGTCCCCAGCTTCATTCGCCGTCTGGAATTTCAACAGAGTGTTCATCGTGCCATGGTATGTGCTGAGGAGCCTCCGGAATTTTGAGACTCAGACGACGAGGCTGTGGTTGGGGAAGAGAACCCTGAAGACGACCAAGAAACTCGCCCTGAAGATGATGCCTAGTTTTAGGTTTATTTTCCTAAGTTTCTTGGCTTGTTTGCCGTCGTAGCTTTGTCTATTTTAGCCTTAAGTTGTAAATTTTTGCCAAGTATATGAAAAAGACTTTTGCCAATTGCTTGTCCTTTCTTTTCTTGCATTCCAATTTTGACCAAGTATAAAATGAACCTCGTCCTGAAAATAGGACTCGTCCTGGAAAGGGCAACGTCCTTGTCTTTAGAATGTATCAAGTACAAGAAGAGACTCGTTCTGGACTTTTAGACGGTCTACAAAATTGGAATAGAGTAAGCTTTGTCAACCCTGATCCTTGCCCTTGGTCGATCGAGAATCTCTCAAAAATATAACCAAGTATAAAATGAGACTCGTTCAAGATCTTTGGACGGTTTGTAAAATAAAAATAGGGGAAATTTTCCTTCCTTGTCCATGGACGATCATGACTCTTTCCAAAAAGCTGTCCAAGTACTTTGTGAGAATCGTCCCTGTCACTTGGACGGTTTTCTCATTCAGACGAGTCTTACCCGAAGGGTGAAAGCGGCCAATACATATCAGTTTTGTGGACGAGCCACGCTCTAGCCGTTTTATCTCGAGCAGGTAACCCTCGTCCTGCAGTATTGAACCATCAGAAGGGCATCTATTGCCTAGTTTGTTCTGGTTTTTGGACGACCTTCTTTCTTTAGCTCGTCCTATAGGATTGTCTCATCCCCCCCTTCTTGGGCTAAGCTCAACCGTATATGATGGACGAGCCATAGTCCAAGAAGGAGAGAGGCCAACATTGGTCAAGCCTGTGGAAATGGCTAAGGACGAGCTTTAGATACATGGTCTAACCATGTCTTAGCAGGCTTCCTTGACTAGTAATTTTTGTATTTCTGTCCAAGTTATTGTCACTTTTAGACTAGTAATTGATTTAATGCCCCAAAGTGAACTAACTTGGTAAAAATAAACAAAGGCGATAAGAAAGTAGGAATTGTATTATATGAATTTTGCTTGACTAAATGCCAAGATACATGTATACAATTCTTTTTTTTAGCATGTGCCGTGGCACTTTGGAGTTACTACAAACTACCAGCTAGATTCCTGACGATGAACTGAGTTAGACGTGGTACTTCTTCATATTGTTTGAGTTCCAAGTGTGCTGTATAACTCGTCCATCCAGATCTTGGAGATGAAAGGTTCCACTGTGCAGCTCTTAGATAATCAGATAAGGTCCTTCCCAATTTGTGTTAGCTTCCCCAGTTCTTTGGCTCGTCTAACCGCCTTCATCTTCCTTAGAACAAGATCTCCCACCTTGAGCGGTCGTCTAGCGACTCTATTGTTAAACTCCTGAGCCATTCGCAGCTTGTACAATTGCATTCTTAACAAGGCATTGCCCCTAACCTCTGGTACTTGATCCAAAGCCGTGCGCAATGCAACCCAGTTGGCATCTTCCGTGTACAACATGACTCGCAGGGTGGGTTCTTCAATCTCAATGGGCAAGACGGCTTCAGTGCCATAAACTAACATGAAGGGTGTCTCCCCTGTAGAATTTTTGGCAGTTGTTCTGATGGACCATAACACTAGCTGTAGCTCTTCAACCATTGTCCCTTGGCATTATCCAACTTCCTTTTGATTCCATTGGATAGAATCTTGTTGAAGGACTCTACTTGCCCATTGGCTTGTGGGTGGGCAACTGCAGCGAAGTGAGCCGTGATTTCTCTTTCTGCCAACCAATCTTTCAGTTTAGGCGTTTCAAACTGTAGACCATTATCAAAGACGATGGACTGTGGCATGCCGAAACGAGTTATAATGTTTTTCCAAAGAAAGCCATTAACGTCGTTTGTTGTTATACCTCGCATGGCTTCAGCCTCTATCCATTTAGTGAAGTAGTCCACGGCTACTATCACAAACTTCTTTTGCCCTGCGGCCACCGGGAAAGGTCCTAGGATAACCATGCCCCATTTGGCAAAAGACAGAGGGAACAAGATGGGACTTAAATAGTTGGACGGTTTCTGATGCAGGTTACCGTGCTTCTGACAACAGTCGCACTTCTTTGCATAGACGAGGGCATCTTCCTTTAATGTAGGCCAGTAATACCCCGTCCTTAAAGCCTTTTCTCCCAATGCTCTTCCCCCAATGTGAGATGCACAAGCTCCTTCATGGAGTTCCTTAAGAACCTCTAGACCATCTTCCCTGGTGATGCACTTGAAGAGAGGACGATTGAATGACTTCTTGTAAAGAGTCTCATTTCATAATTCAAACCACTTGTCTCAAGCCTTCACATACTTAGCCTCTATAGGGTCCGGAGGCAATCGTCCCATCTTCTTGTATTCTATGATAGGCTCCACCCAGACTGCCCCTCGGCTAAGAAACATGATTTGTTCTTGGTCAATGCTCTTTTTGGGTTTGACTTCCCAAAACACTGTTCTTGGCGCATCACCTTCAGCCGAGCTGTCCAATTTTGAGAGAGCATCTGCTTGATGATTTTCTGACCTTGGTACTTGGTCGAGAACAAATCGTTTCAAAGGCTCAATCACATCTTTGATCAGACGCATATATTTGCCCATCGACGCTTCTTTACATTCTAAGTCTCCATTGACTTGACTGACGACCAAGAGAGAGTCCGATTTGGCCTCGATCTCCAGAGCTCTTGCCGCTTTACACATTTTGATTCCAGCTAGGAGTGCTTCATTATTAAAAGCTTGGAACTGGAATCGTAATGCATATTCGAACTTGTCTCCTTCCAGAGATTGACAAATGATTCCTGCCCCACATCCATTGATAGTGGACGACCCATCAACCATGAGCGTCCAATGCTTCCTTCCTTCAGTTGGATCAGATATTGGCTCTATGGTTGGCCGAGTAAGTTCAACTATAAAATCTGTCAAGGCTTGCCCCTTAATGGCTTTCCTTGGTTCAAATGATATATCGAGCATGTTAAGCTCAACAACCCATTTTAGCATTCGTCCGGCGGCTTCCATCTTTTGCAGAACTTGCTTCAGAGGTTGATCAGTGTAGACGAGTATACTGTGCGCCAAGAAATAGGGCCTTAACTTTCTGCTGGCCATGACGAGGGCCAATCTAAATTTCTCAACTGGAGTATACCTATTTTCCGCATCCTTGAGCACATGACTCACAAAGTATATTGGGACTTGCACGGACTCTCTTTCAGCCAGCAGAGCAGAACTCACAACCTGAGTGGACACAACCAAGTATACAAACAGTTTCTCCCCCTCAGCTGGACTGACCAACCTAGGCAGCTGCTGAAGGTGATCTTTGACTTGCTGAAGCGCACGCTCAGCCTCTGCTGTCCATTCAAACTTGGCCTTCTTCTTGATAGTAGCGAAGAAGTGATGGCACTTGTCCCCTGACTTGGACAAGAATCATCCAAGGGCAGCCAAGCAACCAGTCAGTCGCTGAACTTCCTTTATCTTTCACGGAGATTTCATGTCTAGAATAGCTTGGATCTTTTCGGGGTTGGCTTCTATTCCCCTCTGATCTACCAAGAAACCTAAGAACTTCCCCGACAAAACCCCAAAGATACATTTGCTGGGGTTTAGCTTTAGCTTGTATTTCCTGAGAGTTTCGAAAGTTTCTCTCAAATCACTAACATGACTTTCTTCTTGCCGGCTCTTGACTATCATATCATCGATATAGGCTTCCATGTTTCTTCCCAACTATGGCTGAAAGACGGTATTGATTAATCTTTGAAAGGTGGACGGCGCATTGCTTAGACCGAATGGCATTCTCAACCAGCCATACAGCCCCTTTTCAGTAATGAAGGACGTTTTGTCCTGATCCTCTGACCACATGGGGATTTGATGGAAACCTGAATAGGCGTCCATGAAGCTTCGCAAAGCATGGCCGGCTGTGGAGTCTACCAGACGATCCAACTTAGGCAAAGGGAAACTGTCCTTAGGACAAGCTTTGTTGAGATCAGTATAGTCCACACACATCCTCCAAGTGCCATTAGGCTTCGGCACCATGACCACATTTGCTATCCATTCTGGATAATAGGTTTCTCTAATGAAGTTTGACTCCAATAACTTTGGATTTTCCTGGTCGACCGCCTGATTCCTAGCCGGTCCTAAATGCCTTTTCTTCTGACGAACTCGTTTTAAATTTGGATCAACGTTCAACCGGTGGACGGCTATCTCTGGATCAATTCCAGGCATTTCCTCAACACAATAAGCAAACACGTCCTGAAACTCTTTCAGCAAGCTGATTAGAAGGCCCCTCAAATCAAAAGAGAGCGAAGAACCAATGTTCAAAGTTCGTTCTAGACGAGCCTCATCCAAACAGACATCTTCTGGGACTTCCACTAGCTCTGGACGTTCTATTGCTAGTCCCATGATGGCCATCAGGTTCTTCCTTGACAGGCTCATAATTTCTTTTCTTGCTGGGGATATGGTCAGACGTTTTCCTGGAGGGGGCGAGAGGCGTCTGAGGACTCTCAATTGCCAGCCTCAACGAGGCCACTTGGTCCTTTACACTTTCAGAAGTTTTCCTTTCGCCAGCAACGTTCGTCTTATCTTTTCCAATTTCAGACGTTTTCCGTCCACCACCGATCTTCGTCTGGTCTTTATTGCATGCTTTCCATGATGACGGCTTGAGGGTGGTTAGGTAACATTCCCTAGCCGCCTGCTGGTCTTCATACAAGGAGTCAATCTTGCCATCATCACTCATACTTCATAAGCATCAAGTGAGTTACTGTTACAGCTTTAACATGATTGAAAGTTGGTCGTCCAAGTATGACATTGTAGGCTGTCAAATCTCGGACAACCAAGAACTTGATGAACAAAGTCCGCGAGGCCACCTTCTCTCCAACTCGGACGGGCAACGTAACGGTTCCCATAGGGTGGATGATTCCTCCCCTAAACCCTATGATGGGATGGTGGACGGGAACTAAGTTCTTCTCATCGAACTTCAATCTGGGCAAGCAAGCAGCACTAATGATGTCCGTCGAGCTTCATTTCTTCTTACTCTCAAGTTTGCTATTTTCATTTCTACAACCAAAGGATCATCATGGGGGGTCCTCAGCTTCCCCTGATCTTGCTCACTAACCACCACTTTTGGGAAGGGGTCGGCCTTTGTCTGATCAGTCAGCAAGACATGGCTAAGCTCCCTGAGGTAGTTTTTGTGTCCTCTATTGGTTGGGCCTCCAGCAGCAAATCCTCCTGAAATAACGAGGACGACATCTTCGTCAGTGCTTTCACTCTCCTTCTTCTTGCTTTGACGGTCATCTCTCCTCTAAAACTTCTTTCCCCTTTGGGATAAGTATGAATTCATCTTTCCTTTTCGGTCTAGATCCTCCAAAGCTCTCTTAAGGTGTTTAGATTCATTGGTTTCATGACCGCAATCCTTGTGAAAGTGACAATATTTGCTCTTGTCCCTATTCCTGTAAGGAGTCTTCATCTCAGCTGGAGCCTTCAGCTCGTATTGGTCCTTTGTCTCCATGAGAATGGAGTATTGATCCTTGTTGAATTCGATGGGGTTGGATGAAGAAGGCTCATATTCTTTCCTCTTGCTTCTTCTGGACGAAGTAGTGGTAGAGGTTATGGCCCAAGTCTCAGCCTTTTTGGGGTTGCTTTTCTTTAGCTGAGCAACCTCTTCAGGCTTCTTGGACTCGGGATGCCTTGCCTCAGCACATACTTCAGTGGCATGTATAAAAGCTTCGGCTTCCTTTAAAGCTTCGGCAAGAGTATTGATTTTCTTCTTCACAAGGTCAAACTTAAAACTTCATGGCCTCAGACCCCTGATAAAGGCATCAAAAGCCACTCCAGCATTAAGATCTTGAATTTGAAGGGATTCCAGATTGAATCTCTTAACAAAACTTCTAAGAGCTTCTTTTGGTCCTTGGACGACCTTGCCCAAGTGCATGCTTGTCTTTTGTTCTTGACGATTTGCAATGAAATGACTAGTAAATAAGACACTGAGTTCGGTGAAATTGTTGACTGAATTGGGGGGTAGATTATTCAACCACTTCTGAGCTACACCCTTCAAGGTAGCCGTGAAATTCTTACACCAAGTAGCATCATCTACTCCTTGGACGTACATCTGAAGCTTGTAAGTGGACAGGTGATCATCAGGATCAGTTGTTCCATCAAAAGGATATATTGTTGGGAGTTTTACCTTTGGGAAGGGGGGCGCCTCCATGATCCTGGCCGAGAATGGAGTAGGCCAATTGATCCGGAGGGCTCCCAGCTGTCCCTCGATGGGTATGAACTCCTTGCGATATTCCTTCAACACTCGATTAGATGAAGTGTTTGTTGGTACTGGTCGCTAATAGACCATTGGTTGAACTACCGTCTTCTCTTGTCTCGGACGAACTATTGAAGGACCCAGACTTCTTCCCTCTGTTCTGGATGGTATCCTTAAAGGAGGATCTCTTAAGTACGGGGTAGAGCCAGTAGCTGACCGTTGCAATGCTGCAACTCTCTTTGCCTCTAAGTAGTCCCTGGCATCTGTTTCCGTTCGGTGCCCACTCGGACGAGCTTGATCTTGGGTCCTAACCACCAAATTCCAGTCCATCTTCCTTCGCTGCTCACTACCTTCTGGCTGTTTTCCTGTAGCCGCCCTCTTAAAGGGTTCCTGACGAACAGGTGGACTAGGACCTGGACGATTCTCTTGGGAACGTCCCCTAGGAAGAGCTTGATTGTTCAGGGCTGGCTCTGGATTATGATGGAAAAACAATGTGTTACTCCTAATTTGTTCCTGGACGACTGCTGTCATCTTAGTCTGAAAGTCATTCAGGACGTTGTCAAGATGGGCAGCCGTCACTGGACGTTCAAGATTTTCCTGAATGACAGGCTGCTGGCTTGGTCCTGGGACATGGACGATGGTTGGAGGTCTATCCCTTCCTGGAGGCGGTCTCTCGTGTTCTACTGTGTCTTCGACATTAACCTAAAGACTTCGGTTTCTAGCCACATTGGACGATTGACAGTCAGTCATCGTTGCGTCTCCCAACAGACGGCGCCAAATGTTTTGTCCTCTACTACTTGTCCCACAAGTAAGCTGTAGGCTGAGTTTTCTTGTCTAGCAAGTAAACGAGTATTCCTTAGATGTTCTTCCTTGGAGACCTGTGCAATAATGTCTGAATCAACTTAGTCCAAGCCTGAGCTTCGTTCCCGAACCTGCAAAAAGGGACCCACCCTGGAGGTTTGGGTGGTGGTTCCCCCTCCGAAGCTTAAGTCAGATATCAGGAGTGGTAGAGAGAAAAGTAGATCTAGAGAGAGAAAGTGAGAGAGTATTTTTACAGAGTAACTTTGCACTGGTTGCATTGAATGCCTCTTTCTCCTGATTTCAGGGGTATTTATAGTGATAGTAAGATGACAGCTATCACTACTACATTAAAGGACAAAGGCAACACACGAAAACCATTGCAATAGGCCCAAAAGTCGTTGCAGTAGACCTATTGCAACGGTTTTGAACCGTCGCATTTGGTGGCGTTGCAATAGGCCTAGTGCAACGACTTTTGGATCCAATTGCAACGGCTTGATGAACCGTTGCTTTAGACTAATATTTTATGCAACGGTTGTGTGAGTCATTGGTTTCATGTAGATTATTCAACGGTTAGGCTATTGCAACGCCCATTACTTTAAACCATTAGAACGTTTATTACTCCAACCTATTGTACCACCTATATATATATATATATATATATATATATATATATAATTGTGACAAAAGATTAAAAGTCTATCCTGACGCTCAAAATAGTTGTCAGGTTTATATTGAAATTTCTCAAACTATTAGAGTACTACAATCATGTCTAAATGCTTATTAATATAAACAAAATGTATTAAATCAAACCAAACTAAATAATTGTTTAATGTACTAAAAAATATTTCTAGCATATGCTTCCCTAATCTATACTAATATATTAAAAAGCGTTCCTAAGAAAGTCTATGTGCCACGTGTCACCTCTCCCTTTTTCTTGCATTATGTTATTATCCATTCAACTAACAATCAAAATGCATGGAGGAGGATTCGAACACTAGACCTTCTAGGTTGAAAATCTCACTCATTAGTCATTACCATCTTAACTAGCAATGAATTGTGAGATATCTCTCCATATTAATATGTAAATCCCTCATTTAAATATGAAAAATTAATGAAAAAAGACAGAAAAAAAGAGTTTGAAACTTTCTCAAATGCAAATAAAAAATAAAGTACTCAATGTATGAAGTCGGGGCATCGCCCGGGGCACACACTAGTTTCCTTCTAAATAGTGCCTGCAAGCACCATATTACAATATATAGCTAGCTAGATTCGATCACCAATAGCATATTTAGTGAGACATCTATGTTTGATCTCCTCCACTGGCTCAATGTTCACCTAATAATTCAAACACGACAAATAGTTAGAAAGCACTAAATTTAGCAATTAAAATTGAAAATGGAGTTGAAATAACAATAAAAAGTAACGGAGTAAAAGTGCAGATATATAGGAAAAACTAGTGGAAAATAGATAAAGGTGAGTCAATTTTATTCATTCTTAACCCTGTTCTAAATCATGCTAGTTTGAACAAATTGGAATGTGATAGTGAGACACTGAGCCCTATCCGAGGATCATAAGCTAAAAAAATTCTACGCTCAACTCTCAACGTGAAATATACTTCACGTACCCAATTCTTGTTATATGCTCCCCCTCCCCTCTAAGCTAGCACATCATACTGCATTTAATTGGTAAAGTATGAAAATGGAATATTATCAAGTAAAGAGGTTATGGAGGTTGACCATATTGGTAATTTAGTATTAAATTCATGGATGTTTGGAGCAAGAAAAGGCTACCCTTTTGCAGCTCAAAGCTAACTTGAAGGACCCATTTACACCCGATTCATGAAATCACACGTTCCTACTATACCAAGTTATAAATCATGCAAGATAGGTGGATGGTGGAAGACACACATTTCTACTGTACAAGTTCTTAATCACGCTCTGGATTCCTGTGTGATTCTAGCTTGGTTACTAGATTATGTATACAATACTTTCGACGGAGATACTTATAGGTAGAAAATGAGCATCTAGAATACACTATGATAATGGGAGGGACTATTGGATAAAATGAAATACATTTTAATTTTAACTAGTTATTAGCCTAGACCGTGTGTTGTTGCATGTTTGCATTTTTGTATGCTAGATGAATGTTATAATAATTTTTCATTCCATTGGAACCCTTTTTTTTTGTTTTACTCTTTTTGGGTACACTACCTGTGAAATTATTAGAATTTTAATGTAGTAGTTCAACAAGAACCTTAATATGACTACTGACAGGGGAGACTTAACTTGAGTAATAAGTACATAAATCTTAATCCAGCTAACTTAGAACATTACTTATGTACCTGAAAATCATCACTATCAACATAAAATACAATTTAAATTAGATTTACACTATTAGTCAGAAGTTAGAACACAGATGTATACTAACCTCCATAATGTGGGAGACAGTACCAACATTATCTTATACACGTGCATTTTACAAAAGCCTAAATGACCAACAATAGAAAGAAAACAACAATGAAGATAGAGATCATGCACCTGATCAAGAAATGGAGTGTGGTGCTTCAGGGTTTTACTCTCCTTTTATTTGTTCAAGTTAACAACAATTTGTAATCTGCATCAGCATCAAAGGCTTAAATTTACTATGAAAATGATAAAAATACTCAAATTTCTGAACTTGGATGCTAAACAACAAACACTATATGTAATCTAACATCCCCCCTCAATCCTCATTCCTGGCACGAATAACCTCTATAATGTAAAGATTATACTCGAAACCTCTATATTATAAAGCGCCACATTAACCGAAGATAAACTGAATCCGAAATCTCACGCACCAAAATCACCAAATTGCAAAGATAAATTAGAAAAACAATATTAAGAAAACTAACCAACTACTCATGAAGCTTTCTTTTGCAGAAGCAAATTAATCCAAAGCCAACAAAAGGGTTACTCTTTACACGATTCTCTTACATATTCTGAGAAGTAAGTTTATGGGAAGCACAAGATTTACTAAATTTTATTTCAATGACATAAATAAGGTCTAACAGAAGGGACATAAAAGGTCAGAGTAAGGAGACTTCAAGCGAAATAGTAGCATGAAGCCTTAGAAGCACGAAACAGAGCAAATGAGCAACAAACGAGACTACCTAAAGTCAATAGCGGCAAAAGTTGAATCTATATTCGAGCTATGAAAAACAGCAAACACTATGTGCAATCTAACATTCCCTCTAAATCCTGATTCGCTATACGATTAACCTCCATAATGTAATCACTATTGAAACCAATCGACACATACTATTATCAAAATATTACTAAGTTTGAAACACACCAACTTCTAACAGATATTGTTATTCTGTTACACGCCACTTATCTCTATTATATAGCGTTGTGATAAACTGAAAACAACCCTAAATCCGAATTCTCATGCACCCAAAGTATCATACCAGAATTACCAAATTGTAAAGACATATTAGAAAAAACAAAATTCAGCAAACTAACCATTGAAAACTAAGGGAATTTGATAGGCAAAATAACAGCCTCCTCCAAAGCTTTCTTAGCATTCTCCAAGCCAGCAACATTATCACTCCACTTTATATTGGGCTGTAACTTGGCATGCTCCATCTTCCCCATCCTTATCCCTGTCATCGGGCCTGGCCTTGGGTCGGGCTATAACGGCCGCATTGCTGCCATTAGGAGTAGGCCTAGACCCGCAACCTTCGTCAACAACAACCCGAATCTCCTCAGGGCTCAGCTTTGCGAAGATACCGAATTACTTTCAAATTGGAGAGAGAGTACCATAGTGGAATTTAAGCAGATGAAGTAAGAAACAATACAAACAAATACTAACCCTAAATTTCGATTTATTAGAAGGCTAAAACAACGAAAGAAAAAAGAAAGAATTTGAACAAAGAAAAGATGAAAACCTTGACTTCGAAAACGAAAAACATTCATGATCTTGAATTAGGGATATAAAAAGAGTGATATAGTGAACATACCAAAGAAATACCATATACCAGACGAAGCGACTGTAGATCTACAAACAATTCTTTATGGTAATCGTTTTTAGGTTCTCAAAGTAAAACTGACTGAGATTTGATGAACATTCGAAGGTTTAGGGCTCTTATGACTGAGAAAAGGATGGGGAAGAGGAGGAACAAGAGGGAGAACGAAGTGTATGAGGCAAAGGTCGACATAGAATGGGAACGGTGAAACCTGTATAAAGTATATACCATCCAAGTTATTATTTTTCCTTATTATTTTCATTTTTCCATGTAATGTTGCAATATCCTAATATTAATTTCCTCAATTTCGCTATACCGTTACCATAGCCTAATACTTTAATCAAACTTTATAATAGGGCGCTGGAGTAGCCTCATCTGCTGCAACGGTTTTGTACCGACCATTGCAATAGCCCAAAAGTAATTCAATTGTGTTATAGGGCGTTGCTTTTGCCCCTCCTGATGCAACGGTATCAAAATACCCGTTGCAATAGCCCTACCTACTGCAACGCTATTAAAGATCCGTTGCATTAGGCTCTTATAAACCGTTGCTTTTGGTAAAAAATGTAGTAGTGTATCCTTAAAATCTGGCCTAGAATAGTGGCATCTGATTGGCTAAGGAATCAGATCATGACACGTGGCAGGCCATGATTTGTGAGGGTTTATCAACCTCTCACTTGCAGCCACCTCCCAAGGCTGGGCTCTAACTATCTCTTGGGCCAGAAAAGTAACCTTTTCTCCCAACTGAATATAACCCAAAAGTTACAAGCTTTTTCCTTTATTTATTAGGAGAGGACACGTGTACGGCTCTGATGAGCCCAAGTGTCTTCAAAGAAGCCGTAGATGTTAGGCCACAACACCCATATATAAGAATATGATGCAAGTTGAAAAATACTAAAGGTAGGTAGGTCCCTGTATTTATATTCTGCTCTCTATAATTCCATCAAGTTTGGATGGTTGATTACATCTCCTAAAAACATGTTGCCATACAACTCATTCAAACTTGAGCTTGAGCTTGAGCTTGAGCTTTAATTTTAATTATAGAGTACATTAGGTCAATATTCAACTTTCGAAACCCCCTAAATTACTCTCTATAATTCCATATACCATATGCCATAAGCCACATATCATGTACTGTCTATTGTGTCAAATTCACTCACTATAATTCCATCGAGTTCGTTGTCGTTGTGGCAACGTTGTGTCAGGCTATCTGTAGATTATCTATGTTTTGTTTTTTTACTGTGATACATGATCTCAAAGGAGATATTTGGTTTTGCGATCAATATCCGAATTTGGTTTCTGACTGAGTCCAAAGCATCTTCACTTTGGAATGCGGACCAAGAAAAGAGTTTCTTCTAAAAGTTGGGCTCCAGAGCCTTCCAGCACCGGAACATCGAGGTCTTAGAAGAAGGTATCTGAAAATGATTAGCATGCGAGTCAATCGTTTGGCTTTGGATACAAAAAATTTCCTCAAATACAACATAATTCTACTATTGTCTGGCCCATTCACAGAATAGCAACTGGGTTCAAACGTCAGGAGGAAGGTGAAAGCAGACCTCTCCAGGTATCATTCATTCCTATCACCCCCACCCCACAAACAAAAGAAAAAGAAAAGGTAGGAAATGGAAAAAAAAAAGGACATCTAGCTAAACCTCAATATATTACCCAACTTTTTTACTTTTGAGGATGCAGGCAGAGGCAAGTCAAATAGCACAGGGAGATGTTGGCCCTGGAATAAACCGACGACCATCTTTCAGAGAATCTAGCTCAGTGGAAATCCGTGAGAGGAAGAAAGGGCGTTCATGTTATCGTAGAGCATAATTCATTTCTCTACAGCGTGATTCATCTGTAATCCCTGTGAAGCTTCACTTTTTAACCTGGATATAGTGTCTCTGTAGATAAAAGTTAAGCCATTTGGTTTGCTGCTCTCTAGCGTATACATAGCAGCCATTTCCTTGTTTGAGATATAGGATTTTGAAATAAATGTAGCAATCTAGTTATTCTGTATACCTTCAAAAGTTAATTACTTTGTGCTTACTGTGATAAAGAATTTTTAAGAATATATTGTATTCATAGTTATATAATTATGATTTTGCTTGGTGTAGACCCCAAGAGTCTGATTGAAACTTTGTACTTCTGATTTACAGTTAATGGTACTCTGTTACGGATTTTGCCGTGCTCTCTTGCTATATGATTAGGGATGGACATGGGTCCAGGACCCTACCCTAATTTTAGCGTTTGGGTCCAACTTTTTCAGACCCTACGGATCCGGGTCTAGGTCCAGGTCCAGGTCCAGGTTTGGGTCTAAGTGAAATTTTTAGGGTCCGAGTCCGGGTCTTGATATTATAGACCCAGACCCTACCCTTAGACCCTAAAATTATTTAATATAAAAGTTTTACCTTTTTATTTTTAGGGTTTTTCTAACCTATGCACCTAGTGCAAAGTTTAAGCCTTATCTATTCAATAAATTAACTAACTAAACTAGAATATTCTCCCTACAATTATGCTAAATATATATTAATGACAATTTTGGTTTGATTAAAAGAAAAGATAAAATATATATTAATAAGAAAAATAACTATTCAGCATAATTATAGGGAAGATATTCTATTTTAGTTAATCAATTTGTTTAATAGATAAGGCTTAACGTTTGCACTAGGTGCATAGGTTAGAAAAACCCTTATTTTTTAAACAAAATTGATTTTCTGAACACTAAAACAGACCCACTCCCTTTGAAACCCTATTTCCTATTTTCAGTCACAAGACTCACAGCAGCCGACTTAGTGAGAGAGAGGGGGAGTCACCAACTCAGTACTCACCACTCACTGACATGCCGCAGCCGGCACTCGGCACCGACTTCCTGTTCATCTTCGCTCGCCATTAATCATCTCCTCACCATCATCTTCACGCCATCATCATATCCTCACTGCTCAATTTCACGCCACGCCAATTTCATACTACCTGATGCATATTGTATGTATGCATTGTACTTGCTGTACAATATTAAAATTTGAATCACTTTATTCATTAGAATGTTGTTGGAACTTTGGAAGTTTGCAAGACTTTGGGTAGGGATGGCAGTGGAGCGGGACAAGTACGAGACCCGCCCCATCCCCTCCCAAGTGGGGCGGGGATGGGGATTAAAATCGTACCCGCAATGGGTGGTGGAGCGGGTGTGGATATTATGCTATATCCGCCCCACCCCCGCCCGCCCCGCATATTTAATATTAAAATTCTATTTATATACTTATATTATTAATAATTTTATCTTGCAAAATATAAATATGTGGGTATGACGTGGGTACGATGCGGGTGCGGATACCCATGAGGGTGGTGGGGTGGGTATGAAGTGGGTACGAAGTGGGTGCGGGTACCCATGCGGGTGGTGGGGTGGGGATGGGTATAAATACGTACTTGGTGGGGCGGGGATGGGTCTAGAAATTTCCCCCGCAATGGGTGGTGGGGCGGGGATGAGGATGGGAAATTTATGCGGGTGCGGGTGTGGAGGTACCATCCTCCGCACCCGCCCCGCCCAATTGCCATACCTAACTTTGGGTTCATTTATTTGGAAAATCAGTTTAAATTTTTAAAAAAGGCAATTGGTATATTTGATTAGGCTATAAATATAAACCCCTTAATGGCTCTTTTATTTGGAGAATAATTATTTTTCTAGGTAATTATTTTTCGTCATGAAATATTAATAATGTTGAAAATTTGGCAAAAATAAAGAAATAGGCCTGGACCCTATACCCGAACCCTAGACCCTACAAACCCTAAGGGTCTGGGTCCAACTTTCCTAGACCCTTAGGGTTCGGGTCCGCAGAAAAAATTAAGGTCCGGGTCTAGGGTCAAGCTGGACCCGACCCATACCCGACCCTTGCACATCCCTATATATGATGCTACCTATATCCATCTCTTCAAATTGTATGGAAAACTCCATCATTGCCCTGAATTAGATAATATGATGTCCATCAAGTTGCTGTAGCATGATAATTTCCTTCATTTTGGCAAACAGGCTGATAAGGTTTGCGCGATGAGTCTTTGGGTTGGTTTGCGTCGCATTTGGGTCCAATTCTAGTTGATGTATGATGATTGACCATCACCAATCTCAGATATAATTCGGGTTAGGTTGGGTAATCAAACACTAGTAAGTTTTGCTAAGTCTAAGTACAACTAGAGGTGTTACAGGGAAAAAAGTTAAAATTATAGACTTTTGTGTTAAGTGCGAATAAGTTACTATTGGGCAACAAGCCAGCAAAACATAATACTACATAATCCCAACCCACCTATTCTTTAACAAATTATCAGTTCAGTGTTTGGCTTCTCTAGGACCACTTTTAGGCTTAACAACAACGAAGTAGTCCTGTCATGGAGCACCACGTCCTACCAGAAATCTCGGCAGGAACAAGATCCATCTGAAAAATAATGGGATCTGCAACTATCCCGCATAATTATACGTCTTCCAGTAACTTTTGATATCAACTTGAATGCAGAATGATAGTCCGGGCATATCCTTAAATTCTTTTGAATGATGATAGGCTTCCAAGATGGCAGACTCATAAGTGCAAATGCAACAGCTAACTTCTCGTTGTGATATCTAAGCATCTTCTCCTTTGTGTCATCATCTGTTTCAATAACAGCATTTGGGGGTAATATCCAACTTTCTTTATCTCCTCTATGAGACTATCGAGCTTGATATAGATCTCTCTTTGTTGAGGATAAGAACATCCATGTGCTCCAAAAACATGTTACATCGAGCCACCTGTAGCCAGGCACCTTCCTTATGTTGCCGTCTTTTATCATCTTCCTCAAATTTCTTACCTGTTGTATATATGCTTTAGAGTAGAATATGAATGCTGATAATAAGTTAATTATGAAACGCTTGGCTAAAAAGGCATTTGACTAATGTTGTCATGGGCTTCTTTGAGCTTTCATGAACAGCTAAGCAGATCAAATAACACATGAATAGCGCTCTACTGTAGGTGTCACCCCATAGTCCCTCTTCATGGAACTGAAGTAATCCAATCCTCCTTCAACCAACCCAGAATGGCTGCAGCCTGTCAAGAGGATCATAAAGGTTACAACATTCGGTTTTATACCCCTAAGGACCATTCTTTCGAAAACTTTGAGGCATTCTGTCGAACAGTATGATTTTTTTCATACTTCCATCAGAATTTTGATTTTCTTTTTGCTTTCTCATAAAACTGTTGTGTCATGCATATCCTTGTTTAAGGAGGTTTTGAAACCTTTTGTTCCCAATATTTAGTAACTATGATATATGACTACATTATTGCTCAAAACAAGCAGGGAGCGCCATTGGCTTATTGATCAGACATGGAACGTAATTGTTTTCAGATAATCACTACAATATAGAAAACAGTATCATAGGAAGATTTAAAACATTTTTTCACCAACAAACTTCTACAAAATCTGCTACAGCAAAGTACAGATTGAAGGGTTGTTAGGACTCTAGATTGGTAGTGTATTAGGAATAGGATTTATTCCTAATCTATGATGAAGTAGGACTCTACTTTAGGTTGTATAAATATATTCTATGGATGAATGAGACAGGGGACAAACAATTGAACTAAATTTATCATGGTATCAAGAGCCAAAATCTGAAATACCTCTCTACCAAAATCTGAAAAACCGAATCACATCTGACCTGACAACCAAGACTCGATTTTTTTCGAGTTCTCCTTTGTCTTCTTCGAACCAAAATTGATCACAGATTTGATTTTTTATCGCTGCTTTGCTTCGATCATTCACTGATTCATCATCAATTCACCACTGCGCACCTATTCTCGCCGCACACAACGAGAAATCATGACTGAAAATACCGAATCATCAAACCCAAAACCTGATCCAGTCTATTTTTTAGGCTCGAATGATAATCTGGGGAACTAATCACTCCGATTCAATTGAAATCTGATAATTTTGATGAATGGGCACGCGCGATTCGTATGTCTTTGAACGCCAAACGTAAACTGCGATTCCTGGACGACACTATCCCGAAACCTACCACCGCGGCGGGGCTAGCCGATTGGAGTACTGTACACTCCATGCTTATTTCGTGGCTCCTCAACACTATCTCCCCGAATCTGCATTCGTCAGTTTCGTTTTTTGACAACGCTCATGAGTTGTGGAAGCACCTTAAAGAACGATATTGTGTCTCTAATGGCACACGGATTTGCCAAATTAAATCTGACATCGTGAATGCAAAAAACAAAAAGGTGAGTCTTTTGCTGATTACGTTGGCCATTTAAGTCGCCTATGGGATGAATACTCGTCACAGGAAGTTGCTCCCATTCTGTCCTACTGGTGGTGCCAACTATCCGGTGATGCTCTTCCTTGAAGAAACTCGAAATCAAGACCGTCTTCACCGCTTCTTGATTGGTCTTGATGATGGCTATGCTTCCCTTTGATCGCATCTTCTTGCGCAGGCCCCCTACATTCCATGACTCGTGCTTACCAAATCATAGCCCAGGAGGAGCGTCTGCAGGGCCCCACGGCTTCGTCGTTGCCGGCGCCATGTGAGGCCTTAGCGTTCAAGGTCGATGGCTGTTCTAAAACTCGAAGCTTTGGTGATACAGTGGTCTGCACCCACTGTCACTTGGAAGGCCATGAGGCCCCTGGTTGTTTTCAACTCATCGGGTACCCCGAGTGGTGGGGTAACCGACCTCGGGGTCTGCGCGAATCCACAACAGCTCGTGGCGGCAAAACTAGCCGCGGCCGAGGAGGAAAAGGCACGCCACCAGCACGTGCGAATAAGGCCGTGGCTGGTGGTGGTTCGGGTGATAAGCCAAATGGAGGGAGGGTCGAATTCTCAACTCTGTGACCGTTGAGTGCTGGACTTGCTGGTATAACTACTGAACAATGGAAGAACCTTCTTGATTTACTGAACTTACCTAAACCGAAAGATCGTCTGAACGGTGAGTCTTTATGGATATTAGATACTGGTGCCACACATCATGTAACAGGCACATTTTTGCACTTTACGACAGCACGAAAAATTAATGGATATCCGGTTGGATTGTCGGATGATAGTTCTGCGGATGCTACTCATGAGGGAGATGTGATTCTTCCTGGAAATCTAAAAATTCATAATGTTTTATTTGTCCCTAACCATGATTGTAATTTGATTTCCGTCTCGCAATTATTAGATTCTGCGAATTGTATTGTTTTGTTCACTAAAACGTTATGTGTATTACAGGACCGCACGACGAGGACGCTGATTGGAGTGAGTGAACGGGAAGATGGACTTTTCTTTTTCCGAGGCGTTCCCAAGGTGAAGAATAATGTTGTGGATGGCACGACATCTATTAATATTTGGAATAAACGTTTGGGTCACCCTTTGCAGAAGGTTTTACGGTACTTACCTTCTGTGAGTCCTTCTCGTGTTAGTAGCTGCAATAAAGATGGGTGCGATGTCTGTTTTCGCGCTTATCAACCTAGAACTAGTTTTCTTCAGAGTAATAGTAGAGCTAGTAGGATTTTTGAGTTAATTCATTGTGATTAATGGGGGCCATATCGAACTAAGTCAAGTTGTGGTGCTTCATATTTTTTAACTATAGTGGATGATTTTTCTCGCACTGTTTGGACGCATTTATTAAATAACAAATTGGAAGTTGAGACTATGCTTATGCATTTTGTGCTTTGATTGATCGCCAATTTGAACAACATATCAAATGTGTGCGCAGTGATAATAGAACTGAATTTAATTGCCTGAAACCATACTTTGTGCAACAGGGAATTATTTTTGAAACTTCATGTACTAAAACTCCACAACAGAATGGGAGGGTGGAAAGGAAACATCGACATATTTTAAATGTGGCACGGGCTTTGAGATAGGCTAACCTACCTTAAAATTTTTGGGGGGATTGTGTGCAGGCAGCTTGTCATTTACTAAACCGAACTCCATCTGTTGTTCTTGATCATAAAACTCCCTTTGAATGTTTGTTTGGTAAGCCCCCTACAATGACTTATATAAGGATTTTTGGGTGTTTGTGTTATGCCAATAATATTTCTCATAGAGGTGATAAGTTTGCCAGTAGGAGCCGTCGATGTGTTTTTGTTGGTTATTCTTATACCCAGAAAGGATATAAGTTATATGACTTAGCAACCAAGAAATATTTTGTTTCCCGGGATGTGAAGTTCATTGAACATAAATTTCCTTTTAGTGTGTCTGACCCATTGCCCGATCAGCATGATGCCAATAATTTGGTGGATTTGCAGTATTGTGAGGAGGAGATGCCTATGCTCCTTGTTGACGTTCCCGTGCAGGTTGAAGGGGGACTAGATGCAACAGGGGGTAGGGCGCAGGATATGGAGGTTGGTGTGGGTCTTGAGGCTGACCCGCAGCCTAGGGAAGCAAGGGACGCCGAGGCTAGGGAGCCTCGACGGTTGACAGGCGTGGCCCCGGATCATGGGGTGTTGAACGATGAGGCCCCACGTGGGGCGCAGATGCAGGGAGGGAGTAGAGGGGAGAATGCTGAGGTGTTGGGGAGGGGAAGAAGAACCAAAATCCCTACTAAAAAATTGCAGGACTATGTGACTCATACTGTAGTGAAAAAGAAAAGTTCATCAACCTAGGCACCCGTTTCAACATCGTCCTCAGGTACTCCCTATCCTATTACACATTATGCTAGTTGTGAAAAGTTTTCTGACAAACATAGCTGATTTCTAGCTGCCATAACTGCAGGGAACCCTCCTAAGTCGTTCAAAGAAGCTATTAAGCATGAAGGGTGGCGTGAGGCCATGGGAGCTAAAATAAAAGCTCTGGAGGATCAAGGCACATGGGAATTGCAACCACCTCATCCAAACAAGAAGGCCTCGGGGAGTAAGTCGGTGTATACAGAAAAATAAGATGAGCAGGGAAAATTGCAGCGTTTGAAGGCTAGATTGGTTATATTTGGCCATCATCAGGTAGAAGGAATTGACTATAATGAAACTTTTGCCCCTGTAGCAAAAATGACCACAGTTCGAACTTTCCTGGCTATTGCAGCTGTGAAAAAGTGGGATATTCATCAGATGGATGTGCATAATGCATATTTGCATGGTGATTTGGAGGACGAGGTGTATATGAAAATTCCTCCTGGTTTTCAGAAAGGCAATACTAATATGGCATGCAAGATGAAAAAATCATTGTATGGTTTGAAGCAGGCTTCTAGGCGTTGGTTAGCAAAACTGGCTACTGCTTTGAAAGCCTATGGCTTTAAGCAGTCTTATTATGACTATTCCTTGTTTACTTTGACCAGGAAACAAGTTCAGCTGAATGTTCTCATCTATGTGGATGATATGATAATTGTAGGGAATGATCAGGAAGCTTTACTGAACTTCAAAGCTTACCTTGGAAAGTGTTTTAAAATGAAGGATTTAGGGGCATTGAATTATTTTCTAGGCCTTGAAATTGCCAGGGGGCCGCAGGGAATTTTTATGAATCAACGAAAATATGCCTTGGATATCATTTCTAAGGCCAAGGCGCCAAACCCGCTGAGTTTCCCATGGAGTAGCACCATCAGCTCGCTGTGGCAGATGGTCCTTAGTTTGATGATGCCGAAAAATATCGCAGATTGATGGGTAGATTGATTTATCTGGCTGTTATTAGACCTGATCTGGCGTATTCTGTTCATATTTTGTCACAGTTTATACAGGCACCTAAAATTGTGCATTGGGAGGCCGCTCTGAAAGTGGTTAGATACTTGAAGAAAAATCCAGGACAGGGAATTTTGTTTCGTTCTGATAGTGATCTCCGCCTTGAAGGCTAGTGTGATTCTGATTGGGCCAGTTGTCCTATTACCCAGCGATCCCTGAGTGAGTGGTTTGTATTGTTGGGATATTCTCCTGTCTCTTGGAAAACAAAGAAGCAGCCTACAGTTTCTCGCTCATCTGCAGAGGTAGAGTATCGTTCTATGGTTGCTATTGTTTGTGAATTAAAGTGGCTAAAACAATTGTTAGGTGATCTTGGAGTTCATCATCCTGCAGGGATGCGATTATATTGTGATAATCAATCTACATTATATATTGACAGGAATCCAGTCTTTGATGAACGTACTAAACATATTGAAGCTGATTGTCACTTTGTTCGTGATGCAGTGACAGAAGGTCTTGTGAGTCCGTCTTATGTTCCTACTAAGTATTAGTTGGCAGACATTTTCACTAAAACACTTGGCAGGACGCAGTTTGATTTTTTATTATCCAAGTTGGGCGTTCGCAATTTGCACGCTCCGACTTGAGGGAGGGTGTTAGGACTCTAGATTGGTAGTGGATTATGAATAGGTTTTATTTCTAATCTATGATGAAGTAGGACTCTACTTTAGGTTGTATAAATAATTAAATATATTCTATGGATGAATGAGAAAGGGGACAAAAAATTGAACTAAATTTATCAAGGGTGTTTTGATGACCTGTAAGACATTACAAAATCATTTCAA
Source organism: Beta lomatogona (assembly GCA_947646795.1). Taxonomy (NCBI): domain Eukaryota; kingdom Viridiplantae; phylum Streptophyta; class Magnoliopsida; order Caryophyllales; family Amaranthaceae; genus Beta; species Beta lomatogona. Next base: position 687,718 of record CANSNZ010001069.1, read on the forward strand.
CCAAAGTATTAAAACAACCCATTACAAAAGTCTAGAGAAAAGTTGTTTACAGTTAACTCAAAATTCCAAGTGCACTAGAACTCAAAGTGGAGTTAACTTCAACACAAAAACAGCCAACCCAATTCAGCAGCAGATTGTACTCCTTGCGAATTTAGTCCAGAAGATGGTACTCCCTGCAAATTTAGTTCAAATTATGTAAAAATCAATTATCTAAGTATCAAAAATTCAAATAAAAAGAGAAAACTTACCTAAGATATTCCTCCGGATAAATATGGCGGTTGTTTTTCACACTGATGCGATCTCGAGGACACAAGCAACCAAGATGCTTATGACGAAAGTCCAATCTTGCTTTAATCTGAGAAATTTTGAAGAGTAAATAAAAAAAAAAAATAGTTAAAAAAGTGGCACACTCCTTCAAATAGTTATAAAAAAAATATATTACCAATGCACGGTTGAACATGGTGTTATGCCCTTCCAAAATTGGTATATATAACAATTCAAAAACATCTATCTATACTAATATATTAAAAGGCATTCCTAAGCAAGGAACTACGCCACGTAGCGCTATCGCTTAAAATGTTTACTTTATGTAAACACGCATACAATAAAAAAAGAAATAGATTATGCATCTTATAAGATTTGATCCCTTGACCTCAAGCTTATACACTAAAGTTTTAACCACCAAACGAAGTAGTAATATTTGGTGTTATATTTATAAAGTAAAATGCTAATAAATGAATATTATAATTACCCAATGCATTGCCCGAGCCTAAAAACTAGTTTATCTCAAGATAGAGTAGATTAGGATACAATCTGAAAATCATTTATTAAGAATTATGTTTAATGTATAATTACTGTGTTTATGCAATTAGCTTGTGCATGATTATTCACAGGTTACTCCAGACAGAAGCGATGTTGAGCATAAATTTGACTACAATAAGAATTAGGATTTTTTGTCCGAAAGTACCTAATAAAACACAAGTTTTGTAAAGAAGGACCTATTAAAAAAATTTTGTCTAAAAAGACCTATTAAAATACTTGCGGTTGTTAATAACAACCATTTTATGAATTTCAGGCCAAAACACCAAATTCCGGCGTTGACTTTTTTTTAACTCCAATTGACTATTTCAATTTTCCTATTTTAACTGGCCTCCCCCAAACGTATTCAATTCTCACAAAACTTTCCTCCCAAACATCGAACGGCGGAATTTGGTGTTTTGGCCTGAAATTCATAAAATGGTTGTTATTAACAACCGGAAGTATTTTAATAGGTCTTTTTAGACAAAACTTTTTTTTATTAGGTACTTCCCTACAAAATTTGTGTTTTATTAGGTACTTTCTGACAAAAAACCCTAAGAATTATACCTTAGGAAATCTCCTTGAGGTGGAAATCAAAGGCATTACAGGATCAAGCGCGGAGCTCAAATTGATTGAATATATTCTCACAGTGTCGGTCATGCTTGAGGAATTGATAGTCAAGTGTTATAATATTGACGCTAGTTCGGAGCTGAAGGTGTCACGAAAGTTGTTGAGGTTAAGAGGAGCATCATCAAAGGCACAACTAGTTTGTTTGGAGCAGTAGAGGATCTAGGAAAGTCCTTTGAGTAACAATTAACGTCCAAGGACTTGCCAAGTTTTTGTAAGCTGTTATAGTGCTTCAGCTAGGATCAGTTATAAGAATGTATAAAATCATGTTTCAGGAGAACATAAGTTACTCTAAACCAACCTCACGCATACACTCCCTCCATCCTATAGTATTGTTCCTAGTTCCCATTGAAAAAAGGCTCTATCTCTCTAAAATATCCTCTCAACCCTAAATCTAAAAACTATCCCCGCCGCCCACCTCTCTAGGGTCTCCGGGGGCTGGCATCTCAGCCTCGTCGCCGGCGAGCCTAGCCCCCTTCAGCTGTTAGTTTCTTCCCCCGTCGTACCCTGGACGGTCTTTACTTCCCCTCGTTTTATTTTCCGTCGTGTTTACCACCTTCATTCTCGTGGTATCTCTTTCTCGTCCTTGTTCCCGTCATCGGTTTTTCCCCTCCCTAGTCGTGAGTTGTTCTCGGTTTGGGTCCCCCTGGTGTCGTGTTTTGGGCCTCCCTACCCCCTCCCCCTGGTGTCATGTTTTTGGGCCTCCCTACCCCCTCCCCCGGTGTCGTGTTTTTGGGCATCCCCTCCCTCCGGTCTCGTGTTTTGGGCCTCCCCTAGCCCCTCCCCCTAGTGTCGTGTTTTGGGCTTCCCCTACCCCCTCCCCGTTTAGGGTCGGTCTTAGTATGGGCTTCCCCTCCCCCCTCCCCTGGTTAGTGTTACATAGGTATAGGTTTGGGCTTCCCCTTCCCCCTCCCCGGTTAGTGTTGAATCTACCCTTCCCTTTCCCTGGTGGTTATTCGTCTCTCCCCTTCCCCTAGTGCTTTGTTGGAAGTGCGTTCAGTTGTTTACTTTGTGGGTGTGTTAGTATGGGTTTTTTTGTTTGTTAAAATAAGCTGCTTGATACTTTTGTTAATTGCTGGAGGTAGTTTTGGTCTTCAAGATGTTGGATCTGGTTTAAGTGATTGGTTAGGGTTTGCGTGGCAAGATATTTCATGGATGGGGTTTGTTTTGTCCGATTTTCACAATCGGATGGTTCTTCGAGATCTAACAATGGTTAGATTTCAACTCGCTTGGTAATGATTTTATCAATCATTGCCTTGACAAAAAGATATCTGAAGGCGGCTCCCCAATTTATCAATTGAATTTATAGCGCGTCAACTCATTTGAGCTTCTCATCAACGGAGAAGCCTGAAATACCCTTCTAAAAGGGTATTGAGTCACAAAGGAATGTGACTCTTCCAGGAAACCTGGACGTAGAATCCTATGTGACAGAAGGTCAATGGGATTGGTCCTGTAGCGAGTTTCTATTCTCGCGGTTACTTTGTTGACCCGCTTGTCAAATCAGCCCTCTCCTCCCACTCCTTTCGTCAGGATTTTGGCGATCGTCATCTACCAGCAGAAGAGTTTCACTACAGTTAACTATCAACTCAACCCTCCAGATCGAGCAGTTTTATCCTTGTTTAAGTTATTTATGTTTTTGTAATTGTTATGTAAGAGCGAGTATCGCTCAGTTTAGCTTCTTTGTGTTTGTTGGGTTGTATTAGCGTTAGACTGTACTTCCTTTTTAATTAACGCACATTTTTCCCGTTGTAAAAAAAACATGGCATTCCCATTAATGCCTCCTCTCTTAACCCTCATAAATCCATTTTCTCCCTAACTCTTTCTCCAACTGTTCTGGATAATTAAGCAATCATCGTCGTACGCTACACAATTTATGCAATGTCTCCCAGTAAATGTTTGCTCACCATCATACAAACCCTAATAAAAGAAACAATTATTAGGGAGATTTAATTATTATAATACAAACACATCTTTTAATACGAATATTAGAAAGCTTAAAACCATAAAAACACAAATTATACCCAGTACAAGCCCGTCCATGAGCCAGGACAGGAGGGGCGGCCCCCCTGGGCCTAGGGATGGCAGGTCATTCATTCATGTTTTCGTTCCACAACAGTTGAAAAATTGATCTCATGAAATGAAGTGAACAATCGCATCGCCTGAAAAGATGCGCATCTACAAATCGAAACATAAATTTTCTTATCATTTAGTTCCATGAAACAAACATGAATTAACAAGTTATACCCAGAATTTCGAATCATAAGTTTATGACATATAAATTATCCCTAAAAACATGAAACAACATATATGAGATAAAGAAAAAATAAGTTGAATTCATGAAACAAACAATAATAACCGCATAAAACCAATCACGTGAAAAATCACATGAAGTAGATCTTAAAAATCGCAATTTCACACCAAAATTCGCAACAAAAATCGTCTAAACAAGTAGATTCATCTAAGGAACAAAACAAGAACCCGGAACGGGCTTCTGCAATTCGAGCCTCAGAATTTCCGTATGAGTGAGGAATTAGTGTATGAGTGAGGGAAGCTGAGAGGTTCTAAAGATGTAGGTTGCGCACCGTGACTCCATGAGGGTGTTGTATACTATACTAAACGGCTATACCTATGTAGTTTATGATTTTTTGATGCAAAAGACCCGAAAGTGTAATACTCCAAAAGATAAAAAAAAACTTGAATGTACCAGGTTTATAATACTTATTGTGCACCGGAAATCATATAATATAATATATTTTTGTTCGCTATAGTCAGTATTCATTTGATATGATCATTTTTTGTAAGATATAATCACCTTTTATATAGTCAGTTTTTGTATGATATAATCAATTTTCTGACATAGTCAGTTTTCTTATGATATAGTTAGGTTTTTTTTTTTTTTAATTATAGTCAATTCTTATGTGATAAATTCAGTTTGGGTGCACAGTAGATTATTTTAAACCCGGTCCACCCAAGGTGTATTGAAAAGATAAAATTACATGATATTATTTTATTATTAGCCTTATATATACATGATATAAATATATAATTACATGATATTTAAACTACTATTAGCCTTATATTTTTATTTTTATTTCGGATTGAGAGATGAATTGCCCTACCAGATACTCTAAGAGTAGGGGGGAGGCTAAGCGAAATCCTTACCCTCAAAATGCCCCTAGTGGGAATTGAACCCCCAAAACTCAAGGTTGGAATGCACAATTCTATCCACTAGGCAAAGCTTAGCTTGGTATTATTATTAACATTATATATAAGTATATGATATGTTAAAATATCACTCTGAAAGACATAACAAACATATATTGAATTCAAATATTATTATCCTAACTTTTATCGTTGCCAAGTGGTAGATAAATTTTCCAAAAGATACCTCATTTTATAGTATGTAATAAATGTAATTAATATTATGAAAATTATGAGTCACCATAATTATATCATGATGATAATAGATAACTATTATCCCGTCCCCAAATAGAGTTTTTATTTCTTTTGGGCACAAGTATTAAAGAGAAATCATAAGTGGGTCCTTAGCTGTATTAAATCAGAATTAAAAAATGAAGTTTGTACACTATTCATCAATAGTTTATTGAGGAGAGAGAATGTGGGTCACTTTACAAAGCTATATTATATATGGTGCAGTGGGTAATATAATAAAAAGTGAAAGCTAAATAATGTTTTAATTGACGGACCCATACCAAATAAGGAAATGGAAAATTCATTTGAGACAAACATAAATGGAAAAATGGGAAATCTATTTAGTAATATTTATTGAAAAAAAAGTCATTCATATTTCGTAAAATTCATACTTCGTACATTGTAATAAACTCTAAGAAAATACTATAAATGACATACGAATATCATCTTCGTATTTTTACTAGGGAAGAGAATCGATAATTAATAATAATCATAGTAATAGTAGTAGTAATAATAATAATAATAATAATAATAATAATAATAATAATAATAATAATAATAATAATAATAATAATAATAACAACAATAATAATAATAATAATAATACTAATAATAATAATAATAATAATAATAATAATAATAATAATAATAATAATGATAATAATAATGATAATAATAATAATAATAATAATAATAATAATAATAATAATAATAATAATAATAATAATAATAATAATCAACTTTCTAACCTTTAGACAAATGCAACTAAACTCCGCTAATATAAAGTTTCAATCAACTACGCTAGATAGAAACTGAAAATGAAAAAGTTGTAACATAACCAATTCATGGAAAGATATAACGAAAGTCAAATGAATTGAATTAAACTGAATTATTTTGTTCGAACTAGATATGAAACTAACGAACTAAATTGATACCTGTTTCTATTTTCATATATCAATTGACCTTCTAACGTTGAAATGAAATGCTCTACACAAAAGCTTGCAACACCATTACAATTAGCAACCAAAATCAGACTCACTTTTCACTAACTTTTGTCTCCAAAATACAAAAAAAAAAAGTTGATTAATCAAAATATTGGAAGTGAACTTTTCACCAACTTCTAAACTTTTATGTTGACAGTGAAAATCTAATATATAAATTAATAAAAGTAACAGTTAATGGTTAACTGAAAAACCGTACTGAAGAACAGGGTAACCGCCAACGGTTACGATAAAAAATGGCGAACCAAAACTTCCGATTACCGAACCGAAAATGTCATTTCGGAACGGTTAACCATCCACGAACACTAGTTAAAACTGATCAAATAATAAAAAAATGTGACTGACGTGTTATTTTATTTTTGTTAACTTTGTTTCTCTTTGGCTTCTCTCTAATACTATGCAATGTATTTGGATGATTAAGAATTTGAAATATGAAAGTGACCCAAATTATTGGTCAACTTAAAAGTGCACATTACATAGAGGGTCTGAAATTACAAATCAAATCATGCCATTTGAAATTCTCAATTTTAAAGTTAATTGGCTTGCAAAATTTCCTCACCTCTTCATTCTCTTTCTTCAATTCTCTCGTCCCTTCATCTTCTCTGATACACCAAATCTCTATCTCTCTCTCACCTCTCCATTCTCTCTAATATACAAGAAATATAACAATTAATATTAATTTTTGATATAATCTCCATAAAAGGTACATAAAAATATTGTAAAATTAAAGCCCAGTTCTTTTGGACTTATTTTCAGTTCAGTCATAATTATTTTTTTTGTTTTCAATATTACTATTAATAATGTTGTTATTATTAATATTATAATTATAATAACAATAAATTTTTATTTTTATTTATTTTTTCATTTCATTTCATTTTATTTTTATTTTTATTTTTTTATTATTAATATTATTGTTATTATTATTATTATTATTATTATTAAAATATTATTATTTTTATTATTAAAATATTATAATAATAATAATTATTATTATTATTGTAATAATAATAATAATTATTATTATTATTGTAATAATAATAATAATTATTTTTATTATTATTATTTTTATTATTATTATTATTGTTATTGTTATTATTATTATTGTTTCGTCTTCTACTTGTCCAACAAGTCAGCTGTAGGCAGAGCTTTCTTGTCTCGCAAATAAATGAGTTCTCTTAGATGTTCTTCAGATGGAGACTTGTACAACAATGCCTGAATTAGCTTAGTCCTTAGCCTTGGCTTCGCTCCCGAACCTGCAAAAAGGGACCCAACCTGGAGGTTTGGGTGGTGGTTCCCCCTCCGAAGCTTAAAATCTGCCCTAGAATAGTGGCTTCTGATTGACTAGGGAATCAGATCATGACACGTGGCAGGCCATGATTGGTGAAGGTTTATTAACCACTCTCCTGCAGCCACCTTGCAGTGCTGGGTTCTGACTGTTGGGCCAGAAAATCAACCTTTTAACCCAACTGAGTATAGCCCAGAGATTAAGCCTTCTTTCCTTATTAACTAGGGTGACACGTGGATGGCTCTGACGAGCCCATGTGTCGAGAGGGGAGCCGTAGATGTTAGGCTACAACATTTGCCCCTAAAAGGGCTTTCACTGTTGGCCCATCTGACGGTTAATGCCCTTTTACCCAAGGTAGCTTTTTGTTGGCCCATCTGACGGTTAAGGCCCATTTTACGGAAGGTAGTGTATTCAAAATGAAGGAAATGACACGCCCTTTCCAGGAATTTACCGGTCATAACCGACCGTTGCCTTCTTTTCTTCGGTCATTTCTGACCGGCTCCACAAGTTTTTTACCCCCCTATAAATACTCTTGGTGTGAGAACATTAAATCATTTCACACCTTGAATGAATTTTTCTAGAGAGAGGAGCTCTGCAAACTTTTCTAGAGAGAGAGAGAGAAATCGTCCAGCTTCAGCATTCTTCACCAAATCGTCCAAGCGTCCTAGCAGGTATCTTTTCTTTGTTCTTTTCATTCTTTATTCTTTTTTTTTCTTAGAAAATCAATAAAATGGAATCATCTTCGTCAAATAATCCCAGCCGACCAAGAGCTAGTCTTAACCCTAGAACCGATACTCCTTCTTCGGCGCATTCTAGAGTTGGGCCTCTTCTGGCCGAGTACATATTTTTTTTGCGGTTTTGGCCGAGAAAGTCAGACGACCCAGTCTCTACCTGTGCAGGGTAATCTGGCGTGCGCCAAGCAAACGGCCCGTCTAAGACGAAAAGCAATAATCCTGTCAAATAGCTCAGATATGGAGGAATCTACTGGACGGGTGCCAGACGAGGCAAGAGAGGTTCAAAGTGCTGGACCTTTGGACGGCCCTCCTTCCCCTAACCATACTTTAGAAACCAAAATAAACCCTGAGGCCAGTACTTCTAGCAGGGACACCAACATGGCGAAAACCGGCGAAGATGATAATAACGTCAGTGAATCTGATAATGACGAAGTGTCAGATGAGGCTTCCACAACCTCGTTGGAAATTAGAAGGCGTCTAGGTCCCCTCTCTGATCCCGGCTTCATTTTGGTTAATCGCAAATGGTTAGAGAAAATAGGGCCGGACCCTAGCTATTTATCCAACTTCATGCCCATGCCGGGCCTTTCTTTCGTCATCCCCAATAAGCAAGGAGGCCAGTATATTGAGCACTCCTAAGAATCATTTTGTGGTCTACAAACTGGCTCTGGACGCGGAGTTAAGATTCCCCCTCCATGAGTTTATAGAACAGGTGCTTCGTTATTACAACATTGGCCACAACCAACTAGCTCCCAATGCCTGGCACAACGTTTTGACGTTCATAGCCGTCTGTGAGTTGCACGGTCTGGCACTCTCTCTTCAAGCCTTTACCCACATTCATTATGCGGCGAAGGTTCCTGGGGCCGTGGATGGAACATGGCTCAGCATCTGCAACCGCCCTGGCTTTTTGACGGCCTGGGGCAAACCGTCAAAGATGCATGAATGGAAGGCCGACTTCATATACCTAAGGGCGGCCAACGACTCGGCCACAGAGAGCTACCGTTTCTATAACCGAGCCGTCACAAATACTGGACGAAAACAGTCGTGGCTGGAACTGGAGGATAAGTATGACGAGGAGGTAGTGGAGTACTTTAGAGCAAAAGAGTACTCTAGGCCCGGCCAGCCATCCTTTAAGGGGCCAGCTAACTGGATAAACTTTAAGGAAATGTTTTATAACAACGACTTCTTGGTTGCCGCCGGCTTGCGGTTGGCCGATGATAAAGGTATACACAATTTTTCCAAGTAAAACTCCTTCGTCCTTGGCACATCAGACTAACCACTTTTCATCTTTCTTTTGCAGACTCGGCCAGACAACGTCTCAAGGCATCTTGGACGGGTGAAATCAGCATGTCCAAATTTACAGACAATCTATGGAAGGAGTATGCAAAGAGCAGCGCCGAGAAAAGGGCTGAAACACTGGTAACAAAATTTTTTCTCTTTTTATTGATTTTTTTTTTTTTTTTTTTTGGATGAGTATCATTCTGGCTCGTCTGGAATTGGCATCCACTTTTTGGACGAGAATTACCCAAAGAAGGAGAACGTCCAGGCTTGGACGGCCACCTTCTTGGGGCCATACTCGTCTGAGAGTTTATAGTCTTTGGACGAGTGCCATTCAGAACTCTCTCTGGACGAGGGTAGCCCGAAGAAGGAAAGCGTCCAAGCTTGGACGGCCACCTTCTTGGGGCCATACTCGTCTGAGAGTTTATAGTCTTTGGACGAGTGCGATTCAGAACTCTCTCTGGATGAGGGTAGCCCGAAGAAGGAAAGCGTCCAAGCTTGGACGACCACCTTCTTGGGGCCATACTCGTCTGAGAGTTTATAGTCTTTGGACTCTCTGGACGAGGGTAGCTCGAAGAAGGAAAGCGTCCAAGCTTGGACGGCCACCTTCTTGGGGCCATACTCGTCTGAGAGTTTATAGTCTTTGGACGAGCGTCCAGTACATATTCAGACGGCCACCTTCTTGGCGCCATTCTCGTCTGGGAGGCTTTTGGTTCTGAAGCCGGACGAAGAGTTGATTGCCTCTCCTTGGACGGGAGTCATTTTAGTCCGTCCAATTTTGGGACGGCTTCCTTCTTTGCATTAACTTCGTCTGGAGCTTTACACTTAATCATTTTAGACTTCTCTTTGGACGTTCAATGTCTTAACTTGACCACATTTTGCAGAAAAATGTTCCAACAAACAAACTCCCCCAGGGAAGTCGTCTTCGTAAAAAAAAAGGCCTACGGCGGCCGTAGACCAGCCTCCAGCAAAAAAGCCTAAGGGCTTTACGAGAAAGAAGACGGAGAAGGCTGCTTCAAGTGGGGTTGGAGAAAAAGCCATGCCCCCCAAAAGATAAGGCTCTTAAAGAGGAGCCTTCTGCTGGCGCTCCGGCCGAGGAGAAGAAGAAATCTGACCCCGCCGGCCAGTTGGACGCTTTGCCTTCTGACTTGGCAGAAGTCCGGCAGAGTCAGCATTGGCTTTGGTTGTTTCAGAACAGGGGACGGCGGCTGAGAACTACCCGGGCTTCAGCGGCTCGGTGGCCAAGCCGGTGCCTCAGATGCCGTTAGCTATTAGGGCGGCATCACTCTCGTCTGGTGAGTCGTATTACCCGAATATAGTTAGGACGATGCGGGTCGGTGGATGGTCCATGAGTCCGTTCAATAGACAAGCCATCGTCTTTTCTATCAAGATAACTGACTCTCCCCCTCTTTCAGATAAGGGCAAAGGCCCCGCTATACCCGCGCGCAGCTCCTCCTACCATAAATTCGGACGAGGAGTCTTCTCCTGCTTTCGCCAAAATGTCAAAGGCTGAAAAGGATCGGCTTAAGCAGGAGCTCTTCAAGTGTTTCCCTGAATCCTATACCAAAGGATTAAGGGGAGCATCGGCCGGGCATGTGGGCTACATGTCTCAACTTGCTGCTGGGGTATAATTTTCTACCGTTTTTGTTCAATCCTTGTGCATATTCTTCCTGTTTGCAGCTCGTCTAATGACTTATTTTGTTTTTATCACTCCAGCTTTTTGCTCGCAGCATGCTTACTGAAGATTGGGCGAGGGAGCTAAGAAAAGAGAATAAGCAGCTCGTCCATATGGCGACAACGGCAGGCGACAAGGCCATCCATGACATTGGGATGGCCAATACCCTTCATCGTCAGCCACTGGACGCTTTGGAGAAGAGATCAGCAGACCTGGAATCCACGTACAAGAATTATCTTGTTACCATCAACGATCTGTACACGGAGCAAGACCGCCTGAAGATGATCATAGATTCCGTCTCTACAGATCTAAAGGGTGAAAGAGATGCTGCTCTTCTTGCCGCTGTCCAGCTGAGGAAGGAGAATATTCTTCTGAGGGCGAGAACTGCCCGTCTAAAGAGGCAGGCGGCCAAGGCCTTCGACGATGCCAAGGAAGGGTTGGAGCAAGTCGTCGAAACGTCTAAGGAATGGGCCGTCAAGGCCTTCGAGATGCTGGCTGAAGCTGATGAGGTCACAAGCTTTGTGCGTCGTCCGGAATACCAATAGAGTGTCCATCGGGCTATGGTGTGCGCCGAGGAACCTCCGGAGTTTTTGGAGTCGGACGACGAGGCTGCAGCCGAGGATGAGAAGCCTGAGGACGAAGCCGAGGATGAGAAGCCTGAGGACGACCAAGAAACTCGCGCAGAAGATGAAGCCTAGTTTTAGGTTTATTTTTCTAAGTTTCTTGGCTTGTCTGCCGTTGTAGTCTTAACCCTTCAGTAGTCTTAAATTGTAAATCTTTGCTATTGATATATATGAAGAACTTTTTGCCAATTGCTTGTCTCTTATTTTCGTAAATTCCAATTTGACCAACATTAACTTCGTCATGATCGTTGGACGTCCAGCACAGATGTTTAATGAAAGAGCAGCGTGCTTGCCTTTAGACGATCATAGATCTTTTAAACATTGTCTCACTGCACATGAATTGACTCGTCCTGAACTATTGGACGATCTGCCTTATCTGAATAATACTAACTTGTAAAACCTGTTCCTTGCCCTTTGACGATCAAGAGTCTTTATAAAATGCAACAAGTACCAAAAGAGATTCGTCTGTGACGGTTTGCAAAATGCACATACGAGAAGATTGTCATCCTTGCCCTTGATATTCGTCCGGGATTTTTGGACAATCTGCCCAATTAGACGAGTCTTGCCCAAAAAGGGAAGACGGCCAATGCCCGTTGGATTTGTGGACGAGCCACGTTCAAGCTGTTTTACTCGAGCTACTAACATTCGTCTTGCAGTATCAAACCATCACAAGGGCATCTATTGCCTAGGTCCTGGTTTTTGGACGACCTTTTCTCTTTAGCTCGTCCTATAGGCTTCTATCATCCCCCCTTCCTGGGCTTTAGCTCAACCGCACATGATGGGTGAGCCAAAGTCCAAGAAGGAGAGCGGCCATCCTTGACCGAGCCTATTGAACTTGGTGGACGAGCTTGAAATACATGTTCAAAGCATGTTTTAGCCGGCTTCCTTGAGGGGGCAACACTCGTCATTAAGTAGTGATCCCTTACTAGGGTCTGGACTACTTAGCTGTCCATGCTTTTGAAAGTAAGTATCCTTTACTAAGGTCTTATTTCAGTCCAGCTTTCTCTCAGAGATTCTGACGTTACTCTTACTAGAGGTTTTGTCAGTTTGACGGCCATGTATGTGTTATATTTTTGGCCGGTCTCTTCGAGGGAGTGATGTTCGGCATAGAAGTGAGTAATTTTGACGTTTTATTATTGTTTGTATTTTTGTCCAAGTTATTGTCACTTTTAGACGAGAAACTGATTTAATGCCCCAAAGTGAATTAACTTGGTGAAAATACACAAAGAAATTAGAAAGTAGGAATTGTATTATATGGATTTTGCTTGACTAAATGCCAAGATGCATGTATACAATTCTTCTTCCTAACATGTGCCGTGGCACTTTGGAGTAACTACAAATTACCTTATAGGTATCTGACAGTGATCTGAGTTAGACGTGGTACTTCTTCAAATTATCTGAATTCCAAGTACGCTGTATAGGTCGTCCATCTAGATCTTGGAGACGAAAAGTCCCACTGCGCAGCTCTTGGATAATCATATAAGGTCCTTCCCAGTTTGGTGTCAGCTTCCCTAGCTCCTTAGCTCGTCCAACCGCCTCCATTTTTCTTAGAACAAGATCCCCCACCTTGAGTGGTCGTCTAACAACTCTTTTATTAAACTCCCGAGCCATTCTCAGTTTGTACAATTGCATTCTTAGCAAGGCATTGCCCCTAACTTCTGGCACTTGGTCCAAAGCCGTGCGTAATGCAGTTCAGTTGGCATTTTCTGTGTACGACATGACTCGCACGGTGGGTTCTTCAACCTCAATGGGCAAGACGGCTTCAGTGCCATAGACTAACATGAAGGGCGTCTCCCCTGTAGAGTTTTTGGCGGTTGTTCTGATGGACCATAACACCAACTGCAGCTCTTCAACCCATTGTCCCTTGGCGTTCTCCAGCTTCTTTTAATTCCATTTGGTAGAATCTTGTTGAAGGACTCTAATTGCCCATTGGCTTGTGGGTGGGCGATTGCAGCGAAGTGAGCTTTTATTTCTCTTTCCGCCAACCATTCCTTCAGTTTAGGCGTTTCAAACTGTGGCCTATTATCAAAGACGATGGACTGTGGCATGCCAAAACGAGTTATAATGTTTTTCCAAATGAAGCCCTTGATATCGTTTGTTGTTATTCCTCGCATGGCTTCTGCCTCTATCCATTTAGTGAAGTAGTCAACTGCCACTATCATAAACTTCTTTTGCCCAGCGGCCACAGGGAAAGGTCCTAGGATATCCATGCCCCATTTGGCAAAAGGCAGAGGGAACAAGATGGGAGTTAAGTAGTTGGACGACTTTTGATGCACATTTCCATGCTTCTGACAACTGTCGCACTTCTTTGCATAGACTTAGGCATCCTCCTTTAGGGTAGGCCAGTAGTACCCCGTCCTTAAAGCCTTCTCTCCTAAAGCTCTTCCCCCAATGTGAGATGCACATGCTCCTTCATGGAGTTCCTTCAGAACCTCTAGACCTTCTTCCCTGGTAATGCACTTCAAGAGAGGTCGGTTGAATGACTTCTTGTAAAGAGTCTCATCCCATAACTCAAACCACTTGTCTCTAGCCTTCACATACTTAGCCTCTACAGGGTCAGAAGGCAATCGTCCCGTCTTCTTGTATTCTATGATAGGCTCCATCCAGACTTCTCCTCGGCTAAGAAACATAATATGCTCTTGGTCGATGCTCTTTTTGGGTTTGACTTCCCAAAAAACTGTTCTTGGCACATCACCTTCAGCCGAGCTGGCCAATTTAGAGAGAGCATCTGCTTGATGATGATCTGACCTTGGTACTTGGTCGAGAACAAATCGTTTTGATGGCTCAATCTCATCCTTGATCAGTCGCATGTATTTGCACATTGATGCTTCTTTGCATTCAAAATCTCCATTGACCTGACTGACGACTAAGAGGGAGTCCGATTTGGCCTCAATCTCTACAGCTCCAGCCGCCTTGCACATTTTGATTCCAGCCAAGAGTGCTTCATATTCAGCTTCGTTATTGGACGCTTTGAATTGGAATCTTAATGCATATTCAAACTTGTCCCCTTCAGGAGATTGACAAATGATTCCTGCCCCACATCCATTGACTGTGGATGATCCATCAACCATGAGCGTCCAATGCTTCCTTCCTTTAGCTGGATCAGATATTGGCTCTATGGTTGGCCGAGTAAGCTCAACTATAAAATCTGCCAAGGCTTGCCCCTTAATGGCTTTCCTTGGTTCAAATGATATATCAAACATGTTAAGCTCAACCGCCCATTTTAGCATTCGCCCAACGGCTTCCATCTTCTGTAGAACTTGCTTCAAAGGTTGATCAGTGTAGACGATTATAATGTGCGCTAAGAAATAAGGCCTTAACTTTCTGCTGGCCATGACTAGGGCCAATCCAAACTTCTCAACTGGAGTATACCTATTTTCCGCATCCTTGAGCACATGACTCACAAAGTATATGAGAACTTGGACGGACTCTCTTTCAGCCAACAGGAAGGCACTCACAGCTTGAGTGGACACAACCAAGTATACAAACAGTTTTTCCCCCTCGGCTGGACTAACCAACCTAGGCAGCTGCCGAAGGTGATCTTTGACGTGCTGAAGGGCTTGCTCTGCCTCTGCTGTCCATTCAAACTTGGCCTTTTTCTTGATCGTGGCAAAGAAGTGATGGCACTTGTCGCCTAACTTAGACAAGAAACGTCCAAGGGCAGCCAAGCAACCCGTCAGTCTCTGTACTTCCTTTATCTTTGAAGGAGACTTCATGTCTAGAATAGCTTGCATCTTTTCGGGGTTAGCTTCTATTCCCCTCTGGTCCACCAAGAAACCTAAGAACTTCCCTGACAAGACCCCAAAGACACATTTGCTGGGGTTCAGCTTTAAATTGTATTTCCTGAGAGTTTCAAAAGTTTCTCTCAAATCACTAACATGACTCTCTTCTTGACGGCTCTTGACTATCATATCGTCAATATATGCTTCCATGTTTCTTCCCAATTGTGGCTGAAAAACCGTATTGATCAATCTTTGTAAAGTGGCCGGGGCATTGCGTAGGCCGAATGGCATCCTCAACCAGCCATACAGTCCTTTTTCAGTAATGAAGGACGTTTTGTCCTGATCCTCTGGCCACATCGGGATTTGATGAAAACCTGAATAGGCGTCCATGAAGCTCAGCAAAGCATGGCCGGCTGTGGAGTCTACCAGACGATCCAACTTAGGCAAAGGAAAACTGTCCTTAGGACAAGCCTTGTTGAGGTCAGTGTAGTCCACACACATCCTCCTGGTGCCATTGGGCTTTGGCACCATGACCACATTTGCTATCCAATCTGGATAATAGGTTTCTTTGATGAATTTGGATTCCAACAACTTCTGAACATCTTGGTCGACCGCCTGGTTTCTGGCCGGTCCTAAGTGCCTTTTCTTCTGACGAACAGGTTTTAAATTGGGATCAACATTCAACCGATGGACGGCTACCTCCGGATCAATTCCAGGCATCTCTTCAACGCAGTAGGCAAACACGTCTTGAAATTCTTTCAGCAAGTGGATTAGATGACCCTTCAAATCAGGACTGAGTGAAGATCCAATTTTGAGGGTCCTTTCTGGACGAGCTTCATCCAGACGTACCTCTTCAGGAGCTTCCACAGGCTCTGGTCGTTCTACTGCCAGTCCCATGATGGCCATGACTTGTTCAGACGAGGGAGGCTCTTCCTTGATGATCTCATATTTTGTCTTCTTGCTGGGAAGATGCTCAGACGCCTTCCTTGAGGGAGCGAGAGGCGTCTCAGGGCTCTCAATGGCCATCTTCAATGAGGCCACTTGGTCCTTAACTATCCCAGACGTTTTCCTCTCGCTAGCCACCTTCGTCTATTTGGACGTTTTCCTTTCGCCAGCAACCTTCGTCTGATCTTCATTGCATATATTCCATGATGACGGCTTGAGGGTAGTCAGATAACACTCCTTAGCCACCTGCTGGTCTCCATATAATGAGCCAATCTGGCCATCATCACACGCATACTTCATCAAAATCAGGTGAGTTACTATTACTTCTTTGACATGATTCAGAGTTGGTCGTCCAAGAATGACATTGTAGGCTGTCAAATCTCGGACCACCAAGAACTTGATAAACAGAGTTCTAGCGGTATCCTTTTCTCCCACTCGAACAGGCAAAGTAACAATTCCCATTGGATTGATGACTCCTCCCCCAAACCCTATGATGGGATGGTGAACGGGAACCAAGTTTTTCTCATCGAACTTTAATCTGGACAAGCAATCAGCGCTAATGATGTCCGTCGAGCTTCTAGTGTCGATCAGAATCCTTCTCACTCTCAAGTTGGCTATTTTCATTTCTACAACCAAAGGATCATCATGGGGAGTCCTCAACCTGCCCTTATCTTGCTCATTAACTACCACCCTTGGAAAGGGCTCGGCCTTTTTCTGATCAGTTAACAGAACTTGGCCAAGCTCCCTAAGGTAGTTTTTGTGTCCTCTATTGGTTGGTCCTCCGGCAGCAAACCCTCCTGAAATTACGAGGACACCATCTTCGTCTGTGCTTGCACTTTCCTTCTTCTTAATATGCCAATCATCTTTCCTCTGAAACCTCCTTC
Organism: Beta lomatogona; assembly: GCA_947646795.1. Taxonomy (NCBI): domain Eukaryota; kingdom Viridiplantae; phylum Streptophyta; class Magnoliopsida; order Caryophyllales; family Amaranthaceae; genus Beta; species Beta lomatogona. Next base: position 704,719 of record CANSNZ010001069.1, read on the forward strand.
CCCCTTGAGGCATATAGGAGTTCATCTTTCCCTTTCGAGCTAGTTCCTCCAAAGCCTTCTTAAGGTGCTTACATTCATTAGTTTGGTGACCGCAATCCTTGTGGAAGTGGCAGTACTTGCTCTTATCTCTATTTCAATAAGGGGTTTTCATCTCAGCTGGGGCCTTCAACTCGTATTGGTCCTTAATCTCCATGTGAATGGAGTATTGGTCCTTGTTAAACTCAATAGGATTGGATGAGGATGCCTCAGCCTCTTTTCTCTTGCTTCTTCTTGACGAAGTGGTGGTGGAGGTTATAGCCCAAGTCTCGGCCTTCTTGGGGTTGCTCTTCTTTGGCTGAGCAACCTCTTCAGGCTTCTTAGACTCGGGATGCTTTGCTTCAGCACACACTTCGGTAGCGTGGATAAACGCTTCAGCTGCCCTCAAAGCCTTAGCAAGAGTGGAGATTTTCTTTTTGACAAGATCAAACTTAAAACTTCCTGGCCTTAGACCCCTGATGAAGGCGTCGAAGGCCACTCCAGCATTAAGATCTTGGATCTGATGGGCTTCTAGGTTGAATCTCTTAACGAAACTTCTAAGAGCCTCCTTAGGTCCCTGGACGACTTTGCCTAGGTGCATGCTTGTTTTCTGCTCTTGCTTGTTGGCAACAAAGTGACTAGTGAATAAGAAACTGAGTTCAGTAAAATTGTTGACTGAAATGGGGGGAAGATTGTTAAACCATTTCTGAGCAACTCCCTTCAAGGTTGCTGGGAAGTTCTTGCACCAAGTAGCATCATCTACTCCTTGGACGTACATCTGATGTTTGTAAGCAGATAAGTGATCATCGGGATCAATTGTTCCATCAAAAGGTTCTATAGTAGGGAGTTTAACCTTTGGGAAGGGGGGCGCCTCCATTATCCTGGCCGAGAATGGAGTGGGCCAGTTAATCCGGAGGGCTCCCATCTTTCCCTCAATGGGTATGTACTCCTTACGATATTCCTTCAACACCGGATCAGACGACGTGTTTGCAAGCACTGGACGCCTATAGACCATGGGCTGAGCCACCATCTTCTCCTGTCGTGGATGAACAATAGAGTGACTTAAACTTCGTCCCTCCCCTCTGGACGACAACCTCAAAGGAGGGTCTCTCAGGTATGGTGTAGATCCTATCGCTGATCGTTGTAATGCAACAACTTTCTTTGCTTCTAGATATTCTCTGGCATCTGTTTCCATTCGGTGCCCGCTTGGACGAACATGGTCCTGGGTCCTCACCACCAGGTTCCAGTCCATCTTTCTTCGCTGATCACCATCCTCTGGCTGCTTTCCTCTTATCGTCCTCTTAAAGGGTTCCTGACGAACAGGTCGACTAGGACCTGGACGATCTACTTGGGAACGTCCCCTAGGAGGAGGTGGGTTGTTAGCGGCTGGCTCCGGATTATGATGAAAAAACAGCATATTGCTTTTAATCTGTTCCTAGACGACCGCTGCCATCTTAGTCTAAAAATCATTCAGAACATTCTCTAGATGGGCGGCAGTCACTGGTCGATCAAGATTCTTCTGGATGACGGGTTGCTGACTTGGTCCAGGAACATTGACAATGGACGGGGGTCTATCTCTTCCTCTAGGTGGTCTTTCATGTTCCACCGTATCTTCGACATTAACTTGAAAACTTCGATTCCTGGCAATGTTGGACGATTGACAATCAGTCATCGTTGCGTCTCCCCACAGACGGCGCCAAGTCCAACAAGTCAGCTGTAGGCTGAGATTTCTTGTCTCGCAAGTAAACGAGTTCTCTTAGATGTTCTTCAGATGGAGACTTGTGCAACAATGCCTGAATTAGCTTAGCCCTTAGCCTTGGCTTCGCTCCCGAACCTGCAAAAAGGGACCCACCCTGGAGGTTTGGGTGGTGGTTCCCCCTCCGAAGCTTAAGTCAGATATCAGGAGTAGTGAGAGAGTATTTTATCAGAGTAACTTTGCACTGTTTGCATTAAATGAATGTTTCTCCTGATTTCAGGGGTATTATAGTGATAGCAAGTTGACAGCTATCCTTAAAATCTGCCCTAGAATAGTGGCTTCTAATTGGCTGGGGAATCAGATCATGACACGTGGCAGGCCATGATTGGTGAAGGTTTATTAACCACTCTCCTGCAGCCACCTTGCAGTGCTGGGTTCTGACAGTTTCCTTATTAACTAGGGTGACACGTGGATGGCTCTGATGAGCCCATGTGTCGAGAGGGGGAGCCGTAGATGTTAGGCTACAACAATTATTATTATTATTTTGGTTAATTACAATATATTAGTATTATATTTTTTATTAATAATTTTTTTTAATAATTTTATTGCTATTATTGTCATTATTATTTTTGTTATAAATCATTAGTATGATAACAAAGCTATAATTCAAGCAAATTGTAATATAGTCTCAAAACATCTTCGAATTAAAGCACAACAAGCATGAATCAATTACAATGTAATACGAGTAGCATAGCATAATTTAACGACAAACACATATCTAAGATCCTAGAATTCCAACAACTTCAAATTCACATATTACTCGACATCGACTTCCATATTCTCTATGTTGCCATCATTTTCTTCCACTTCAAGTTGCTCATCGATATCATCGTCACTTTCTCATCGGTTCGCCATGAAAATTTGTTTTGCTATACCATACTTTGTCCATACTACCTTTGCGCCTTGCATCAATCATATCGGAATTTGCTCGTCCTTGTACATTTACATCATGTCGTACGACCGGAATGCCAAGTGTATGCATTCTAATGAAATTATTGACTGTGAAGCAGGCCACAATGATTGACATTTGAAACTGTAGTGATACTTGTGGCATATTATATAGCACTTTCCACCTTTTTTTAAAAATACCAAATGAACATTCTACCTTCATTCTTAAAGACGAGCTAGTGTAGCTTATTAAAATGTTCTTTCAATCCTCTCGGTGGTCCTTTCTTGAATTCCGGCGTATGAAGACTAATTATGGGTCCGGAAAATGGAGTCAAATATCCAAGTGTATTTGGATATGCGGAATCGGCCAAATAATATTTCCCTACAATAATAACGAGTATGAAATTGTATTAAACATAAATATACTTTGACCCCTCAATAAAAAGAAATTAAATGAAGTCTACCTGGAGGTGGATGCGGAAAAGAGAAAGTTGAATTAGTTAAATTATGTCTCCACATAGTGAGATCATCAGCGCTTCCTTCCCACCCCACTTGAACAAATGTGTAAATTCTATCAAACGAACAACAAGCCAACACATTCCAAGTTTTTTCTCCATGGCGATCACGAAATGGCACCCGTTGACATCACCAACAACACATTTGAAATGAGTTTCATCGAGAGCCCCGATAGCATCCTAATCAAAATAATACAATGCTTTTACCAACATATAATTTACTATTTATATGTAAAGGTTATAATGAAGGTTATATGAAATATTACCTTAAAGTAAGGCCAATATTTTTGGCTTTCTCGTACTTCGGGTTGCACCTCTTACAAGTCGCGGTATGGTCTGATAATGTCAAAGGACAATGTAACCAACGCAGACACAACTTCATGAAAATACTTGCATATTGTAGATACGGAATGCTTAAAAGTGTCGGAAGCATCGCGATATGAAGCTCCTTTCGCTAATATATATAAACATATGTCTACTTGTTCATCTACTTTCACATATTTACCATCATGTAGTAGATCTCTTTCAATCATCAAGTTTACAAGTGAGATGAACATATCTCGATCAAGTCGTAATTGAACTTGACATGATGTTGCATTTTCCGTTAACAACCTATATATGTATTCGGAACCGCTTTCCCCTCCTTCTCTTCTAGGTTGTCTTTTTGATGCCGATGCTCGAGGTGGATCTTCAATTGATCTTCTTAATTCTTCTAATGCTATTATCATACAAGCACTTATAACGTTATTGTCTTCCATTCTACATAACAGAAGACAAGAAACTAATAAAATAAGAATATTATAATATATAGTCAACACACAAAGTTCATATATTAAAGAAGTGTGTTAGCAACACAAATGCAATGCCAACACACAAAGTTCCACAAGTCTTGAAAGCTACTAATATGTAATTGTAGACACATAATCGTGTCTCCCCATTTAAGGGTTCGATGATGAAATATACCGCGGTCTTAGTTGGCATACCCAGCGGAGGAGTAGTCCGAATAACCAGGCAATATGTGTTTTAAAATAATATTAAAAGCACAATTAATCATTCATGATGATTAATTGTAAGTTCAACCCATGAATTGTTTTTTTGAAATCCATTTTAAAAGCCGAACGTAATATTTATTGTTTTAATAAATATTTTCTTTATATTTATTTTTTCAATAAATATTTTCTTAATATTTATTGTTTTAATAAATATTTTCTTAATATTTATTTTTTTAATAAATATTTTCTTAATATTGATTGTTTTGATAAATATTTTCTTAAAAACTTTTATTATTACCTTTTCCCAAAAATCATATTTTTAATCCGGAAAATTCGATCTCTGGATTTTTAGGGATAAAAATGGCATCATGAAAGCACGCGTAGAATAAAAAACGAATATTCTAGAATATGCGCCGGACACGGCAGCTGCGCAGAGCGCCACGTGCGTCCAGCTCATTGGCCAAATGGTGTTAGGCGCGCCAATGAGCGCCTGACACGTGTACTTGTGACTCATACAGTTAAAGTTTTATCTTTTTGAAAATTCGTTTCCACGTGCAATGTTTTTACTAGACTAACCACGTCAGGCAGGCCAACCTGCGCCTGATGCGTGTCCTAGCGCCTGCCACGTAGGACTGCGCATGGCGCAGGGCTTGCGTGGAGCACACGTCTTAATTTGCCTATAAATACTGGCTGATTTCCCGAATCAAAGACTGTTTCAAATTATTATTTTACGCACACAAATACTCTCGAAAACTCCGAAATACACTTCGAATACAAAACACTCAAACACTTTTAATCTTCCAAATCAATTATTGTTCCTGATCCTATTATATTCCTGGTTCCAAGATTGCTTCGACTGAAAGTCACTAAGCTCTTCGATCTAAACCGCATAAGTATAATCCTGAGGGCCCTTGAATAATTATATTTATTTTATTGAAGTTACTAACCTTTTCTTGTCATGATGTAGATTCTTAATTAATGATTGTGTCCCTTTTGTAAATTCTAACCTCTTTTCTTATATTTTCTGTATATAATATTCCTGATATAATGATTGTCCTGCATGCCTTTTTATCACCCTCGTGTTATTATGCTAAAGACCTATATAATTGTTCTCATAAATTTAGATAATTTGGACAACCTGTTAGGAACCTTGTAAAAATGACTACCTAATAACTGATCACTAAATAATTAGTACCTTTTTGTGTGTTTCCTGAACCCATCTAGATTAATTATTTTAGGGTGCTTTAAAATGTTGTTTGATTATTCTATTGCATAAAATCAGCTGTAAATCGTTATTCGTAGAGGCCAGCAATGGTCAATATAGTTCCTGACTATATTGCACCCTCACCCCCGAACTCACTTTTTGGTTCGTCACCATCTATGGAGTCATGACGGGGAAATCTATATTGGATAAGTCCCTAAGATGTTCCTTTCGTTTCAATATCCAATTAGGTTTATGATTCTTCCTTTAAAGAATTGTTGGCGACTTCAAAACATATTTTTAATAAAACCTTAACCATGGGGTAGTCAAATAAACACGTTCACACCGCGTGTAGGCATTAAAGGAATGAAAAATTCACGCCTACAATTTGGCGACTCCACTGGGGAGGATTTAAAAAAAAAAAATTTTTTTTTATTGAGTGGGTGAAACTTGAAAAATAAGATTCATTCTTATTTTTATGGCTTAGAATAATATGCTGTTTTGCATGTGCATGGCTATTGTTCAGCCACCATAAGGACATGTTCTATGTGTGAGGTCACCCCCGGGGGGTTTGCGCTTTGTCCTTCCAAAAAGCTTCCTGAGCGATAGTATTGGATCTTAGTCAGAAGCAAACCTACCTAAGTACCCCAACTATGACATTGTTCTCTTGTTCCTGACTTGAGACTGGAGTGCGTCTTACACATGGCCACCTCTTTAAGCTGGGGTACGAAGCGTGGGATCAATCTCTTAGTCATATACCCTTTCAGTCTTAACCTAAACCTAACCAAAAGTTGAATGTAGAACTGGACTTTAGGTTGAGAACTTTTGCATCCATGTAACTTGACATTTATGTGTGATTGCAATTTTTGCCTGATCATATTTTATTAACATGTTGATATGTGTTGCGCCTAAATATAATACAATTCGCGTCTAAAAACTGTCGTTGTTTTCACCCGACCATTCGTCGAATTACCAATATGCATGCCGCAGAGTATTGCGCCAAACGCATTAAGTTGTGTCTGGCGCAACACTCCTGCGCCGGACGCAAAGCCCGCGAGCCGCGCACATCTGTTGCATGACGCGCATTCTTTTCGTCCCATGCAAATTGATCTTCTGACCACTATTCACGTCACCAATTTGCGTCAATGTGTGCGACCTAAACTTAGTACGTCCTAAACTATTTTTTTAATTAGTGCGTCGCGTCTTGACATTATACCATATTTATCAAAACATCGTCTAAACTGTCACAAACACGAGGGTGGCACAGCGGCCAGACGCACACTCTGCGCCACATGCAAAATTAATGCGTGTTGTATTGTTGTGCATCTCTCGTTTTCCGTCACTTTAGGCAATGTGGTGATCAATTCCGTATAATACTTCGTGCATTTGAGTCATTGACTATTCAGAACATCTCATGTTTAACTTCACTTAAAAAAATAGAGTCTTTGTTTTCTGTTAGAATTCTATCATCATTAGGTTTCATCTAGGTGCATGGTCATATTTTTTAGTTTTGGAGAAATTCGGATATTCCTATCCTCCCAACAACTTACCCCATCTTTAAAAAAAACAAAATTTTTCATCTTTCTTTTTTTTATTTTCCAAAACTGCATTTTGATTGGACAGAATCTTGCCAATATATCATTATCCATTTCCCTCCACAAAATAAATTCATATCCATAACGTCCAACATATCATTATCCATTTCCCTCTACAAAATAAATTCATCATTATCCATTTTCCTCCACAAAATAAATTCATATATCATCCACAAAATAGATTTCCTTCCATAAATATCCTCTCCTTTTGGCAGGAGTTTCGAACAAATTAAAATGATATTTTCGAAAATATTTTCATTCCTCACCCTATCCATTTCTGGAGTGTGTCCTAAGTCAATGTGTCCTTGTCAAACAGGGTAATTGAGAAAACAGTATCGATAGCTCGTCCACGTGCGCGAAAGGCTAGCTCTGTTCCACCGGCAAAAGGTTGCTGAGCTTACTAATGTCATCAAGCGGATGGCTAAGAACTTGGAGGAGGTCACTCTCCGTCTGCACCAAGTTGAAAGTGGTGAAAATGTTGTATTCGCCAAACAAATGGAAAATGTTGTTCAAAAAGTCACCAATAAGGAGTCCTACTTTGATTTAGATCAGAACACCAAATTCAAGGGAAAACTACCTGAAAAATTTTCCACGAGTGACTTTCCTAAGTTCAAGCCCACTGATAATCCTAAGTATCACTTGAGGAACTTCAAGGCCACTATGATCATTAAGTCTGTGGACCCTGAGCATTATCCAACGGTATTCCTGATGTCATTGAATCCTGCCTGTCAAAACTAGTTCTACTCCCTGGACACCAAGCATGTTGAAACATGGGGTGATATCACTAGAGAGTTTATGAAGCAATATGAACATAACACTGTAATCCAAACTTCACTAAGGGAGTTGGAAGTGCTGAAGCAAGATAACAATGAAGGCTTTACCACTTACCTTAACAGGTGGAGGGAAAAGTCTGCTTACATGGTCTCCAGACCTGCTGACAAGGACCTCATCCGCATCTTTGTTAACAACTTGTTACCCACGTACAAAACTCATCTCAAATACTTGGGTATCGATAATTTCACCAAGTTATACGACATAGGTGTGCAAATCGAAGATGACTTGTTGAAAAATGCTCAAAATGACAACAATCGTTATAAAGGCAATAATAACAACAAGAAGAATGATTACGGATCCACTTCTAAAGTTGGAGAGGTGAACCTTCTTGAGGCACCCTAAAGATCCTTCCAGAGGAATATGAGAAGGACATTCACTCCAATAGGCATGTCGTATACCACCGCTTTTGATCGCCTCAATTCAAAGGGCGCTCTATTTCCCATTGGACCGACTCCTGATCTAGAGAAAAAAGTAAAAGGAGTCAATATTGGGATAAAAATTCTTACTGCAAATACCATAGAGGGAATGGTCACAAGATGGAGGACTATTTCAAACTGAAAAATGCCATTCAAGACATGATTGATGAAGGCATACTTCCCATTCCTTCTGCAGGGAAGAAGCCTAACAATCAAGATAGAGCATTAAACAAAGTTCTGGTTATCTCTAAGGATCAATACTGCTATGATCCATTTCTCTTGATCGCACCAATAGGGGATCCTGTCCCCGCTATCATTATTGCTAGCACATTACCAGATATCAATGGTATTCGGGATAGTGATGAAGAAGACGAGTATGTTAAAGAAGAAAGTCACTATGTCCAGGTAACATGTATCTCTCCACCTCTAGGATTATATGACGATGATGAAGTCATTAGTCCTAAAACTGATTTCTTTACTTTAGCAATGGATTGGTACAAGAGTGATGAGGAAGCAGTACATGTATTTACTCGAACTGGAAGGCTAACTCAGTCTGTTCAAGATAACCTTCCCACATCGTCTGCACCTCCTGAAGGAGTTCTTCCCAAAGAGAACTCCCTCATTCAACAGCTCATGAAAACAAAAGCTGATGTTAACATTTGGCAATTAATAGCTTCCTCTCATGGGCATCGCATGGCATTACTAAATGCCCTCACAAAGATGAACGTGTCGTCTAACACTTCCCCTAAAGGATTGGTCAATTTCCTGACTACTGATAAGCCAATCCAAGGAAATACTATTTCCTTTACATATGATGACCTTCCTTTTGAAGGAAGCAAACACAACAAGGCCCTACATCCTACTGTAGCATACGGAGGCATGAATGTCCCAATGACACTGACAATGGATCTGCTATTAACGTATGTCCATTACGAACTGCGCGACCCCTAGGTTTCAAAGATGAGGATTTCAGTCCCTCTTATCAAGGCATCCGAGCATACGACAATTCTCGTCGTCAATCCTTGGGAACTATAGCCCTAAACATCTCTGTAGGGGTTATAAGCGCACGATTTTCCAGGTCATTGATATTAAGGCCTCATTCAACTTACTATTAAGACGACCGTGGCTTCATGAGCTTGGTGCGGTTCCATCTTCCTTGCATCAAAAGGTTAAGATGATTGTGGATGGCATTCCCATAACTCTCGATACCTCTGCAATGAAAGTACAATTAGTAGACAAACCTCTCATCCACATAGACCATGATGAGGAAGATGAAGATCTTCGAGGATTCATGCCTGAGGAAGTAGCCCTCATTGAAGAGGATTTGGCGCCATTTGATTTTGATTGTTTCTCTAATCTAGTAGACAAATATATCGTGCGCAAGAAGGGACACTTCCCAGGCATGTCACTAGGTAGTAAGAAGTCTAGAGCACCTCCTGTCACTGACTCTAAATCAGTGGAAAATTTGTTTGGCTTAGGATACAAGCCCACTAGGAAGGAGCTCACAAAACGTATTGCACAACGCATGGCATACCGCAATACCAAGGATAAGGACAGTATCCCTTTTCCTCCCTATCAACCCACTCTGAATGGGCAATTTCTGAGAGAAGGAGAAGATTATCCATGCCATGAATTCCTTGAACCATTCTATCAGGCTCAAGAGGGAGTGTTCTACCCCGGAGTTGAAATATTTCTGGACTGTCACTTTCTGGAAGAAGGGATTTCTGAAGCCGAAATAAAACAGCTCACTGAAGACTGTTTAGACTACAAGGCATTGGGACTTCTATTCGGTCAAGAACGAGTCAAATGCCTAGATAACACTGCTCATATCCAGGCTGTGCTACAAAATGAAGACTTCGACCCTGCTATGCTGATCACTCCTGCAAGTGGCATCATGCAAGGATGGAGGAAGACTATCAAGCTGACTATTCCGGACTGAAAGAAGATGATCTTCACCACTGGGGAAGGGCCGATGTTTGAAGAGTTCGAGTAACTGAGTTTGATTTTGAGTCTTAGTCTGTTGAGTCTAGTATCCTAGTTGGGACTATTTCTAAGTCTATTAATTCTAGTGTCCAAGTAGAGTCTTTAGTTTCTGCTGAGTAATTGTTCAACTCTATGATTTTCGATTTCAATAATATGAACTCATTTGCTTATGACTTGTGCAATATCTCTACTTCTTCTTCTGATTGCAACAATGAATCTGAAAAAGAAATAATTAAAGCAGTGGAAGAACATGAGAATAAAACTCCAATGATTATGGAAACAAAAAAAAAAAATCTTTCAGATGATAATGAACCAAAGGAGGTAAAAATTGGATTAACTTTAAGCGAATACGAGCGCACTCAATTAATCAAAACGTTAGTTGAATATATCGACGTATTCGCATGGTCCTACCAGGACATGCCAGACATTGATCGCGAAATTGCTTAGCATACCATTCCCCTAATAGAAGGGATGAAGCCTGTCAAACAAAAGTTGAGCAGAATGAAGCCAGATGTAGCTCTCAAAATCAAAGAAGAAGTCATTAAACAACTTAATGCAGGTTTTATAAAGGTCGCTAATTACCCTGACTGGATTGCTAACGTTGTGCCTGTGCCTAAAAAGGATGGGAGAGTTAGGATGTGTGTCGACTATAGAGACCTCAATAAAGCAAGTCCTAAAGACGGCTTCCCCTTATCTCACATAGATTTCTTAGTAGACAACACTGCCAACCATGCCCTTCTCTCTTTTATGGACGGGTATGCAGGGTATAATCAGGTAAAAATGGCCGAGGAAGATATGGAAAAGACCACCTTCATCACACTGTGGGGGACCTTTTGCTACACCGTTATGCCTTTCTGGTTAAAAAACGCTGGGGCCACCTATCAAAGAACTGCGACTACCCTTCTCCATGACATGATGCATAAAGAGGTAGAAGTTTACGTAGATGACATGATAGTTAAGTCCAAAGATAGAAAGGGACACCATACAACCCTTGAGAAGTTCTTCATGAGACTTCGCAAATACAACATGAGACTTAATCCACAAAAATGCGCCTTTTGGGTCACTTCTGGGAAACTCCTTGATTATGTCATCAAACTAGAGGGATTGAAATTGACCCAACTAAAATAACAGCCATCATGACCATGCCTCCGCCTAAGAACGAAAAACAAATAAGGGGGTTCTTAGGTAAAATCCTGTACATCAGTAGGTTCATCTCTAAACAGACCATGGTGTGTGAGCCCATCTTTAAAAAGCACAAGAAAAGTGTCGCCGCCGAATGGGACGAGGACTGCCAAAAAGCCTTTGACAAAATCAAAGAATATTTATCCAACCCACCTGTCTTAGCACCTGCGTTGCCAGACATACCTTTAAGGCTTTATTTGACTGTGACTAAGACCGCGGCTGGGGCCATGTTGGCACAAGAGGTTAATGGGAAAGAATGCGCCATTTACTACCTTAGTAAGAAGCGCTTAGACTACGAATCCCATTACACCCCCTTAGAAAAGCTCTGTCTTGCACTGGTCTGGGCCACCAAGAAGCTTAGGCATTGTATGCTTACTCACAAAATCCATATAGTGTCACGACTAGACCCTCTTAAGTTCTTGTTCGAAAAGCCAGCCCTTAATGGTAGACTATCCCGCTGGGTAGTAATGTTGGCCGAATTTTACTTAAAATTTATCCCTCATAAATCCATCAAAGGCAACGCTGTTTCTGATTTCTTAGCAGATTTCCCTGTAGATGAATCTCGCAAAGAATATGAATTTCCTGACGAAGACCTTCCCATGACGAAAGATGAAAGTTGGGCACTATACTTTGATGGTGCTTCCAACCAAAAGGGATGTGGCGTCGGGGTACTCCTGGTATCACCTGAAGGCAAACACATTCCTCTCTCTATTAAACTCGACTTCGACGTTACCAATAATGCAGCCGAGTACGAAGCATGTATCATAGGGCTGCAGGCCTCAATGTCCCTAGACATCAAGAAACTAATAGTATATGGTGATTCATCTTTGATCATCAATCAATTCTCTAAAAGATGGAAAGTTAGAAATGAAAGCCTATTGCAATACCAAACTCATCTAGAAGCCATTGCTGAACAAATCCTTGAAATACAATATACATACCTTCCACGAGAAGAAAACCAATTTGCGGATGCTTTGGCCCGCTTAGCCTCTATGATTAGGATTCCTCGCACCATGCCATAAATGCCCCTTATCATTGAGAGACAGCAAGAGCCTTCTTATGTTCATGCCTTAGACACTGAGCCAGATCTTATTCCTTCTGAACCCTGGTTTGTTGACATTCTCAACTACTTAACCAAAACAGAATACCCACCTGGAGCTTCGACAAGAGCCCAGCGTGCCTTAAGGCTCTTGGCCTCCCAATATGTTGAGTATAACGGGACATTGTACAAAAGAACACCACAAGGCGTGCAACATCTCTGTATTGATAAACCTGATACCACAACGGTCATGGATCAAGTCCATAGTGGAATCTGTGGCATGCATATGAACGGACGCATGTTAGCTCAAAAGATCATTCGCCTAGGCTATTACTGGACCACAATGGAGAAAGATTGTTACCTTTATGCTAAAACCTGTCCGAAATGCCAATTATGCGCTAACTTACAACATGTCCCACCCTCTTTGTTATATACCTTTACTTCACCTTGGCCATTCTCAACTTGGGGTATTGACATTATTGGTAAAATAATACCACCTGGTACTGGGGGGCATGAATTCATCCTTGTGGCTATAGACTACTTCATTAAGTGGGTAGAAGCAGCGTCCTATGCCAAATGGACAGCCAAACATGTCGCTGCCTTCTTAGAAAAGACCATAATTTGCCGCTATGGGGTTCCCCACGAGATCATAAGTGACCAAGGTACCCACTTTCAAGCCAAATGTGAACAAGTCCTTGCATAATATAGCATCAAGCACCATCGCTCCTCCCCATATAGGCCCCAGCCTAACGGTGCTGTGGAGGCTGCTAACAAAAATATCAAGGTTATTATCCAGAAGATGACCGAAAATTATAAGGATTGGCCAGACAAGCTACACTTTGCCTTATGGGGATACCACACTTCTATACGAACATCTATCGGAGTTACACCTTATTCTCTTGTCTATGGCATATAAGCTGTCCAACCTATTGAACTGGAAATACCATCCCTACGCATTGTCCTAGAAAGCCAAATTCCGGAAGCTGACTGGGTCAAAGCTAGATTCGAAGAGCTCATCTTACTCGATGAACGAAGATTAGCTGCCTTGCATCATGTGCAAGTTTATCAAAATCGTATTGCGCGATCTTTCAATAAGAAGGTCAAACCCCGAAATATTAAAGCGGGTGACTTAGTGTTCAAGGCAATAAGGAAAAATGTGTTAGATCCTCGAGGTAAATTCAGACCTACTTGGGTCGGTCCATATATTGTCACGACGACCCTATCTGGAGGAGCAGCTCAACTAATTGACATGGATGACACTGAATTTCATAATCTAACCAATCTTGATCAACTCAAGAAATTTTATGAGCAAAACAAACCCAATTCTTTGATTGGTAGCATTAATCCAATTCTTTAACATGAACTACGTGCGGCCTGATTCCTATTTGGATACGTAGGCAACCTGGTACAAGGTTCGGTCCCTTTATTAATCAAAACCTCCTCCGGTTCATACGAGTTAACATCAACAACATAAAAATAATATTTTAAACTAGCTATTTGCGCCAGACGCACATATGCTGCGACTAGCGCAGCGCAGTGCGCCAGACGCATTCATTCGCGTCTAGTGCACTACCCTGTTGTGCTGCTGGTTCGAACGTTCTTCCGGCATTCGCTAAGATGCTTAATACGACAATATATTTTGCGACATATTTAGGCTCACTTCGGTCTAAATAAAAATAAACTTTGTTTTTATTAAAATTGTTGAATAGAAAATAAAACATAAAACATAAGTTATTACTATATTATAAAACGACTATGTGGCATGCAAGCCTTATTGAAAGCAATAAATCAACATAAAAATAATAACTCTAAAGGCATTGTTGCAATCAGTCCTTCTTTTCCTTCCCCTTCTCAGCCTTTTCTCCCTTAGTAGAAGTTTCTTCTTTTTCCATCTTTAGTTTTGGTCTAGGTGCCTTCCTCTTTTCCCAATACACCATAGGTTCCTTCCTTTTGCCGGTAGGAGTGTCTGTCTGTTGAGTCACCCTTCCTGTGTCAGCCCTTTCCCTGGTTATTACGCCCCCTAAGCGTAGTCTTTTCTTAGTCGGTGGCATCCGTGGCCCAAGTCGTTCCCGCGCTGGTGCTACCTTTGGCCCTAAACGTTCCTTCACAGAGGAAGTTTTAGTAACATGTTTCTGGCTGCTCTTCCCTAGAGATGAACGCCCAACTGGTCTCTTGCCCCTGTTATCCAAAGTCTCAAAAGTTTTCCCCACAGTTCGGGGAGTAAATTTCCGCTTCTTCGTCACTTCGGCGGACTCCATCGCCCTCATCTCTTTCCTCACAGTTGGGTCTCAAGTCAGCATCCATACAATATAACTCTTAGACACCTTCTCAAATTCTATTCTTTCCTGGGTATACCAAAGTGGGCGCTCTCCCTAATATCTCTCCCACTTCCTAATTCCACTCTAGGTCAGGCCATATATTTTGGGAGCAATATTGTCTTCAGTAGGGATTACTTGGCGGTACCCATATTGTCTCAAAACCCTCGAAGGAAAATAAAAGGTCATGGTATACAGACTACACAACCTCACATAGGGTGAATCATCTCGAGTACCTACCATGGACCCAATCCTCCACCATGGCACTACCCATCTAACACTCAGCTCATCATCCCCAAAGAAAAGGGTCCATTCTTCAAAGGATTTTTTAGTGAATATCTTCTTCCTGCCAATGAAACCCTTTTTATTATATCTCTCCATATTCTCGGGAGGATCAATCAACCTCAAATGTTCCATAAGCCATATCTGCATCAACAAATAAAATATAGATTATTATTGCTTCCTGACGAGTAATAATACATATACACTTTTTCATTATTGCTTCTCAAAGAGTAATAATACATGCACAACTTTTATTGCTTCATAATGAGTGATAATACATACAATCTCATATTACTTTCTATAGAGTAATACTACGTACGACATCTATCGCTTCACATCGAGTGTCCAATCATCCGCGCCTGACGCACCAAAACTGCGCCAGACGCAACAATCTGCGCCCAGCGCACATTCCTATTCAATACTTTCTTGGTTTTTTTTTTTGGGTTGTAATATCATAATTCCGTTATTCAATACGGTCGTCAGGATCCGAAAAGTTATTATTACTTCCCATAGAGTCATAATATGTCCAAATATACAAAAAACTTATTATATATTATTACTTCGTATAGAGTCATAATATGGCCAAATATAATAAAAAAAAGAACAAGAAAAATATATTTTACCTGCAACAGTAAGGGGCTCCCTGAAAACTGCCCTTTTGGGTCCTTCTTCACAGCATCCAGGCTGGAGATCATCTCCCCTACACAGAGTGGCATCGGTGTCCGTCCTACCTCTAGTAGCTCTGCTACAGTAATTAAGGAAGCAAAACCAGCACCATTGTCCACGTTCACAAACAGAAAACGGCTAAGCAGGCAAAATACCAGCGCCCGCATACGATATGTCTGTCTAGCCCTTTCAGTAGGAGGACTATACATTGCAGCTAACGTAGTCAAATTAACCCTCCTTCCATACACAATTTCGGACATATTTTCTTCCTTTAAATCCATGAACCTCTCAAAGTATTTAAAAAAAAACGGTTTTTTCACCAAATGCCCCCGAGTTTTCACGAAATTCACCGGGTACCCTCCCACTTTTGAAAATACATGTGGTACCCCTCAGTTTCTTAGTAATACACTCAAATGCCCTTAATGACTAACGGCGGTTAACTCCGTTAGTCATTAACCCTAAATTTCTGTTTTAAACCCTAACTCTAACCCTAAACACTTACCCTAAACCCTAACCCTAACCCTAACCCTAACCCTCCTCCACCCTCCCACCACCCCCTCCCCCCACCCCAACACCCCCCCCCCATCCCAAGCAGTACCCCCTCCTAACCCCCTCGCCTTCACCCCCCCCACGCAGCCCCCTCCCCACCCCCCGCAGCCCCCCCTCCTCAACCAGTCGATTTCCCCACCCACGCATCCCTCCTTTCCCGTGCCGCTACTTCGGGTTGCCTCCGTCGGAGCCCCCGCCCTCGTACTCGTCCGATACTTACGGTCGCCGGCGTTGCTTTCTTCTCTCTCCTCTACTCACGCTGCGGAAATTGGTTCCCTTTTAAAACTCGCCACCGCTACGGGGGTTGGGGAAAACGACGGGGGTGAGGGGGAGGGGAAATCGACGGGATGCTACGGGGTTGGGGAAAATGACGCGGGTGCTACGGGGTGGGGGGTTGGGGAGGGGCTGTTGGGCGGTGGTGGGAGGGGGCGCTTGGGGTGGGGGGATGGAGGTGTTGGGACGGTGGGGTAAGGGGTGGTGGGGAGGGGGCCGCTGGGAGGGTGGGGAAGGGGTGGTGGGAGGGTGGGGGAGTTAGGTTAGGGTTAGGGTTTAGGGTTAGGGTTAGGGTTATGGTTTAGGGTTAGAAATTAGGGTTTAATTAGGTTAATTAAGGCTAATTAGGGTTTAATTAGAGTTAAGACTAACGGCAGTTAACGCCGTTAGTGACTAGGGGAATTTGGGTGTATTTTGTTGAAATTGAGGGGTACCCCATGTATTTTCAAAAGTGCGAGGGTACCCGGTGAATTTCGTGAAAAGTCGGGGGCATTTGGTGAAAAAACCGTTAAAAAAAATTCCTCCAAACTAGGGACACAAGGTAGTTGACTACAGGGCCATCCAATTATAGCACCAAATTCCTCAGGCAAAATCATTAATTCATGGTTCCCAAAGAAAAAACAATGATTGGTAACATCCCAAAAATTAACAGCTGCATAAAGGAAATTATAGTCTAACTGTACAAACCTCAGGGACGCCAATACATCCATATGCCGCCTGCCCAGCTCGTGTTTCTCAGCAATGGTCAGCGACGACAACCACCCACTTAGAGTTGGTTCAAAAGCATGGCAAACAGTCAAAATGGGCAGAGAAGTATTATAGAGAAAAGTGTCGAGAAGAATAATATTGAACTCGTAATACTGAAATAACGCACATATTCGCCTATTTATAACGACTTTGCATCTCAACTCTAAACGGATTCGAATTTACCATTCCTGACGGAAAACGTGTTACACGCTAAACCTGCCCGTAGCGCAGGAGAGCGCGTCGGACGCAGCTATAAACCTGCGCCCAGCGCAGGATCGCGTGCCAGACGCCAAGTTTGCGCCACGCGCCACAGACATGCGCTCAGCACACAGCTTTCGATTCACATATGTTGACTCGGATTATGATCTATCACACGATTTCGGGCTACCCCCCCTCCAATTCAGATGAAAAATACTGTTTTTACTTACTTCCTATGTTTTGGGTTCATTTTTAAACCCACCCGCCCAAACTATTTTCGCTTTCCTTTCCTTTTATTTTTTTTTTTTTTTTGTTGGGAGAAGGTCGGCTACACTCCATTCAAATTTGCTTTAAACTGAGTCTATCGCATTGCATTCATGCATGGCATTTTAGAACAGGAGTCATTGTTAACAAAATCTCACCAACAAACATAGAAAAACAAGCAACACCAATGATCATATAATGTTTGAACAAAAGGCGCAATATATATCAACATACAAAATATACATAATAATAAAAGTGCAGGCCACAGGTACACAAGAGTAAATTAATACAGACATCTAGGAGGAAGGCGGATCCTGCTCCCTCGAAGAGGAATCCTCCGGTTCCTCAACCCGGACCCCACTTGACTCGCCCACATGGTAGCCTATCCCAGGCTGCATGATAGGAGGCATAGGCGGAGTCGGTCGCATGGGAGACAACTGCTGCATCCCCAACATCTGCTGTTGCATCTGCCAATGTTGCATCCGCATATGCTCCATCCACATCAGAGACGGCCCATGGCATGGATCGGGCCTGGAATCCCCCATAAAATCCATATTGCCGACGCCGAACTGCCTAGCAAACGAACTCATCGAAGGCCTCTCAGATGTCGACTCTCGAGGAGTATGAGTGGAAAGCCTAGACTGGGTCGATATCCTCACCTCGGGACGAGGCCCACTCTCATGAGGACGGCGCTGCACAAAATGTCACAAAGCATTAGCAAAACAAGTGCAACAAAGAAAAAAAACAAACAAAGCACAATATGTCAGTCTACCTGGCTATGCACGTCGCTACGACGACAGGACATGCTCCACTTCAGCTTGACCATCCCATGCTTCAGCGAGTCATCTACTCGGAGAAACTGAATGACGGTCTCCCGAGGAACCTGGAAATAAACAGTGCATAAGTCACTACAAGCAAGATAGATAAATGAAAGTTCCTGACTTTCAACACTTATCGAGCTCACATAGGCCGGCATAGCACGAACAAAGTACTGCTCTGCCTCTGGGGCAACGTCAATCATCTCCTCAACAAGCCCGGAATCTCCCGTGTACCAAATTCTCAGATCCGGAACAAAAGAGATACGAGCCGCAACAGCCTCCTGGCAAAAGCAATAACATTCAATACTTTGATCATGTCAAAATAAACAAAAACAAGCAAACTCAATGTGCATACCTCGTTGAACTTGACAGGAGCAGCCAAGCGAGGCAAGAAGGCAGCTTGGTAATCGTGATCACGAAAAACAAAGTCGTGATAGCTCACCCGAAGCGTCGCCCCTCCCTCGATAGCCTGAACAAGAGCATCCCTGTCCATCATAGTGAGAGGGGGGTCATGAGGCACCAATAATAGCCTCGCCCCGTCGTGCTGACATGTCACCCTCTCAACCAGATACCACACAAGGTATGACTCTCCGTATAAAATGACCCTCTCACGAGTAAGAATTCGAGCTATAAGAGCCCAAGCCGGTATCTCCGGAAACGACGCCCAAGGATAAGAGGTAACCTGAAGAGCAAAGAAAAGTTAATATTTGCTACATACACCAATGGACAAGGTTGATTCACTAGGATTACCTTGTTG
This sequence comes from Beta lomatogona, assembly GCA_947646795.1. Classification (NCBI taxonomy): domain Eukaryota; kingdom Viridiplantae; phylum Streptophyta; class Magnoliopsida; order Caryophyllales; family Amaranthaceae; genus Beta; species Beta lomatogona. The sequence goes on from CANSNZ010001069.1 coordinate 724,004, forward strand.
TCCTTGACTCGCCGGATAGCCTTTCGGACACTCTCCACAGCACCATATCGCGTTATACCTCACTCCGCCCAGGACAAGCCGATAGGAAATGTGGGATCACGAACCCTTTCTGAGGCCAATCCCGGAAAGTACTCATAAAACCAAATCTGCAACAATAAGATCACCTCAGTTCTGATCAGGATAACGAGACAAAAGATGGACTATGTGTACAATCATACCTCCAGAAGTCTCCATGGACCAAAAAGAGATACTGGCCCACCATCACTCAACTACCTGCAAGCAGTACGCATGCAGTACAAAAGACTGCAATAGCCCAGCTCGGCCCAGTCATAGGTTGACACCTGAGACAACTCCCTCAAGGGCTTCAGGTATCGCGTTGAGACGCGCGATCCCCTATCAGTGCGCAACAGGCCGCAGACAGCTAACCACAGCAGAATGCGTACCTTCTGCTCCTTAGTAGTTCCCTGAAGGGTGAGTTCTTTAGCAAATTTAGACCGGTGAACATAAGACGCATTTGGAGGAAGCATATCAGCAACCGGGCCGATCAAACCTCGGACCACCGCCGACTTGAACGGCAACGAATCACCTATCGGCACTCGGGCGTCGGTAAAAGACAGGCCGGAAATCAAAGAGAAATCCAGCGGAGTAATGGTCAACTCCCCACGACGCGTGTGAAAGGAGTTGGTGGTATCCCACCATCACTCTAACAAGCCAGGCAAAGTCAAAAGTCCCAAAATGACAAGTAGTACCCTCGTCCTGCAAACGTAAGTTTAATTAATAAAATGCCTAGGCTTTCATATAAAATGAAGTCGACATAACACGGATACTTATGACGCCTGAGAGCGGGCGGTGTGAAATATGATGGTCCGGATCAAAGTACAGCTGACCAGGAGTCCACCCCACGGCCTTCCACGCCCTTCCAGATCCTGAAGCTGCCCTACCATCATCCTCCTCGCCCGAATCTTCTGATGACATGCTAATCACATTGAACAACACAAATGAAACTAAGAATCAAAGAGTTCCCGACTCTAAATTACCAGATTTCATGAATCCGTAAATCCTAAAAACCGCTTCAAAGCTTCACCACTACATGAGATTCCCATAATCCATTTCACACAGCAAAATAGATTCATTGCCTAAAACATGATTTCTACCAGCAGAATTATCACACATTCAAAGTTCCCTAAGCATGTTTCTAGGTTCCAGACTTAGAAGCTACGCTAATCCTGATTCTGAGATTCATAATCCAAGAATCATCATGCATTCAAAGTTCCCTAAACCTATTTCTAAGTTCCGAATTTAGAAATTACATCAAGCAATATAATTCTAGATTCATGATCTAAACAATTATTTAACAACGAACTCACATGAAACGAGTATCAAACTCGTGAAGAACAACAAAACTGCCCGGAAAACTCGCCGGAAACGCGCCGGAGCTCGCCGAAAACCGCCGGAGTTCACCGGAAACCCGCCGGCAAATGTTGCCTGAACTGGCAGGAAACGGCGCAGTCCGCCTAACCCGAAACAAAAATCGGCCGCCCAAAAAAGGCAAATCGTGAGAATATATAAAAAAAAGTTAAAAAGTGAAACAAAATCGAAAAAGCAAGAAGGGATAGGAAAATGTACCTGAAGTACTGAAAAACCGCCCGAAAATTTACCGGAAAAGGGCCCGGAAGGGGGGTCGAAGTTTTCAAAAAATTTCGCACTCCAAGCTCTTCGAAAATCGCACAAAAACACCGCAAAAGTAATCACTTCTCTAAGCTACATTTGAAGAAATACTCGAGAAACAAGCAGTTTGGAGCTTTGAAATTTCGAAAATGGATTCAGGACTTAGGATAGAGATAGAAATGAAAGAAAACGGTGGAGGAGAGAAATGGGAGAATAAAAGGTCACCCGTGTTTTTTAGGTCATTTTAAAGACCTGCGCCCAGCGCGCCACATGCGCCCAGCGTCAGCAAGACGTGCGTCTGACGTGCCATAATGCGTCTACCGCAGCATACCACGCCAAGCGCAGGCCTGTGCATCTGGCGCACAGTCCTGTACAGCACGTTTGGGGGTTTCTTAGCCAAGTGGAATCCACACGCTTAATTCCAAATGAATTCGAACGTTCGTTACAACATCGCGCGCGACAAGCTAACGGATTTTAAAATCCGCAACAAAAATACAATTTTGCCATTCTTCCAACAAGCTATACTATATACAAATCTTGCTCGAGAGACAACAAATACTCAGGATTATTACAGCAGAAAACACACCGTTAGGTCCGCGGGCCATCATCACTACACATTTCCCTGGAGCGGGACCATTAATATCTTTATCCCGTCATGAGCCGGACCAATAATAGCTCTTTCCCGTCATGAGCCGGACCATTAATAACTATATCCCGTCATGAGCCGGACCATTAAAAGCTCTATCCCGTCGTGAGCCGGACCATTAACAGCTCTATCCCGTCGTGAGCCAGACCATTAATAGTTTTATCCCGTCGCGTCGTGAGCCGGACCATTAATAGCTCTATCCCGTCGTGAGCTGGACCATTAATAGCTCTATCCCGTCGTGAGCCGGACTATAATAGCGTTATCGCGTCGTGAGCCGGACCATAAATAGCTCTATCCCGTCGTGAGCCGAACCATTAATAGCTCTATCCCGTCGTGAGCCGGACCATTAATAGATCTATCCCGTCCTGAGCCGGACCATTAATAGCTTTATGCCATCGTTAGCTAGACCATTAATAGCTCTATCCCGTCGTGAGCCGAACCATAATAGCTCTACACATCATCAAAACCCTAGAGCGGGACCATAATAGCTCTACACATCATCAACACCCTGGAGCGGGACCATAATAGCTCTACACATCATCAACATCCTAGAGCGGGACCATAATAGCTCTACACCGACATGAGCCGGACCATAATAGCTCATGATTTCTTTTCACCTATATCATTTTATTTTTGCAAATGTACATTTATTTTGCAAATTTGTTTCATATGTGTCTGTTCCTGTAACTTTTGCTTGTTTTACAGGTACTGGAGTAAAAAGGTGGTTTTGGATTGCAGAGCATCGGGAGTCTTTTTCCGTCCTGATACGTATATTTTGACTTTCGGTTTTACAAACCTCAATCAAAGTGGGGGCTTCTGTAGACACATAATCGTGTCTCCCCAATTAAGGGTTCAATGATGAAATATCCCGCGGTCTTAGTTGGCGCCGGACGCGGCGGCTGCGCTCAGCGCGCCACGTGCGTCCAGCTTATTGGCCAAATCGCGTCAGGCGCGCCTTGTGAATCATACAGAGTCCTGCGCCTGGCGCAAGTCTTGTGTGAGACGCAAGTTAAAGTTTTATCTTTTTGAAAACGCATTTCCACGTGCAATGTTTTAACTGGACGAACCACGTCAGGGAGGCCAACCTGCGCCTGACGCGTGTCCTAGTGCCTGCCACGTTGGACTGCGCCTGGCGCAAGGCTTGCGTGGAGCGCACGTCTTAATTGCCTATAAATACGGGCTGATTTCCCGAATCAAAGACGGCTTCAAACTATTATTTTACGCACACAAATACTCTCGAAAACTCCGAAATACATTTCAAATACAAAACCCTCAAACACTTTTAATCTTCCAAATCAATTATTGTTCCTGGTCCTATTATATTCCTGGTTCCAAGATTGATTCGACTGAAGGTCACTACGCTCTTCGATCTAAACCGCATAGGTATAATCCTGAGGGCCCTTGAATAATTATATTTATTTTATTGAAGTTACTAACCTTTTCTTGCCATGATGTAGATTCTTAATTAATGATCGTCTCCCTTTTGTAAATTCTAACCTCTTTTCTTATATTTTTTGTATATAATATTCCTGATATTATGATTGTCCTGCATGCCTTTTTATCACCCTCATGTTATTATGCTAAATAAGACCTAATGAATTGTTCTCATTAATTTAGATAATTTGGACAACCTGTTAGGAACCTTGTAAAATTTCTGCCTAATAACTGATCACTAAATAATTAGTCTTTTTGTGTGTTTCCTGAACCCATCTAGATTAATTATTTTAGGGTGCTTTAAAATGTTGTTTGATTATTCTATTGCATAAAATCTGCTGTGAATCGTTATTTAGTATAGGCCAACAATGGGCAATATAGTTCCTGACTATATTGTACCCTCACCCCCGAACTCACTTTTTAGTTCCTGACCATCTATGGAGTCATGACAGGGAAATCTACATTGGATAAGTCCCTAAGATGTCCCTTCCATTTCAATATCCAATTAGGTTTATGATTCTTCCTTTAAAGAAATGTTGGCAACTTCAAAACATATTTTTAATAAAACGTTAACAATGAGGTAGTCAAATAAACACGCTCACACCGTGTGTAGGCATTAAAGGAATGAAAAATCCACGCCTACAGTAATACATCACTTAATTTAAATAACAACACTCAAAGTTCATAGGAAAACAATTTAACTACCGAGAAATCATCATATGCCATTCATTCGTTTCAAATAGATCCATTTCTGAGTGTCATTTTGAAAGGACAAGAAGGCATCCGCACGCTTGTCGTCACTCAAGAAATCCACAGTATCCACGAAGAACTCATCACCTTTTTTCTCGGCTACCTCCATATTCATAAGAGTATCACTAATCAATTGAGCCTTACTAATGCCACTTGATGAATTAGCAACACTACTAGACAGCAATTGAATAACAATGTCAAAGGTAGTTTGTCTTCGTTAAGTTCAGCAGATTGAACAGTCTCTTCATTTTTCCGTTTGCTTCGGGAACTAGTACAAGCTTTTGGGGGTCTAGACTTTTGAGGGGATACACTCTCAAAACTGCACCACATGATAAATTAAGATCCAAGCCATCACCAGTTTCTTCACTATCCCCTTCACCTTCTAGCTCTTCATTGATATTTAGATCCTCTATATTTTTTTGACAAGAATGAAAAACTTTTACCCATTGTCGATGAAAAACATCCACCTACACCATGAGCAGTTGCACCACCAAACAGTTTTTCAAGTGTATATACATTTGCCAACCCTATCTTAGCAATTATATGACCATATTTTTATTTTTCTGCAAAGAAAAAGTTCTAAGAATATTAGAATTGATGTGTAATATATACCAAAATGAAATGGTGATGAATTAAGATTACCTTAAGGAAAGCTTTAAATCTTTCAGTTCCACATTCTTCAACATCGACTGCACCAGTCACAGGGTCAAAGGATACTCCAGTCATTCTTGTCAAATCCTTATAAGTTTTATACTGGTGCTTCAAGTTAGCAGCAAGATTTTGGACTTGCTTGGCTCTTGCATCCCCGTTTGTTCGAGCATTAAGATTCTTAGCAATGCTATCCCAATTTGTCTTATTTTTTTTCTTTGTCATAGAGTAAAATGTCGATGAGCTTGCTTGTGGTATCCTGATCCCAATTAATTTTTCCCATTTTGCAAATGTATATACCAACAACAACAATCAACAAGAAGGTAATGTAAACATGTCTGAGATATTGTGCGAGTATAACAATAAAAATATATAAGTGCCAATCTAGATTTAACCAGAACAATATAAGCAAGGTTGAAGCAGCCATACAGAAAACAAATGCTAAAACAAATACCAAATCAACAAATTCCAAAACTACAACATTCGAACAGAGAGCATTAGCAACAAATCAGAACAGAGAAAGTTTTAATTCCACTTCAGCAACAACAATAGCAAATTCGACTTCAAATAATGGTAGCAAATGCAGTGTTCAATATTAGCAACCCAATGTACCACTAAGGTTGATTAGAGGACTTTCATATGCTACAGCAGTACAAAGTTAGATCCATCTCCTATTTAAAAATTACTTTAACGACACCATCTAACTGGATTGACCAGATTATTTTTCTACCTAAACGATTTTATTTTAAAATGATTATATTTTTGTAATTATGCAGCAGATTGTACTACCAAATCACAATTAGAAAAGAGTGAAACAGATCTTGAAACTTATTTATAACAACAAAAATATTCAAGACGAGTGACAATCCTGATCTGATTATGTGGAAGACGTCTGAACTTAAAGTCCAATGAAATACTCATATCCCCATTTACGACAAAATATGTCATCTACATTTGTCAACAACAACAACAACCGCAAAATTCTACCGAAAATGCAGAAAAGATACAGCTTGGGATAAACATATTACCTTGCCGCTGATAGTGTCGCCACCGTCTACCTATGCCGCCTTTCCCGCTCGTCGACCGCCGCCGTCTGGATTGAATGTTGGAGGTTTTTGTTAAAAGAGAAAGAGAGGACGACATAAAGGGGTAGGGTTGAACTTTGAACACTTTAGGTTTTTTTGTTGTTTGAGGGTATTTGGGCTCAAGGTCTTGAGAGGAGGGTTATGGATTTTTGAGTCCATTCTCTTTCCTTGTCAATTTTTTATTTTGTATTATTGTTTTGGATGCTTCTCCACTAATCTTTAATTCAAGTATTATTATTATTATTATTATTATTATTATTATTATTATTATTATTATTATTATTATTATTATTATTATTATTATTATTATTATTATTATTATTACTATTATTACTATTATTACTATTATTACTTTTATTACTATTATTATTATTATTATTATTATTATTATTATTATTATTATTATTATTATTATTATTATTATTATTATTATCATTATCATTATTATTATTATTATTATTATTATTATTATTATTATTATTATTATTATTATTATTATTATTATTATTATTATTATTATTATTATTACTACGTTTAGTATACTTGTATGGCAAGTAAACTATTTTCCCAATATGTTCTTCTATTGGAGACTTGTGCAACGAGGTCTGAATCTGGTGAACCCGAACCTGAGGTCCACAGAGTAAGTTTACACTGTTTGCATTCAATTCCCAATCTCCTGATTTCTAGGGTATTTATAGTGTTTGTGATATGACTGCTGCCTTTTTATGGTATCCTAGAATAAAGGCACCTGATTGGCTAGGCAATCAAATCACGACACTTGGCAGACTATGGTTGGAGATGGATCATCAACCAATCACCTGCAGCCAGTTTAGCGATTTGGGATATGACTAATCTTTGGGCCATAAAATGAGCCTTTTTCTCCCATCTGAGCAAAACCCAATGGTTAAGCCATTTTTATGTATTTCTTCTGATGGGACACGTGTATGGTCCAGATGGATCCATGTGTCTCGAGTAGAGTCGTTGATATTTTAGGCCACAACATTTGCCCCTAAAAGGGTTTTTACAGTTGGCCCATACGACGGCTAAGGCCCTTTTACCTGAGGATGTTACCTCAAATTCAAAAAGAGCTAAAGACACGCCACTTTTTAGGGCTTACCGGTCACAATTGACCGTTTTAATCATTACTGGTCAACTTTTAACCGGCTCAGCAGGTTTTTCACCCCGCTATATATATGGTTACTCTGAGCTCTTTAAATCATTTCACCCCTTGAGAGAAATTTTCTATAGAGAGAGGCTCTGCATCTCTTTTTCTAGAGAGAGAGAGAGATCGTCAAGTTTTCGTTTTCTTCACCGAATCGTCCAAGCGTTTCGTCAAGTATATTTTCTTTCCTCCCCTTTTTTTTGTTTTTCTCTATTCTTTATTCTTTCTTAGAAAAACAATAAAATAGATTCCTCTTCTTCGTCAAATAATCCTAGCCGACCAAGAGTTGGGCTTGACCCTAGAACCGATAGTGCTTCTTCTTCGGCACATTCTAGAGTTCGGCCTATTATGGTCGAGTATATATTTTTTTATGGTTTTGGCCGGCAAAGTCAGACGATGCAACCTTCACCTCTGCAGGTTAATCTGGCGCGCGTCACGCAAACGGCCCGTCTAAGATGAAGATTAATTCTCCCATCCTATAGCTCTGGAATACTGGACGAGTTCCAGATGAGACGAGAGAGACTCAAAGTGCTCAGCCTTTGGCCGAGCCTACTTCGCCTGATAACAGTGTTTGGGAAAACTTGAAATAAATCCTGAGGCTAGTCCGTCTGGTAGGGACATCGATATGGAGGAAGCCGGCGACGAAAATAACGAGAGTGGTTCTGGCACAGCTGATGAGTCGGACGAACCCTTCACCACTTCGTCTGAAATTAGGAGACGCTTAGGTCCCTTTTCTGACCCGGCCTTTATACTAGTCAATCGTAAGTGGTTAGAAAAAATAGGGCCTGATCCCAGCTACTTTTCCACCTATATGCCCATGCCGGGATTCTCTTTCGTCATACCCAATAAGGAGGCTACGATCCTGAGTGCTCCCGAGAATCACTTCGCTGTCTACAAGCTAGCCTTGGACGTGGGGCTGAGGTTCCCTCTTCATGACTTCATAGAGCAGGTACTAAGGCACTGCAACATCGGCCATAATCAATTGGCGCCCAATGCCTGGTACAATGTTTTGACATTCATAACCGTCTATGAGCTACGCGGCCTGACCCTTTCCCATTCGGCCTTTACCCAGATACACTACGCGTCCAAGGTTCCAGGGACAGTGGATGGATCGTGGCTCAGCATCTGCAACCGCCCCGTTTTTCTTACTGCTTGGGGCAAACGTTCGAAGATGCACGACTGGAAAGCCGACTCTATCTTTCTTCAGGTGGCCAACGACTACATCATTGAGGGCCATCGTTTTTATATCTTAGCCTTTACGAATACTGGGCGAGGGAAGTCCTTTTTAGATTTAGAGGACAGGTTTGACGAAGAGGTGGTGGAATATTTAAAAATAAAGGAGTATTCCAGACCAGATCACACATCCTTTAAAAGGTCAGCTAATAGGATTCCCTTTAAAGAGATGTTTTATGACGATAACTTCTTGGTCGCCGCCGGCTTGCGGTTGGCCGAGGATAGAGGTATATCTTCAGAACTCCCAAGTAAAAAGCTTCGTCCAGCATGTGTTCCGTACTAACTCCCTCATTTCTTTTTGTAGATTCACCTAGGGCACTTCTCAAAAAATCTTGGACGGGGGATATCAGTATGTCCAAGTTTACGGACAACTTATGGAAGGAATTTGCCATGACCAGCACCGAGAAGAGGGCTAAGACTTCGGTAAAATTTAAAAAAAAATTCTTTTTTTTAAATTTTTTTTTTTGCGAGAGTGATTAGAGGAAAGAAGGCGTCCATAGATGGCCGGCTTCCTTTAACGAACCTTCGTCGTCTTGAAAGGAAACCTGGGACGAGGGTCACTCGAGGAAGGAAGGTGTCCATGCTTGGACGGCTACCTTCATGAAACCATCCTTGTCTGACTTTGGTAATGACCTTGGACGAGGCCATGGCTGGTCCGTCCAAGGTGATAGCTTGTTCTTGGACGAGGGTCACTCGAGGAAGGAAAGCGTCCAAGCTTGGACGACTACCTTCGTCGAACCATCCTCGTCTGAGCTTTGTAATTGCCTTGGACGAGGCCCTGGCAGGTCCGTCCAAGGTGATTGCTTGATCTTGGACGAGGGTTACTCGACGAAGGAAAGAGTCCAAGCTTTTTGGACGTTTTCCTTCGTCGCACCGTTGTCGTCTAGAATGGTATAATGATCTTGGACGAGGCTCTGCCTTGTCCGTCCAAGGTGGTAGCTAGATCTTGGACGAGGCTCTGCCTTGTCCGTCCAAGGTGGTAGCTAGATCTTGGACGAGGGTCACTCGAGGAAGGAAGGCGTCCAGCTTTTTGGACGTTTTCCTTTGTCGCACCGTCCTCGTCTAGAGTGGGATAAAGACCTTGGACGAAGCCTGGGTCGCCCATCCAAGGTGTTCGTTGGTTCTTGGACGAGGGTCCTTCGAAGAAGGAAGGTGTCTAGCTTGGTTAATGGTTTTCTTCGTCGTACCATCCTCGTCTGGAGTTTTATTGGACACCTTCATTTAGCAAGTAGGGTTCGTCCAAAACACACTTTAGCTTTTCCTTCTTTGGACGATCATTCTCCTAACTTGTTTGTTTTTGCAGAAAAAGTCCCCAACCAACAAGGCTCCACCTGGGAAGTCTTCTTCTTCTAAGAAGAGACCTGCAGCGGATGGGGATCAGCCTCCAACCAAAAAGCCTAAGGGTTTACAAAGAAGAAGACGGAGAAGACCACCCCAACCGGCAAAGAGACCGGGGGGAAAACTATCCTTCCTCCAAAGGACAAAGTCTTAAAGGAGGAGCCGTCCACCAATGCCCCGACTGTGGCAGAGAAAGAGCTGAAGTCGAATCCTGTTGATCAGTTGGGCACACCAGCCTGAAATGGCTACTAAAGACAAACCAGCCTGCAGCGGCTCGGTTGCCAAGCTGGTCTCACAGATGCCGCTATCTATTAGAGCGGCGTCTCTTTCTTCGGGTGAGTCGTATTATCCTAACATTCCTATCAAGAGAACCGACTCCCCCCCCTTTCAGATAAAGGCAAAGAACCTGATTCTGCCTCGGCTGCTCCGACAGAGGACTCAGACGAGGAGACTTCTGCCGCCTTTGCCAAAATGTTGAAGGCTGAACGTGAATGGCTTAAGCAGGAGTTGTTCAAGTGCTACCCTTAGTCCTATATAAAGGGCTTAAAGGAAGCATTAGCTGGGCATGTAGGCTACATGTCACAACTTACTGCCGAGGTAAAGTTTGTTGCCGCCATTATTTTTGTACTTGTACAAATTTCTAATTTACTTTGTAACTCGTCTAATGACTTGGTTGATCTTTGTTATTTCAGCTTCTTGCTTGCAACATTTTAACTGAGGAGTGGGCGATAGAGCTTAGGAAGGAAAATAAGCAGCTCGACCATCAAGCTACAACGGCTGGCGACAAGGCCATGCACGACATTCAACTGGCGGAAACTCTTCATCGCCAGTCACGGGAGGCCTGGGATAAGAGGCCAGCAATAAAAACTAACTTGTCGCTACCAACAAGCTCTACAAGGACCAAGACCAGTTGAAATTGGCCTTGGACACCGTCTCAGCCGAGTTGAAGGGCGAGAGAGATACTGCTCTTTTGGCTGTTGTTTAACTGAGGAGGGAAAATATCCTCCTAAGGGTGAAGAATGCTCGTCTGAAAAAGGAAGTGGCCTAGGCCTTTGACGACGCTAAGGAAGGCCTTAGTCAGGTTATTGAGACGTCCAAAGACTGAGCCGTCAAGGCTTTTGAGATATTGGCAGAGCCTCATGAAGTCGCCAACTTTGTACGGCGTCTGGACTTTCAGGAGAACGTCCACCGTGCAATGGTGACTGCTCAAGCGCCTCCTGCATTCCTGGACTCAGATGAAGAGGTTGCTGACGAGGAAGAGATTGCTGAGAACGACCAAGGAACAGATGCTGAGTGAAGTGCCTAGTTTTAGGTTTTTTCTCCTAAGTTTCTTGGCTTGCTTGCCGTTGTAGCTTAGTCTTTTTTTCTTTTTGCTTTAGACTAAGTTGTAAGCATTTATGATGAGTATATAATGAAATGACTTTTTGCCCATGCTTGCTTTGCTTTTATTGCACTTAAATTTTTATCAACCGAGACTCGTCTTATTCTTCTTGCACATCTTTGCAACTTAATTTAGCAATAGATGCACCCTGTCTTTGCCTTTGGACAGTCTTCAAGCTTGGTTAAGGAAGGGGTGAGTTTCGCCCTTGTCTTTGGACTGTCTTCAAGCTTGGTTAAGGAAGGGGTGTGTCTCGTCCTTGTCTTTGGACGGTTCTCAACTTCCCTCAACGAAGCTAAGTATAAATGAGACTCGACCTGATCTTTGGACGGTCTTCAAGCTTAGTTAAGGGTGAGTTTCGTCCTTGTCTTTGGACGGTTTTCATCTTCCCTTAAAGAAGCCAAGTATAAATGAGACTCGTCCTAATCTTTGGACGGTCTTCAAGCTTAGTTAAGGGTGAGTTTCGTCCTTGTCTTTGGACGGTTTTCATCTTCCCTTAAAAAAGCTAAGTATAAATGTGGCTCGTTCTTAGCACTAGGGTCGTCCTAAATATTCGAAGGTTTAGTTGTTTCCCCCCCTTATTGGGCATAACTCATCTTTGTATCCTGGATAAGTTTTGCACCAAGAAGGAGAGCGGCAAACAGTGGCTGAGCCACAACAAACTCCTTTATTTAGGACAAACTTAGATACCTGTTTGCAATGTGTATATTGCTTGTTGATGGACGAACCTTGTTATGGTCAGTGGCGGGCCGCGCTTGTCGTGAACGCCGCCCGGCCAAAGATAAAATTTCTCCTACTCTCTTTTACACTAAACTAGTATAAGGGAAGTAAGGTTCGTATCCACAGGGAAACGGGGACGAGTTCTATACTTAGCGTGCGTTAGTACCTAGAAGACTCTTAACGGTCGAGAAACCTAATAATAACAAAAGGGGGGGTTTCAAAGAGTTGTTATTAGACTACAACTAACTAGCATATAAATAAGATAAGAAATCAATATAGGAAGATCTTGAATCCGATTAACATGCACTTCAATTCATTATCGATCATTGAACCTCGACTCTATTCATTTCCATTATTATCTATTGTTGAGAATTAATCTCGCATTCTCCTTATTCTTAGTTGAATAGCACGATCAGCGTGACTATAAAACCCTAACTAAAGGATAACCTAGTCCGATAGCGTCTAAGTTCAATCCGATAGCAGCAATAAACACAGAGAACCAATAGACCTGCTAACGTCATACAAGCGATAAACATTTAACAGTTGATACAATTTCCCCAAGAAATAACCAAGACGATCTGCATCTAAGTTACTCCCTAGTTTGCTACTAATTGATAAAAGAATAAAACAATCCGATTCTATTCTTAAATCTAGCATTAGATTAATTACACAATCAAACTAGTAACGTTCCTAGCATAATCATGCAAAAACCATTGAAAGCAAGCATAGAAATTAAACCATAATCAAAGGAAATAAATAGAGAAGAAAGATCTCACAATAATGCTTGAAGCTCCATATTAATCTCGTTCAAGAACGGTTCAAGCTACAATCGGCATAGCAATAGCCAATTCCATAATTGAAATCTACGAAAACTAAACTAGAAGATAAAAACTAAAAAGAGAAGATAAGAAGAGAAGAATGGAGTGTTGGATATTCTCTCTCCTCAAGTGTGTGTGTTTTTAGGTCCAAAAACAAAGTTTAGTATTTATACTAAGGCTCAAAAGTCAGCCGTCATTTAAACCGCCATAGGGGTCGCGAGGTGCGGTACGGTGTGTCGCACCGTGCGATGAGCTACTCGCCTTCGCAACGAGCTGAAGAATTGGGCCAAACCACGCAGGTCGCACCGTGCGAGAATCCTCGCGAGGTGCGAGCAAGGCAGGTCGCGAGGTGCGACAGTCCTCGCGAGTCGCGAGCCTGGGCGATGGGCATGCGTGCTGGCTGTGCGAGCGCTGGGCTGTGCGAGCTGGAGCTGGGCGAGCGATGGGCGCGCGCATGGCTTGCGGTAGTGCTGGCTTGGCGATGATGCTGTGATGGGCGATGCTGCTGGGCGTGCGATGGGCTGGAGCTGGGCGTTGCTTGCTGCTGGGCGTGCGATGGGCTGCTGGTGAGCTGGGCGTGCGGTGCTTCGATGGGCGAGCTTGGATGGGTTGGCGATGATGCTTAGGCTTGCGGTGATCACGAGAGCTTGGCTCGGATCAAATGCACTTCACCTAGTATAATGGAAGTTCGGAATACATGACGTTAACACAAATTATCTCGCAAAGCTCCGAACTTCCGCTAAGAGCTAAATAAGACACGAATGTTAACAATTACAATCAAACCCCTAGCAAAGTGCACCTAAAGTAACGTACATACACCGTCTAACATGAGCGTATCAAATACCCCCACACTTGAACTTTACTCGACCTCGAGTAAACTCAAAATGAGGATCACCAAATAAATCATCACCCAAACTAACGACACCAACCTACACTCCCCATCAACTACATCATCATTATCACATCTTAACAACATCCGCTCAAAAACCTAAACGACCTGAAAAATAAAAAGACGCAACAACAATAATCACCAAACGACAACCAAAATGTGAGCTCAAATCCTGAAGGATCTCAAAGGAATTGAACTCACTCCAACGCCACAATCAAAATGACAACTCGCCTAAAACCTTAGAAGATAAACTTCTACTACTATTACAACCAACCTATATAAGCAAGCCATGGAACAAAGACAAAAAGGGATAAATTCCATGCTTACTCCCAAAAACAAACAATCAAAAGAAAGTGAAAGCCAAAACAAATCTCCGGCAAATGAGTCTTCAAAATACATAATTCTCTCTTAATCTCTCATTTTGCCTAGGAGCCCTTTCGGGTTTTCATCCTAGCTTCTCACATTTTTTTTTCATCTCACCATCTTACCCGCTCAATATAAGCCACTCTTTTGCATAAGTTGCCCTTTCGGGTTTTCAACCTATCCGGGCCCCCATTTTTGCCTGAGTCGCCCACCCTTGTGGGTTTTCAACTCAGCGGGATTCACTTCAACACTTTTTTTTTATATTCTTTTTCATTTTTTTTTTTTTTCATTTTCATTTTCTTTCAAATTGAAAGTAATATCTACAACATAGATACACGAGAATGAGAATACCCTCCCCCCTACTTAAACTACACATTGTCCTCAATGTGTCGACAATTAAAAGCAAAAGTAAACTGAAAATGGGGGGGGAACCAACAATCGAGTAAATCGAAGATCGAATTCTCAAAACTCATGAAAAGCAATTCGTCAAACTCAAATTTCTTAACAACACCAACTCAAATCTCATAACTCAACTCACAACCCTCTCCCTCGAATCACCCAAACAAATGACAAGTTCAAAAGTTTTGAATTTGTGAGTTTTTCACCTAGCTTAAGAGATCGAAAAGATACATTAACAATCTCAACCCTCTAGTTGTACCAATTCCTAGCTATTGAACTCCTCCCAACGGGTTTTCTTTTGTGGATTTTGGTTCCAAGTGGATGAAGATTGGTTGTGGATCTTTTTAGTAGGTGGGTGGTGGGTGAAAGAAAATTTGTTGTGGTGGTGGAAATTTGATGAAAAATAAAGAGAAAGAAAGAAAATAAAGGGGTCTCGGGGTCTCGGGTTGCCTCCCGAGAAGCGCTGTTGTTTAAAGTCGTTAGCTCGACTTAGTACCTTAAGCTCAAAAATTGGGCTTGTGCTCCATGTGTGACAATGGAGGCTCCATGTCAACCTCCAATTCGAGTACCTGCAAAACTAACGGAGAATAACTCTTGCAATGCATCGTTAGTGGTACAGTTTCAAAACAAGGTGGTAAATCAGGAGGCTTTTTCCGCTTTTTCAACTCCGGCACCATAACCTGCATGTTAGTAGGAGATGCACAATCCTCATGCAAAACATCATGCAAAACAGAGTCAACAATGTTAATAGAGCAAAGAGGGTTATCATCCTTAATCAAAGGCTTAGAATCATCGATTTTAAACGCCTCTACCTTTCCCTCGAATTCCATGGTCAAAGAACCAGCGCAAACATCAATTTTAGTGCAAGATGTTTTCAAGAAAGGTCGCCCCAAAAGGATGGGGGCGGCATGCTTATCAGGTTCCATCTCCAAAACATAAAAATCAGCAGGAAATTTCAATTTCCCAACCGTAACTAACACATCCTCTAATTTACCCCTAGGATAAACATTGGATCTATCAGCTAATTGAATCACCACACCAGTTTCATGCAAATTGCCAAGTTTCAAAGACTTATATAATGAATATGGAATCACATTAATTGACGCACCTAAGTCTAACATGGCTTTAGGAAACATGGTGTCACCTATGGTACATGGGATGGTAAACATGCCTGGGTCCTTGCACTTTTGAGGCAATTTCTTTTGAAAGATAGCAGAGACATGCTCGCTAGCCTTCACTTTTTGCACTCCCTTTTGTTTTTGCTTTCTTTTCGAAGTACATAATTCTTTAAAGAACTTAGCAAACCTAGGTACTTGATTTAAAGCATCAAAAAGGGGAATGTTTACCTCACATTTACGAAAGATTTCGTAAATGTCATTGGTGTGCTCTGTTTTGCGGGTTTCTCTCAATGCCTCGGGAAAGGGTGGCTCTGGTTCATAAGGTGGAGGAGGTGATTTTTGGACTTTCGCCTCTTGTTGAGGTGGCAATGATGTATAATCTGTTGTCGGTTCATGCTCGATCACCTCTTCCACTATCTCTTTGTCTCGAACCACCAACCTCTCTTTGCTTGCAATTTCCGCTCCACTCCTTAATGTGATAGCACTCACGTTCATCTTAGGGTTGAGCTCTATTTGGGATGGAAACCTCACCGAATCCCTAGCCTCTAACTTGGTTACAGCTCCCGCAATTTGGCTTACTTGGCTCTCCAAGTTCTTGATGCTCGAACGTGTCTCCTCCCCGAAACCGAACCATATTTCCCCGCATGTTAGTGACATTTTTAGTTAAAGCATTCATCATATCCTCTCGTAGACATGCCGGTACTCGGTCCTCGTGGTTGGCCTTGCGGCCGAAAATATGGAGCTCCTTGCTCCGGTGCCCTCGAATAAGGAGGTGGTGGGCGGTTATCTTTCCGTGGTGGCCGTTCTGGTTCCCCGATGAGTTCCCGTACCTCAAATTAGGATGATCTCGCCATCCCGGATTATAGGTACCAGAATATGGAACATATCTTTTCTGGAAACCTTGACCCTGAAAATCGGCCGCCTTAACCTCTTCACTCGGTTCTTGTAGATGAGGGCAAAAATCAGTTGGATGATGTGAAGAGCAAATGCCACAAGCCTTCACTTGGTGAGTTTTCTCTTTCACTATGAAGTCTCGCATCACGGATGTGAGAGCTTGCACCTGATCTTCCAACTTAGAAGAGCTAGAACCCTTGGAGACCACACGTCGAGTTCCAGACCTTCTACTAAACTGCCTCGAGCTTTCAGCAAGCTCATTTAACAGTTCCTTAGCAGCGAGTGCAGTTTTATTCACAATGGATCTACCACTTGCTGCATTGACCATCCTAGCATCCTCATCACATAAGCCATTATAGAAGTATAGCACCAAATCTTCCTCTGAATAACCGTGGTATGGACAGCTAGCACATAATTTCTTAAACCTCTCCCAATACTCATAAAAAGACTCATCACCTCGTTGCTCAATGTTACTTATCTCCTTCTTCAATGTAGATGATTTAGAAGTGGGAAAGTATTTCTCGAGAAAGCTCTTTTTCAATTGTGCCCAAGTGGTGATGCTGTCGGACGGAAGGTAGTACATCCAGTCCTTTGCTGCGTCTTTTAGCGAAAAGGGGAAAGCTTTAAGCTTAATTCTATCTTCTGAAACTCCACTTGGTTTCATGCTGCTGCATACCACATGAAACTCCGACAAATGTTTATTTGGATCTTCACCATTTAGCCCATGGAATGAGGGAAGCAAATGTATCAACCCCGACTTTAGCTCAAATGTGTCCCCCACTTCCGGTTCCGGAAATGTGATACACAAAGGTTGTTGGTCAAGGTTAGGAGCAGTGAGCTCCTTTAAAGTGCGGTGCTCAACTCTAGGAGGCATCTCTTCTTCAAATTGAAGCGAAAAAGGGAGCTCACTAAAGTCTTCACGCAATTCTCTTCTCAACCTTAAAAGGGTTAGTTCTAGATCTCGATCGTACTGCAAAGGTTCTTGGTTAGTAGCACGAGTATTAACCATAAACAAAAACCATTAGCAATACAATCCAAAAGCATACACTAAATATAAACAAGTAACACCGTGTCCCCGGCAACGGCGCCAAAATTTGGCGGGCCGCGCTTGTCGTGAACGCCGCCCGGCCAAAGATAAAATTTCTCCTACTCTCTTTTACACTAAACTAGTATAAGGGAAGTAAGGTTCGTATCCACAGGGAAACGGGGACGAGTTCTATACTTAGCGTGCGTTAGTACCTAGAAGACTCTTAACGGTCGAGAAACCTAATAATAACAAAAGGGGGGGTTTCAAAGAGTTGTTATTAGACTACAACTAACTAGCATATAAATAAGATGAGAAATCAATATAGGAAGATCTTGAATCCGATTAACATGCACTTCAATTCATTATCGATCATTGAACCTCGACTCTATTCATTTCCATTATTATCTATTGTTGAGAATTAATCTCGCATTCTCCTTATTCTTAGTTGAATAGCACGATCAGCGTGACTATAAAACCCTAACTAAAGGATAACCTAGTCCGATAGCGTCTAAGTTCAATCCGATAGCAGCAATAAACACATAGAACCAATAGACCTGCTAACGTCATACAAGCGATAAACATTTAACAGTTGATACAATTTCCCCAAGAAATAACCAAGACGATCTGCATCTAAGTTACTCCCTAGTTTGCTACTAATTGATAAAAGAATAAAACAATCCGATTCTATTCTTAAATCTAGCATTAGATTAATTACACAATCAAACTAGTAACGTTCCTAGCATAATCATGCAAAAACCATTGAAAGCAAGCATAGAAATTAAACCATAATCAAAGGAAATAAATAGAGAAGAAAGATCTCACAATAATGCTTGAAGCTCCATATTAATCTCGTTCAAGAACGGTTCAAGCTACAATCGGCATAGCAATAGCCAATTCCATAATTGAAATCTACGAAAACTAAACTAGAAGATAAAAACTAAAAAGAGAAGATAAGAAGAGAAGAATGGAGTGTTGGATATTCTCTCTCCTCAAGTGTATGTGTTTTTAGGTCCAAAAACAAAGTTTAGTATTTATACTAAGGCTCAAAAGTCAGCCGTCATTTAAACCGCCATAGGGGTCGCGAGGTGCGGTACAGGTCGCACCGTGCGATGAGCTACTGCCTTCGCAACGAGCTGAAGAATTGGGCCAAACCACGCAGGTCGCACCGTACGAGAATCATCGCGAGGTGCGAGCAAGGCAGGTCGCGAGGTGCGACAGTCCTCGCGAGTCGCGAGCCTGGGCGATGGGCATGCGTGCTGGCTGTGCGAACGCTGGGCTGTGCGAGCTGGAGCTGGGCGAGCGATGGGCGCGCGCATGGCTTGCGGTAGTGCTGGCTTGGCGATGATCTTTGTGATGGGCGATCTTTGCTCGGGCGTGCGATGGGCTGGAGCCGGGCGTTGCTTGCCGCTGGGCGTGCGATGGGGCCGCTGGGTGAGCCGGGCGTGCGGTGCTTCGATGGGCGAGCTTGGATGGGTTGGCGATGATGCTTAGGCTTGCGGTGATCACGAGAGCTTGGCTCGGATCAAATGCACTTCACCTAGTATAATGGAAGTTCGGAATACATGACGTTAACACAAATTATCTCGCAAAGCTCCGAACTTCCGCTAAGAGCTAAATAAGACACGAATGTTAACAATTACAATCAAACCCCTAGCAAAGTGCACCTAAAGTAACGTACATACACCGTCTAACATGAGCGTATCAGTCAGCTTCCTGGAGGGAGCAACGCTCGTCTTGGAGTAGTGAACCCTTACTAGGGCCTTTACTACTTAGCTGACCTTGCATTTGAAAGTAAGATTCCTTTACTATTGCTTGCTTATTTCTGGTCAGCTTTGTTTTTGGGACCATGACGTTTCCCTTACTAGAGATTATCGTCAATTGGTTGACCATATGTGTGATGTACTTTTTAGGTGTATTACACTTTGGCTGGTCTCTTTGAAGAAGTAATATGCGTCAGAGAAATTTGTATTCCATGTTTTGAAGTCCATTGTCTATCTTTTACTTTGGACGTTTTATTGTTCTTTGTAATTTTGTCTAAGTTAACGTCACTTTTAGACCACTAGACTAATTGGTGGTAAAGATACCCCAAAGTGAACAACTTAGTAAAAAATAAAGGAACAATATAAGGAGGAATTTGAAATTGTATTATATGAATTTTGTTTGACTAAGTGTCAAGATACATGTACACAATTATTTTTTCTCTTGTTTGTGCCGTGGCACTTGTTTGAGATTACAAACTACTTGTAGAATTCTTGGCGATTGACTGAGTCAGACGTGGTACTTCTTCAAAGTATCTGAATTCCAAGTGCGCTGTATTGGTCGTCCATCCATGTCTTGGAGACGAAATGTTCCGCTTCGCACTTCCTGGACGAGCAGATAGGGTCTATCCCAATTTGGTGTCAGTTTTCCCAGCTCCTTAGCTCGTCCAACAACCTCCATCTTCCTTGAGTGGCCGTCTAGCTACTCTCTTGTTAAAGTCCTGAGCTATTCGCAGCTTGTACAATTGCATTCTTAGCAGAGCATTGCCCCTGACCTCTGGTACTTGGTCCAAGGCCGTGCGTAATGCAGCCCAGTTGGCTTCTTCTGTGTACATCATGACTCTCAGGGTGGGTTCTTCAATCTCATTGGGCAAGACGGCTTCCGTACCGTAGACCAACATGAAAGGTGTCTCTCCTGTGGAGTTTTTGGCCGTGGTTCTGATGGACCATAACACCAGCTGTAGTTCTTCAACCCATAGTCCCTTGGCATTATCTAGCTTTCTTTTGATTGCATTTGATAGGATCTTGTTGAATGTCTCTACTTGCCCATTGGCTTGTGGGTGGGCGACTGCAGTAAAGTGCGCTTTGATTTCCCTTTCTGCCAACCAATCTTTCAGCTTAGGCATTTCAAACTGTGGACCATTATCAAAGAAGATGGATTGCGGCATGCCAAATCGAGTCATAATGCTCTTCCTAATAAAGCCCTTGACATCATTCGTTGTTATACCCCGCATGGCTTCAGCCTCTATCCATTTAGTAAAGTAGTCCACAGCTAAAATTACAAACTTCTTTTGCCCAGCGGCTACAAGGAAAGGGTCCCAGAATATCCATGCCCTATTTGGCAAAAGGAAGTGGGAACAATATAGGAGTTAAGTAATTGGACGGCTTCTGATGCAGATTTTCGTGTTTCTGACAACTGTCACACTTCTTTGCATAGGCAAGAGCATCTTCCTTTAAGGTAGGCCAGTAATACCCAGTCCTTAAAGCCTTTCCCCCATTACTCTTCCCCCAACGTGGGATGCACAAGCTCCTTCATGGAGTTCCTTCAGTACTTCTAGTCCATCTTCCCTGGTGATACAATTGAGGAGAGGACGATTGAATGCCTTCTTGTAGAGGGTTTCATCCCATAATTCAAACCACTTGACTCGGGCTTTTACGTACTTAGCCTCTACGAATATGAAGGCAGTCGTCCTGTCTTCTTGAATCTTATGATAGGATGCATCCAAAATGCCCCTCGGCTGAGAAACATGACTTGCTCTTGGTCGATACTCCTTTTTTTTTTAACTTCCCAAAACACTGTTCTTGGTGCATCACAGTCAGCTGAGCTGGCCAATTTTGAGATAGCGTCTGCTTGATGATTTTCTGACCTTGGGACTTGGTCGAGGACAAATCGTTTTAAGGGCTCAATCTCATCCTTGATCAGACGCATATATTTGCTCATTGACGCTTCTTTACATTCAAAATCTCCCTTGACTGACGACTAAGAGAGAGTGCGATTTGGCCTCAATCTTTAAAGCCTTAGCCGCCTTACGCATCTTGATCCCAGCCAGAAGTGCTTCATATTCCGCTTTGTTATTGGACGCTTAGAATTGGAACCTTAGCGCATATTCAAATTTATCTCCCTCTGGAGATTGACAAATAATTCCTGCCCCACATCCATTCATAGTGGACGATCCATCAACCATGAGTGTCCAATGCTTCCTTCCTTCGGCTAGATCAGGTATTGGCTCTATAGTTGGCCGAGAGAGCTCAACAATAAAATCTGCAAAAGCTTGCCCCTTAATAGCTTTCCTTGGCTCAAAAGATATGTCAAACATGTTCAATTCAACAGCCCACGTCAGCATTCGTCCAACGACTTCCATCTTTTATAAGACTTACTTCAGGGGTTGGTCAGTGTAGACTAGTATACTGTGAGCCAAGAAGTAAGGCCTCAATTTCCTATTGGCCATGACAAGTGCCAATCCAAACTTCTCGACCGACGAGTATCTACACTTCGCGTCCTTGAGCACGTGACTCACAAAGTATATTGGGATCTGCACTAAATCTCTCACAGCCAGTAAAGCAACACTCACGACCTTAGAGGACACGGCCAAGTACACGAACAGTTTTTCCCCCTCGGCTAGACTGACCAACCTAGGTAGTTGACGAAGGTGATCTTTGACTTGCTGAAGTGCTTGTTCAGCTTCTGCTGTCCATTCAAACTTGGCTTTCTTCTTGATAGTAGCAAAAAAATGATGAAACTTCTCTCCGGACTTAGACAAGAAATGTCCAAGGGCAGCTAAGCAACCCGTCAGGCGCTGAACTTCCTTTACCTTGGACGGGGACCTCATATCTAGAATACCTTGGATTTTCTCAGGATTGGATTCTATGCCCCTCTGATCCACTAAGAAGCCTAAGAACTTCCTCGCCAAAACACCAAAGACACATTTTTTGGGGTTCAATTTCAGCTTGTACTTCCTGAGAGTTTCAAAGGTTTCTCTCAAATCACCAACATGGTCGCCCTCTTGCAGACTTTTGACAATCATGTCATCTATATATGCTTCCATGTTCCTCCCCAATTGTGGCTGGAAGACCGTGTTGATCAGTCTTTGGAAAGTGGCTAGAGCATTTCTGAGGCCAAAAGGCATCCTCAGCTAACCATACAGTCCCTTCTCCGTGATGAAGGACGTCTTGTCTTGGTCCTCCAGCCACATGGGTATTTGGTGAAACCCTAAATAAGCATCATAAAGCTTAACAAAGCATGGCCAGCCGTGGAGGCTACCAGCCGATCTAACTTAGGCAAAGGGAAGTTGTCCTTAGGACAGGCCTTGTTGAGATCAGTGTAGTCCACACACATTCTCCATGTGCCATTGGGCTTTGGTACCATGACCACATTAGCAATACTGTCTAGGCTGTACGTTTATCTAATACAGCGTGATTCCAACAACTTCTGAACTTCTTGGTCGACCGCCTAGTTCCTGGCCGGTCCCAGGTGCCTTTTCTTCTAACGAACAGGTTTTGACCTAGGATCAACATTTAGCCAGTGGACGGCTATCTCTGGATAAATTCGAGGCATTTCTTCAACATAATAAGCAAACACGTCTTGAAATTCTTTGAGCATGTTGATCAAAATGCCCCTCAACCCAGGGGAGAGAGAAGATCCAATCTTCAATGTTCTTTCTGGACGAGCCTTATCCAAACACACATCTTTTGGAGCTTCTACAAGCTCTGGACGTTCAAGTGCCACGCCCATAATGGCCATCACTTCTCCAGACGAGGGTGGCTCTTCCTTGACGGGCACATACTTCCTTCTCTTGCAGGGAAGGTTTTCAGACGTTTACCTTGAGGAAGCAACCTGCGTCTGAGGACTTTCAATTGTCATTCTCAGAGAGGACACCTAGTCGTTCACAATCTCGGACGCCTTCCCTTCGCCAGCAACCTTCGTCTAGTCTTGTTTGTCTGCTTTCCATGATGATGGTCTCAAAGTAGTTAGGTAACACTCCCTAGCCACTTCCTGGTCTCCATACAAGAAGCCAATTTGACCACCATCACACTCAAACGTCATAAGCATTAAGTGAGTCACTATCACCTCCTTAACATGATTCAGAGTTGGTCGTCCAAGAATGACATTATAAGCCGTCAAATCTCCCATAACCAAGAACTTGATGAACAAAGTCTGTGTGGCGTCCTTCTCTCCAACTCGAACGGGAAGTGGACCGTCCCCATAGGATGAATGATTTCTCCCCCAAACCCAATGATTGGGTGGTGAATAGGAACCAAGTTTTTCTCATCAAATCTTTGTCTAGACAAACAGTTGGCACTAATGATGTCCGTGGAGCTTCCAGTATTAATTAGAATCCTCCTAACCTCCACCACCAACGGATCATCATGGGGGGTTCTCAGCTTCCCCCGATCTTGCTCGCTAACGACTACCTTGAGGAAGGGCTCAAGCTTTGTCTGATCTGTCAACAAACTTGGTCGAGCTCCCTAAGATAGTTCTTATGCCACCTGTTAGTTTCCCCTCCAGCAGCAAATCCTCCCGAGATAACAAGCACAACATCCTCGTCAGTGCTTTCACTTTCCTTTTTCTTGCTCTGACGGTCATCTCTCTTCTGAAACTTCTTTCCCGCTTGGGGTAATTATGAGTTCATCTTTCCTTTTCGAGCTAGATCCTCTAATGCCCTCTTAAGGTTTTTACATTCATTGGTCTCATGACCACAGTATGTGAAAATGACAGTATTTGCTCTTGTTCCTATTCCTGTAAGGGGTCTTCATTTCAGCTGGAGCCTTTAGCTCATATTGATTCTTTATCTCCAAAAGAATAGAGTATTGATCCTTGCTAAATTCAATGGGATTAGCCGAAGATTCAGACTCTTTCCTCTTGCCTCTTCTGGACGAAGTAGTTGTGGAGGTTATAGCCCAAGTATCAGCCTTTTTGGGGCTGCTCTTCTTTGGTTGAGCTACCTCTTCAGGCTTCTTAGACTCAGGGTGTTTTGCCTCAGCACATACTTCAGTGGCGTGTATAAACGCTTCAGCTTCTTTTAAGGCTTCTGCAAGAGTGGTGATTTTCTTCTTCAGAATATCAAACTTAAAACTTCTTGGCCTCAAACCCCTAATAAAGGCGTCAAAGGCCACATCAGCATTGAGGTCTTGAATTTGCAGGGCTTCTAGATTGAATCTCTTAACAAAACTTCTAAGGGCTTCTTTTGGTCCTTGGACGACCTTGCCCAAGTGCATGCTTGTTTTTTGCTCATGTCGATTGGCAACAAAGTGACTAGTAAACAAGAAACTGAGTACAGTGAAATTGTTGACTGAATTGGGGGGAAGATTGTTAAACCACTTCTGAGCTACTCCCTTTAGAGTTGCCGGGAAGTTCTTACACCAGATAGCATCATCTACTGCTTGGACATACCTCTGATGTTTGTAAGCGAATAGGTGATCGTCTGCATCGGTTGTTCCATCAAAAGGCTCTATGGTAGGGTGTTTTACCTTTTGGGAAGGGGGGCGCCTCCATGATCCTGGCCGAGAATGGAGTAGGCCAGTTGATCCGGAGGACTCCCAGCTGTCCCTCAATGGGTATGAACTCTTTTCGGTTTTCTTTTAACACAGGGTTAGATGAAGTGTTTGCAGGGGCTGGACGCCTATAAACCATTTGCTATAACAACCGTCTTCTCTTGTCTTGGATGAACAAGAGAAGGGCCTAAACTTCGTCCTTTTGTTCTGGATGGTATCCTCAAAGGAGGGTCTCTCAAGTACGGTGTAGACCCAGTGGCCGACCGTTGTAATGCAGCAGCTTTCTTTGCCTCTAGGTAATCCCTGGCATCTGTTTCCATTCGGTGTCCTAACCACCAGGTTCCAGTCCATCTTCCTTTGCTGCTCGCTGTCTTCTGGCTGTTTTTCTCTAGCTGCTCTCCTAGAGGGTTCCTAACGAACAGGTCGACTTGGACCTGGACGATTCTCCTGGAAACGCCCCCTAAGAGGAACTGGATTGTTAACTGCTGGCTTCGGGTCAATTTGGAAAAACAACATGTTGTTCTTGATCTGCTCTTGGACGATTGCTACCATCTTAGTCTGAAAGTCATTCAAGACGTTCTGTAGATGGGCAGCAGTCACTGGACGTTCAAGATTCTCCTTGATAACAGGTTGTTGGCTTTGTCTAGGGACATTGATGATAGACGGAGGTCTATCCCTTCCTTGAGGCGGTCTCTCGTGATCTACTGTATCTTCAACATTAATCTGAAAACTTTGATTCCTAGCCACATTGCACGACTGACATACAGTCATCGTTGCGTCTCCCCACAGACGGTGCCAAATGTTTAGTATACTTGTATGGCAAGTAAACTATTTTCCCAAGATGTTCTTCTATTGGAGACTTGTGCAACGAGATCTGAATCTGGTGAACCCGAACCTGAGCTCCGTTCCCAAACCCGCAAAAAAGGGACCCGCCCTGGAGGTTTGGTGGTTCCCCCTCCGAAGCTTAAGTCATGAATCAGGAGTTTAAAGGAAAAAGTTGAGATAGAGAGAGAAAGTGAGAGAGTATTTCCACAGAGTAAGTTTACACTGTTTGCATTCAATTCCCTTTCTCCTGATTTCTAGGGTATTTATAGTGTTTGTGATATGACTGCTTCCTTTTTATGGTACCCTAGAATAATGGCACCTGATTGGCTAGGCAATCAAATCATAACACTTGGCAGGCTATGGTTGGAGATGGATCATCAACCAATCACCTACAACCATTTTAGGGATTTGGGCTCTAACTAACCTCTGGGCCAGAATGTGAGCCTTTTTCTCCCATCTGAGCAAAACCCAATGGTTAAGCCATTTTTCTATATTTCTTCTGATGGGACACGTGTATGGTCCGGATGGATCCATGTGTCTCGAGTAGAGTCGTTGATATTTTAGGCTACAACAACTATTATTATTATTATTATTATTATTATAATTATTATTATTATTATCATTATTATTATTTTATTATTATTATTATTATTATTATTATTATTATTATTATTATTATTATTATTATTATTATATAAAAAATTATGTAATAATAATAAATAATAATTAGTATTGATAATATTATTCGTTGTCCGGACCGAAAATCGAAACTACAAAAAATGTGGACCAAACAACTGTTTATTTTTTCGGTATGGACCGAAAAATCAAACATTCAAAAAACTTGGACCTAATTAGGGCCCTAATATGTAGGTTCGCCCTTAAGCCTCCAAAATCTCATAAACGGGGTTGCCCTAGTATAGTTCTTGAAATTATCTCCAACTCTCATGGTAAAAATCACCGGTTGTTGAACGGTGCCCCTAATCAAGCTCTACTCTGTCATCGACAATCTTAGGTACCCGCTCAAAGGTACCTTCGAGCCAAATGAAGGATACGTATCATACTCCTCTCTCGGGGCGAAAATTCCTTTCATCATACAGCTTTGCAAAACAAAGGTTGCATATCCTCCTCTCACTTTCTTGCCATCATAAAAGTTGCACATGTGATCGCATTGCTTTAATGCTTCTAATGGCTCCACATATTGCTTTAATGTTTCCAATGGCTCCACGTATTGCTTTCCAGTCAGTTTGGCAAACACTTGCATGTTGTTATGTGGAGCCGAAGTCCAACTTGTTCGTAATTAGAAGATAAATTATATCTAAATTTATAGCACACATAAAAAGATTGAATTATAATAAAGAGCAGAAAGCAAAGAGATAAAAATGAGTTAAAACAATAACTTTCTTACTTTTTTTTCTCTGGCCAATTGTATTGTATTAGTATAAGATTACAATTATTATATATAAATAATAGTTCCTTACCTATCGAGTCGCCCCTTACATATTAGGCGACTTATTAGGTGGTAGTTATACTTGTTAAATTTAGGGTCAAAGTTAATGAAACACCTAACAAGTCGCCTAATTTATATGAGGCGACTCGATAAGTTTATTAATCATACCTAATACATAGGCGACTCTTAGAGTCTAACTTACACCTTAATTAAACCTTTTAACAAGTCGAACTTTTAGAGTCGCCTATGTATAAGGTGCGATTCGTAAACCTATCGAGTCGCCTCATACATTTAAAGTGACTTATTAGGTAGGTCGAAGTCAACAAAATACCTATAAGTCGCGTAATATGCATAAGGTGACTTGAAAAGTTTACAAGTCGCACCTTGTGTACAAGCGACTCTAAAAGTTGAATTATCCCCTAACTAAACCGTCTCATAAGTCAGACTTTTAGAGTCGCATGCATATAAGGGGCGACTTGTAAACCTATCAAGTCGCCTAATATATGGTTGTAGGGGTTATTTGTAGTAGTGGTTGTATGTATTAACCACCAAAATCATTTTTCAAACAGAACTTCACAGGAAGACCAAACATTCTAGGAAGGACTGATCAAAAAATTTGGAAAAGAAAACCAAAACCAGGCGAGCATGCGAGAAAAACAACCCATTCACTATACAATGTGTCACACAAAATCTTATGTCTAGGCCTATTTTTCGTTTTTAATCTTTCTTTTAGTGGATAAACATCCATATTAAGCCTAAATATCTTACAGAAAAGGCCGAGTTCCTTTCTTAATAATATTTCAGAGAAGAATTATCAATTGCTAACTCAAGGGAAATCCATTAGATTTTTCAATTTCAATGGAAATTCAAGCTGCAAAGGGATCTTTAAACAGCAAGGATGAAAATCATGATGAGAGAATATCATGTTTTTCCTTCCTAACCATGCATGCTCGAGCAGAACAATCAAAACTAACATCATTAATTAGTCAACGAACCCAATACAAGAGCTAATAATGGAGGATAGTACAATCATATTGGATCATTAATTTGGAAGTCTGACTACAAATTAACAATGCAAGTTGTACACCGCCTACATTTTTCCAGACCACAAGAGTTAGAATTGTGACATTGCAATAGTACGAAGGACAATGTCAAAAGGGTTCTAAGATAACGTGTGGTCAAGAGACAACATGTAGCTTACCTTATTCTCACTCTAATCCTTCCTCTAAATGCAGGTTTCAACTTCATTAGATTGCGCAAACCATCCAAGGAAAAGATAATTATGTAATTTACATCTAAGTGTAATGTCGAGTCTTGTTCTAACGATGTATATCCATGTATTAGTTGTGAGGGAGTCTGTGTAGTGTCAAAGACCTGTGATATTGCTTCTTTAAGCAAGAGAACATGTCTTAATACTAGTGTCATTCTATCTTGTTTCCTTGTTGCCAAAAAAACAAAAAACTACTTACTCATTTTTTACATACATAAAATTATGTCTCTTCATCGAACAAAGAAACAATTTTGGCAAAAACTAAAAAATGTCCAAACCTCTTTTGCACAAAGAAAACTTGAACTAAAATTTAGGAGTCAATGAATTCGAATTAGCCTTAGGCTTTACCGTGAGAAACTGATAATTAAGATGAAGGGTTTTTCTACGTTATACACTTGTATTTCTTTGATTTCTACGTTGTACCCTAAAATTTTTGAAATTACACATGATACCCTTAAACTTACAACATTTTATGCACTTTGTCCTTACTATTAACTCGAAGGTAAATATTTTGTCTATAAATTTTAATCTAATGAATTAATCTTGCTTATAAAATGTAACATTTATTAGTAAAACTATGAACAAGTTAGCGAAGCACCTAAAGATCACAAAAAGTTAACAAAATTTATGACACGTAGTCCGCAATCGGGCACTATACATTAAAAAATCTAAGTTTAAGGGTATAGTGTAGAACTTTTAAAAGAATTGGGGTACAACATAGAAAATGAAGAAACACAAGGGTATAATATAGAAAATCCCTAAGATGAATTTTTCCAATGCCATAGTAAGGATGAAGTGCAACGCAAGTAACTGCCCAAGAATATTAATTAAAAATATTACAGTACAGTATTTTGAAAAAAAATAAGAGAAATTAATACCTCCTTTTTGGGGAAAAGTTTATCCCAAGCCAATTTTTTTCCAATCAACTTTCCTTGGAACATATTCATTGAAGCTAGTAACTTTTTGTAAAAAAAAAAAAAAAAAAAAAAAAAAAAAAAAAAAGAAAAGAAGAAAGAAAGAAATTAATAGCTCCTTTTTGGGGAAAAGTTTATCCCCTGCCAAATTTTCTCCAATCAACTTTCCTTGGAACATATTCATTGAACTGGGTTGTTCACAGTGCAGTCTGGAACGCACCAAACCGCAACCCAAACCATTTTTTCGCGGTTTGGGTCGGTTTGCGGTTTCAAAATTGCGGTTTGGGTTATGTTTTCAAGCAAACCGCGGTTTGCGGTTTGGGTTGGGTTTTAATTTTTGTAAACTGAAATCGCACCGTAAACCACAATTTTATATGATTTTTGAAAAAAAAAATTATCTATTTTTATTTTTTTTAAATACACTTGACAAGGTGGCATACAAGTATACAACTGAGAAAGAAGTTTGAGGTAAAGAACGTGAACACTTTTGATAAATTATTATTTATGTTTAATTATGAAGTCAACTTCATATTTATTTGGACTCTTTGTATTTATTAACCATTTTTTTTTACTCTTAGATTACAAAATAAATGTTGCGGAGGAAAAAATGGTTAAACCGCAAACCAAACCGCACCAAACCGTTTTGTGCAGTTCGGTTTGGGTTGGTTTGGGCAAAAGTGCGGTGCGGTTTGGGTTGGGAAAATGCAAAATCGTATATTTACGGTTTGGGTTGGGTTACATCCCAAACCGTACCAACCCAAACTGCGAACACCCCTAGGCAAATGTATCTGCAAAAAGTAACTTTTTGTAAATAAATAATAAATCAAGTACCCTGAATAATAACAATAAACCTAGAAAATAGATTGAAAAAAAAATTGCTTACCTTGTCATGGCTGTAAGCACAAAAATCCACTAACATTGCTTTTGGTTCACTAGACTAAAGTCTCATCCCCTTTTCTAAATATTTTAGCAATTTTATCATGATAAGCACAAAAGAACTGAACTTTATAATCAATATGGAGAAGCTATCTTGTTGTGCAAGGAGATGGAGATCTCACGCCAGCTACATGCACCTCTCTTTCTCTCTCTCTCTCTCTTCTCTCTCTTCAGGTATTGATAAACAGTTGCCAATACCCCTAATTCCTGGGGTAATTTAAAGATAAATGTTACTACAATAAGTACAGTTACGCCGTTAGTTGTTTTTTTTTTTTTTTGGCAATTCAAAGATATTATTGATAACAAAAAAAAAAGATTTTGGAATACACCCTAAGACTACAAGGATAACAAGCCCAACAGTGGCCCCTCCCCCCCACCTTCTATGAAGGGTTTGAGAAGAAGCCACACAAGGCAAGAACCCCTACACCAACTCTGAACAAGCTCAGAGAAACAACAAAAAACAGAAAGACAACTGCAAACAACCAACAAAACTCCAGAGCAGCTAGGGATGCAACTGGGGCGGGGCGGGGCGGATTTTGGCATTCTCATCCCCATCCCCACCTCACTTTTTCATCCCCATCCCCATCCCCATCCCCGCGGTGGGTCCGGAACTCATCCCCATCCCTGCCCCGCCATGTACACAATTAAAACCATCCCCGCCCCATCACCCACTTGGGTATCCATCCCCACCAAATCCCCACCTTCCCCGCCCCACCATCCACTTAATTCTTATTTGAAACTCACTAAATAATACTCATATACCATATATAATTTCAAATACTAATAACAAAATATATATATAGCTAGAAAAACTATTAAAGAGTGTTATAGACTTGTAATTTGTTGAAAATTTTATATTTTAAGTGGGTAAGATGTAAGGTGAGTGGGGATGGGGTGGAGCGGGACGGGGATGGGGCGGAGTGGGGCGGGGATGGGGCGGGTACAACTTAAAATCCAACCCCGCCCCATCACCCGTGGCGGGTATAACTTTCATCCCCATCCCCGCCCCACTACCCACCAAACTAGGGTCCATCCCCGCCCCATTGGGGCGGGGATGGGGCGGGTCTCCTACTTGACCCGCCCCACTTGCATCCCTAGCTATAACAACCTAGCCACCATATTCTGATTACAACGACAAGAAACACTAAACACAATATTCTTAAATAACTGGTGAGCAGGCATCAGTGTATCATCAAATATTTTCCTGTTTCTCTGAATCCATATGTGATAAACACATTCCACAAACATCATATTATACAATTGAGCTGTTTCACCACCTTTCCTGCTGATCCTAGCTGTTGTATCCACTTCTGCAGTGTGATGAGTGAGTCTGGTAATACCAATTTGTTGCATACACAAGTTCAATACTTCAGTACTATAGGGACAAGCAAAAAAAACAGATGCTCTTGAGTCTCTCTATTTCCAGTACCTAACACACAATCTTGATTATCACCAATCCCCCATTGAGTAAGTCTAACTTTAGTAGTTAGTCTTCCATGCAACATAAGCCAAGTGATAAACAGAGCCTTTGGGCTGGCTTTACTTTTACACACTATTCTCCTCCATGGAACAACTGGTGCTTCACCTCTCAGGGACCAGTAGAGTTTTTGGATGGAAAATTTACCATTATGGATATACTGCTGGCAAGTACTAGAATCAACCACAATAGTTCTAGCATCCAAGATTTTCCTCATTGACCAAGAGAGGCTTTGAGGAATAGTCATACTCCAAACGTCAGCACGCTTTACATAGTAAGCATGAATCCTCCTAATCCATAATCTATCCTGCTTCTGAGCTAAGGCCCAAAAATGCTTAGCAATTGCAGCTTTATTCCGAGTAATATCTTTGAAATTTAGCCCACCACTAGATTTCTTGTTGCAAAGAGTATCCCATTAGATAGGATTCTTTCTAGACATATTATCCATACCAGTCCAAAGATAATTCATGCAGGCTGCTTGAATATCTCTAAGAAGCTTCTTAGGAAGAATAAAAATTTAGCACCAATACAATTGAATACCCTGCAGAATAGCAGCCACTAATTGAGCTCTTTCTGCATAAGACAATTTCTTAGCATGCCAAGTCTTAATTCTTGCAGTAACTTTAGCCAGCAGAGGTTTACACTCATTGTAGAACAATTTCCTAGAAGCAAGAAAGACTCCCAGATAATTAAAAGAAATAATACCAGTAGGCATCTGAAGAATATGTTGCAAGATGTGAATGTCATCAGGAGAGATCCCAGCAAAATAAACATTACTCTTGTCCAGATTTGCTTCCAAACCTGAAGCCTTGGAAAACTTTTGAAAAGCATCAAAAATTAGGTGATTGGAACTAGTATCAGCTCTTGCAAACATCAAAAGATCATCAGCAAACATGAGATTGTGTCACACCCACCTTCTCACATCTAGGGTGAAAGTCGAAATCAGGAATTGTCTTCAAATTTCCCAAACACCTTGAAAGATATTCCATACAAATGGCAAAGAGAAAAAGGGACAAGGAATAACCCTGTCTAAGACCTTTCTGAGCTTTAAAAGGAGGACTAGGAACTCCATTAATGAGCACAGAATAGGACATAGCAGACACACAAGTCATGATCCATTTTACAAAGATAGAAGGGAAACCCAATTCAGAAAGCATGACCTTAAGAAAAGGCCACTCAACTGAGTCATAGGCTTTCCTTAAGTCAACATTAATCATGCACCTAGGGCTAACATGCTTAGCAGAATACCCTTTGATCAATTCAGTAGGAAGAAGAATATTATCAGAGATAGTTCTATTAGGCATGAACCCAGGTTGGGCTAAGTCCACCACATTACCTATCACTGCTTGCATTCTCATAGTTAGAATTTTAGCAATTAACTTGTATAAAACTGAGCAACAGGCAATTGGCCTAAAATCCTTAATAGAGTATGGGTGAGTAATTTTAGGAATCAAAGTCACCAAGGTGCAATTAATAGCAGGTTGTAAAATACCATCATGAAAAAACTCTTGAATAGCCTGATACACCTTCTCCTTGATAATACTCCAGCATCTCTTGAAAAAATGAATATTGAAACCATCAATCCCAGGAGCCTTAAGATCATTAATACTATGAAGAGCCATATCAATCTCATTACAAGTGACAGGTTGAATAAGATATTGAATGTCAGCTGTCCGTAACTGAGCTCCTGCTCTCAAAAGAGTAATATCAACACCTAGTAAATCAATAGCAGCAGTATCTAACAAATCTGTATAAAATTTCATCACTTCATCTTGAATGTCAGCAGCCTTGGT
This sequence comes from Beta lomatogona, assembly GCA_947646795.1. Lineage (NCBI taxonomy): Eukaryota > Viridiplantae > Streptophyta > Magnoliopsida > Caryophyllales > Amaranthaceae > Beta > Beta lomatogona. Next base: position 757,486 of record CANSNZ010001069.1, read on the forward strand.
GAGCTCGATCCCTTGATCAGTATATAGAGAATCCATACTGTTTTTAGCAAATCTGTCCTTCATAGCCTGAAAGAAGAACTGATTATTACTATCACCCAGCTTGAGCCACTGAACTCTGGATTTCTGTCTGAAAGCACTTTCCTCAACAGCCAGAAACTTCTTCAGATTACTAATACAAGCAGCCTCTTGAGTAAACAACTCTTCATTAGACCTGTCAACATCAATTTTGGTCTGAATAATATCCAATTGCTCTCTTAATTGAGCAATTTTGGCCTCCAAATTAGCAAAATCTTGCTTATGAAGCTTTTTAAACTTATCTTTTAACAGCTTCAGATTATTTCGGACTTGCATCATAGAATCCTGTCTTGAATCAAGGAACCAAGACTCAATAACAACATTCTCAAAATCATTATGATCAGCCATATAGTTAAAAAATTTAAAGGGTCTCCCCCTTTGAATGAAGGAAGAAGCACACTTTAAAAGAAGAGGGTTATGGTCTGAAATGCCAGGATTAAGAAAATCATCAGTAACACCAGTAAAAGTAATCAGCCAATAAGAGTTAACAAGACATCTATCAATTCTGCTCATAACTCTTGCATCACCTTGACTCTTATTAGTCCAAGAAAAGAAATGGCCACTGCTTCTAAGCTCCATTAGATCACTATTTTCAATACAGTGAGAAAAGTCCTGAGTCTCATAGGTAGTTACAACTCTACCTTGAAACCTATCTTCCACCTACGGCGTTAGTTGTTGTATGTTAGGAAACGGGCGTTGTATAGTTTGATTAATGCGGAACAAATCAATGAAATAATAAGGATGAGAAAAGCAATAAAGAAAATAAATAGAAAGAACACAAGGATTTACGTGGTGCGGTCAAATAGACCTACGTCCATAGGTGGGGGGATTCGAGCTTTTTCACTATGATGGAGAAAAACAGAGAGAATAATATAAGGAGTCCTAAAATACTAGAGGCTAAAGTTGTGTGTATCAAATAATGACCACCAAAGGGGTCCTTTTATAACATAAGGAACCTTAATAAAACCCTAGAATATACTCCGCACAAAACCCTAAAAGAAAATCGCCAACCCGCGTCAAATTTTCTGTCGCCCGATCGGGAGGATGCCGCTCGACCCGATCGCGTAAAATTCCAGTTCGACAGTACTTCGTAAAACAGCCATAACTTTCTAGTTTCTCAACGGAATTGGGTATATGACCTCTTGTTGGAAAGCTCTTGGAACAAGCTATCACCTCCATTTTGAATCACATCATAACCATTTAGATATTGAAAGATATGTGCATTGAAAGTCAGCATTATGCCATATTCACAAGATTTCAAGTCACAAATAACACTGTATCTTTAACTTTTCAGAAAACATATCTCCTCCACATTTCATGTTACTTGTATTTAATTTAATTAGACAAATCTCATTTTTACATTTTCCCATGTATTTATAATTATGACATTTAATATATCTAATTATATATTTTGAAAAATTATAAAAAGTTGATAATTTGAAATACATACTGCGTATTAAGATGAATCCAATAAGATCTGAATATACGAAGTATTTTTTTTTTTATAAATCTCATACCATACGATATGATGGTTAATGTAAATTTTGTGAATAGTGTTTAAACTTAAATAGTCCGGAATATTGTTTTATAAAAAGAGAGAGATAGTAGTTGAATGTTCGATCCTAAACTTTTACATATAATATATCCCCGATTCTTCCTCTTGACGATTATAATTTTTTTTAAATATATGCTGAATCTTGTTATATTGGTATAAATCTATAAATAAGGAAAATTTATTGAAAATAATCCAAAATTTAATTTGTTTGGTCTTCTATTAATAATCTAACCTATTGTTTATTTCTAACTAATCCAACCTTTGAGCTAGGGGTGTTGGCTTTTAATGGGTATTGATCGGTTGACAATATGTATCAAAGGGAAATTAAACTCTACACGTGTCTTGTTTTTAGGGGACATTAAAAAAATAAACTAATAATAATAATAATTGTAGGCATGTTTTTATTTGACCTACGTGGTGTGAGCGCGTATTAGGTTTGACTACCCCATTGTAAAGTTTTTATTAAAAATATGAATTTGAAAGAAGTTGCCAACAATTCTTTTTACGAAGAATCATAAATCTAATTGGATATGGGAAAACCGTAGGGACAAATTATTCAATGTAGATTTTCCCGTCTAGACTCCATAGATGGTCAAAATGAACCAAAGATTGAGTTCGGTACGAATATATTCATAATGAACCACATTCGCCCAAAGTTGGGCTCTACTAAATATCGATTAATTACAAATTTTATGCAAAAGAATAATCAAATAATGTTATATACACCCTAAAAATATTTAGTCTAACTTGGTTCAGGAAACACATAAAAAGACTAATATTAGTGACATGTTATTAGGCAATCAAGTTACAGGGAACCTAGCAGGTTGTCCAAATTAATCTGATTAATGTTAGAACAATTCTTTAGGTCTTGATTAACAAAAATAACATGTGGGGTGATAAAATCAATAAAGCAGGACAATCATATAATATGTATAGAATAATCGGGCAAGCATATAATAATGAATGAATATTAATAAAAAAGAAGAAAAGGTTAGAATATATAGTAGGACGATTTTATATCAAAGATCTACATCATGAAATAAATGGTTAGTAACTTCAATATAAAAATCATTTATTTAAGGACCCTCAGGATTATACTGTGGCTTGGGTCTGCAAGATTGACAACCTTCGGGACGAGCAATCGTGAAGCCTGTATTTTTGTTTGAAAGTATGAGTTTTGTAAGGAGATTTTGTAGTTCGTAGAAAGGTATTCGTAAAATATTCGTCGCGTGTTATGTGAAAAATTCGTTCTTAAATCTGAACGGAAATCAGGCCTATTTATAGGGAAAACGGCACTGCGCCTCACGTGCTAGTTGCGTCTAGTGCAGGCTGACGTGTCAAGCGTATGACGCGGCATGACCAGAAAAAAGCGTACACGTGGTACGCGCTTTTGGAAAAGATAAGAAATAAAATCCGCGTCTAAAGCAGAGAACTGCGCTTGACGTAGGACTCTACAAGAAACAGAAGTCTACGTGGCAGTTCTGTTGCGCTTGGCACAGGCTGTGCACTGGGCGCATCTTACGTGGAAGCCCACGTGTCAGGACACGTGCGCTCGGCGCAGGTAGCTGCGCTCAGCGCAGAGCTTGTATTAGACACGCCTCGACAGTTTTTTGATAGAAACGCGTTCTAAAAGATTTTCTTTTATCTTTTAACATACTGATATATGATTTTACGAGATAAAATCTGATTTTGACTTATAAAAAAATCTTTTGAAAAATTTATTAAAATAAATCAATTAATTATCAATTAATTGGGCTTTTCAAAGAATTGGGCTCAAATACAATTAATTATCATGTATAGTTAATTGGGCTTTAAAATAGGACTTTAACACTTTTTGAAATGGTTTTGAATGGCTCTTCGGACTGATCTGCCCTCGGGTCGGACCAATTAAGCCCATGGTATGTTTCATCATCGGATCCTTAAATGGGGAGACAAGATTATTTGTCTACAGAAGCCCCCACTTTGACTGAGGTTCATGAAACCGAAAGTCAAAGTATACGGTGTCGGGACGAAGAACTATTAGAAACATTTGCAGTTTAGAACTGATCTTTAACCGCCGGTCTCTGCAAAACGAAGTTAGTATCCAGGACAATAACTTCAAGCAATCTGATTACCTACAGGGAAAGATGTCAGCAGATAGGTGCAAACAACTCACGTAAAGCACATAGTGATGCAAATAATGCAAACTTAGATTCTCTAAGGATGCACAAGACGCTATGCAAGGATTAAGGTTATGCAAAGCTAAGGGAGATGATTCGACATGCATGGTCAGGGTTATGCAAGACTAGAATATATGTGATGCAAGGTCAGGGTTTTGAAAGGCTGCAATGCAAGGTCAGGATTTTGCAAAGGCTAGAAGATGCGGATATGATAGAATGATCAGAAATAGATAGAATGATATTCAAAAATCATTTTTAGTAAATAATCGGGGTCCGTAAACGAGGTCCGCGGATTACAACTTTTCGGGAGTTTGATTTGAATTGGTGGAACCACCACACGTAGCAATCCCCCACTTTGGGTGAGCCTGCCTTGCACTAGGCTTGAGCCTTAATTGAAAAGTACTTAATATGTCTTGAGTATTTAGAGTTCTTTTTTTTGGATTCTTCTTTGGGGAGTTGACACAGTAAAGTCAAATATCGCCTGAAATCATGGAATTATCGGAGAGTCCTTCAGGGACAAGGAGAGCTTGGATTGAAAAATAAAAAGATTTAAATTTGTGACTCAAATAAATATAGGTGGGAACAGGCTTTTACGAGGCTAGGTTCAGACTCGAGTCTATGTCGGGATCTAGAAAGAGATTATGCTCCTAAATTCTAGAAAATCAAATCATTAGACAATGACTAATTTTATTTTATTGAAGCGGTCGGACCTCGAGATGAGGATTCCTACGTATCCTTGCGAAATCAGACCATTCGTAGTTCTGGATCTGATTTCCTTTTTTATTATTTTTTTTTTGTGCCCTAACTTTTGCCTAGGCCGCCCTTTCGGGTTTTCAACCTAGCGGACTTGGACATCCCTTGAAAAAGGAGTTAGGGTTGATGAAGGGTTGAAAGGTTTAAGGCTTGAGGTTTAGATGAACATTTAATTTGAATGGAGGATCGTGGATTTGGATTATATAGGCTAAGGTTTTGACGGGTTGAAGGATTTAAATGAGGGGTAGAACTTGTGTGCAAGCCCCTTAGCTTGACTTTTTATTTCTTTGCCTTTGACTCTTTCTTTTTTGCACTTTTTGTGCGGCTTCTTTTTGCTTTTGCTTTTTTTCGCACTTCGAATTAGTTCGCTTTTTTTTATTTTGCCTGGCATTGATTTTTTTTATTTTTTTATGTAGTAAGGCTTGCACACGAGTTATTGGTTTAGGGTATTGGAAGGCTTGAAGGATATTTGTGGAGCTTTGATGTTTAAGGGATTGGTTGGTTTATGATCGTGGAGATGATGGTTTAAGGATGTTGGCTTATGGCAGGTGATGGAGGAAGAGGGAATAATTCCTTATCCAAAGAATGTCCATTTTTTTATTTTTCCTTATTTATTTTTTTATTTCAGATATCTTTTTATTTTTATTAGTCAAGTCATTTAGGTGATTTAATAAGTTTCATCATCGAACTCGAAGCATAAATGATGGAGAAAGGCCAATGAAAAATAAAAATAAAATAAAATTGAAATGAAAATGGAAATGGAAAGGCTATGATAGATGAAGTCCTAAAGTGACATAGACTCGATGGGAAAGGACACAAATGGCTCAGGGTAAGGACTCTCTGACACATCCTAGGAAACTAGAAACAAAAGACTAAGCCTGTTGAATTGTTGATGCACCGCACAAAAGGGTTGTTGGTGATGTTGATTCTCGTTGTAGCAAGTATAAGTAGTCTGTTGTCATCGACCATATTTCGCAGCGTAGTGATGGTATTTGACACTAGATATCAGATGTTCATTAAACTGTTGGAATTCGCAATAGAAATATAGGTTGCACCTTTTGAATCTTCTTTTAAGTGTAGGGTTTAGAGTAACCCTATAAAAGTGATCGCGCCTCTAATGTGAAGGCGGTAGATCCTATGGAAGTGATCGCACCTCTATTGTGATGGCGGTCAAAAGTAATCTTCATGACTCTATATGAAGTCGGGGTGGTGATGTTGCAATTGATGAGCTTTAGAGTAGACTCACATTTTGTCCTCCTTTAGGCACTCCTAAGTTGTAATTTCTCGACTCGTCATGAACAGAATCGAGTGGACCTCGCTTGTAAAATTTTAGGAAATGAATTTCGAAATAAGAAATGGAGATGAGAGATGGAAATAGGAGATGAGAAATGAGAAGTGGAAATGGACATGGGGAATGAAAATGGGAAATGAAAATGGAAAATGATTTTTAAATGGAAATGGAAATAGTTATGGGTTTTGGACTAGTATGGACTTGACCGTGATGGAGACATGGGTCTAACTATATGCAATGGACTGGACTGGACTATGCAAGCAGACTGGACTCCACGATTGGGTTTAGGAGAGACTAGACTTTGAACTTACGGGTGAGCAAGTAGGCTAGACTTTTAGGAAGACTGGACAATAAGGGAGACTAGACTCTTAACTTAAGGCAAACAGGCTAGGCAACTAGACTTTGAACTTATGGGTGAGCAAGCAGGCTAGACGACTAGAATTCGAAACTTACATTAGACTGAGTATGCTAGAGTCAAAAATTGCCTATGTGGACTTATGGAATTCTAGACTTTGAACTTACGGGTGAGCAAGTAGGCTAAACATTAAGGAAGGCTGGACAATAACAGAGACCAAACTCTTAACTTAAGGCAAGGAAGCTAGGCAACTAGATTTTGAATTTACGGGTGAGCAAGTAGGCTAGACAACTAGACTTCGAAACTTGCATTAAACTAAGCAGGCTAGACTCAAAAATTGCCTATGGACTTAAGAAATGATAGACCTTGAACTTACGGGTGAGCAAGAAGGCTAGACACAAAAATTTCCTATGGACTTGAGGAATGCTAGACCTTGAACTTACGGGTGAGCAAGCAAGCTAGACACAACAATTGCCTATAGACTTAAGGGATGCTAGACCTTGAACTTACGGGTGAGCAAGCAGGCTAGACTTTAACGGATGAACTTTTATAGTCCTAAGACTGAATTTTTATAGTCCGAAGACTGACTATGGCTTACATGGAGATGCAAACTAGACCTAGTATATGAATTGACATATAGGTTTGACTTGGACTGGGAGATGCACATGGGCTTAACATTGTAGATGGACTAGGATTGGACTTAGAGTGGAATAGACTGGGATTAGACTTAGATTGGACTTGACATAAAGATTTAAATGGGCCAAGATTTGACATGAACTAGACTTATATGGGCCTGAGATGGACTCTAATGCTAGCAGGCCTAATATGAATGCATGGACTCAAATTAGATGGACCTTATATGAATGCAAAATGGACTCTAATGTATATGGGCCTAGAATGAATGCATGATGAATTAGATTAATTAGATTGGATTGGATTGGAGGTGTTTGGAATGGGCTTAGAATTTTCGAAATTCGTTTTTGAAAGGAACCCCTTGTTTTATCTTTTGTTAGGAAAAGATGATGGATTGATTTTGAAAATATTTTTGTAAATGTCGTGTACGATTATGATTTGTAAATGTTTTCAAAAAGGGTAGAATAGAAAAGGGTGCATGATTGATTTTGAAAAAAATATTTTTTTTTTTTTTTTGAAATTGAATGAATATGGTAAGGTAGGATTGGTAGGGAAGCTTAGTGGAACAGCAGGGAGAAAGTGGGAAGAGGTAGACATGCATGATGACTCTAACTCTACTATGACCAGTTTTCTAGATGTTTTTTTTTTAGGACAGACTCGACCTTACATGAAAAGACCCTTTATTTTACGGTTTTTTCACCAAATGCCCTCGAGTTTTCGGTTTATTCACGAGGTACCCTCGCACTTTCAAAATACACGGGGTACCCCTCAGTTTCAACATAATACACCCAAATGCCCCTAGTGACTAACGGCGTTAACCGCCGTTAGTCATTAACCTTAATTTTCTGTTTTAAACCCTAATTAACCCTAACCCTAACCCTAAACACTAACCCCAACCCCTAACCCTAACCCCTAACTCTAAACCCTAACCTTAACCCCCCCCCCACCCTCCCACCACCCCCACCCCCCACCCCAGCAGCTCCCCCCTCCCCCACCCTCCCGCAACCCCCCACCCCCGTCGACCGCCAGCCCCCCCTCCCCCACCCACCACCACCCAAAGAACCCCCTTTCCTAAACCCGCAGCCCCCGCCCCTCCCTACCCCCTCACAGCCCACGTAGCCCCGAAGCCCCCCCCACCCTCGCAGCCGCAGCCCCGCCCCCCCCCCCCCCTCGCAGCCCACACATCCCCCAATCCCCCCACCCCACAGCCGCAGCCCCCATCCTCGCAGGCCCACGCATGCAGCAGCGCAGCCCCCTCCCCTCGTCGGCGTTACGGTTTCTCCCTCTTCTATGGTTCTCATCGTTGTTCTTCTTCACCGCAGAGATGTTGGGGGTGGGTATTTTTCGTGGAATTGAACAGTCCGGAAGCGGAAATTAGCGGGGGGGGGGCGGAAATCGGTGGGAGTGGGTCTACGGGGTTGGGGAGGGGGCTGCTGTGGCGGGGAGGGGGGCTGTTGTGGCGGGAAAGGGGGCCGGGGAGGTGGGGAGGGGGGCTGTTGGGGTGGGGGGAGGGGGGTAGCTGGGTGGTGGTGGTGGTTGAGGTTAGGGTTAGAAGTTAAGGGTTAGGTTAGGGTTAGGAATTAGGGTTTAATTAGGGGGTTAATTAGTGTTAAGACTAACGGCGGTTAACGCTGTTAGTCACTAGGGGCATTTGGGTGTATTATGTTGAAACTGAGGGGTACCCCGTGTATTTTGAAAAGTGCGAGGGTACCTCGTGAATAAACCGAAAACTCGGGGGCATTTGGTGAAAAAACCGTTTTTTTTAATTAGGTGCGACTCCTAAAATGACCATTTTTTTACGCGAATGCAGACAGAGAATATAGGGTCGAACACAGGATCGACCACCACGACGAATAAATCAAAGAAAAGCACGCGATGCAAAGACTGCGTGCTAGGCGAAACTTAATGCTCTTGGCGCACTACTCCCCCGACATGTTTTTCGGGGATTTAGGCGAAGTTTTGGTTGATTGATGAATTTTTCTTGTTTGTTAGATGCGATTTTAGGAACAACGCATAATAACGACAATTTGACAAAATAATAGCATGCAAAAATTGTAATCACAGGCAAATGTCATATAGCATGGATGCAAAAGTTCTCAACCAAAGTCTAAATCTACATTCAACTATTGGTCAAGTTTAGGTTCAGTCTGATAAGGGTCCATGACTAAGAGATTGATCCCACGCTTCGTACCCCTACTTAAAGAGGTGACCACGTGTAAGACGCACTCCAGTCTCAAGTCAGGAACAAGAGAACAATGCCATGGTTGGGTAGGTTTGCTTATAACTAAGATCCAACACTATCCCTCAGGAAGTTTTTGGAAGGACAAAGCGCAAACCCCCGGGGTGACCTCACACATAGAAGATGTGCTAATGAGGCAAGGTAGATTGTCCTTATGGTGGCTGAACAATAGCCATGCATATGCAAAACTGTATATTATTCAAAGGTATAAAAATAGGAATGAATCGTACTTTTCAAGTTTCACCCACTCATTTAGAAAAAATTATTTTTTTAAAATCCTCCCCAGCGAAGTCGCCAAATTGTAGGCGTGTTTTTATTTCGCCTACGCGGTGTAAGCGCGTATTAGATTTGACTACCCCATTGTAAAGGTTTTATTAAACAAATGTTTTTGAAAGAACTCGCCAATAATTCATTTTAGGAAGAATCATAAACCTAATTGGATATGGGAAAACAGTAGGGACAAATTATCAAATGTAGATTTCCCCGTCTAGACTCCATAGATGATCAAAATGAACCAAAGATTGAGTTCGGGGGTGAGGGTACAAATATAGTCATAATGAACCACATTCGCCCAAAGTTGGCCTTTACTAAATATCGATTCATTACATATTTTATGCCAAAGAATAATCAAATAATGTTTTATACACCCTAAAAATATTTAGTCTAAATTGGTTCAGGAAACACATAAAAAGACTAATTTTAGTGACAAGTTATTAGGCAATCAATTTACAAGGAACCTAGCAGGTTGTCTAAATTAATCTGATTAATGTTAGAGCAATTCGTTAGGTCTTGATTAGCAAAAATAACATGTGGGGTGAGAAAATCAATAAAGCAGGACAATCATATAATATGTATAGAATAATCAGGCAAGCATATAATAATGTATGAAAATAAATAAAAAAGGAGAAAAGGTTTAGAATATACAATAGGACGATTTTATATCAAAGATCATGAAATAAATGGTTAGTAATCAATATAAAAATAATTTATTTAAGGACCCTCAGGATTATACCGTGGCTTGGGTCTGCAAGATTGACAACCTTCGGGACGAGCAATTGTGAAGCCTGAAAATCTGAATGTCTGAATGTATGTAGATTGAATGTATTTGTGTTTGAAAATATGAGTTTTGTAGGGAGATTTTGTAGTTCATTGAAAGGTATTCGTAAAGTATTCGTCAAGCGTATGACGCGGCATGACCAGTAAAAAGCGTACATGTGGTACGCACTTTTGGAAAAGATAAGAAAGAAAATCCGCGTCTCAAGCAGAGAACTGCGCTTGACGCAAGACTCTACATGAAACAGAAGTCGATGTGGCAGTTTTGTTGCGCTTGGCACAGGCTGTGCACTAGGAGCAGCTTACGTGGAAGCCCACGTGTCAGGACACGTGCGCTAGGCGCAGAGCTTGTTTTAGACACGCCTCGAGAGTTTTTTGATAAAAACGCGTTATAAAATATTTTCTTTTATCTTTTAACTTACTGATATCTGATTTTACGTTATAAAATCTGATTTTGACTTATAAAAAAATCTTGTGAAAATATTTTTTTATTAAAATAAATCAATTAATTATCAATTAATTGGGCTTTTCAAAGAATTGGGCTCAAATACAATTAATTATCATGAATAATTAATTGGGCTTTAAAATAGGACTCTAACACTTTTTGAAATGGTTTTGAATGGCTCTTCGGACTGCTCTATCCTTGGGTCGCACCAACTAAGACCACGATATGTTTCATCATCGGATACTTAAATGGGGAGACACGATTATGTGGCTACAATGATGATGATGATGATGATGATGATGATGATGATGATGATAATAATAATAATAATAATAATAAAACCTCTCTAAAAAACCACCACCATGACAACCACCTTCCTCCTCCGCACCCTCACTAACACCCTTTCTTAACCCTGATCTGCCACCACCTCCACCAACACCACTTGCCCACACGCACCTAAAAAATTACCCCCCCCCCCACCACCACCCATCCACGAACACACACGCACCTAAAAAAAGGGTCAAAGGTCATTCAAGATCTATTTGACAGGTTATGGATAAAAAAGCCCATTAAAAGCAAACACCATTGAAATGTTGGATTATTCAAAATAAACAATAAGTTGGATTATTATTGGAAGATAGCTTATGGACGCTGACTCTGATACCATGTTAAAGGACCATCTCAACAAAAACCTTAAGTTGATGGTTGAGGCCCATAATTAAGTTTTACACTCTATCATAATAAAATTTGTGAACGAAACAAAATAGACACAAGACCAAACACACAAACACGACACGAATTTTTGCCGCCTCCAAGGGCCCTAACTATAATAATGACATCTCAACATGTTAGACAATTGTACCAAGCTAAGTGCTCGTCATTTTGTCAACACCTGGTACCGTTAAAAAAAAAATAACCGAACTGATTGCTAAACAAAGGAATTTACCTTTTTTTAATGCAACAATGGTATTTATTATTCTACCCGAGTTAAATACAAAATCACTCCCTAAACTTACACAAAATTTGCAAATTACTCACTAAACTTACAAAAGTTGCAATTCACTCCTTCAAATCAGTTATGACCTACAATAAAAGGTTAATTCCATGAACTCCCTAAAATTTATAACATAAAAGTTTGCAACTCCCTAAACTTCCTAACTATTTTAATAAAAATCTTTAACTATTTCCTAAATTATTTTAGAAATAATTTTTTTTTTAAAAACTCAACCCCTCCCCCAGCCCGCGCCCAACTCCTTCACCCCGGTGTTGCGCCCATCCCCCTCACCCTACCGCCACCCACTCTCGACACCTCACCCCTCCCATTTCCCCCACCCCTCCTCTCATTCCCCACGGCGACTCCCACCCCCTCCCTTTCCCCACCTTGAAAACGACCCCCTTCCCCTGTTCCCCTCCTTGAAAATGGCCCCCAAACCCTAACCCCCACTCAAAACCACCTAGAAAACCAAATCCTAAAGGGTATTCATTTCAGGAAGGGAGGTTGTTTTCGGGGTGGGGAAAGGGAGGGGGGATGGGCGTCGCGCCGGGGTGAGGGAGCTGGGCATCGGCAGAGGTAGTGGGGTTGGCTGGGTGGGTGGGAGGATGAGGATAGGCGACGCACCGAGGTGGAGGAGTTGGGCGCTGGCAGGGGGAAGGGTTGGGTGGTGCTGGCTGGGTGGGGAATGGTTGATTTTAAAAAAAATATGTTTCTAAAATAATTTAATTATTAAAACAATAAAAATTTAACCATGATTAAAGATTTTTATTAAAATAGTTAGGAAGTTTAGGGAGTTGCAAACATTTATGTCATAAAGTTTAGAGAGTTCATTAAATTAACCTGTTATTGCAGGTCATAATTTATTTGAGTGAGTGAATTGCAACTTTTGTAAGTTTAGTGAGTGATTTGCAACTTTTGTGTAAGTTTAGGGAGGGATTGTGTATTTAACTCTATTATACCCAAACTTGTCTCATGAAGTAAAGTCTCTTTTTTTTTATCATTCAATCAAAAAATTTGAAAAACAAAAATGGCAAAACCCCAACTAAGTGGTACTACTTCTCAACGATGGTCTCTCTCCGGAATGACTGCTCTTGTCACTGGCGGCACTCGTGGAATTGGGTTTATCTCTTTCTCTCTTCTAAATGTTATATGTATCAACTTTTTTCAGGGTTTATTAATTTTTCTGGGTTTTTGATAAATTTGTCCGGGTTTTCAATAATTTAAGGTTTTAATTAATGTGAATTTATATCTGGAATTTTGGTTCATAGTAATGTAGTGGTTGAAGAAGAATTAGATGGTTTTGTAGCAAAAATTATCTTTGTTCAAGAAATGAAGCGGAATTAAAAAAGTGTTTGGATGAATGGAAGGTGAAAGTTTTGAAGTGAGCGGTTCTGTCTGTGATGTTTCTTCTCGGGAACAACGACAGAATCTCATGCAGGATGTTTCTTCGAGAAAGACAACACATAAACTTGGTTTATGTGGGGACCACATACACAAGTGATTTCATTGGCTAGAAGAAGTGGGGTCCAAATTCCATTAAGTTAAAATTGTCATTTGAATTTCAAACCAAAATCTGAAAATTTAATCTTGAATTTCAAATTTGTTGTGGTCCCAAGGATCTAACCCCTCTCAATTTTCTCTCTCCTCACTATTCTCTCACCTCAGAAAATTTCCCTTTTACAATTTCCAATCTTCTCTCTATTAACCGACGAACCACCGGAAAACTTAGCCGGAAAATTTTGTTGTTGCCGAAATTATAACAAGGACTTTGTAGCCGAAAAATTCAGTCGTATTATCATCGGTAGTCTTGCTGGAATTAGATCTAGGCATTTGTAGCCGGATTTTTTTTCGTTTTTTCATCAGAATTGTTGTCAGAATTAAAATTGGGTGTTTTCTTGCTGGAATTTTCGATCGGTTTGTCACCGGAATTAGTTGTCGGGATTAAAAACCAGTTGTTTCGATTAATTATATGTGGTTTTTCTTTCTTATTTGCTATAATTTTTGTCCCGATTCAGAGTTGCTGATTGAACATTTAGAACATGAATGTTTGTAGTTGCAGATTGAACATTCAGAATTGCAGATTGAAAATTTAGAACATGAACGTCGATTAATGAAAAAGTTGTAATGGATTTGTAGATTGGAAGTAGTAACGTGATAATTTTTTTAGTATCATAGTATTTATAGTAGTCACATAGTATTTTATTTCGTATAACTATATATTTAAAGGGTAATATATTGTATAGTTCTCATTTGTACAAATATTTTTAATTGCAAGATGAACAATGTGCTGATACCCAGCTAACTTAGTTACTGCTTGTACTTGCTTGAGATGCTAACCTAGGTTCGAATCTTGAGCATGGACAAATATGTGTAGGTGTAGGATAAATTTTTGGACTTTTTAACTCTTAAGTTTATTTTTATTTTTCCCACAACGAATTGTTAAATTATTATAAGTTCAACATATTGGATTCAAGTTTTTTGTACTTAATTTGAAACAAAAAAAATGAAGGGCAAAGCTAATTATGAACATATGTAAAGATACATCCATTGTTTCTTGATAATAATAATAATTTAGACACAAAAATATTTGAAATCTAAGGCATTCAAACATTAGAAATCTGACATTACATAACCTTCACAACAATGAAGTTCATCATTTTAGAGAGATTACAAGTACAATGAATACCATATCCTTCTTTTGTTCTGTCATATTGTTGGCGGTAATGGAAAAGTCAGTCTTTCGTATCACAATATTTTTTGAATGGTAATATATTTTAGGGGTTTCACTCGTACAAATATATTTAATTGCACAATGAACAATGTGTTGATACCCTGCTAACTTGGTTACTGCTTGTACTTTCTCTCTCTACTAACACGGGTTCAAATCTTGGGCATGGAAAAATATTTTTAGTTGTAGGATAACTTTTTCGACCTCTGTATTTCTATCATATAATTTTTTTTCATTTTAAATTTCTTACTCTCTCTATATTTTAAATTTCCCACAACAAATTGTGATTTTTTAAAAAATTCAACATCTTGGTCCTAGTTTTTGTACTTAATTTCCTAAAAAACATTAGAGGACAAAGTTGGTTATGAATATATTCAAATATACACCTATTGTTTATTGATAACTATTATTTAGATACAAAATAGTTGAAATATAAGTCATTCAAACATTGGAAACCTCACATAACATAACCTTCACAACAATGAAGTTTGCCTTCCTTTATCAGGCCATAATAAATATTTTAAAATACATATTATGTAACCAAAAATAAATTTATAATTCCAATTATAAATGTCAACTACTTATACACTTTATTAATAATAATAATTCTTGATAAACATTTAAATACATAATATGCTACTGAAAACACATTTATGATTCCAATTATAAATGTTAAAACTGACACACACTAATACTGATAATAATTCTTGATAAACATTTAAAATACATATTAAGTTACTGAAAATAAACTTTTGATTTAATGTCAATTACTAACTCACATTTCTAATAATAATAATTCTTAATCTTAATATGAAATTAAACACACATTAATAATAATAAGTTATATTTCCTCAAAAAAAAAAATTTGGTTCCTAATAATAAGCACACACTTGTCTAATACTCCCTCCGTTTCATTTTAATTTACTCACTTCACTTTGGAGGAGAACCAAGGAGGAAGTACAAAAGTATGAGAGAGAAACTGAAAAGGTGGAGAGAGAAACTGAAAAGTGAAAGAGAGAAAGTTAAAAGTGGGTTAAAATATTAAAAAGTGGATGATTAAAAAGAAAGTAGATGTGACATGTTACCTAAAATAGAAAAAGCAACAGTGTGTAGATCAAAAAGAAACAGACCAAAAAGGAAAAGTGTGTTGATTAAAAAGAAACGGTGGGAGTAGTACATATGAACATACATGACAACAACACTAGTTTATTCAATGTGAATAAAGCTGTCTATTGATTTATTGTACATGAATATGAATGATAACTATAAAATTTAATTGAGTTATTCGTTCTCGCTAAAGTAACAATTTTGTTTTATCGGAAATTGATGACTTTTGTTGAGTGAAAGCAATATTGTTATTAATTAATTGTATATGTATATGAACGAAAACTATAAGATTGAATTTAATCAATCTACCTTCCTAACAAACTCGTTTGATCGGAGCTTGAGCACTCTTATTATTGCTTAATCGTATACGACTAATGATTATGTGAATACGAACGAAAACTATTTGATCGAATTTATTGGATTTAACTAATTGTATATATATATGAACGAAAATAATAATACTACATTTACTGAATTCATGAACGAGTCTTGCCCTCCTAAAACGATCATTAATTCGGAGATTAATCACTTTTGTTCAACGTAAAATCAATAGTGCTATGTATTAACGAACGGTATATGAAGATGAATGAGAACTATAAGATTGAACTTTTTTAATTTAATTAGTCTCGCCCTCCTAAAATATTGATTAGATCGAAGATTGATCACGCTTTGTTCAACGTGAATAATACTATTTTTCGGCTTATTGTACATGAATATGAATGAGAACTATCAGATTGAATTTAATTAGTCTCACTAAAGTAACAATCTCGTTTTATCCAAGATTGATGACTCTTGTTGAGTGAAATCAATATTGTTATTGTTTAATTGTATATGAATATGGATGAAAACTATAAAATTGAATTTAATCAGTTTACCCTTCTTAACAAACTCGCTGATCGGAGCTTGATCACTCTTGTTACTTTTCAATTATATACGGCTAATGCTTATGTGAATACGAACCAAAACTATTTGATCACATTTATTGGATTTAACTAATTGTATATAAATATGAATGAAAATAATAATACTGCATTTATTGAATTCAATGAGTCTCGCCCTCCTTACAAACTTAATCAGTCTTACCCCGGTAATAAAAATTTATAATAGTGGTGTTGCTCACTTTTAAACGATATTCACCTATATATAATTGGTGATGTATATATGTAACTTTTTTTAAATAACACTAATTAATTATAATAAAGACATATATATATATATATATATATATATATATATATATATATATATATATATATATATATATATATAGTGTTACTGAAATAAACTTATGATTTCAAATATATATGTCAATAACTAGCACGCATTACTAATAATAATTCTGGATAAACATTAAATACATATTATGTTACTGAAAATAAACTTATGATTCCAATTAAAAAATTGTCGATTACTGAGACACACTACTAATAATAATAATTTTTGATAAACATTTAAAATGCATTTATGTTACTCAAAATAAACTTATGATTCCAAATATAAATGTCAATTATTGACACACACTACTAATAGTAATAATTCTTGATAATCATTAAAAATACATATTATGTTACTGAAAATAAACTTATGATTCAATGTCAATTACTGACACATATTACTAATAATAGTTCTTAATCTTAATATGAAATTAAACACACATTAATAATAATAAGTTATATTTTTCTCAAAAAAAATCTAACTTGGAGTTAACTAATTGTATATAAATATGAACGAAAATAATAATACTACATTATTTGAATTCAATGAGTCTTGCCCTCCTAAAATAATCATGAGATTGGAGATTGATCACTCTTGTTCAATGTGAAATCAATAGTGCTATGTATTGACTAACTGTATGAATATAATCGAGAACTATAAGATTGAACTTATGCAATGTAATTAGTCTCGCTCTCCTAAAGTATTATTTAGATCGGAGATTGATCACTCTTTGTTCAACGTGAATAATACTATTTATGGACTTATTGTGCATGAATATGAACGACTACTATAAGATTCAATTTAATTAGTATCGCTAAAGTAACAATCTCGTTTTATCGGAGATTGATGACTCTTCTTGAGTGAAATCAATATTGTTACTGTTTAATTGTATATGAATATGAACGAAAACTATAAAATTGAATTTAATCAGTTTACCCTTCTTAACAAACTCGTTGATCGGAGCTTGATCACTCTTGTTATTTTTTAATTATATACGACTAATGCTTATGTGAATACAAACGAAAACTATTTGATCACATTTATTGGATAACTAATTGTATATAAATGTGAACGGAAATAATAATACTACATTTATTAAATTCAATGAGTCTCGCCCTCCTTACAAACGTAATCAGTCTCGCCCCCATATATTTGTGTTTATAAATATGAAAGAAAATCCAAATTCTGTTCGGGTTGGAAATTTCAAATCCAATTTTTGTTTCGAATTGGAAATTTGAAATCCAAATTTTGTTAATATTGGATTGGACTAGACCCAAGTCCAACGCGTATACCGTACTTCCACCCTCAACTATAGAAACCGTATGGGGTTATCGGATTTGTGGATATAGGGTTTAAAAGGCTTGTTTTCTTATTATAAGTTAAAGATTTTTGGTATTAGTATTAAATCAAGTAATAGTATGTCACTATTAGTAGTAGTAATAACACATATTGTTATTTGATTTGATATGGTTTATAGGGTATCAATAGACTCAACAACTTAATTCGATTTAATTTGATTCGAGTAACCCGAACTTAATGGCCTTAGCCAGATTGTTGTTTTTAAACTGAACTGAACTGAATTTTTATTCATTCAGTACAAAAGGACAGGGCCTATGTATCAAATTATCATTATTATAATTAATATTTAATTTGTAATATCTACTTCCTCCATATTGAAAATAATTTGACAAGTTGAAAAAAGTGCACAACCTAATTTTCTCTCTTTAACAATACATTAGATTTGAAAATTTCCTTGAAAATTCGGACTATATGGATTCATAATTTGTAGCCAATAGGGTCATGTCAAGACTCAAGATATTAAGTATTTAATTAGTAATAAAAAGTTATAAATAGAATCTTTATGGTTATAAATTTATTAAACACATTAAATTAGCCCAAATTGAAACTCTTGCACTAACGTGGAGGCGAGGCTTAATATGAATTCTATTTTTCTTATATAAAAAAATGTAAAACAATTGTCTACAATAACGCCTTAGAACATAAACTTACTTTTTTTTTCTAAAAACATCAGTTGGGATGATATATATGTTAATATTTGGGTTGATTTTCGCTCGTACAAATATATTTAATTGCAAGATGAACAATGTGTTCATACCCCGCTAACTTGGGTACTGTTTGTACTTGATCTATCTGCTAACCCAGGTTCGAATCTTGGGCATGGAAAAATATTTGTAGTTGTAGGATAACTTTTTCGACCTTTGTTTTTAATATCATATATATTTTTTCATTTTAAAATTTTTACTCTCTCTATATTTTTATATTCCCACAATGAATTGTGAATTATTTTTAATTTCCTATAAAAAAATTGGAGGACAAATCTTATTATGAACAGATGCAAAAAAACACTTATTGTATATTGATTATAATAATTTAGATACAAAATATTTGAAATATAAGTCATTCAAATATTGAAAATCAGACAAAACATAACCTTCACAATAATGACGTTGTAGGAAACATTTTTTTGGCCTTTCTTTTTCAGGCCATGATAAACATTTAAAATACATATAGTGTTACTAAAAATAAACTTACACACATTACTAATAATAATAATTATTGATAAACATTAAATAAATATTATGTTACTGAAAATAAACTTATCATTCCAATTAAAAAATTGTCGATTACTGACACACACTACTACTAATAATAATTCTTGATAAACATTTAAAATGCATATTACATTACTCAAAATAAACTTATGATTCCAAATATATATGTCAATTACTGACACACACTACTAATAATAGTAATAATTCTTGATAATCATTAAAAATACATATTATGTTACTGAAAATAAACTTATGATTCAATGTCAATTACAGACACATATTACTAATAATAATAGTTCTTAATCTTAATATGAAATTGAACACACATTATTAATAATAAGTTATATTTCTTCAAAAGAAATCTAAATTGTATTTAACTAATTGCATATAATTATGAACGAAAATAATAATACTATATTTATTGAATTCAATGAGTCTTGCCCTCCTAAAATAATAATTATATCAGAGATTGATCACTCTTGTTCAATGTGAAATCAATAGTATTATGTATTGACTAACTATATATTAATATGAACGAGAACTGTAAGATTGAACTTATGCAACTTAATTAGTCTCGCTCTCCTAAAATATTATTTAGATCGGAGAGTGATCACTCTTTGTTCAATGTGAATAAAACTATTTATGGACTTATTGTACATAAATATGAACGAGAACTATAAGAATGAATTTAATTAGTCTCGCTAAAGTAACAATCTTGTTTTATCGAAGATTAATAACTCTTGTTGAGTGAAATTAATATTGTTATTGTTGAATTGTATACGAATATGAACGAAAACTATAAGATTTAATTTAATTAGTTTACCCTTCCTAACAAACTCGTTAGATTGGAGCTTGATCACTCTTGTTATATTTTAATTGTATATGACTAATGCTTATGTGAAAACGAACGAGAACTATTTGATGAAATTTATTGGATTTAACTAATTGTATATAAATATGAAAGAAAATAATAGTACTACATTTATTGAATTCAACGAGTCTCGCCCTCCTTACAAACTTAATCAGCCTCGCCCCCCGTAACAAAATTTTATAATAGTAGTGTCGATCACTTTTAAACGATATTCACCTAAATCGTATATACAATTGGTGATGAATGTAACTTTAAAAAAAATATAACTAATTATTTATAATAAAGATATATATAGAAATAAGTTATGAGTTAAGTATTTAATTAGTAACAAAAAGTTATAAATAGAATCTTTATGGTTATAAATTTATTAAACACATTAAATTAGCCCAAATTTAAAAACTCTTGCACTGACGTGGAGGCGAGGCTTAATATGAATTCTATTTTTTTTAATGTAAAACAACTGTCCACAATTACCCCTTAGAACATAGCTATATTTTGACTAGTATCATAATCTCTGAACAATGTCTGCTTATGCAAAGTTTTATTAAGCTACTTACATGCATACACTTGATAAAGTTATCAGTCAAACCTAAATTTGGGATTAAATTGTACCAATTAAGTATCAATATATGTTTATCCAACAATAAAGAGTTATGAGTCTTGCTAAACGAAAATATGTGATTTGGATGTCCAAAATTCGAAGTTCACCTAGCTTATCTTATTACTTTTTACTTTTATGGTTGCTACATCTCAATATTTAAAGGTTGACTTGGTCAATTTTTTTTTTTTCAAAAATATATAACATATTTAGAAAATGCAAACAAGAATTTAGCCAAACAAATGTAATTTCATACTACAACAATAACATAAAAGTGAATAGGTATAATTCAATCAATCTAAAAGTAAAACATATCAAACAAACAATTTTTAGGTAAAAAAAAGGGAATTTCTATTCATAAAAGGATTAGGGGCTACTCCCTCCGGTTCCGAAAGATCTTCCTTGTTACTGTTACTACAGATACCAAGGAGGATCACTTTGTGTGGGGTCTTGGGTGGGTAAAGTAGGAGAGAGAGAGAGGGTTACGGAAAATAAACAAATAAAAAGGTGTAAAGTAGGAGAGAGAAAGGGAGTAAAATTGATTTAATAGTGTAATGGTAGACCATATGATAGTGACATGAGAGGGTAAGAAGGGGAAAAATTTTGCCAAATAAGGAATAAAGTAAAAGTGGGAATATCTTTTGGAAACGCACTAAAACGGAAAGAGGGAAGATCTTTAGGAACCGGAGGGAGTAATTCATAGCTCCGTACTTAATTAGTTAATATCCAATCTTCCACTTGACCTACTTTTTCCCGATTTCTTTTTGACACCCCCACCTTGAACAGGGCCTTCATCACCTTCAAAAATATGACGTTTAGGCGAGTTACATAAAAAAAATAATATGAAAATTTGAATCAAAATACATTTTAAATATATGAATACAAATTAATGGAACACTTGTTTTTTTCTTTTTGTTAGGTGGAACACTGCCTCATCCTCAACAGTTTCCATAATTTTGCTTTTTATTCAAATGCACTATCAATAATTAAAGCTATAGTATTACTATTTAAATAAATTTGATACTAATATAATCGGAAAAATAGTGAAAGTAACACCACTGGTACCAAGATGTAAACCCGTAATTACATTTTTATTATAGAGTTACTATTTTAATTATTCTGATACTAATATAAATGGTAAAATGAATTGTCGTCACTTTATTCATCTTCTTCATCTCTATATCACAAATACCATTGAAATACCAGAACAGTCATTCATCATCAATACAGGAAACTATGGAGTACTCATCATTTTTTAGTACATAGTTATAAATTGAGAAATTAATTTTAATATCATGTAGCTTTAATCAATTTCAATAACAAATATTATGAAATTATCGAGATTTATGGATGAAATTATATTATTTGCCTCTGAACTTCGACCACCAACAATCTAGCCAAAGAATAAGAGGGAGGTCATTGTTTTGCCTCAGAAATCTCGCTGGTGAAGAAGAGGGAGGTTAATGTTTTGCCTCTGCAAATAATATTTCCACCACCAACAATCTTGCCGGAGAAGAAGAGGAAGGATAATTTTGGCCGGAAAAGTATTATATATGGCTTCAATAAACTAGATGACTATTTTGAAAGTCAATCCAACTATATAGCTTAATATTCAATATAACAAGTAGGGAAATTCCCAATGGTGACCTCGAACTTTTCGAGTTTCCCATTGGTGACCCTCAATTTTTTTATTCCCATTGGTAACCCTTAATTATTGTTCTATCTCCAAATGTGACCTTATAAAGCAAACATTCGTTAATTCCATTAATTTTCCATTAGAACTAATGTCTTGGCACAAAAACCAAGGTGCTTCCGATTATTTTTTTGTCAACTTTGACGTCAAATTTGATCTTTAAGGGCCAAAATGATACTCAATTCCTTAGCCGACCAATTTTTAGGCGTGAAAATCAATTTAGATTTTAAATTTGACCCTTAAGGGCTAAAATGAGCCCCAAAACTTTAACCGAGCTATATTTGTGGCATGAATACCTAGACAATTTTCAAGCTCTCAAATTGAACATTTATTCTAATAAAAAGTTAACAAAACTAACGATTTTTAATCTATAAGGTCACATTTGGGAATAAAACAATAATTGAAGGTTACCAATAGGAATTGAAAAAATCTAGGACCACCAATGAAAAACTCGAAAAGTTCGAGGTCACCATTGGGAATTTCCCTAACTAGTAATCTGACAAGTTTTACTAACAAGTTTTATCAAACTAAAACTAACAAGTTTTACTAAACTAAACTAACAAGTTTTAGTAATGCAACAACCCGCACTTCCGAGCTGCTAGCTAATCATACTTAACATTCATAAACCTCAATTAACACTAAATAAACCTCGAATTTACATTTATTCGCAGCGGAAACATAAGCTATAAAAAGATCCTGGACTTGTGGGTCAGGGCCCACATTACAACAACCTCAAAACCGAATATCAGATGACAGAATACTTTACTCGATTTCCAAAACAATAGAATACTTGATCATGAAATAAGCACTTGAATACTTCTAGATACAACCTCTTAATCATTAATCTAATTACTATTTCATAACCAAACTCTATCTTTTGATTCATTCTGAGCCTCGGACACACACCTGCAAGATCACTAACAATGAACTCTACCCCCACCAGGACAAGTTCCAAGAACAAAATCAGGAAAACTGAGTACACACTGTCCAACCATAAATTCATTTTAGTGGCTTAAAACATATGTATGTAATTTACCATTTTTCCTTAGATAAGTAAATTCACAATATACAAGTAACACATATAAAGGTAATATAATATATTCTTCCACATATGAAATAAACATGCTTAGAATGATCTTTACAACATCTCATAATGCATCATAAACTATATAATACCTCATAAATATCTTGAAAACGGAATATAAATGTAAGTCTATCTTGAATATTATTTAGTTCACTTAAAATCTGTTTCATAAACACTTTCTTGGTATTACGTCAAAACTGACACTCCTTTAAAAGCTTCACCAAAACAAAATATATAATTAAATATCAATTCAAATATAACTTGGAGACATAACTCCAGCTAGGAAATCCTTTAGAAACTATTCCTTTTCCTCAGAAGAAAACTCACTCATAAATGATTAAAGTGTCGTATCAGATACTAGCTCTTGCAATAGAAGTATAAGAGTTCCATACAAAATTTTAGGAATCAAATTATAATCTTATAGTTTATGCCTTGAACAACTTACTAATTAACTAGGGAAGAGAATACGAATAGAGAGGGGACCTTGCCACCATCTCTAAACTCATGGGGACGTCTCTCCCACCAACCTTGTACTATTTGCAAGACTTGTTTCCAGGACATGTCCCATCATTCCATATCACACACATTCCACAATGTGTTCATCGCTGCTAATGCAACATCTTTCCCCATCATTTACATAATTAGAGTACATATTTCATAGTTTCACAAATCCATATCTTCTCAATAAACCCAAACTTTCTAATTCTCAAAAGTTCATGATCGTCTATGATCAAAACCTCCACTTATAAATACAATTTATATACTCTTAAAAATTTCTATATAAACTCATGTCACAAATCTTTTGATTGTCGTTGCATACCTAAATCATAAGTAAAAACACTATTTGAACAATATTCCTTGATTTGCTCCAAAACCTTTAAATACAACTATAGTTCAGGTCAAAATCAAGTTTGTAAACATATCGAATAAATACTAGCTAGGTTAATAAATTAGAGATCTCATTGTAAAACAACTTACATATTGAAGATTCTAGCTCAAGTACTCATATCTATAGTTACTCAAAACATCATTTTACGAAATATACTAAAGTCCTATAACTTTGGTTCAAAAACAAGTTCATATAACAATTCCACGAACATATACTCATAAGTTCTGGTGCCTATTGGCATTTCACTTAATGATAATTTCCAAATATAACTTGATTCTATAAATCTTTCACAACTCATAATCAAAAGTCCAGTTAGTAAACTTGTCGTAATTTTAGTTTTTTTTTCATGGATTAAAACTCATAATCAGGAATTTAATAAATCATATAAATACACAAATAACAATTTCAGATAATCCACATTTATAATATATAAAAACATCTCAAGCTCGATAAAGAATTCGTAGAATTATACAAAATACCAATTTTCAGTTCAAAGGTGGAAGGACATGTGTACCTCTTTTATTCTCTTAATAACGCTCGATTCCATAATAATCTTCAAGAGTCCAATATCTTTCTTTTCCATATGATACTCGAATTCCAAAAGTAATTCACCTCACAAGAATAACAACAATCCAATAACTATTCTTGCTAGATTCAATAAAAGAGACTAACTTTGCTTATTAGTAAGAACAAACCTTGCTCTACAACAAATCTAAATTTTCACTTTCTTTTCAACAATAAATTACCTCAACCTTTTTATCTTCTTAGTTGAATACGGAGATCATCTCTAACTAAAACATCCTCTAATATCAGGCATGATTCTCTTTCAACCACCATTCTCTAAGTGGATACTAATTGACTTGCAACTTTATAAACTAACTCCAATTTCCTAAATAATACTAACACTTCTCGACAAATGAAGCAACATTCTAACTAAACCCTTTTTCACCAATTATAAAACTGATTTTGATTTTAACTACATAAAACAAACTAAATTAAGATTTTAAAGAAGTTTCATTCCACTATATGAGAAAAGTCTCAATCTTTAATCCCAATAATCTTTCCAACAATTCTAGTTTAAACTCACATCAACAAATTGATTTTGAATCAAAAGAGTAGGAGAAATGTTAAACTCAAGCATGTACCTTATAAAGATCATTTTTTTTGGGTTCCCTTAAAACATAAAAGAAGCAAATTGCAGCAGCAACAACAACATGCCGCCCTAACAGCACAGAGGGGAAAGAAAGAAGGGGCAGCAGCCCAGTTGGCGGCAGCACCCATAAGCAGCAGCGACAGCGCCACGGCAATGGCAGAACGCTGGTAAGACCACCGACAGAAAACGACCACAACAACAGAATTCATTTAGAGGAAGGATGACCGAGAGTGAGAGAAGAAAAATTGGGTCTTTGAGGCTTCTTTTATCTTTGTTAAAGTTTGGTGAAAATTGGACTACACATCAATTTTGTGGCATCCCCACCAAATGCCACGAAAGACAAAGGAAATGGTTTTTTTTTTTTTTTTTCTTCTCTTTAAAACACTCAATTTGTTTAACAAAATATATCAACTTATACTAAAGAATCATAGTTAGGAACATTTTCCCCAACTTATTTTTGGTTCGCTTCGGTCAAATCGGTTCAATTTCGGTTCAATTCGTTCGATTCAATTCCGGTTCGATTCGGTTCGGTTCGTTCCTAAATGATAATCATTACTATTAATTAGTTATAATTTAATTCACCCGCCGATTCGGTTTAGTTCAATTCGATTCGGTTCGGTTGCTTCAGTTCCCGGGTTCAATTGGGTTCGGTTCGGTAGTTTTATCAGAAGAAAACGTCTTCTTAATATAAAACAAATAACTACTAACTAGCCTTTAATTAAACATGCTTAAGATATTTGGCCTGTTACAAGTAATCCGACAATTCTCATTTGTACATCGAGTTCATTCTTCTCTACTTTTTCTTTAACGGGTTCTAAATGTTGATGTAGCTTATTTGGAACGACATCTTCTCACCTCTTTTTGATGACATCCACATTTTAAGTCTCAAAAACCAAGTCTCGGCTATACTCAGAAGGTGTTTGAGTTTAAGCTACACAACCCATGATGATGGACGCCACCAGATTCAAGACACGCATCACCGGAGACGCGCAAAAGAGGTGAAAGAAGGCAGGAACTTGAACTGTTGGGCAGCAGCAGAGAATATTACTTTTTCTTCGCTTTCTTCTTCAGAATCCACGTGATTCTCATCAGAAAAGGAGCGACTAACTTATCCATAATCGCAGATATAGATCGTTTCTTCTGCAACAGATTCGTTTGATTTTGTTTTAGGTTTTTTTTTTCACGATCATTATTCTTTTTTTATATTAATTTCTCATAATCGATTGAATTTTGATTACTCACGCAATTATTTAACTAATAATTGAAAAAATTGTTTGGCGGATCTGGAATTTGATTTTCGGTCTCAATTTAATTTGATTATATGTTCGTTTTGGAATCCGTGCTATTCATGGCTCTAGAAGTAACGTTTTGTTAATGTAAGTTCATCTTTTCTCCTTAATTTTAGTTTTTTTGTTCGAAGTTTAATATTTTGTTAGTTGATTGCGCGGTGTTTGATTTTCCATGGTTTTGCGTTGTTTTCTTAGCTTGCCATGTATTAATTTGATGATGTAATCTTAGTTGTGGTCATTGATTTTCTTTTTCCGACGGCAGGAACTTGAACTGCTGGGCAGCAGGAGAGAGAAATTAAAGAAGGCATCGCAGCAACGAGCACTACAAGCACTGGCGGCACCCGATGGTAACTGCAGCATCGGTGAGGGTAACGTGGGGAACCGGATGAGGGTAAGAGGGACATGCGAGGGAAGACAAATAGGGGGGTTTTACTGAAAAATTTAGTGATTTTTTTACTTACAATAAACAATTAATTTTTTGCTTAACTACATTTTTTAGATTCACAAGTAATATTCAGCTCCAAGTTTGGCGCCATAGGTGTTGTTTTGGCTCCAAAGTGTGAAAAAGCTCCCCCCTAATTGCAGAATATTTTCCCTCCCATTTTTGTTGGCTTAGCTGATGTGGCACAATTTTATGGTGGTGTATGTGGTCCCCACATAAACCAAGTTTATGTGTATCATTTCTCCGTTTCTTCAATTTTCAATGGGAAGCTCAACATTTTTTTGTAAGTTTTATTATTATTATTATAATTATTTTTTATTAGGCTATGAAATTATGTTAATTTACTGGACTTTTTGGGAATTTGCATGTTTTGTTGATGCTTTGGAGTTGGTCAATTGAACATTTTGGTTATAAAAATCATGTTTTGATGTGTAGTAAGTTGCGGAATTGAAATGATAAGTTTGGGTGTCATTGAATACTATGGTCATTGTTCTTCATGGTCATGAGGATGATTGCAATGGTGTATGAAACGCTTAGAAACTAGGTGCGGATTTGGTAGTGCCCGTTCTGTCTGGAATTAATAGTCATGTTGATAGTGTATATCGTTTACTAAGTTGCAACTATAAACAGACGGAGGGATGCACATATATACAATATACTCCCACCGGCCACCGTGCTCTCACACACTCCGCTGTAGTGTGCATGGGTGCAGCTCATGCAAGGTGCTGTAACCATGAAACAGTAAAATAACTTTTGGATTCACCAATCAATTTTCTAATAAATTCAATTGCATTATCTATATTAATCTAGATATATTTCATCTTTTTAAACAGCTATTGGATTGCAAAAATCAAATTTCTAACTCAAATTGCCAAGTTGGAAGCCATGTGGGTTTAGAACTTTCAAGAATTTACTAAATAACATCTATTCATACCACACTGATAAGAATGCTTAGTTAAAGGAAATTATAGATACAAACTGAGAGGTATGCAAGTCGTAAAAATACTTTCGTGTTGTAATCTAGTAAACCTATGTTGTCAATGACTCAATTCTAATTTCTACTACAAAAGTGTTCCCTTTCTTAAATCATATATATGATTTGACATATGTTTAATTAAAGCCTTTATGTCAAATTTTGGAGGATATGGGTTCTTTGAGATACTCCTATTCTTGATAATGTTTTGACTATAGTCTTCAGCTCATTGTGATAATTCTTCATGCACGTACTTGACAATCCAAACTTCTCCATCTTTGATCTGATAGTCAACCTACGTAGCTATCAAATTATAGATATATAAAAACATACATGCCAATTGCCAATGCGGTAGAATATTGATTTTGAGAGTTCACTAACCTTTTGTTTCACATCACAGTGAAAGAGACCTAAAGTTGGCTAGAGTCCTTAAGATTAAGAAGTAACCCTCAATTTGGTAAAACATTCATCTTGTTTGATTGTCCCTTCATTACTTATGGACTTCTATACTATACAATATACACTCTTGAAGGCGTATAGATATTTCTGCTTAGCAATCTAGCAATTTACCTTTTGGTTTTACACGTAGCTAACTGACTTAATTCCCAAGAAGATGACAAAAGACTTATAAAGGTTTACATCCCATTATGATTATGTTGATAGAAAGCCCTCAACCTAGATAGGTTCAAGCCCTTGGATGAGTTGTCCCTTATCTAAGCAACCTGGCATTGCCTTACCTTAAAAATACATTATGCGTTTTGTTGGACATAAAAAGAAAATCTCCCAGTTAAGGTGCCTTTTGACTACCAAACCTATTTTCCCTTAAAGTATTAAATTAATTGATTGATTTTTTTTTACGTGAAGGCACTCTTTTGCATTATGATGATTTTTTTTTAGTATTTACAACTCTATAAGTGTGCTAGACTGCTGGTCGTTTTATATGCCTTTCATCGTTCCTTTTCTTCATTTGTGTGTGCATGTTATAATGTCAGATGCCATCATCTATGTTAGTACCAACTCCTCAAATAGTCTCTTAGTCTTTCTGCTAGCTTCAATGTGTTTGAACTTCAAAGGCTCTACATTCAGACATTGCAATATGATCTAAATTTTTTTTATCCTGCTATGTACAATTGGAACTTAGAGTTTCTTACAGTATAAATAGAATGCTTGTACATTTTTAAGGTATTAAGAAACTCTCATGTGCTATCTTGGCCATATATTCTTTGCTTCCAGGTAAATAATGTTGGTACAAATAAAGACAAGCAACTGCTGAGGTCTTTGCTGAAGATTATGCAAAATTTATGACCACCAATTTGGAATCTGCTTATGATCTCTGTCGGCTTGCGCATCCTCTTCTAAAAGATTCTAAAGCTGGAAGCATTGTCTTCATATCATCTGTTGCAGGGGTTGCATCTATAGGTACTGGTACTGTTTATGTGGCTACTAAAGGTGCGTTACTACTTACTTAAGGCTCTTTCTCTTGCCTTTGGCTCCTCTGAAAAGGTGAAGATTCTTGATAGCTATATTATGTTTCTCCTTCTCAGCCGTAATTAATCAGCTAACCAAAAACCAGGCATGCGAATGGGCAAAAGCCAATATTAGGACCAATACTGTTGCACCTTGGTATACCAGAACTTCACTTGTAGAGCATGTAAGCCTACTATATATTCTATTTATACGAATGTCTACCTTCAAGTCTTTGTCAATTAATTGGAAATATTTCTTGTTTCACCTTTCAGTACACATTCCATGTTAAGGATATTGATATGAGACTAATGAGAGTCGAAAAATTACACCTCAGGAAAGAGCAATCAGTTGATCACTTGTAAACATACTATGATGTGAAGTTTTGATGATCGACCTCTGACAATATCCTAATGAGCGCCATATCTTAATTTAGGAACAAACCACAAATGAGAGCCTTTCAATTAACGGGATTGGTTGCTAAACACTGATGTATCCTATTAGGAGTGTTTCTACCATTATTGGAAAAAACAAAAGAGTATGAGCTATGCATAATATATCGTTGATACTCTTATGAGAACTAACTACTCCCCCCCCCAAAATAATATTTTGCACACTTGCTTTCATTGGTCGTCTCTTGGTTATCTCTTTATATCCACAATTTCTAACCTCTGCTCCAAAAGCAAGTGTGCACAATATTGTTGGACAAAGAGAGTAATTTTTTGCAGTAATCCTTGTTTATATAGAAGGAAGCACTTTCATCTATGTGATGTTACTATATTGAAGAGGGGGGGGGGCTGGGGAGTCAGTTAGAAACATAGAAAAGAAAAAACAATTAGATGTATAGAACGCATACTAAGGGGCTGGGGAGTCAGTTAGAAACTTAGAAAAGAAAAAACAATTAGCTGTATAGAACGCATACTAAATTCTCCTGCATATAAGGGTGTATGAAAGTAAGAAAGTGTGTAAATGCATAGTGGACTAGTGGTACAATGCAAATTACTCGAAATCAATACATTCGTCCTTTTTGGATTCCTTTTCTCTTTTACTCTATATTACCTCTTTTTGAGACTTTGTAGATTGTTAGTAGTGGTTTTGGAAGAATTATAAAATATGCATGGCACTTTGGAGCAATTCCTTAAAATTCTGTATAATGCATTGCTAAATGCTAGGACATATATTTATGATATACAACTAGTGTCGCTAATGTTGTTCATGTCTTGGTAGTTATATGAAAACCTGTTTTTTCTCATGGATGAGTGCCGAATTGATGATTCAACTAGTTAATAATTCTCATGTTAGTTCCATCTGCATGCCTGTTATTATATGTTTACAAGTATACTAGGAGCTGAAGTTATTGGCTTGCACAAAGATGAATAAGTTCACTTTCTTAGACCATCAGGCACTCTTCATTTTTTCTAGAACGAAGATTCCAAATGGCTCCCACTTTATCTTATTTCTTTGCAAAGGAGATGTTAATATAAGTGTAAGGAATATTTGGGAATGCAAACGCCCACTAAACTAGAGTTTAGAAGGCAGTAAGAAGAACAAAGGAACCTCTAAAATATGTATTGAGTTTCCTTAAAGCTACAAAGCATGAATAGATCTATGGGCTGCAGGTGAGTTTCTGTCACTGCTCACTTTTTCAGTGGAATTGTGAGTCTTTTCTTTCATTTCTACTTTCAACTCCACTATTACATTTACTCTAACAAAACATGTACAGAATTGTTAAAAGAAGGTTTCATAACTTTGTAATCTTTCCCAGTTCCACATACCAAATAAGTTGTTGTTGTCGAGGTAGATTTGGTGAGATTCATAACCCCTTGAAGCCCCAACCCCCCCTCCCCCCCCACCCCTTTCAACATGACCATAGGACTTTACAGGTCTACGGACTAAGGTGATCCTTATCTGTTTTTTTCTTGTTGGAAAAGTAGCATTATTTTTTAATGTAGTTAGTGGGGCTTGGCCCATGATGCTGATGGTTAGTATTGTTTCAAGTATGTAGAGCAGCCTGTAATCCTCCATAATGAACCAACCACCTAATATGCATGAGTTAACAGGATGGTAGCCAATCCTCTTTTGGTTAAAGGAATCTCAAGCTTGAGGGAGGGTTACGTTATGGCATCGAGTCATAGTAGACTTTGGCCTGGGAGCAAACCAGCAGAGGCTCTGCTCCTCCCCTCGAAAAAAAAGAACACTTTTTCTTGGGTGGGGTTGCAACAGAGAGCGATATAGTTAAGGTTTTTAGATTCATGTACATAAACTTCTAATGTTATTGTCTCAGTAACTTGGTGTCTGTTGACCCACTATGACCCTTTCTTGGTTTTTCCACTTTATCCTACAATCTTAGACATTTTCTTCTACTCTTTTGGGACCAATGTAGTAATTGGCTTGAAACTTATCCAAATTGTTACCCTACTAAAACTTTCTAATCATGCTGATTCACGTTCAACATTTTGGCTTTATTTCGATTCTTGATCCTTTCTTTTGGTAGTTTATATCATATAAGTGAAATTCATTATATTTACATATTAATGTTCTTATTTATGGTACGCATGCAATTAACTCTTGCTTGCTGAACAGCTACATTTGGTAATTGGTATCTAACATTGTAATTCTGTTACTGCATCCTGTAATTCTAGTTGTCAATGAATATTATGATGAAAATGCATCTAACTCCAACACCTTCCTTGTATGATTGTATGCGGAGTGAAGGTCAAAATTGATGAAGTAATAAGTGTAAAATGTAGCCTAACCTGACTTTTAGAAAAGCCGGTATCTTTTATTTATCCTCTTTATGTACATTGAATTTGGTGTAATTTTTATATATGAAGTATAGAACTTATTTAGGTGTATCCAATGCTGAGGTAACATTTTACTTGGTTCGGTTTTGATTTTCCTTCGCTTGCTGACAAGAGCTTCGTGGACAAAATCGTTTCCCGCACAGCTTTTGGCCGCGTAGGTGAACCTGAGGAGGTATCGTCAATTATGGCATTTCTGTGCCTTCTTGCTGCTTCTTACATCACAGGCCAAGTTATTTGTGTAGATGGTGGAATGACTTTCAATATTTCTAACCCGGGGCTCTACTTGTTATTACTTCTTGGCTATCGGTCACCCGAGAGTTGGGAGCATCCACAGGCCCGGTCCTGACCTTTTTGGGGCCCTAGGCAAAATAGCAGATTGGGGCCCTTTTAAAAAACACAATTTATAATAGAACAAAAAAACATTTGATAGTAGTTCTATGAAATAAATCCGTTGCCCAAGTGAATGCAAATTTGCAAATAAATTTATCAAAAAAAAAAAAAATTGTTCAAGCAACTCATATGCCATCATCTAATACATGATAATAAAATATCATAAAAAACGGGTTCTACGAGCATTCCGAGATGCAAAATCATTAATGATAATATCAACATCGATGTTTTCCAAAAGTTCCTTCTCAATTGATAAAATTGCAAGACCATTCAACCGTTCTTGTGACATGGATGACCTCAAGTAGGTTTTGATCAACTTTAACTTTGAAAAACTTCTTTCAGCCGATGCCACAATCACTGGAACTGTTAAAAAAATTCTATAAGCGATTGAAGTATTTGGATAGCAATCTGCAGATTTAACAAACTCAAGAATTTCAGTGGCTGACATTAATTTATTTGGCAAAGTAGATTGTAACACTTTCAATTCTGAGTAAAGATCATTCAAATCCACATCATATGAATCACCATGAGAAAAAGCAGAGTGAAAAATAACACAACATTCTCTTAATTCCTTTTCCTCTAATGACCTTAACTTGTTTGAATCAAACAAAAATCCAAAAATACTTTCAAAAGTTTTTAGTTGCTCAAATCTGCTTTTCAAAGAAGTAATTGCCATATCAACAACAACCAAAAAATACTCAAGTCTAAATAATTCTTCAGGAGACTGGTTTTGTTCATCCTCTTGATTATTTTCATCAAAATGTTTTTTTCTAATAACACGACGCTTTGTAGGAAGCGTAGGCTCTACATCCATATCAAGTGCAATACTTCTAGCAATATGCATACTAGAAGTGAAGCCTTCCTCTCTAAACTTTTCGAAATATGACATCATACCTTCAACTTGTTCTATGGTGGTGTCGATACACATTGACTGAGATTGCAATTTCTTGCTCACTTTATTTATAACAAATAGAATCTCATACCAAATAATCATACCAAGCAAAAACTCAAGACTCCCAAGTGCGTTATATAAAGACTCTGCTTCACTCTTTGACTTTGCGTCATTACCACAAGAATCATATAAATTTGACAAAGCCAATCTTAATTGGGGAGCTTGAAATCTAATAGCTTTAACACTTTTTATTCGACTCTCCCAATGAGTATTAGATAAACATTTCAAAGTAAGATCGGAAACATTATCAAGCAAAATTTTCCATCTTTTTGTAGAACCAGAAAACAAATTATATATGCGTTGAACAATTCCAAAAAATGAAATAGCTCTAGTGCAAGAATGTGCCATGTCACTAAGAGCAAGATTCAAACTATGACAAGCACAAGGCATATATAGTGCTCTCGGGTTTATTTCAAGTAAACGTTTTTGTACACATTGGTGCTTCCCTTTCATATTGGAACCATTATCATAACCTTGACCCCTTATATTATCAACATTAAGATCAAAAGACTTTAAAACATTTTGTAATTCAATAAAAAGTCCCAATCCTGATGTATCATTTACCTCCAAGAACTCTAAAAAGTACTCCTCAATTTTTATCTTTTTTGTTGCCATATTCACACATCGTATTATCAAAGTCATTTGTTCTTGATGAGCAATATCAGGAGTACAATCAATAATTATGGAAAAATATTTTGCTTCTTTGATAGTCTTAATTATAGAACTCTTCACACTATGGGCTAAAAGGGAGATCAATTCATTTTGAATTTTATGCCCAAGATAATGATAATGAATTTCACGATTTTGAATGCGTCTAATATGATCTTGCATTATCACATCAAATTCCGCAATCATTTCAATTAATCCTAAGAAATTACCATTACTATCTTGATATAGTCTTTCATTGGATCCTCTAAAAGCCAAATTATGAGTAGCAAGACATTTCACAGCCGAAAATATTCTAAGTAAAACTTGCCTCCATCGATCTTTCTCTTTCATAAACGCTTCTTGCAAGTTTTTATCAATTGTTTCATTCTTATCTAGCCTTACTCTCATTTCATTCCAAGTAAACACATTATTCATATGCTCGGTACTATTTTCATGTTGTTTGAGTCTCTCACTAATACGCTTTCGATCACATAAACCCTCATTTGCTAACAAACTTTTGTTAGTAATAGACTTGAGCAACTTGCAACAAAAACAAAATACTTTGTCAACATGTTTAGAATAAACCAACCATTTTCTATCACTAATCTCACCATTGTTCAACTTCCTAGAAAAATAAGCATATGAAAAATGCCTATTATTATCATCAAGAGGAAAGTCAAGATTTAATTCTCTTATAGGCCCCTTTTCAACTATAATGTCTCTTGTTTTGTTATCAAGGTTAGTCCAATTCCTAGGATCATAAATATCCACATAAGGAATTTCTTGTTCTTCATCAATACCATTATTAGTAGGAATTGGTTGTTCTTCATCAATGTCAATATCAACATTTGGCAAATTAGGCTCATTTAGAACATCAATAGGCTCGTTTGGAACATTTTCATTATTGTCATTGACTTCATCATGTAAATTTCATTTGGTTGATCTAAATTTTCATGAACTACATTTCTAACAACAAATCTGTCAATAGCACCATGCTGTGATTTTATTAATTCTTCAGCAATTTTTCTTTTTTTCCTTTTTTCACTTCCGGATAAATGTTTTTTAGGCA
Organism: Beta lomatogona; assembly: GCA_947646795.1. Lineage (NCBI taxonomy): Eukaryota > Viridiplantae > Streptophyta > Magnoliopsida > Caryophyllales > Amaranthaceae > Beta > Beta lomatogona. The sequence continues at coordinate 792,980 of CANSNZ010001069.1, forward strand.
ACATTGTAATTTGCAAATAAAATAAATCAAACACAGAATGACAGAATAATCAAATCATATTACAGAGAATAGAGATGGAATAACAACACCTTGAACAAGTGACTTGCTAGGATAATCCGGCAGGCGGCAGCGGCAGCGGCACTACGGCAGCAGCGGCCAGCGAATTGCAAATTGCAATCAATGACTCAGCAGGACTGGACAGCAAGCGAATTGCGATGGACTCCGGCAGGCGGCAACCACCGACGACCTTCTGACCGTGATTCGTGAACCGTCAGGCGTCAATAGAGGCAGAGCAAATGAGCAATCCGGCGAGGCGGCGAAAACTGCGGAACTCGAAATCCGGCGAGGCAAATCCCAATCGAAGAAAAAATTCCCAAAAGCCATGCTTATATTCTGAATTTCATAATATCTTAATAATCTTACTTGATTGAGACTAAATCTTATGAGTATTGCATTATAGAAATCCAATTCTTCCCTATTTAAATTGTAGAAAAAAATTCCCGTTGTCATATTTAAGGGAAATTTAACAGCTAATTTTTTGGGAAATATGGAAATTTTTAACGAGTTTAATGGAGGTTAGAGAAAATTTTGGCAATTAAAAGAAGATTTTAATGTGGATTTTGGAAAGAGAGTAGAAAGAGAAGGATGAAGAACCGAAGAAGGGAGGAGTTTGAGCGTCGTTCACTTCTGACTTCACGCTGCACGCATCACGCGTATTTGGCATTTGAGATTCGTTTTTTTTTTTTTTTTTTTTAGAGGATTGGGCCCCTTTTAGCCTTCGGCCCTTGGCCCTTGCCCCTCCAAACACCCCTCAGGGCCGGGCCTGAGCATCCATCTAATCGTGTAAGGTGGTCCTTGCTGATTCGCACGAAATTACTTTGATCAAAGCATAAGCTAGTACGATTAGTAATTTACGCCCGTATTTTCACTATTTTGTTTCATGGAATAAATTTTCGGTGACGTATAGACTTAAGGTAATGTTGCATTATATCATTCATATGATGCCATATCTCTATTATATAAGCCAAGGGGGAGCGATGGTGTCCCCCTAGGAATTTACTTAATTACCCCTCCAAAACATAAATATTACATTCTAAATTTTTAAATACAACATCTAGCAGTTAATCAAAACCAATTCCATGCATAAACTTGCCAAAAAAAATCAATCAAATCTCTATTAAACTCAATCAACTTATATAACACCCAATCACATAAAGTTGTCAATAAAAAAGATTCAATAAAAAAGATTCATAGACAAGAACTTACCAAACATTAATACCACACAGACCATAACAAAAAAAATACACGACATTCTCATTACAGAGACAACTCAAATTCGAACTCAAATAAATTTTTCCATAACACAAACTCAATTACAAACACAAACTCCAAACCAAAAAAAAAAAACCAATTCTCTTCTAGATTATATTAGAGCTTCACAGCATTCTCAAATACGACATTCTCAAATTTGCGGATACTTTACTGTTAATCAGGTACGCAGTTCGTTATTGAAAATAAAAGTATGTGTAATGTTCTATGTTCAGTAAATCTTAAGAATATGTACTATGTTAGAGTAAATTTAAACTCAAATTATTGTAAATCTTACGAATATGTGCTGTGTTAGATTTTTTTTTTTAAAAAAAAAACTCAATTTACAGTGTATATAAAATTTCATTCAAATAGAGTTGAAATTCAAACTAATATTACATCAGAAATGGTCGAAAAAAAAATCAAATTTCGTCAAAAATAACTTCAAATTTGTGCCCATATATTAAAAAAAATTTGAGACAAAATACTTTAACTCGAAATTTATTTGTGCCCAAATATTAAAAAGAATTTGAGAAAAAATACTTCATGCCAGATATGAAAATAAAAAATTTGTCCCCATAATCGAATTTCAGCCCATCAACTCAATATTTGAAAATACCTAATCGACGACATGAATAGCAGAGCCAACTCCAATGATGACGAGATCATAATCGAAGGTCTCAGGAGAGTGAACTCGGCGACTCTGGAGCAGAACTCGCGCGAGAACTCATTGAGAAACTCACTGCTTCTCTTCGAAGTCCACAGATCAGAGATTGATGTTAAGAGGTTTAGCTAAGAATGCGGAGAAATCGAGTGTGTGGTTTGATTTGGGGGAAATTGAGGAAGATGATGAAAAGGAGAGAGAAATTTAGGACAACATTGTTTCAATTGAATAGAGAGAGAAAAAGAATTGCGTAAAAATGAGAGAGATGGATTTGGGCATTTGGGGGAGTAGCTAAGAATTGAAGAGAGAGAGAAAAAAGAACTGCATTATTTCTGTCTCTTTTTGTCATGCTCCATGGGGCTGTTTAGAGCTTTGATAAAAAAACATTAGTTAGAGATGCAATTTCATTACTTATGCTTATTCATTAAAGTGTTTTTAAATACTGTTTGTAAGTGTTGCATTCTTTCTTATTCACAAAATGGAGGTGAACTTAGATACGAACTTTCGTTTTTTTGGTTTGTTTTACTGTTGAGTAATAGTTATGCCCAAAATGTCACCGCACGCATAGCGTGCACAAAAAACTAGTCTTATTTGATTGATTCCAATGTCTGGTTTTAATAATAAAACTTTTCGTTTTCGATTCTTTATTACTCTTATCTATTTCAAAATAAATTATTGATGATTTGATCCCATGGGCCTTAGTTTGGTCCACCATCAAATAATACTCATGTTTGACAAATCCAATCCCATCCCAAAAAAAAGCCACGTGTCTATCATCAAATATATTATTAATTCATGTGCGTCATCACTTGGACCTCATTATCCGTGATTTTTAATTAAAAAAAATATCTAGCTTTTAGGTATATACGGAGTATAGTTTTTTTTGTTGAGGTCTCCATAACAAGAGAGGTCTGAACTTTGGCCGATAATTTTTAAAAGGTACCAACTTTAGTTTAACCTGTGGAGGTCCTAACTTTGGGGGGTATTGTTTTTTATAGGCCCAGCAGGTTATCAACCTGCTATAGCAAGTAAACAAATCACGTGACTTCATTAAAAGTCACATGACTTAAAAATTTTCCCCCACCCCTTTTATTTCTTCCTTCAGTTCTTTCTCTCTTCTCTACTCCTTTTGCCTGCTAGTAAACTCCATCTTGATCCAACCTCCTTCCTCTCTCCGGCGACGTATCACAGTTTACCACCCTCTCCTCTATTGTCCTCGTAAGCGAAAAGTCGTCTCTCTAAGAACCCGATATGAGGTAAACAAACCGGGGTAGCGTATGGAGGAGAGAGGCATAGATTGGAGCAAGATGGAGCTTTGATCTGCAAAAATGGAGGGTGAAGGAGATAATGATGATGATTAACAGTAGAATTAGAGAAGAGAAAAAAAGAGGTGGTCAATGTTGATAGAAAAGGAGGAAAAGTGACAGGATTGCCCGATTGCAAGTGGGAAGATCCACTTTCTCTCTCCTCCTTCTGCACTAAAATGGTGGGACATCAATACCGTTATCACCATTGGATTGACAGAGGAGATCTTTTGAAGGCCAATGCTCGCTTCTTGCAGCTTCAACTCCGTCAGCGCTTCCGCGTCGTTGTCGATCGCCATTTTTACCGTCGCCGATATTCTCTCTCCTCTGCCGTCGATGGTCACGTTTCTTCCGTCGTTAAGTGGTGGTTCCACCGGATTCGCGATTTCCGTCGCCAATATCTCATTTCCTCCACCTCCGATTTAATACCCAAATGTTGCTAGATTAAATTTGATTTCCATACCAGGCGGTGCGCAAGCAATTAAAGCAGCGGCAGCACTAGCGCGCAGGCAGGGGAGGGGAAAGGCGGCGACGGGACGCAGAGCTAGGCTCCGGCGACAGGCAGCAGCGCAGGGATGACGTTGACAGAAGAGAGATGGGAGGGTGAAGGGGGCCGGGAGAGAGGGAGGGGGTTTAAAAACCGCAAACACATTGTTAAAAATATAAATTGTTCAATCGGGCCCCACACGTGAATTTTTAACCTTCTCAACCAGTCACAAGTCAACTAGGCCCTATGAAAAACAATGCCCCCCATAGTTGGGACCTCCACAGGTTAAACTAAAGTTGGTACCTTTTAAAAATTATCGGCCAAAGTTCAGACCTCTCTTGTCAATTTTTCCCCATTTTTATTTATTTATTACGGAGTACTAGCAGTATTATACTATTATTGTTTTGCCACCATATTAATATTACAATATTACCTTATTTTTTATATTTGATTTTATTTTCCCGAAGAAAATCGTAATCCTCGTAGTCTTGTACGGTATTGTTAATTGTTTTTCCAATTTTATTATAATCATAACCGTGACACGTGGTTACAATGTAGTCACAATATGTCCTAAAGTTAGCTGGTGTATGCACCATGCCGCACCATCCCAACTTTTCATGTGTAATCTTAATAGTTGAGACTTTGTTTGATTGATGGGATTTGTCCGGAAAAGAAAAGAAAAGAAAAGAAAAGAAGTGAGTTTATTATTTTGGGAAATTCTAAGTGGTGAATTCTTGAAATCCGGATTATACAAACTAACATTATAGTACTGTAGTTGCTAACCACGTGACATTAATGAGTGTTTTTTTCATTTAATCTCTTTTAATTAGGTTAATCATTAACAAACACAACATTAACCACGTGCATTTATTAACCCTCCCCCCAATACCATCATGATCATTAAACCTCTCTCACTTCTACTCTTTTTCGTTTCTTCAGTTCTTCATTCAAAAATTCTGAAAATTGCTCCAAAAACTGAAAGTGGATAAAAATTACGAGTTGAGGAAATTCTACTGGTTCATCAACGAAAACATCTTGCTGTCACACATTCGACTATAATTGTACGTGCAGGTATGCACACAAATTTTTGAATTTTAATGTTTTCATAATTTCAATTTTTAGGATTCAAACTATATGTGATGTTTTAAACTCTTTTCAACTGGGTGAAGTAGATAAATTAGTAACTTTTACTGTGTGAAGTAGAAAAAATTGTAATTTCCAAGTACATTGTTTGCATTTGCTCTGTTTACATGGTTGCCTTTAGGAATTCTAGTTCTTAGGGTTTAATGATGTAATGTTGCTTGTTTTTTTTTTTCTGATTGCATGTCAGTGAATAAGTTGTTGAATTGTGCTTGTATGTGATGCAGAGTTGTCTTGAAGTTTTAGTATAAAGGGGTAGATACAGAATTAGTTGTTGATGATATTGATAAGGTCATGTGGATTGACCTTATCAATGAGTATGAGGAATTAGCCAGGACTAACAAAAATCCAAAGCCCAAAACTCCACTTTACCCAACCTTTACTTATGTGTTTAAGATGAAGCATTTTGAGATTAACTCTAACAAGGACCTGATGACTATGTTAGAAAGGTTGAGCTGTAAGGGAGAAATATTTGCTTGGGTGGGTAAAGTATCTAAGCTAGCTGTATGTGTTGTGGCTGCTAGAAAACTAGCTTTGACTCAAAACCAAGACAAAGCTCCACTTCATGAATAAAATACTCTGAATGTCACACAACCTGAACCAATTACTTTGAGTGTTACACAACCTGAAAACCAGCCTTTGAATGATTTGTTGCTAGACCAGGGAATTAGTCAGGCCTCTGATGAGAAAGGGTATGATTTGGAACTGGATCCTCTTGAAACAAACACAAGGGAGAGTTCTAGGAAGCAAAAACAACCTAAGAAAACTAAAGAGAAGTTGGTTCCTCATAGGAGAAGTGAAAGACTTAGGGGTAGTTCAAACACACAGCCACGGGTACATATGGTCACACTAGCATCCTTTACAGAGGCACCAACTCATGAAGTGGAGCTTATTTCAGCCAATGAATTTTCACAACCACAATTAGATGTTCTTGTCAACCAACCCTCCTTCCCAACTACAAAAAATCCCCTTCCACAACCCAGTGTTCCTAGATACAAAATCCCTAGAAGCACTGCAGCTAGGAAAGGGTTGCTGCTGCCACTGAGGAATGTTATGGTACCAGGAATTGGTGAGCCACTTATAGAGCAGGATGACGTTAGCCAAACACATGAGATGTCACAAAATATTGGTTCAGATGTTATCAATGAAAAACAAAGTGAGAAAATTCCAAAAAAAGCCTGTCAAAGGAGATGCTTTTGAGGGTGAATCTGATGGTGATGGTGCTAGTGATGATGAAGATGGCATGCCTGGTATACATGATAATTATGATGCTTTTGTTGATTTAGAGTGGAAGAATAATGCAGATGACAATGATGAGGGGGGATATCTAGGCAGGTTGTATAACAATGGTAAGATGTATGTTGAAGAAGAATTTGGCAAGATAGAGTTAAGGCCTTGGATGATATTTGTCGATAAAGAACACTTCAAGGGATTCCTCAGAGACTACTGTATACAGTGTGGATTTGCTCTAGTTGCTGTAAAACGTAACCCCACTAGATTCACATGTCTTTGTAAGGATCTAAATTGTGCATGGAGGTTGCATTCAAGTAGACTACCTGATGGCAAGACTTGGGCAATTAAGAGTATATGGCCTTCAAAACACACTTGTACAAGATTAGATGAGAGAAATCCACTTGCAAATGTGAGATGGGAAGCTAGTAAGTTAATTGGAGACATAAGGGCGAATAATGACATCCCTGGTAAGACTTTACAAGAGTTGCTTGCGGACAGATTTGGTGTGAGAATGCCCATAAGCACAGTGTATAAAATGAAGAATTTTGCACTGTCAGAGATCAATGGAGGCCAGGATGAATCCTACTCCTACCTACCCAGATATGCTGAAATGGTGAAGTCCACTAACCAGGGGTCAACAGCTTATTGTGCTTGGGCACCTTATGAAGATCCAGAGAGACCTTTGACTTTCTCCGGTATATGCATCTCATCTAAGGGGGCAATTAGTGGACTGTTTGCAGGCTGTAGAAGTTTGATTGGGGTGGATGGTTGCCATTTAAAGGGCAATTATGGAAGTGCTATTGTCTGCAGTGGCACTTGATGGAAACAATGAGTTGTTTCCCTAAGCCTAGGCCATATTATCTGGGGAGGACTCAGAAACCTGGAAATACTTTGTTTGGCATCTTAAAAACATCCTAAAAGATTGAGGAAGGGGTGATATGTGGTGTATAATTTCAGGCATACATAAGGTATACTCATCCTTCTTTTTTTATTGCATAACTTGATGATGATTGTGCTAATAATGATTAGTGTACAGGGAATTGATGCAGCACTTAATGAACTATGGCCTGAAGTGCAAAGAAGGTATTGCACTAAGCATTTGGTGAAGAATTAGAAAAGAGCATTCCTTGGGCCACTGATGCATTCCTTATTATGGCTTGATTACACTGCCACATCAGTGTACAGCTTCAAAAAAACATGGGCAAGATGAAGAAAGCTAACCCACTTGTTCCTGTTTGGCTCTCCAAACTTGGAAGTCAGTCAAGATGGGCAAGATATAAATTTGATCCACAGATATGCAGTGCCGAAAATAAGACCAATTTTGCAGAGTGTTTTAATGCAACCTTAGGAGTAGATAGGTGTAAACCTGTCTTTACATTGTTAGAAGGTGAAATTTCCACTTACTTAACTACTTTTATGCAGCTTTAAGCCCTCTTGCTGAAATTTACTGTTTGTTGTACACTGATTTGCAGGTATTAGAAGGGTGTGCATGGTTAGGATGGCTACAAGGAGATAGAACTCAAAATCATGGAATGAAGCTGACATTTTTTCAAACATTGCAAAGAGAATTAAGGTTCTTCTTCATGATTCCAGGTTCTATAAAGCTTATATGAGTGCTCCTGGTGAATATGAGGTAAAAGATGGCAAAGTTACCCTTCCAGTTTCTTTGAATAACAAGGTTTGTGCTTGTGGTGCTTGGCAAATCTCTGACATCCCTTGTAAGCATGCCATTAGGGCCATCATTGCTGCAAATTTTGGACCCTCACAAGTTCACAAGCACTTGGTATTCAGTAGGTGTCTACAAAAGAGCCTATGGTTTTAACATCAACCCTATACCAGATGAAGAGCAATGTCCAGAAATTGATATGCCAACAATTTTGCCAGCCCCTGTGAAAAGAGCAATAGGTAGGCCAGCAAGGAATAGGAGAAGAGAAGAGACTGAGCTAGAGAAGAGCAAGAGGTACACCACTGTCCAATGCAAGAAATGTCAAGCTTTTGGCCATAATTCTAGGACATGCAAGGGTGGACCTACATGGAAGGAGTAAGCACAAGGCATCATAGTAGAGCTGTATAAAAGGTCAAAGAAGCAACCAGTGGCTAAATCACAACCAGTGGCCAGATCTCAACCTATGCCTACCTCACAACTAGTGGCTAACTCCCAGCCTGTGCCAACCTCACAACCAGTGGCTAACTTACAGCGAGAGACAAGATCAAGGAAGAGGAAGAATGAACTATTGGGATAGGGAGCATACATTCCCAAGGAGTTTTTTTTGCTAATGAACTTAAATCTTATAGTACTGTAGTTTCATTTTGGTCTGAGTTACTGTCATTTTTTGGGAAAATTTTAGAATGCATATTTGTTCTCGTGTGCTTGGGATACAACTTTGAGATTGTATGTTTTTGGGAAATTGCAATGGCTTAATAGTTATAAGACACTGTATTTTGGTCACATATATTAGTGCTAAATTGATGGAAGCTTGTTGTGGTAAATTGAAAATTGAGAGCCAAAACAAATTGCATAATTAGAGTCCACATTTCATATTATACTCATTAACAATCACAATAACAATGCTTAATAAAGCTTACAACTTAATTTCAAGCAAACTACAACTTCATTTTATGCAATCACAAGGAGTATGAAGTACATAACTATTGCCATTCTTACAATACGCTTCATATACTTGACTAGTTCATCTACTTTATGCCATAATTATTCAAATTCATCACCTCCAGCTACAGATCTCACATACCCTTCATTAACCCAGCGAAAGTAATTGCAGAATTTGCACTTGAAATATGGCCTTCTAGGGTTTGCAATTGAATCCGAAAATCTAACTTCAGTAAATCTTGGTTGGTGACAATTGCATCGCTGCATCTTCACAAAATTGAACCCTCTTTCCATGGGGAAGAGAAATTAAGAAGTTGATGATAAGAGAGAGAAGCAAGAAATATACAGAGGTAAACTCGTGGGAAAAAAAAGGGGGAGGCAGCCATTAAAAAGGAAAGGGGTGAGGGTTGGTGGGAAAAAAAATTGGTTGGAGTCATTTGGGTGGGTGAAGTATCATTACTTAACCTAATTAAAAGAGATTTAACGGAAAAAATACTCATTAATGTCACGTGGTTAGCAACTACAGTACTATAAGGTTACTTTGTGTAATCCAGATTTCAAGAATTCACCATGTAGAATTTTTTAAAACTGAGGGCCACCACGTAGAATTTCCCAATATTATTTAAAATAACTATTTAACATCTCTAATAAAAGAAAATTTAGTTTTTTCTAATAGATTTTTTTTTTTGAAAAAAATGTCATGAAAACTTTAGGCGGGAATTTTTTTAACATGAGAGCAAGTGACATGTGTCACTTTTGGTTTTTGCTTTAGTAAAATGGAATAGGAAATTTGGTCGAGAAAATTTTTCATGAGAGAGTGACATGTCTTAGTTTTAGTATAATGTAATTGATTGATTAAAAATGAATACAACGATTAGCAATTTCAATAACTTATTCCCATATTATCTCAAGACTTTTATTTATTATGATCATATATACTCCCTCTATCTTCAATTAATTGTCCGCACACATATTAAGAGAAGATAGTAGGATATCGTAGGTCTTTGGATTGATAGAGTAAAAGGGGCAAAAGTTTTCTAGAAGTTTCTTTTCATAGGTGGTGATAAAAATTGTTTGGTTGATTATGGGAAGAAAAACATTCCATGAGAACTTCTACTTATCAAGATCTAGCTAGATAAGTAACTTCCTCCCTTGTATGAAAGTAGAACTTCCTAAAAAGTGCAAGTTATTACATTTTAATTTGCACTAAAAGTTTGGTAAGCCACTCAAGTGGTACCAAATTGTTTTGCTTGGCCACCCAAGTAGATTATTGACTTGCTAGGTCAACATAAAATATTTTGCTATGCCGCCTTAAGATGAAAGTTATAATTCCTCTCCTATAAGTGATCAGCAAATGACTCCAACCAAGTTATAATTCCTCTCCTATAATTGATCAGCAAAAATAAATAAATTCTAGAGTTTCTCTCTCTAGAGCCTTTTCTCTCTAGTTTAACTAGAGCTTTCTTTTTCTAGACAAGAAAAGAAAACCAAGTTACAAACTCTCTCACATTCCTTCGCTTTCTTTCATACTTTCCAGCTAAATTGACGCTTCTGTTTGCTAGCCTTTCTATTTGTCTTCTTTATTTTTTCCTATCTTTTAATAAGAAATCAACCTCATCTAGGTAATTATGAAATGTTATGAGTTCAATATTAAGGATGCTCTAAAAGGTGAACTCAAACGAATGGGACCTAAAGTTTATTCTCAGGTGGGGGATATGGTCCCATCAGATGTGACTTCCCAATGGCGGTTGTAGGAAGATTCAAAGACCATCGAAAGTTCTCCATTTCACAAATACAAAGCTGGATCAGTTCAAGCTGGATAACGAATGAAGAGGTAACAGTGGGTAAAACAGGAAATACGTTCTTCTTTTTTTTGTTCTCATATAGATGACAGAGACAATCTTCTGGCAAGAGGTAATGCATGCTTTCAAGGAGCTTTGCTTACTTTTAAATGTTGGTTCCCTAGTGCTTCAATTAGCAGTTTTAATTTTGCAATTGCTCCATTGTGGATCAAAGTAGAGGGTATCCCTCTCTCATCAAATCATTCGCATGTTGCGAGAAGGGCTTTGGAAAAAATTGGGAGGATTATCCGATTTGACGAAAATTCTTTGAGGGAGGGTCCTAAAGAATTCTTAAGAGCAAAAGTGTACGTGGATTTGGATAAACCCATTATCCCAGTTTTTTTCTATGAGTACAATCCAAAGTGTTCCAAATGGGTAGATTTCCGTTATGAAGGCATCTTCATTTTCTGCAAAAATTGTGGCAAAATTGGGCATAAAACAGGGAATTGTAATTTATCCTCGGAGGAAGCGCAGAAACGATTCGGGAAAAGAATGGGAGAGGTCTGCAAATACCATTCAAATTTTATGATTGAACACCCTCTCTTACCCTGTTTTACCAATAAAATTATTGGTTTAAGAAGAATCGAATTTCTGAGAACATCAAAAATTGATTTGACAGTCTTCCCATCCAACGAAATTCCGTTTGCAGAAAGTTTCTCTAATTATTCTTCCCAATCAGATTACTCGAGTCCCTCTGAAAGTTCTGGTAATAATCGGAAAAGGAAAAGGGGAAGGCAGGAGGGGTGTTCTTATAAAAGAAAAAGGGAGTCCAGTTCGTCCTCCAGTGAAAATTGCAAAGTTTGGAATAAGAAGCCTCTCTAGCTTAGAAGAAAGGTGGCTGAACCACGCAAGCTATTTACAAAAAATTCTCAGCCTACAGTCATAGGAAAACAACCGCAAACCCAGCGGAGCCAAGAAGATATTGGTAAGTCCTGTTCTAATATCCAATCTTTAAGCTTTACTAATCGCAAAAGAAACTCCTACCATGATTCTTGGCTATATAAAGAAAAGCGTCGAAAAACCAGTTCTTGGCCTCAATTTATTGTTGGCATTTTTTCTTTGAGTGTCTTCATCCCCAAAGTCCCACCCTATAAACCTGTGCTACCAAAGACTTTACTTCCATCCCCTGGAGTCTTAAATTCTAAGAGTTATGAGCTGTGGTTCAAAAAGTCCAGTCTCCCTGAATTTCTTGAAATTAGAAGTAGCATTAGTAATGAAAAAGGCATTGTTGCTCCCTCTGAGGTGTTTTTTCCCCAGTGCAACCTTCCCAACCATCTTTCTTTTATGGGATTGTATAGTAATTCTAGTTGTTCTGAGTCAGTCCCGTTGAAAATATTTTCTTTAGCTTGGTCAAAGTGCAATATTTCAATGACAAGCCGTCACTCTCAAAATTGGACTCCCAGTTTAGGAGTTAAATTTAAGACTTTCCCTTCCTCTTCCAGTGTTAAATTCCCTCCCCTTTTTAAGGATGTCTATAAAGACCCTTCTCACTTCCCTTTGACAAATTTTCCCAAATACCTGCGTATTATGGAGGTGAGTCAAACCGCTGAACCAGCCCATTTGTCTAACCTATTTCAAAAAACACTTATTGGGTCGGGGCTTGCTGTAGAGGAGGAATTGGGCCCAAACATTATTGTGTTGGATGAGGTGTATTATTCGGAAAATTCTGAATTACCCAAACTGAACTTGGGGAAATTGGCGTTTTCTGGGCCGAAAGATAAAAGCTTGTGGTCTGAGGTTTCCTTAGATCTTACTACTGAAAGAGTGAACCATAAAAATACAAAAAAGAAAGGAGTGGAGAAAGTTAGAAGGGAGAGAAGAGAAAGAATGAAGAAAAAGGGGTTAGTGTTTCCAAGCAGTAATTGGACTGGGAAGGGGTGGGGAAATGTTCAAATATCAAAATCCAAAAACAAAAGGAGAGCAGTTACTATGGAAACAGTTGAAGAGAAATGCGAGGACCCTAACATGCTCTGGGTTCCTGTAAAAAAAAGGAACAAATTTCAGAAATCTTTCAGAGGAAAGTTCAACCTCAATTTTGATCTTAGAGAGGGGGATAATTCTGTCCCCACGTCGGATGATTTTTCATCAAGCTTGGGTGTGGTGGCTGGCCCTGTTCAGCCCTCATTGAAGATATGAAAGCTGCTGCTTGGAATTGTAGAGGTCTTAAGTCTGTCAACTCCTCTACAATTCCCTTCCTCAAATGGCTTGTTGACAGCGAAGCACTTGATTTTCTTTTTTTATCGGAAACTAAAAGTGCAGTGTCTTCTTTAGATTCTGTAGTGTCTAGCTTAGGCTTTGTTAGCTGGTTGGGACACGACTCAATTGGTCTCTCTGGGGGCCTAATTTTGTGCTGGAACAAAAGAATTAGTGTTGATGTCCTTTTTATTTCTGCTAATTATGTATGCTGTAAGGTTATTGATGAATGCAGCATAATATATTATGTGGTGTGTGTGTATGGTGCACCTGTTGTTCAAAACAGAGGAGAAGTGTGGGAGAGTATAATATGGTCCCATCCTGGGAAACATGTAATCCTAGGGGATTTTAACCAAGTCGAAACTCCCTCTCAAAAATTGGGAGGATCGATTACTATTCCAGGTGCTAATGACTTCAGCAGTTGGAAACTTGCGTGTAATCTCATGGACCTTCCCTTCCACGGTGTGCCGTATACTTGGTCAAATAATAGGGAGGCAAATGAAATTATTTGTGAAAGAATAGATAGAGCTTATTGCAATGATGAGTGGAGAAGTGAGTTTCCGGATGCGATAATTATAAACTATCCTATTTTCATTTCGGATCATGGACCCATCATTTTGGACGGTAAACCTGTTACCCAAAAAAGAAAAAGAGTCTACAAAATAGAGAATTGGTGCCTTGATTTTGATGAAGTCACAAAAGGAGTCAAAAGAATTTGGGAAACAAATGTGCAAGGGTCGTTAATGTTTGCTGTCCAAAGAAAGCTTGGAACTACAAAAGAGTGGTGCAAAGAGTGGTGCTTGAACTATAAAAAGGAAAATGAAATCAAATGGGATGATATTAAAAGCGATCTTATGGGGGACCAAGAAATGATTCAGAATAAGGAGATGGCAAGTGATAGTTTTAAGAAGAGAAGAGCAATTCGAGCTTCGACTAATGTAAAGCTTGAGTATTGGAAGCAAAGAGCAAGGCATAATTGGGACACTTTAGGCGATCAATCAACAAGATTCTTTTTCAAGTGTGTAAAGTCCAAACAAACTTCAAATACCATTAGAGCTATCAAGAACCAGGAAGGCGTTTGGATTTCTAACACAGATGACATAAAGCATGCCTTTGTCGAGTACTTCTCAAACCTTTTCCAAGACACTTATCCCCAAAGCCGTGGAAATATGGAAGTAAATAGTTGGTTGGAGGATCTTCCGGTTTTATCTTGTGAACATCTAACTCATCTAAACCATAAATTTACAATGAAGGAAGTTAAGGAGGCAATGTTCGAAATGAAGGCGATTAAGTCCCCTGGGCCGGATGGAGCCCCTCTGGGGTTTATTCAGAAAAACTGGGAATCTTGTGGGGAGGAGTTTTGCAATGCAACACTTAGATTCCTTGAAGGAGGGTACATGCTAAAAGAAACAAATAACATCTTCATTACCTTAATTCCAAAGGTGGATAGATCGGAAGAGGTTAGTCAATTCAGACCAATTAGTTTATGCAATTCATCTTATAAACTAATTTCAAAAGTTATGGTGAAGAGATTGCAACCAGTTCTTAGAGATATCATTGGTCCTTTTCAAAGCGCTTTCATCAAAGGAAGATCAATTAACGATAATTGTCTCTTGGCTCATGAAATGCTAAATCTTATAAAGAGGAAAAAGAAAGGAAAAGACTATTTATTAACTCTAAACTTGGATCTTAACAAGGCCTATGATAGAGTTAATTGGACTTTTGTGGAAAAGGTGTTAAGGAAGTTGGGTATGCCTCCTACTTGGGTGCACATTATTATGCAATGTATCACTACTGTTACGTACTCAGTTCTTGTTAAAGGAGAACCTTCAAGGAAGATTTTTCCTAAAGATGGGTTACGTCAAGGGGACCCACTTTCCCCGTATTTATTCATTCTGTGCATGGAGACTCTTTCAAGAAAGCTTGTGAGAGCTCAAGAAGATAAAAGCATTAGAGGGTTGAAATTGGCAAGGCAGGCTCCGTCAGTTAATCATATGTTTTTCGCAGATGATGCCTTATTTTTCCTTAAGGGCACTATGGATAATTGTTGGAACATGAAAAAAGTCTTGGATCAATTCTGTTTAATTTCAGGAGAAATGGTGAACGCAGAAAAATCGTTCACAGTTTTCAGCAAAAATACGCCGCAAAAATTTGTGAGATTATTGTCGAAAAGACTAGGAGTGGGTGCTAAACCTTCCTTGGGAAAATATCTCGGGTGTCCGGTGGAAGTTGATGGACGATCCTTAGGTGCTTTCCAAGATCTGAATCAGAAGGTGGTGTCTACGTTATCTTCTTGGAAGTTCATTAACTTGAACCAAGCAGGTAAATTACTCCTAATCAATAGTATCCTGATTCCTTTTGCTGCACATATAATGGCCACTTACCTATTCCCGAAAAAAGTTTTACAAAAAACCACTTCTTGTCTGCTGAAATTCTGGTGGGCGTCTAATAAAGATAGGAAACCAATTTATTGGAGGAAAAGAGAAGTCTTGGAAAGACACAAATCGGAAGGAGGGTTGGGGTTAAGAAATCTTGAAGCAATGAATATTGCAACTCTCTTCAAACAGGCTTGGAGAATAAGAACAAATAATTCACTCCTTATTAGTAAAGTGTTCAATGCTAAATACTCCACAGATTGGTTCTACAAGAGCATGAAAGGCAAAATTCATAGAAATTGTACTTGGGGAGGAAGAAGTCTAATGAAAAGTATTCACTCTTTAGCCAGAGGTGTAGGTAGCTTGATTGGTGATGGTAAAACTACACTAATTAGGGAAGATATCTGGAAAGGGGATTTTAAACCTACTGTTTTCAAGGACACAATTTCAGAGGAAGAGGCGAGGAAGCAGAAGTGGGTGTGTGAGCTGATTAATTCAGATGGGTCTTGGAACTTGGGAAAATTGAGTAATCTTTTTGATGAGAACACGATAAATACGATCAAAGCCATTCATATTCCCATGAACCAGCAACAAGATGAGGTCTCGTGGCTGCATACTGCCCATGGGGAGTACAACATCAAATCAGGTTATTGGTATTTTTTGAAAAAGAATAAGAAAGACCAAGAGGAATCAGTATTTTGGAAGTTATTTTGGAAGCAAAAAATTTAGCCAAAATGGAAGTTATTCTGTTGGAAGCTATTAAATGGTGCTTTAGCCACCGGAGTAAACCTTAGGAGAAGGAAAATCCTAAGCGAGAGACCTTGCATTCTTTGCGAGGAATGCGAGGAATCGGATACTCATCTATTCAAAGATTGTGAGATAGTGAAAAAGTTTTGGAATGCTCTCAATTGGGGATCAAAAGCCAACAAATTGAAAACTGCGATATTTATACATGGGCAAGAAATTGGATGTGGTTTTTAATGAATCTAAAGAAGGATCCAGAGGAACGTTTTTTCGAATTTGTAGCAGTTCTTTGGGGAATTTGGAATTTCAGAAACAGCAAAATTTTCAATAAGACGAATTTGATAAATGAAGAGGGCTTTTTTAAACTCATTAACTCTTGGAGAGAGAGATGGGAAAAATCGTTTAATATCCGAGATGAAGACCCGCCAAGTTCTACTACAAAAGCCAGAGGCATTACTGAGGCCTGCAATAGTCATATAAGCAACAACTGGATGAATATTGATCAAGACATATATACTCTTATAGTGGATGGAGCTTGGAAGGATGAGAAGACAAATGGAAGGCAAGAGTGAAGGGCGGCTTTTGGATGGGTTTTAATGCAGGATTCAGTGGTGTTGGATTCAGGTAAAGGGAAGAGCTTCGCAATGACGGCGGATTAAGCTGAGTCTTGTGCTCTACTCAGAGGGTTAATGGGTATTAAAGTGCGTTCTATTGCAAACATCAAAATACTTACTGATTCTCTGGTACTAGTTCAGAGCATGAGAAATCCAAAAAAGGTTCACAAGTTATCTAGAAATATAGTTCAGGATATTTTAAGACTTCTTAGTAGTTATGAAGGTTTTTGTATTAGTAAAGTTAGTAGACAAAAGGTTGTTAAAGCTCATGATTTAGCTGTAAAAGCTAGAAAAGAGCGGCGGTTTTAGTTTTTGTTTGTTTTACTTTGTCAAAAAAAAAAAAAAAAAAAAAAGTGAGTAGGATAATATTTAAAACTTTTTTTGTTATTAGTTTGTTCTTTACCAAAAACCGGAAATCCAATTCCCTCCCATCCTAAATCAGTATATGTTTCATCACAAAAGGAAAAAAAAAGAGACATATAATATTAATTGACTCGCATTACTCGAAAAATAATCCCTTTACTACCCGATACAAATCCATAAATAATCTTTTTCGATATATTTTTCTACCATCATCAAATATCATCATATTCACTTCTCATGTATTATTATGTCTCCGAACAACCTCTAAAAAAATTGATCGAATGAGATAAAAGATTAGTGAAGGGCCCCACTTCATATAGATCTGAAGAGAGAAAGTTAGGGGAATAAATAGCGGAGGGACCAATCAACATAGGAGTTCTTAACAGTTGAGTCGAGCCTGAACTTGTAATACTTCGTATTTTTAGTAAGTTATTAGTTATAATTTTTAAAAGGTTTTATTTACTAAAAAGGCTTTCTATTAATTATAAGGCTCTTAAATAGGATTTTATAATAGATTACGGGTTTTTCAAATAGACTCTAGCCCAAATTAAGTATTGGGCCTAAGTTCACAAATTCTAATCCAAGTAGTTGATTAATAAAATTAAAAATATTTTTAAAAAGAAAATTCAAAAAGAAAGGATTTACAAAATAAAGAGAAAAAAAAAAAAAATTGTGTTTCGGTGCAAACTCACGCCAGTGAGTTTGTATCCAAATTGGTTGCTTTGTTTTTTTTATCTTTTGGTTAATTAGCATCTAGACTATTTATCTTATGGAATATTCCTCTATTCTAGCTCTATGATCATAAAGAAATAGTGTATCCTAGCTAAAATATTTATCTTTTCTCAAAAACCCATCTCTTTAGTTCCGAGTCCTAATATGACTCTACTTGTCCAACTAGTATACATAGGGGCCTCCACCCCTCATATTCTTCACACCAAATTTGAGGAATACATCTCTTTTCTCAAGTTTAAACTCTCTCTCCCTCTTAGCCTACCTTCTCTCTCGTCTCCCTAGTAGTTATTAATTTTCATGGTGCGTGTATATGTAAATCTTTAAATATTGTTCTGCAAGCGTAGTATCTTGTTTTTAGGTGTTATTTTGAATTAAAACGCATGTATTATGAGTTTTATTATGAACTTTATGAGTTTTATTATGAATATTCTGAGTTTTCATGAGTATGCTAAACTTATGAATTAATGATTAGTCTAAGATTAAATAATTTATTGATCGTCAAACTATGCCGAAATCACACTTGTTCATGTTTCGAGTAGTAGGCGTAAATATAAGCTGTTGTAAGTCTAATATTAATGTTACGGTTGACCTTCAAAACACAAGCCCTGAGTTTTGTATTGCTAGCTTGAAAAGTTACGGCACAATTAATTTAATATTGGTGTTAAAATTCAACATGCGTACTGTTAGTGTGTGTGCCATACAACATTAGTGCTGAGTTTTGTAGCTTATTATTATTGATGTTGTATTATTATTATTAGTCATATTGTTATAAGTAATTATTTCAAGATAAGTTGTTCATACCTTTTATATGGCTATGTTTTATAAGAATTATTATTCTTTTAAAGTTCAAAGCAAGGATTTTTATTAGTTATATGATCTTTTATGATCACAATTACAAAGAAGCCACGGCTTGTTATTAATTAACAAGAACGGTAGCTATTATATTTTACCCATGTACTTTTTGTATAAGTCATGTGGACAAGGTAGTTTCCCTCGTCATAGACTCATTAAGGAATACTAAACTTGGGGGGTGTGCACACTTTAGGAAAGGTACCTAGGCAAGGAAAAATGATTTTTATTAAAGTTATATACTTTATATTATACAAGTATTACAAGTATCCAAGGAAGGTTTATAGAAATATTTTGGATGTTTAATAAAGTATTTAAATTTCCGCATATACATGTACCCAGTATTTTTACTGACACGCGTTTTGTTTGTTTGTTTGTTTGTTTTATGGCTTTGTCCCTGTGATGAGCCTTTTGGTGAGCAGAATTTACAGGTTGATTTGATGCATACTTCACATGGGGGAGCTAGTGAGGAATAATACTTAAGCTAGGAGTTGCTATTTTTATTTATTATAGATTCTATTATTGTCATAGTTGAATAATAAAGTTTTTATATTATCAATAAAGAGAAGTTATTATTATTAGTTTCCGCTGCATTGTTAAATTAGTAGTTAGTAGTTTTAGCCTTTAACGTTATCACGTGGCGGTAATACTCTCAAGTTTCTCAAGTGTTTTATATTAAAATATATTCTTCAAAAAGAGGGAAATTTGAGGGTCTTTGTATGAGAGCCTTTAGGATTATTAATGAGAGTTTAGGTAGATTTAGGAAGGGCATATAAGATAGAATTTCGCATTTTTGTGCATAATTTTTTGCATTTTTTTGCATATGTTTTATTTTCATATTATGCCTAAAAAGTTATATTTCTAAGTATATATATTTTCCAATTTATATATTTTGAAGAAAGGAATAAGTGTGTGGATCTATTCTTCTGAGGAAAGCTCTGGCTAAGGAAAGACTTGGTACTTTAGTTGGCCGCTTGTGCCGCACCTCTCTTTCCTGGGAACTCCCTCGATTAATTTTTCCATGTACGAAAAACCTAGTATTCAAAATAAAAATTTATTATATACATATTTATATATACTTAATATCTTTTCGAAAACTCAAATAGTTTGAAATTTTTTTTTGTTTCCTTTATGAATAATTGTATGACATTTTGTCTAGCTAAATGTGAAAATGTTATTAAATTTTCATAAGGAAGGAGATTTAATTGTCTTGATGACAATATACGTGGTACTTATTATTTATAATTTTTACCACAGATTCAGTATGGCAAGTCATAGTCCATTTTTCGTACCCATTCTAGTCAAAAGAGATGCAGAAATTGTGACTGATTATGTGCGTGCTATTCTGAAGTATGAAAACTTTCTAATAGAACAAGGATACCAACAATTTTACAACCATGGACCATTTTTCGTACCCATTCTAGTCAAAAGAGATGCAGAAATTGTGACTGATTATGTGCGTGCTATTCTGAAGTATGAAAACTTTCTAATAGAACAAGGATACCAACAATTTTACAACCATGGACCAACAATTGCTCTGCTTCTAGAACACTTACCATACCTTGAAGCCTATCACTGGTTATTCAATAAGTATTATAATGTATTGCAATTATCGGATGGATTGCCCAACATGAGGGATCATTACCAAGAAGAAATCTGGCTAGGTACCGTACCTTATTTCATAATTGACCTCCGATATGCTGAATTGTGGAAAGAGCAACAAGAAGCACAAGACATGATTAATGCATATCAAACTCCGAGCCACTCCTATCATGAATCTACTACTAGTCCTGAACCCTCCAATATTCAGAGCAACCTGCCAAGCTCAGAGGGTAGTTCATCATCTCCGGGATATCACCCTATGTCTGAAGATGAATGGTTTAGACACCAAGCTACTGTTGAAGCAGAAGATCAAAATGACTCAGACTTCTATTCATCTGATTTTATTATTTATAAATTTTTAGGAAAATGTTTGGATATTTTAGTAGTTGTTAGTAGTTTAAATAATTAATAGTTCTGTAATTAGACTACTACTCTTTAAATATGTTAGCATTCCTTTTTAAGGAAGTTTAATAAATGAAATTTTAGTTCCTTTTTCATGTTATATGCCTGATGTCAATCATATTATGAATCATGATTGTTGTATGATTTACGAATTTAGTAGGATGACTTAATAAGTAGTACCTATTTGTTTCTTACCCAGGAAGAAATGGCAAGTAGACCCGAAAGTAGATCTAAGACTCGAGCAACTCTTAAGGAGTTGACTTCTCTGACCAAGAATTTGGCTAAGGCTATGTCTACTCAGCTGAACCGTCAACAAGAACCTGACCTAGCTGGTGATGTGTTTAACAAAGTAGCCTCTAGGAATCCACCTGTCTATGATGGAAAAGAGGCCCCAGCCAGTCTTGAGAACTGGAATAGGGAGTTTGATAAGTTGTTTACTGCTGTCCAATGCACTGATGAGTTAAAGATCAACAATGCTACATACTACCTAAGGGAGGAAGCTGATTTATGGTGGTCTCAAAGGAAGGAGTCTTTAACGACTCAAGGAGATTTTGGATGGGAACAATTTAAGGAAGCTTTGAGAACCAAGTTTTACCCACATCACTTAAGGAAAAAGAAGTGCCTAGAGTTTACAAACCTTAGGATGGGGACCATGACTGTCAATGAGTACTACTCTAAGTTCATAGAGTTAATGAGGTTTGCACCTGAAGTGGTTCCAACTGAAGTTTTGAAGGCTCAACGATTTGAGCAAGGATTGACCTTGTCTATTTAAGGGAAATTAGGAGGGGCTAACTTTGATAGCCTAGATGAGGTGTATGGAAGAGCTGCCCATCTATTCGGGATCAGGGGAAGAGAGATAGAAGCAAATCCTAGAGATAAAAGGAAGGGGTCTAGTAATGGGTTCCAAGGTGGAGACAAGCGACAAAAGACTAATGGGGGATTCAAGCAAGGAAAAGATGACAATAGCAATGGGAATAACAACAATCGTAGTCAGTCTGAAAATGGAAAGTCCAAGAGAGTCTACTACTTTAAAAGATGCCCAAGAAACCACCCAGGGAAGGATTGTGAAGGAAATCTAGTAACTTGTAGGATCTGTAACAAGTTAGGCCATAGAGAGTATGAGTGCTTCCTGAAAGACTCAACATCATCAAATTCTAAGCCAACCCAGAATCAGGGAGGTAATGGGAGCAAAGGACCCCAGCAGCAGGCAATGACCAATAACCATGCTCCTCCTAAGAATGGGAATGGAGGAGACAATCAGGCTAAGGCGAACAATCAAGGTCGAGTGTTTGTCATGAGCAATCGTGAGGCTGAAACGACTGCAGGCGTAATGACTGGTACTTTCTTCATCTCTTCTATTCCAGTTAAGATTTTTTTTTGATTCAGGAGCTTCTCACTCTTTTATTTCCAAAACCTTAGTGGAAAGACATAAGTTGGGAAAACCCGAACCTATAAGCATGGATATAGTTATACCTTCTAGAGAAGTCATTGATGTTTCTAAATTATATAGAGATGTTTTAGTGACTATAGTCGAGGCAAATTTTCCTTCAGACTTAATTGAATTTGAATTAGATGACCTAGATGTTGTTCTGGGAATGAATTGGTTAGGGAAATTCAAAGCCCAAATAGACTGCAGAGCCCAAAAAGTGACCTTGAAAGGTCCAAAAGGAGTCAAAGTAACCTACAGAAAAATCAATTAGAAGCCCAGTCCAAGAATGATTTCCGCTATGCAACTCAAGAACTGTATAAGAAAGGGGTATCCATTGTACTGGTGTAGTATACAAAAGTTGGAGGTAGAAGAAGAGAAGATGGAGAATATTCCTGTAGTTAATGAATTTCAGGATGTCTTTCCTGAAGAAATCCCTGGAATGCCTCCAATAAGAGAAGTGGAGTTCACTATAGACTTAATGCCTAGAACTGGCCCAATATCCAAAGCCCCATATCGTATGGCTCTAGCAGAAATGAATGAACTGAAGACCCAATTGGAAGAGTTATTAGAAAAGGGTTATATAAGGCCCAGTGTATCCCCATGGGGTGCGCCTGTCTTGTTTGTGAAGAAGAAGGATGGTAGTCTAAGGTTGTGTACCGACTACTGTGAGTTAAACCAAGTGACCATCAAGAATAAGTATCCTCTTCCAAGGATCGATATCATCAGTTAAGAATTGCTGATAAGGACATTGCTTAGACCGCTTTTAGGACGCGTTATGGTCATTATGAGTTTACAGTGATGCCTTTTGGATTGACTAATGCACCAGCAATATTTATGGATCTCATGCACCGAATTTTTAAGCCATACTTAGACCAATTTGTGGTGGTATTTATAGATGATATATTGGTTTACTCTAAGAATAGAGAAGAGCATGAGGAACACCTCCGAATAATTTTGTCAACACTCCAACAGAAGCAATTGTATGCAAAGTTTTCGAAGTGTGAGTTTTGGTTGGAAAAAGTGGCATTTTTGGGCCACGTCATTTCTAAGGAAGGTGTTGCCGTTGATCTAGCGAAGATTGAAGCCGTCAGTGAATGGCCTACTCCAAAGAATGTGACTGATGTAAGAAGTTTCCTAGGCATGGCAGGTTACTACAGACGTTTTGTTAAGGATTTCTCCAAAATAGCCCGACCCATGACTAATCTTATGAAGAAAGAGTCCAAGTTTATTTGGAGCCCCGAATGTGAAAAGGCCTTCACCATCCTAAAAGAAAGACTAACCACAGCCCCTGTGTTATCCTTACCTGATGGGAGCGATACTTATGAAGTATATAGTGATGCATCTAAACATGGTCTAGGGTGTGTCCTAATGCAAAATAGGAGAGTCATTGCTTATGCATCAAGGCAACTGAAGCCATATGAAGTCAACTACCCTACTCATGACCTAGAGTTGGCTGCAATAGTCTTTGCTTTAAAGATTTGGCGTCATTATTTGTATGGGGTGACATGTAAGATATATACTGATCACAAAAGTTTGAAATACATTTTCACCCAAAAGGACTTGAATATGAGGCAAAGAAGATGGTTAGCATTCATAAAAGACTACGATTTGGATATCCAATACCATGAAGGGAAAGCCTATGTAGTGGCAGATGCCTTGAGTAGGAAGACAAGTCAGACCTTAAGTACTATGGTGGTGGCAGATCAACTGTGTTTGGACTTTCAGAAGATGAATCTTGAAGTAATGCAATATGGAGAAGTAGAGAAAATGTTTAGTGCATTGACCATTCAACCCTCTATGTTTGAACAAATTAAAGAAGCTCAATTAAAAGATGAGAAGATGGAAAAGATAAAAGAGAAGGTGAGGGAGGGTCATGCTGGAGATTTTGAAATCCATGAAGATGGAAGTTTAAGAATGGAAGGCAGGTGGTGTATACCTGAAGCTTGCGAAGATTTGAAATTGAAAATCATGGAAGAAGGCCATAATTCTCCATATTCGATGCACCCAGGGGGTGATAAGCTGTATAAGGACTTAAAGAAGAATTTCTGGTGGGCTCGTATGATGTTAGACATAGCTGAATTTGTTTCCAAGTGTTTAACGTGTCAGAAGGTGAAGAGTGAACATAAAAGATCCCAAGGGAAAGTCCAACCCTTAGATGTGCCAGGATGGAAGTGGGATTCTATTTCGATGGATTTTGTTTTTGCTTTACCTAAGGGTAAATCTGGGAATGATACGATATGAGTAATTGTCGATAGATTGACCAAGTCTGCAGTGTTCATACCTATGAAGGCAATATGGTCTATGGATCAATTAGCTAAGGCTTACATCAAGCATGTGTTGAGACTACATGGAGTACCGAAGGATATTGTGTCTGATCAAGATTCTAGATTTTTGTCTAACTTTTGGCAGAAGCTACAACAAGCCTTTGGTTCGAAGCTATTAATGAGTACTGCTTTTCACCCAGCCACTGATAATCAGACTGAAAGGACCATCCAAACCTTAGAAGATATGTTAAGAGCTTGTGTCATGGAATATCAGGGTTCATGGGAAGATCATCTAGATATGATAGAGTTCTCCTATAACAACAATTATCATTCAAGTATAGGCATGGCACCATTCGAGGCTTTGTATGGTAGGAAATGTAGAAACCCACTATGTTGGAATGATATAAGTGAAACAGTTGTACTTGGACCTCAATTGATTGAAGAAATCGTGCAACAAGTCAAGATGATCCAAGGAAAGATTAAGGCAGCCCAAGATCGTCAAAAAAGCTACGCTGATCTGAAGCGTAGGGAAGAAGAATATGAAGTGGGACAAAAAGTGCTTTTGAAAGTTTCACCAATGAAGGGTGTAATGAGGTTTGGAAAGAAAGGGAAGCTTAGCCCTAAGTTTATAGGGCCATATGAGACCTTGGATAGGGTTGGAAAGGTGGCCTATAGACTAGCCCTACCTACTGAATTAAGACGTGTTCATAATGTGTTCCATATATCTCAGTTGAGACGGTATATCCAAGATAAATCGCATATACTGCAACCCGAAACAGTCCAAATTGATGAGAACTTGTCTTATGAAGAAAGGCCGATTAAGATTTTAGACAGTAAGGTTAGAAGTACCCGGAATAAGGATGTTAAAATCGTTAAGGTGCTCAGGTCTAATAAGAAGTCTGAAGAAGCAACATGGGAAGCAGAGGTTGAGAAAGAAATATCCAGAGTTGTTTGCAGAGGTTAGTAGTAGAGTTACGGGGGCGTAACTCCTTTTAAGGGGGGGTGGAATGCTAGAGTTTCGCGCGTTTGACTTAGAACCCTATTTTTTTTTTTAACCTAATTTTGACTTATTTTATGAGTATTATGTGAGCCAACTTACTTTTATAGGAAGTTGGTGGTATATATGTCTTACTTGCTTTGTCTCTTGTATTGCTTGCTTTAAGTTTAGAGGACGAAACTTCTTTTAAGGGGGGTAGTCTGTAATACTCCGTATTGTTAGTAAGTTATTAGTTATAATTTTTAAAAGGTTTATTTACTAAAAAGGCTTTCTATTAATTATAAAGGTTTTAAATAGGATTTTATAATAGATTATGGGTTTTTTAAATAGACTCTAGCCCAAATTAAGTATTGGGCTTAAGTTCACAAATTCTAATCCAAGTAGTTGATTAATAAAATTAAAAATATTTTTATAAAGAAAATTCAAAAAGAAAGGATTTACAAAATAAAGAGAAAAGATTTACAAAAAAAAAAAAAAAAAAAATATTGTTTCGGTGCAAACTCACGCCAGTGAGTTTGTATCCAAATTGGTTGCTTTGGTTTTTTTTATCTTTTGGTTAATTAGCATCTAGACTATTTATCTTATGGAATATTCCTCTATCCTAGCTATATGATCATAAAGAAATAGTGTATCCTAGCTAAAATTATTTATCGTTTCTCAAAAACCCATCTCTTTAGTTCCGAGTCCTAGTATGACTCTACTTGTCCAACTAGTATAAATAGGTGCCTCCACCCCTCATATTCTTCACACCAAATTTGAGGAATACATCTCTTTTCTCAAGTTTAAACTCTCTCTCCCTCTTAGCCTACCTTCTCTCTCTTCTCCCTAGTAGTTATTAATTTTCAAGGTGCGTGTATATGTAGATCTTTAAATATTGTTCTGCATGCGTAGTATCATGTTTTTAGGGTTGTTATTTTGAATTGAAACGCATGTTTTATGAGTTTTATTATGAACTTTATGAGTTTTATTATGAATATTATGAGTTTTCATGAGTATGCTAAAATTATGAATTAATGATTAGTCTAAGATTAAATAATTTATTGATCGTCAAACTATGCCGAAATCACACTTGTTCATGTTTAGAGTAGTAGGCGTAAATATAAGCTGTTGTAAGTCTAATATTAATGTTACGGTTGACCTTCAAAACACAAGCCCTGAGTTTTGTATTGCTAGCTTGAAAAGTTACGGCACAATTAATTTAATATTGGTGTTAAAATTCAACATGCGGACTGTTAGTGTGTGTGCCATACAACATTAGTGCTGAGTTTTGTAGCTTATTATTATTGATGTTGTATTATTATTATTAGTCGTATTGTTATAAGTAATTATTTCAAGATAAATTATTCATACCTTTTATATGGCAATGTTTTATAAGAATATAGGCCTAGAGCCCATAACCTTCTGGGTGGACTTGTTATGCAGCCCCCATCAAAAATAGAATTCTTGAAGTATTTGACTTGATTGCTTGATACCGAAGATATATCATTACGCTAAGTGAAAGCTTCGACCCCATATCCCGTATGGGGTTCCTAAGGTGAAAAGGAGAATAGAATAAGGCTAAATAAAAGAACACACAAAGGATGAAGTGCGGTCATAGCGCGGAGTGTTTAAAAGGTTATGTTGTGGTTGATTTAGAAGGTTATGATGTGATTGAGAAAAAATGGCAAGGAATAACAAAAATAAAAAGGCACAGTCATAATGAATTGACTCACTCAATAAGGTATGGTCAACGATGTAAGTTTAAACCTCAGCCTAGTTCAAAGGGTTGGGATGAGCATTATAAATTCATAATTAAGGGATCGCCTTTTTTCTTATAGGCCTAAAGGAACCCTAAAAGCATACTTTTGAATTGAAATGGCCGGGCTTCTATGTATCCATGATGAAATCAGGCCAGCCATAGATCTTAGCAATTTAAATAGTGGCCGGGTATTTTGTTTGAAGTCACTTGCAATGATTTTGGCATGTTTTAATTTTGATTGTAACACCCCGTCATTTTATAAACATAATATAAACAAAATAGAGCATTCTATTAAAGATATGACGATAGCAGAAATATCGTCTGACGAAAATGTCACCCTAAATAAGGATTAAATATAAACTAAAGAAAATAAAACCCAAATGAATTACCTCAAAATAACCATAAAGAGGCCGAACAGCCTCAAAATCCCAAAATAGAAAACCTAGAACAATAAAAGATAAGATTGCTTCAAAATCCTAAATAAAATCTCTCCTATTGCCCAAAACGAAAATAATTAGGCCTCAAAAGTACCTGCAAAATAATCAACAAACATCCACAATTAGTGGGGAGTAACTAACAACTCTCCCAGCTCAATTAGGATCCATATAAGAGTTATAAAAGTTTTAATAATCAAGTCATACACAATATCTCAGAAATACACTTCAAACAATCAAATAAACAAATAAATAAATAAGTACAACAGAAACAATATAATACAACATGCTATCCACAAACAGGGTAAAGTTAACAGAATGATTAGACAAATAAATATACATATGATCAACTCAATCAACAAGATAAACCTTCATATCTAAATGAAATAATAATATGAACAACATAAACGATAATTATAATGTTTCCAAAATAATCTTCTTAACACGTTTGAGGAGGAAATGAACGTAAGTGGATCGCAACCCACTGTTCCTATTTGGTTATAATATTAGGACCCTGCTCGCCTATGTCTAGTATGGCCATACCATAATGCGAGATAGTACCCTGCTCAGTACTTCTCGACTTCTTAGACGACAACTAATAACCAAAAAGGACTCATACCCTGCTCAGTACGTAAGTATAAACTATGTACCCTGCTCAGTACACAGTGACTGTTCATTCCTAGGAGACCATGCCGTCTCACTAGTCATCATCCTCAAGGTCTTACATCAAACTCCAAGAATCTATGGCATTAAACCATCAATTTCAAACTGCAAGAATTTTAGGGCCTTCACCCATCAATTCCATTTACATCAAACTGCAGGAATTTTAGGGCCTTCACCCATCAATTCCATTTACATCAAACTACAGGAATTTTAGGGACTCAACCCATCAATTCCAATTCAAAACAACTTCACAATTTCTCAATAATAATAATTATAATATTAACAATATCATCTTTGAAAAATATACTTTAACTCATCAAGAAAATAGAAAATCATAGAAATACGTATAATAGCTTGGAAACAGTTCCAAGATTTCCAAAATAAAATAACTTCATCCGAACAAGAAATCCAAAATCATGAATCAAAAACTAATAAACTTCACGAAGATACAATTTGTAGCCATTAACTACAAACAACTCACAAGATGTAATATGAGACAAATATATAATTTATAAAGAAGAAGAATATAAAAGAAAATACAAGCCCACTATATAACGCTACATGACTAGAACAACTCATGACATGCATTACATGACATAATGTAACTAACACAACACAACAAGATGAAAACATAATGGAACTCACTAAAGCTGCATTAAAAACCCAGAGAGAGAAAGAGAGCAGCACTAATGTAAATCTTCATGTTCAACAACAAGCATGAAATAAACAAACCAATAACAGACCCACGAGACAAACAAAACCACTCCAACAGTGGCATTGGTGCGGGTGCACCAGCACTATTGTCGGCAGCAGCTCGGAAGCACAACAACATTCGTGAGATAAAATTTCCCAACCTCTATCAAGCCATGCTCATTCAAACTTCACCCATACTACAACCACATACTTACACTTCAAAGTTTCATGCTTTAAATATATGCAAATCAACAATAATCAAGCTAATGAGAACATAGAGTCGTGCGTAAAACAACAATGTATAACAGTCTAAACATAATAATCATGGCTCTATATAAACATAACAAACCAACAACACAATTTCACAAGTAACCATTAATCATATAATTCACACAACTCATAAAACCAAAGATACAACAAGTAAATTATTCCCACCCCAAATTCCTAAAGTAATACTCACCCAAACATCACTATTTAAACTATTATAATCCCTATGCGAATTCTAATCGTTCTATGAAAACCGTTAGTTACCTTTGAAAACCTCCTATTGCTTGCATTCTTCTTCTTGAACATTATAAATTCCATTATGTACTGCTCTTCTCCGACAAAGATTCCCGATGATCTGAAACTTGGATGCCAAATCACTCCGGTTCAAGTGAAGATCCAGATGTCCTCAACATGCGGTCCAAATTTTGGGACGATCCAACGGTTAGATCTCATTTGACGATCATTTTTATGAAGGTGTGACAGGAAATATCGGGTGACTGTACTCGTCTGATTGAAACGGAAACTGCAGTCGCGTCTTTCCCTTTATTCAAAAAAAAATTGCACCACGAGTAAGATCTCTCCGATTAGATGAATTTCGACTACTCATACGCCCAAATCCAATATGAAACGAAGGAGATATGATACAAACAAAATGGGTGTGCAGAAAAGGCCGAAAATGCGAAAGAGAGAAGATAGGAGGCTCCAAACTGTTTCTTTTTCATTATTGGTTCAGCAGCAAAGGGAAATAAAAAAGGGGTTACAAGTTGAAATTGATGAGGTAATTATGGGGAATAAAATGGGTGTTACAAAGGGATTTCAAAGGTTGAAATAAATCTGAAAATAACTCCTATATAAGACATTATTTCGGACCACTTTTAGGAACATAAAACATCACGTTAAAAAGTCGTGCAACGGTCCAAAACGCGCTAAAATCGATTATAATATTAGCAAAAATCCGTGGTGTTACGGGTTTGGTTTGAAGCGGTCCAACCTCAAGGTGAGGTTTCCTACGTATCTTTAGCAGAATAAGTCCATTCTTAGTTTAGGCTGATGAATGAAAAGATGCCTTGAATTTTGCCTAAGTCACCCTGATGAGTTTTCGACTTAGCAGGTTTCGGTTTGTCTTTTGAGGTTTCTTGGAATGCGATGTGATTGTGGGTCATTTATGAGAAGGTTTATGATAGAGGTGTGGTTTGACTTGTAATGTATGGTTTGAGATTTGCTTGTGAAGGCCTTTGGTTAAATAAAGGTTTAAAATTTGAGATTGATGGAGGTTTATGGTTTCGATAGAGGATTTGGATGAAGAGAAGGTCTACACTTGGCAAACTAAAGCTATTCCTTAATTCTTCTTCTTTTTTTCTCTTTTCCTTTCTTTCACTTTTTTTATTCTTCTTTTCCGATTATTTGCTTTCTTTTATAATTTATAATTTTTTTCAATGTTTTTTTGTTGTTGCTCTTTTTTTTGCCTGCCTTTTATTATTTTCTTTTATGTTAAATTTTTGTTTCAAATGTAATTTCCATGAGGTAGATGAAAGGAACAGGAAGGTTATGTATTTAGGTTGAAATAGATGATAAGGATTGGAGAAATAACCATGCTGAAGAGATGGGTGCCTATTTTATACAAGCCAATTATGTTCATTGCTTTTCTTAGAAAAATCATTTCAATGAGAATTAGAAAGGTGACAATCGTGATTTTGATTACCACTTATTAATGCAAGGTTATAGAATAAATAAATGAAAATAAATGCTCATTTATTAATTGCAAATGAATAACTCATGCAACAAAGAGAAATCCTATATTAGACTAGGTGGATAAAAGAAATAAAAAAAAAATTAAAATCCTAAGTATTAATTTGTACGTCGCAAGACGAGATGATTATGTTGCTTTAATCTTCATGAGGCTACTTTCTAAAGAAAATAGAGGTGCATACCCTTTTCCATGGCAGATAGGACCAAGCGAGCCCTATATTTAGTGAATATATGCGATTGGCCTGGGTGAACCCAACAAGAAATATTTCTACGCTGTCAGAATCTGATAGAAGTTGAAGTCCTTTATTGTCAATCATGACTTGGATTAAGTCCCATACACTTTTCAGTCTAGTGACCTCCCTATATGGTATTGGCAATAGGAGGCTCTATCCCATATTGGATCTCTTTCCTCTTTCGGTGGATCTTCTATGGGTCCATCTGGGTGAATGCTCCGTTAACACAGAGTTGGTTAAAGATTTGAGAATAAGTCATTTATAATGGGGTAAGAGTCCTTTTTTTTTCCCTTCGAGGCTTTAAATAATCATGCACCCATGTCAACACCTTTTTCTACTATAGCGGCATCTACCTTAGTTTGGGTCTGGTTCGGAAGAACTAGGAGTCTTCCATCTTCTATCATATCCTGCATAAGGTGCCTCAACTTATAGCTATTATCAGCTCTATGTCTGTTACCTCTAGGGTACTTGCATTTTTTGACCTAGTTTGGCCCTCTTTGGTCTTCTTCAGGATCTGGAGCGGGACCTATGGGATAAAGCAAGTTTTTAAAGTGAAGATTTTCAAATGATGTGTCATAGCTCATACCTAATGGCGTGAACGCTCTTTTAGTCTTTCTCCTAGGCCTAATAAGAGTCAATGTAGGTCTAGAAGGTATCACAATTGGAGTAAACGTTTTCCTTATTTTTGTGGACATTTGGGTGTTGGGTGAATTATCATAACCCTTTTTGCCTCTTCTAGAAAGAGGCGAGTTTTCAAAGACTGTGTTTATGGAAGGATTTACCAGTGAACTGCGTTGTATGATGTCGTGCAGCTTATTGATCCTCTGTTGGTCAGTGGTTATTGCATCAAAACTATCAAGTGCCTCAACATCTACACTAAGGTTTCCTAGAGGAATGGTGTGGTTTGTCTTAACATGGGCTACAAGATCTATCAGTGTACTCTTCATCTCAGCGATTTGTTCTTGAAGGGTGCTTGATATTTGAATCAGATTGCTTATTCTCTACAATGGATCATCATATGAGAGGTTAGAAATAAAGAGATGATGGAGAGAACGAAAGAGAAATGAAATGAAGGAATGTACATTTATAAAAAAATATCTATCTACAAGGTAGATCTTCTAGGAACAAATTAGCATATCCTAAATGAATGTTTTTTTTTCTAACGAGTGCAACTAGACTTGATGCATGACTATATGTAATCGTTCAAACATATAAAGGTTGCCTACATATCCCAACTAGGGTACCAGATCGCTTGTAGTTCAGGACTACAAAATGCAGAATGCATGCAATGAAATGAGGAGTTCTATGCAATGAGACTCCTAAATACTTAAGAACAATAGTTATGCGAGAAGTGTAAGAATGATGGACCATGCAAAGGCACTCCAATATGAATGCAATCCTAATAGACATGAAATTCTATTGACTTCATAATCCTAAACATGATAAAATTCTAATGACTTTAGAATTCGAGGCTCAATGGTCTCCTAAGGACGCTAGACTCCTAATATGCATGAGACTCTAGTGGACCTATACTTCTAGAATAGACGAAATTCTAATGCACTTAGGCTCCTACTATGCACGGACTTCTATGGATTATAGACCTCTAAAAAGGAACTATAGTGACTCTAGACTCCTTAGTTGGATGGACTTAAGAAGGACTAAGACTCCTAACATGGATGGAGTTAGACGAGCATAATAATTCTTGATGGAGGAAGACAATAAGAAGAACATGTGCACATCTTGGACTAGATAGACTTCTAATGGAGTTAGAAACCTTAAATGGATGGAATTTGTACAATAAAGTGGATAATAAAAAGAAATCCTAAAAGATATGCACAAAAAGGATGTATAATATACGTAAAAAGATAGGATAAGATATGAAAGGAAATATTCGTCGTAAATAGCCATTACTACGTCAAATCTGGCAATAGCTTGGAATAGATAAAGCTATGCACCACACAATGATGTTGCGTGTGGCGCGAACCTTATGTGTCTAGCACATGAGTGGTGCACCCAATGCATTAGGCGCAGAACTTTGCGACATGCAATTTGTCAGTTTTGTTGTGGTCTTGGTTGATTTTGAAATAGATGTGATAAAATCAGAAAAGAAATTAATTTATGAAAGACCTTTGCCAAAAGGATGAGATGCTATAGAATATTTGTGATGGAAGGATTAAGTTTATTTTGAAGCAAAGGGATGGAGGATAGATTGGAGATAAATTTGTATACGAATAAATTTGTGTAAAGGTAGGATAAGTTATGATGTAGGGATAGAGGATAAGTTTGTGGTGAAAGCATTGAGACTAGATTTATCATAATGATAAAGGGGAATAATTGTGAGGATAATTTTGTGGTGGAGATATGAGATTGATTTTGTGGTAAGGAGAAGTATTTTTATTGTAATAAGGATTATTTTGGTGAAATAATGATTATTTTTTTTGTGAATAAGAATTGAATTTTTTGGTGAAATAAGGATTGATTTTGTGAAGGTAAAGATTACGTTAGGTTTTTGTAGAGATATGGGATATGAATTGGCGAAAGATGGGGATATGCTTTCAAAAAAATGACGATAGGTTTTTGTAAAAGATAAGGGATAAGTTCTCGAAAAAGGTGGAGATTTTAAAGATAAGTTTGTTGGGATTCCTAAATGGGTGCAAGACATAAAAATGCATAATCATATCAGCCATCATAACGTCCAAAATAGCAATAGCATGGTACATATAAGGATGCGCGCCACGCAATACTGTTGCGCTTATGCGTTTAGCGCAAGAGCAATGCGCTTGGCGTATCAAGATGTGTTTGGCGCACAACTTCCCGACATGAAGTCTTTCGACTTAGGTGAATTTTTGGTTAATTTGGTAATTTTTTCTTAGCGTTTTCTAGGTGCAATACATATCAATGTTAACATATTAGCAACAACATAAATATGTAAAAGTAGGCATATTGGTACGTAACAGATATGCAAAGTTTTCAACCTAAAGTCAAGTTCTACGTTTCAAACTAGTGGTCAGGCTTAGCTTAGGCTTAAAAGGGTCCTTGACTAAAATATTCATCTCATGCTTCGAATATATGCTTAAAAAGATGGATGCGTATAAGACGTACTCCAGTCTTAAGCCTGGAACAAGAGGACATTGACATGACATGGTTGGGTAGGTTTGCTTATGACTAAGTCCAACACTATCGGATATGAAGCTTTATGGAAGGACAAAGCGCAAACGCCCCATGCATAGAACATGCACTAGTAAGGCAAGGACATAACTTTATAATAGCTCTAAAGAATATTCATGCATATGGAAAACAATAATGTCATTCAAAAGCATAGAAAAGTATGATTCGTATTTTTCAAGTTTCACCCACTCATCAAAAATTAATTTGAATCTTCCCCAGTGAAGTCGCCAAATTGTAAGCATATTTTTATTACGTATGTGGTGTTAGCACGAATTTGACTACCTCATTGAAGGGTTTAAAAAAACGTTTTGAAGTCATCGACAAGTCTTTAAAGGAAGACTCATAAACCTAATTGCATATCGGAAAACCATAGGGATAACTTAGTGACTTATCCAATGTAGATTTTCCTGTTAGAACTTCATGATTGATCAATGAACTAAAAATTGAGCTCGGGGTGAGGTTACAAACATGATCAAGAATCACGTTTGCCGGTGGCTGGCCTCTACTTAACACGATTCATAGGCTAGTTTTATGCCGAAAACAACCAAAGCAATTGGATTCAACACCCTAAAAAGATTAATCTACGTTGGTTTATCAAACACACCAAAGACTAATTTTAGTGCTATGTTTATTAAGTAATCAAATTACTTGGATCCTAACCAATTGTCCAGATTATCTTACCTTAATGTTGGAACATTTATTTACGTCTTTTCATTAACAATAATAGGCATGTAAGGTGATGAAAGCAATAACATAAAATTATGGATATATGTACTAAATATAAAGAAAATATTAGGAAGTAGAATATACAAAAGACATGAATTTGCTTAAAGATCTACATCATGAAAATCTCGTTAGTAAATTCAAAGAATTAAAGAGGAATTGAATAGATAAACGCCCCTCGGTAGTATACTAAAATCGTCTTGGTCTTAGGAATATACTAAAATGGATTTTTGGGATGTATTGAAGCATGATTTTGTATTTAGAATTGAGTATTTGGAGTGAGAATTTGATGAATAATAGGTGCAAAATCCCTCTGAAATACGAGTGATTTACAGGCAAGCCAAGTGTTCAGGATTTCAAAAATCACGTTACGCATAAAAAGAAGCATGTGCGCTTGTGGCAAAAGGAATACATGTCACGCCACGGAATGCGCTCCGCATAACATAGATGTGTCTAAAATGCGAAAAAGGTGCGTGTCACGCAGCCTGCTTGTGCTTTGCTCATCCTCTTTGTGTCGATGCATCTTCCTTTGTGATTTTATGTTTTGCTAACTGTTTGATAATTGCTCGTGCGCACCACAATATAATGCGCGATGCGCAACCACAGACTTGGCCTGGTTTTATTTTATCTTCAAATGCTTATTTTAAAATATCTTTTACTTAACATTATCATTTGAAAACCGCATTTTTATGAAATTATTTATTAAAGAACATTTATGCAAAAATAATTAAAATATAATTAATTACCAAGAAAAATTAATGGATTTTTTAACCACAATAATACAAACTTTGGCCCGTTTTCTCGCAATAATACAAACTTTTGATTATTTTTTA
The DNA here is from genome assembly GCA_947646795.1 of Beta lomatogona. NCBI lineage: Eukaryota > Viridiplantae > Streptophyta > Magnoliopsida > Caryophyllales > Amaranthaceae > Beta > Beta lomatogona. Next base: position 828,630 of record CANSNZ010001069.1, read on the forward strand.
ATAATACAAACTTTATGCCAAAATTCCTCCAGTAGGTCAAGTTGACTTGTAACCTGTAAAACAGGTAAAAAAAAAAAATTACCAAATGATATTTCTTCTTTATCCCTCCTCCCCCAACCCCCCACCCACCCGAACCACCTCGGCCCCTCCCCCCCACCCCACAACCACCGCCCCGAAACCAACCCACGGCCACCACCCCCTCCCCCCCCACCCCACAGCCACCCCCTCCCCCCACTCCGCAACCACCACCGAAACCAACCCACAACCACCCACCGAAACTAACCCACGGTCCCCACCACCGAAAACCACCAAACCCAGCAACCACCCCCCCCCCCCCCCCCCACCCCCACCCCACAACCACCACCGAAACCAACCCACAACCACCCCCCGAAAGCAACTCGCGGACCCCACCCTCGAAAACCACCAAACCCAGCCACCCCTCCCCCACCCCACAACCACCACCGAAACCACCCCACAACCCTTCTTTACTTCCACAACCCTTCTTTACTTCCATTAAAGGATTAAACTTGCAAGCTCAATCAAGTGGGTCCAAAAACAACCCCCATCACTAAAATCAACCCAAAAAAAGGAAAAATCAACAACCCATTTCTATTACTTCCACATAAACTCAAATGGGATGAAGAAAAACTGAAAAACTAAGGTAAAGATAAGGTCTTTAAGTGTAAAAATAAAAACCCAGAAAAGTTGTCTTCAAAAATGAAGTGGGTTTTTCTCAGAACAGAAAAATGAGGAGAGAGAATGAGAGAGAAGACGGGGCGTGGGGTTCTGGGCTCGAATCCCGACGACGGTTGGGCGGGAATTCGACGGGGGGTTGGGGAGGGCGGGGTTCCGGGCTCGCGACGGGGCGTGGGGTTCTGGGGCTCGACGGGGGGGACGAAGAGAGAGAGATAGGCTGAGGGAAAGGCCGAAGGCTGGGCATGGTGGGGTGGGGGTGGTGAGGGCCGTGGTTTCATCCGTGTCGGTGGAGGTGGGGGTGGTATTTCCGGTGAGCATGAAGAGAGAGAAACAGTGCTGGGGAGGGGGAGCAGGAGAAGAGAAAGAAAAAAAGAAAATGATTTTAATGTTTTTTGATATTTAAATCAAAATTTTTAAAATCAGCCAATAAAATAATGACACGTGTCTTAATGAGTGCCACGTCAGCTTGTTACCTCCAACAACAAGTTACCAACAGGTTTCGACTTACTGGAGGAATTTTGGCCTAAAGTTTGTATTATTAAAAAATAATCAAAAGTTTGTATTATTGCTAGAGAACGGGCCAAAGTTTGTATTATTCCAGTTAAAAAATCCAAAATTAATTGGGCTTTTAATATTGGGTTGGAACCTTTTTACTTAAAATGGACTTTAGACTTTTAAAACGATTTTGGACTTTAGCTCTTTGAATTGCTCTCTTTTGCGTTGGACCGAGTAGGGCGACGATATTAATCATCATTGGATACTTAAATGGGGAGATAGATTTATGTGTCTACAATGCCCTTTTCTCCTCCAAACCCACTCCATTATCTCTCTCCTCCAAACAACTGAACGCCGCCTCTTTTTCTCCAATAATAACCCTTTCTCTAGATCTACTTCACTAGGAAACCTTCTAAGAATGGCTTTATTTTCTACAACATCCACTAGTGGAAAAAACCTTATATGTCACTAAGTAACAGATGCGATTTTTGTAAAACCGCATCCGAAAATCAACCTTAAAATTGGGAGGGAAAGTTGGCATAACAATCTGATGCGGTCCTCTTGTGGACCGCATCAGATTATAAAACCGCTGCGGTTTTTTAAAAATCTGATGTGGTTTGCTTGACCGCATCAGAAAAACGGTTATATTCTCCTCATGTGGCCCAGCTTAAATGTTATTGGGCCAAACTCTCGTCCAGCTCACTCATCCACCTTGTTCTCTCACGCGGCCCAGCTTAAATGTTATTGGGCCAAACTCTCATCACCTCTCCTACTCTAATGCTGCACAGCTCCACATTTTTCACGCCTCACTCTCAACTCCCCATCTCTCTTCTCTCTCCTCCTCACCTAATTAAACCCTAATCCACCCTAATCCGAGAGAGAAACTAGTCAAACCACCAAACTAGCAGAAAAGCTTTTGGTGCACAGTTCTCAAATCCAGACTAAAATTCACACACCGTAGAATTGCAGAGAGAGAAAATGGGAGCGATAACGAGACAAGAAGTGAGCAAGCAGTTCAAGCTTCGTCGCTATACTCTTCAAGCTGCTGCACTTCAAGAGGTGCTTTCTTTCGTTAATCGCCATGAATTTGATGATCCTCACGAAGCTTTGGATCTTCTCCTTGACCTTCTCGATCAAGAGCCTCGTAAATTTCTCTTTAATTTTTTAGTATTTTAAACAATTTAAGAAAACAACAACTTCATTTCTGTAATTTTGAATTTTTTTTTTTTGGCAGTGAAATCGTCGAATTTGGACAAGGAAATCTTGAATCGAGATCTTTCTACTATGCTTGATGTTGATGATGTTGATGTTGATGTTGATGTTGATGTTGATGTTGATCGTCAAAGGATGCAAATGCTTGTTGAAATGCAGGTTCCGCTTGAGAAGATGAAGCGTGCTAAACTATCCGATTCGAATGGTGAGATTATTTTGCTCTCTTTATCTTCTTGTTCTTTCTTTTTTTTCATGGTTGTGTTTTTTTGATGTGATTCTTGTTATTTTCATAGTTAACAGGTTTTTTAAGAAACATATAGTAGTATTATAATGAGGTAGATGTGCTTGTTCAAATATACAAGTTGTCTGCAAAAAGGAACTGTCAACTTTAGTGTTTTAAATAGTTGTATGCTCTATGGCCCTAATCTTTTATATTTCCCCCCTCTTCTCCATGTAGTTTTGGGTACAATGGCATGTGATGGTTACTTTTATTCTGTTGATTTTAGTTTGGTTTTTGTTTTATGTTGATATTAGCAAAATAGTGAGACCTGTTTCTTCTTGTTCCATAATCATTAGTCATGACGCTTTATGAAAGCTGGTGTGGATTTCATTGTTGATTGTGGATTTCACTGTTGATATAGTACCTTTGGTATTTTACTCTAGGTTGGTGATTCAGTTATATGCTATCTTATGAACGAAGTTATTGTATAGTTTGTTTCCAGGGAGATGATTAGTACAAAAGAGATGTTGTTTTGGTTGGCTTGCGTGGAGACGATTGTAGTGCTAGATTTAGTTCTTTTTTTGTAGTTATTCAAGTTTGTAGAGGTTTAGTGCTTCTGAGTAGACATAATGTGCTTCTGTTTTCTTGTTGATATTGGTCTTATAAGTTGGGAGAGTAGATGGGGTTTTCTTTTTCTTTCAGGTGCATGCTCTATGGAAAATATAATTAGCCTTATTTTTTCTGTCAGTTCTTAATTTGTTTTTGATCTTGGAAGGAGAAACTCTTCTCAGTTCTCACCATTCTGCATTTGCATTTTGCTTTCTTGTTTCCGTGAAGTCTTAGAGGTTTTGCCTTATCTTCTTAGACATTCCCTCGTCAAACATCTAAGAGAATGTGCTGCTTATTATCAAGTTTCAACCGATTGATTACTTAAGAGACTATTTTTAGATTGACAACCATGAAATTATTTACAACTTATACCGCTGTTCACCTCAAATTCTGTTGGGAGTTGTTCCTTATTTGACTGGAGACCTACTGGTAATTGCAGAATCATGGCTTGTATTCTAACGGATATTTTTACTTTGTTGCACTTCCTTTATTACCTGTGGTAGCTGTTGATACTTCTTGGACACTACTGCCTTTGCATATATATGCTCATGTCTTGTGCTTTTATTAATTTTTCTTTATGGAATGTGTATCCACCCTTGCTCTTCTCTCTCTGTCTCTCCCCCCCTGTTGGTACATTTCTCATACCTTTTCCACCACAATATTAGCTCAAGTATCCTGTAAAAATGCTCCCTATTACTCCTTATGATGATTGTTACTCTTTTCTTCACAAACAGAATGACCAATTAGAAGCTCGTCTTAGAGCAGTTAATCAGGTCGGTGAACTTTTTGCGTTACGAGATTCTGCTGTCTCTGAAGCATTCCAATCTGTTTTTGTGGAGCTCTTAAAGAGTTTAATCGATAGAGAAGTTGAGGTTCGGATGTCTGCCCTTGACTATGTAAAAAGATGTCTTCTTTCAAATCCCGCAAGACCTGATGTTGCACAAATATTTGGTAAAACCTGCCTCTACTTATGAAATGTTTACCATTTTAAAGAAGATTCTGTTGATTTACACTTTAATATTCTGTAGCTGCCCTAAGTGATCGGCTCTTGGACTATGATGAAAATGTGCGGAAGCAACTTGTTACTGTGGTGTGTGATGTTGCTTGTTATGATCTTAACTCTATTCCTGTCGAAACTGCCAAACTAGTTGCAGAGCGTCTTCGTGACAAATCAGTAATTAATTCTATCTCTTTGCATATCCTTAGTGATGATGTTGACTTGTTTTCTTATTTTTTTAGCTTTGGTTGTGCAGTTACTTGTGAAGAAATCTACACTTGATAGACTTGCTGAGATTTACAGGCTTTATTGCTTAAGGTGCAAAGAAGGTTGTACTAATGAATATGACTGGATAGCTGGAAAGATTTTGAGGTGTTTCTATGACAAAGACTTCCGGTAAGAAGTAGGGTTTGAAATTTATGGTGCTGTGTCATTAAAGCATGTATGATTTTCACTGCTAAAGAATATCAGTTGATAATTCACAGTGTTATTAAAGCACTCGTCTTCAATATTCAATACTATTCCTTTAATTTCTGGGATACCATGTTAATCTTTTGCTCATGGGAGAATGATCTAAGCTAAGAAAGATTTCATTGGAGCCCCACCCCCCTTGCTGCCCCCCTCCCCTTGCTGCCCCACCCCCCAGACCCCCCTTCGCCGCCCACCCACCTTGCACAGTCCCCCCCACCCTGCTGCCCCCTGCGAGACCCCCTCCCCCTCGTGCCTCACCCCCCTTGCTCGCCCCACTCCCGCAGACCCCCCCTTGCTGCCCCACCCCTGCAGACCCCCCCTTTCGCCCACCCCCCTTGCACAGTCCCCCCCGTAGACCCCCCTCCCCGACCCCCCCTTGCTGCCCCACAACTGTGTTCTTGTTAATAGATATATGCACACATTTAGTAAATTATTAAATTCATACCAGGAAGAATAAAGATAATTTGCTTCTCAAAAATATGTGTGTGTCAAATTGATCGACTGTTTTAACTTATGTTTCTCCTTGCAGATGCTATGACATCTGCTCCCATATCGATTTTCCATCCGCAAGATTATAACTGCATGTATTGCAAGCTTGAAGAAGCCTATGATAGCGAATGACTGTTAAATCTAATAGGAGGAGCCATTTAAGTATAAAATTATTTTGTCATAGTTGTGTATGTTATATTTTTATGTATTTAATTATTTATGCTTCAATTGGGCATAATATGCTTAATAAAATGAGTTGTTATATATATATTATTGATTTTGTATTGATTAATAATAAAAAAATGAAAAAAAAAAAAATTCTTTTTGGTTTTTGGGGGTAAAACCGGATCAGATAATCTAGTTAATTGATCCGGTTTTCAGACCGGATCAGTAAATACTTTGGATCTGCTGCGAGCCATCTGATGCGGACCAAAACCGGATCAGTAAGCCTGGTTTTGACTGCATCGGATGGACTTTTTTCCACTAGTGATCCATTTTCATAAGTCTTCTTCACTTGTTCTTTCTTTTTTTTTTCTCTTCCAAACCCCACCTCCCATCTTTCTCTCTCTTTAGCTTCCCCATTTTCTCAATCCAACTCTTTCGCCACAACCACCACCCTCCACCACATCATAAAACCCTAACACCACCACTCTCTTTCCTCTACCATTCCCTCATATAACTCCCACCACAAAAACCCTATTGCCGATCTTTCAAACACCCGGAAGCCTAATGGGTCGCCTTTCACTCTTCTCAATCTCTTCCCTCAGTGTTGGTTTGGGGTGAGGTGATGGATTGACTGGGGGACGAGTCATGAGAAGGCAATGGCCGGTATGTTTTATGAGGAGAAGGCTTGGTGGAGGTGGCTAGGTGAAATTAAGGAGGGTTAGGCTTGCTGGATCCGTGGTGGTTGTGACATTCAACGGTAGTGTGGATATGGTGTATACATAGAAAGGAGCGAGAAATAAGCATAGACATGTGAGAGAAATTGGAAGGAGATATGAGATAGAAGAGTAGGGGTAATTACTAATTAGGGTGTAAAATTATGGACAAATGAGTAACAACATTAGGCTTTTCTGATGAATTTTAAAGTGATGGAGGGTACCTGGTAAATTTTTCAAAAATGCGAGGGTGTTTGGGGAAAAACCGTAATAAAAGCAATTTAAATGGAAAAATGAAGTTTGTTGTTTAGAGCAAATTTCGCACGAAGCCTAATTTGCTTTGAGACGTTGTATGATAATTAAATTGCTAATAAAAGAAATAGCAAAGTAATAATAACGAATAATGCAACATAATTAGAAATGAACACAATCAAAGTATTTTCATGGAAACCCTCTAAATAAGGAGAAAACCACAAGAGAAATCGGTGTTCCGCCAATCTACTATGGTAATATCAATTTGTAATACAAGGTAAGTACAATGCTTTGACTGATTGGCCAAAAAATTCTAACAATGAATCTGTAAGCAATTCAGGGGTTTCATAGAGAGAAAAGGCAGAAAAAGAAGATGAAAGAAATATGATGAAAAGACAGAGGCGTATCAATGATTTTAGGGTTTTGGCTGAATGGAAGAGAGTTCAAGCTTTTATAAGGCTTATAATAGGAGTATTTATAGTAGAAATAATGACGGTTTGAGAATATTCTGTCAGATTGCCTTCAGCTTGTTAGTTCCGACATTTCAGTGAATTTTCTTGATCTTCTGAACAACTTGCAAACTGATTTGTAAACCGATATGTTGTCTGCTTACGTCTCTCATTTCTCCTTTCAAAGGACTATCTTTGACTCCTCATTTCAAGGTATGCTCTTTAACTTCTTTGACCCATGTGCTGAAATTTAAATATGTTACTTCCAGTGCTTTAAAACTATCCACATGGTATGTTGACCAGTCCGTTATCGACCTTTCTGTTGGCGAAATGTTGATCCGTCTATCATTCGGGCCAGTTATTTTGTTCGTCTGCGACGAATTGATGTGTAATCCGTCACTGACATTCTGCTAATAATATGCCAATTCGTCTACTCATTTCATCCGGTCATGTCACTCGGCCATTTCATGTGGTCATTTCGCTTGGCCATTTCATCCGTCAGCAGCGGAATGCCAATAATCTGCCAAAAGTTGGAGAAATGATTTTCCATTTGCGAACGAATCGATGATTGCCATATGTTCAGAATTTTCATGGCATAACGTTTGCAATAATTGTAAAAGACCCGAAGAGTTGATTTCAAAGGAATTGATTTGTACGGGAGAGATAAGGGATGGAATAATGTGTCAAAGAGATGGGGAGATTTTAATTTTGAAATTTTGTTTTAGTTTGATTAATAAATGGTGTAGATATAAATTTAAAATGACTGGTTTAGATTACACAAGTTGTAGTGGCCATTGTAAAATTTTCCAAATATAATGTGTGGTTTCACCCTCCCATCCCTTGCTGAAATCAAACAACATTTAGGAAAAATTACGTAAAGGAAATGTTTAACAAGTATAATTGTTACGCGTTGCTAATAATTTGACATATAGGTTATTTTTTGCAAAAATCCATGTTATGTACTTTACATTAACGATAATTCGTTCCTAGCAAGTACAATGCACTGAATTGCATGATTTTTAAAAAATAACCAAGATATTGTCACTCTTATTGTAGAGTCTAGGAGTAAATTGAAATTTTATGAATTATATTTCTACATATTGTATCAAAAATGGATATCTAGAAGTGCATTGAATGGGCGTTCATCTCTTAGCAACATAAGTTATAATATTTTTTAGATGGAATTTGAAATATGTTATGGGGAAGGTTTATTGGAAGGCTTTGTTCTCTTAGCCTGCGATGAAATGGTATAGCCTTTTCAGTCAATGGTTTGTGTTTTATAGTATCTTATTGATTTGTGCTCTCGTTCTAATTTTATTATTATGCATGCGCTTAGGTATCTCATTCACTGGCTACCCAGTTATTGGACATCAAAATAAGATGCAGTCTTCCGGAGGGTGTCTTGATAGCCAAAGTAAGATTGTTGATGGTTATTGTGTATGGGACCCGAGTCTAAAGGGTCTGTTGTCTTGGAGCACTGGGTTTACTTTGCCTATGAGTAAGGTATCAAGCTTCATTGAAGACATAAAAAAGCTGGTAACTATTGAACCAACATCCTTATGTAGCATTGAAGTTTACTTTGGTATCTTAATGAGGTATGTCAAGGCCTCATCTGCATATTTGGGGAAAGATGATGATGGTATTGACTTTGATATTGCTTATTATCGACCTAGAGACGATTTAGGTCATTGGCTCAATGGGGAAATTATCAATGAGATCGAGCAAATCGCTATATTTAAGTATGGTGGCGTGCCACATTGGGGAAAAAATCGTAATGTAGCTTTTGAAGGTGTGATTAATAAGTTTAAGGATGGAGAAATTTTTTTAAGGTTTAAGGAAAGATATGATCCTTTGGAATTGTTTTCGAGTGACTGGACAGACCAAGTTTTGGGATTGAAACAAGGATTATGCATTAACAGATTGGGATGTGCTCGTGAAGGCTTGTGTATATGTGATACAAATGATGATTGTGGTCCTGAATACTATTGTGGCACTGGTCGAGTCTATGTAGAGGCTAAAGTTTGTAAGAAAAAAGTGAAGCACGCCTATCTTAGATAATTGTGTGATTAATCTCTCGAATTGAGTGAAAATTTGAAAATCAAATGATACTTTTTGGTAAGGCCAAAAAGATCTACTATCCTTATCAAAACACATAGACAAGAACTGAAAGCTACCATGTGCCACTCCTTTCATGCTATCTGTGATGTGACAATTCTTCGGAACTTCTGAAGTTACTCACAAAATGTAGATGTAAAGATTTATAATAAGTCTCAAATTTCTGACCCCTTAGGGGGCGTTTGGTTGGGGGTATTGTGGAAAGGGTAAGGGAATCAAGAGACTTGATTCTCTTACTTATTGTTTGTTTGCCCAAATCAATGAAACCCTTTACCCTCTCCTTACCCCCAAAGTCCTCTACATTCATTCCCCTACCCCCCAAGGGTTTCACTTACCCTTTCTTTGACTTATGATTGACCATCTCTTTGACCACCCAACCACCACTTGACCCAACCTTTCAACCACAGCTGACCACCCGACCACCACCACCTGCGCACCCTACCACCGCAACCCGACCCCTCCACCACAACACCATACCACCGCAACCAGCCGACGCAGGGGAGGGGATCGGGAGACCACGACGGCGCAAGGGGAGGGAGGGAGATAATGCAACGACGCAGGGGAGGGAGCGAGAGAACACGGCGGTTCGGGGGAGGGGAGGGGGGAGAACGCGACGGTGTGGGGGAGGGGAGGGGGAGGCCGCGACGACGCAGGGAGGGGAGGGGGAGACCGCGACGGTGCGGGGAGGGGAGGGGGGAGACCGCGACGACGCAGGGGAGGGGGAGGGGGGAGATCGCGACGGTGCAGGGAGGGGAGGGGGGTCAACGTGACGGCGCAGGGGAGAGGAGGGGAGAACTGCCGTGCGAAGGGGAAGAGGAGGGGACGACGAGGTGGCGGAGAGGCGGCAGGGAGGAGTGGTGGTGCTAGGGTGGAAGGAGGGTAAGAGGAGGAAGAAGGAGAATTGACATTGTCTTAACCAAACACCACTCTAAATCTAAGGGTTTTCTTTTCCTTTCCCCTTCTCCCCCTTTCTTGATTCCATTCCCTTTACCCCGTAGCAACCAAACGCCCCCTTACTTTGTAAACCATTGTGTATCCACCAAGCTATAATTTTTTTTTATTTGTGACAAACTATCAATGCCAAGTAATGTATGGTTTTCCTTATTGAAGGAACTACAAAATAATATGATGAAGAACCACAAATATTGTTTTCTCATTAAAGACAAAACCATTCATCATTGCTAGAATCCTCGCGCTCTCATTTACTCATATATAGATTTTTAAAAAGGATGAACAAGTTCCATTAGCAAAAGGATGAAAATTAGTAAATAAAAAAAAAAAATCATTTTCGGCTTACAGATTGATTCTTTTTTTTCGCAAAATTTATCAACATATATGTCAACTTCTAATTTCACTTACAGTTTATTATATAAAGGATTTGGTAAAATCAAAGAATAAAAAGTAAAGTTTTAGATTAATCAAGGAAATTACTTTAAAAGATGAAGTAATTTGATTGATTGTTGGTTAACAAGTTTTTGTCCTTATTAATGATTAAAAATAACAATCTCTGTTTAAAGGATACCTTTGAAAACGTTGTAATTTGAAATTAATAGCACCTATTTTAATCTCAAACTAAAAAAAAAAAAAAAAAACACTTCTACATTCACTTAATTTGAATAATACTTTGACATATAAGTAAATACAATGACCCGAGGCATCGCCTGATCAGTCAACAACTAGTAACTATATATTTATCATTATAGTCAACTTATAAAATCTGAATTTATTTTGATGCTTATTCTTATTTTCATTCGTTAACCAATGCTTTATTTTTTATTTCATGGATAAAATGCAGTCTTCTGAGGGCATCTTGATAGTCAAAGTAACGTCGTTGATGGTTTTTGTGGATGAGATCCGAGACTAAAAAGTCGATTATTGCCTTGGAGCAATGGGTTTACTTTGCCTATGAGCAAGTTATCAAGCTTCATTGAAGAGATAAAGCAGCTGGTCACTATAGAACCAACTCTTTATGTAGCATTGAACTTTACTTGGGTATCCTTGTGAGGTATGTCAAGGCCTCGTCTGCATATTTGGGAAAAGACGATGATGGAATTAACTTTGATATTGCTTATTATAGATCTAGAGACTCCTTAGATCATTGGCTCAACGGGGACATCATTTATGAGATCGAGAAAATAAATATATTTAAGTATGATGGGGTGTCATACTGAGGAAAAAATTGCAATGTACCTATTGAAGGTGTGATCAATAAGTTTGAGGATGGAGAAAAGTTTATGATTAAGGGTTAAGGAGAGGTATGATCCTTTGGAATTGTTTTCCAGTGAGACTGACCAAATTTTGGGACTAAAATAAGGATTAAGCATTGTAGACACATAATCGTGTCTCCCAATTTAGCACCATATGATGACCAATATCCCGCTCTAATTGGTCCGGATCGAGGAAATAATAAAGAACGAGTCTAAAATATAATATTTTAAGCCCAAAAGCATAATCTAACTCTTTTTATTAACCCATTTATGAATTTTTTTTTATAAATAGTTTTACTAAGCTCACTTTCTAAAACGTTTTAAAATAACTTTTTAAAAGCCCATGTTTGAAAAACTTTTGAAAAATAGTTTTTATGAAAGCCCAATTTCTAAACTTCTTTTCTATCCCAATTTAGTTAGTAGAATTAATTAATTATATTTATCAGTTTTATTGATAAAAATATCTTTCATAAAAAAATCATATTTCTCCAAAGTGTTTTTAAACTATTTCCTAAAATCTTTTAAATAGAATACCTTTTATAAACCTAATTGTGTTCGGTTACCGTTCCCTAAACACCTCACCTATATAAATACAACTCCTAATTTCACAAACAATTATGACGACACAACTCTAACTCTCACGGCCTAATAAATTCCCACAGCTAATACTCCTTGATAATTGATACGCACAACCAACACGCCGCCTAACATCACTTGATCACCATATTCTCACGCCATTCATCATCATTCAATCTTCATCTTGGTTCAGCGCCTAATACCTCACTAATACTCATACCCATATTATTATTACCTACCCTGACTAAATTATAACTAATAGTAATGATAATAATTTAGGAACTAATTGGAACTGAAGTGAACTGCACTGAACTGTACTGAAAATAAGTTGGGGAGAACAGGCCCTTACGCATTGCACAGGCATTGGAATTCTTTATCACCTAGTATAATCATTAGCTTATCATCTTCCTTTAATACTAATACCACAAATCAGTCCACGCAGCAACTAAAGCAAACACAAGACAACGAACTGTTTTAAAGGCTCGTTCAATATTTAAATTTTAATCCAAGGTATGTGCAAATAAACGACCTAGACGGAGGTATATTTTCTGAGGGTCAATGAAAATAACAATCTTTCTTTTCTTTATTTTTATTATTTTTCTTGAAGTGACTAACATTCTATTTATGAGGTATATTATTAACATATTCCTGCGACTGTAAGTGTTGTATATTATACTAACTCTCTACTAATATTTTTATTTCTTTTTCATGAACATTATTTCTTATGTCTGATTGCAATATTTTCCACCTTGTTATTATTGTTAATCAAGACCTAAATAAATGTCCTAACACTAATCAGATAACATGGACAACCTGCAAGAAACCCGGTAACATTGATTGCTTAATAATATGCCACTAAAAAAGTAGTATTTGATGAGTTTAATTAACCAACCTAAGATAATCTGTTTTAGGGTGTTTAAAAACATTATGAGGTTATTCTTTTGCATAAAACTTTCTATGAATCGTATTAAGTAGAGACCAGCAATGGGCGAATGTGGTTCATGACTGTGTTAATACCCTCACCCCCGAACTCATTTTTTGGTTCCTGACCATCTTTGGAGTCATGATGGGGAAATCTACATTGGATAAGTCCCTAATTTGTCCCTAAGGTTTTTCAATATCCAATTAGGTTTATGAGTTTTCCTCTAAAGACTTGTTGCCGTCTTCGAAAACGTATTTTAATAAAACCTTAACAATGGGGAAGTCTGATACACGCTCACACCGCGTAGGTGAAATAAAATCACGCTTACAAGCATGGAATAGGATGTGCTCGTGAAGGGTTGTGTATATATGAATGTAACATAGATGATGATTGTGGTCCTGAATACAATTGTGGCATTGGTTGAGTCTATGTAGAGGATAAGGTTTGTAAGAATAAGGGAAGCACACCTATCTTGGATGATTGTGTGATTAATCTCTTAAACTGAGTGACAAAATTGAAAAAAGGATACTTCTTGGTAAGAGCAAAAAGCTATACATAAGTTATCAAAAGACATAGATAAGAACTGCAAGCTATCATGTGTCAATCTCCATCCCCACTCCCCTAGTATTTTCCTCCAAGTTCTTTTCCAGAATCCCCTATTATATGTTATAACAATTACTAATATGTTACTGCCCAGACTATGACGTATGAAAAACATTGTTTACTCCTAAATTTGTCGTGTATGAATTCTTTATGGTATCTTGTATGATTATTGATCCATGTTGTACATAAAATGTTTTTATTCCTTAAAACATGCTAATTTCTTATATCTAAGGTTTGCGTGATATACTAAGATTATGGGACTATAATACTGTAGAAGGTTGGCAAAATATATCTCAATGGCATACAACCAGAACATAAGACTACAAGAATTAAAATTTTGTCACCATAAATTCTAAATGTGAGGTGTCTTCTTTGAGTAATTTTATCCATAGGGACTTCCAAATTTTATCAATGTCTATATGTACACTATTACAAGTCTACAGGATTATTGAATACATTTTTTATCTTATACTCGGGTGTACCATAAGTATGATAAACCCAATGTTATTCTTTTTGCTCATTGCTCATTTAAAATCCTCCAAATAAGCAAAAGATGCACAAAAGGGAGGGTTCCAAATGAGAAAATGAGCAAAAAAAAATTGGTCTTGTACCATTTACAAGATACAATGGGTGTATGATAAATGTGCTATTGAAGTTGGTGTTGCTGAATGAAGTTGGATAAAGTTGAATATGATTTAAGGAATAAGAATATTTTATGTACAACATGGATCAATAATCATACAAGATAAATTTAGGAGTAAACAATGTTTTAATGTATGAAGATTTGAAGATTAGGAACCCTATGTCGTGTCCTAGATTGGGAAGATTTGAAGATATGAGAAGGGACCCAATGTTTTGTAGGATAAATGGAGAAAATTTGAATGCCGAAGTAATTAACAAATAAGTTGTATTTGAAGAAAGATCTCTATGATTTAGAGAAAGGAGAGGAAACTTGTTTTGGAGATCATGTTGATGCTTTAATGGGTTGATAACCCAACTATCAAGTTTAGATCAGATATATGAAGAAGAGGTTGATGAAAGTTAATCTAGAAAATTCTAGGTGAGTAATATAAAATCTAGGAGAAAATCTAATGTATGAAGTAGTCTAGAAAAATCTTATAAAATATCTTTGTAAAAAATCTAAGTCTAGATATTTTAGTATATGTTAGAAATATGTAGAAATGTCATGTTCTAGAAATACCTAGGTATAAGATGTAAAAGTATCAAGTTAGTAGTACTTAGTAGAAAATCCAGATGATGTAATTTAGGTCTATAAATATCCTAGTGGTGATGTACTCCATATGCTGTAATGAGATTACTAGGGTGGGTCCCAACTAAAGGGCCACCCTAAAGCATCCTTACGGATCATAATGGAAAAAGCAACATCAGGAGAGTCAAAACCAATAAGAAAGGTTTAACGTAGTATGACCACGATTAGCCATCCAGTCCGCGACATGATTCCCTTCTCGAAAAAACATGCCTAACATGAACCACGACAAACTTCTTAAGATCCTCACCTGCATGAATAAGGGAATTAATGTACCATGGAATTTTCCAAAGTCTTTTAACTTCATGGATAAACGCTAAATTGTCACCTTCAACCATTAAATTACTAACAACCAAAGAAAGGACCCCTAAAATAGAATTATTAGAAGAAATCACATTAGCTCCACAATGAATAATCTTCCCATCCTCATCTCTAATAACAAAACCATAAGCAGTACGACCATTTTGCAACTTGGAATCATCAAAGTTAAGTTTTACAGGATTAGCCGGAAGGGGGGGTCCAAGCAACATTTTTCCGATTTAACTTATTTACCTTAGTCGAAGCTTTATCATGCAAAGGAGACAACGAAGAGCTTTTGAAACACTCAATATTCCCCATATAAGCTCTAATCATAGCCCCCAATCTAACAGGGGAAAAAACCTCCTGATGGAACATAATACTATTTCTCGCATACCAAATGAACCACCAAATAATGGCATAAAAATTAATATTTATTACCCTCATTTGAGAATTAAGCTTAGAAATAAAATACTCCATAAAAGACATCTCATTCTCTACTATATATAGGCAACTGGGAGAAATAGTCAGAAGACCTCATTTCATCAAAAACATCTTTAGTATAAGGACATTCAACAAACAGATGACAATCATCTTCAAAATGGTAATTCCAAAAAACGCATTCCATAGGAAGAAATATATGACTCATTTCAAGTATTTTCTTAGTAGGGAGGCCATTCTGACAAATATTCCAAAGAAAAAATTAATTTTATGAGGAATTTTAAGGGAGCAGATCCAATTATAAGTAACTAGTGGAAGAGGGTCTAAACCAAAACCTTAAAGGAGAGCACCCCAGATTTAACCGAATAATCCCTATTAGAAGAGAGGCACCAAAACACTTTGTCTGATAACATATTTGACTGAAGAAAACTTTTGAAAATAGAATTAACAATATTCGTAGGAACAAATTGAGCTAAAAGATCAAGCTTCCACTGAGCATCATCAGAAATAAAATGATTAACTCGCAAAAACTTCGAACCAGGCACAGGATGACAAATTTTACTAATAGGGAATTGAAAAGCGTAATTAACAAACCAAAAAGAAACATCTTCCCCATCCCCTGTAGTCCATCTTAACCCTTTTATAAAAGGAATACGAAACAACATAAGCTTACGCCATTGCGAGGAAACATTAACTTTAGTTTTATAAGAAGAAAAGATCATCAATTTTCAAATATTTTTCCCTCGCCAATTTAACCTAAAGATTATCAGGCGAACTAACAATTCTCCAAAGTAGTCTGAATTGCAAAGCAATGTTATTAATTTTAGCTTTTATTAAACCCAACCCCCTACTTTTTAGGTTTGCAAACTTTGTCCCAGCCTATTAAATCTGGGGCTTAGAACTTGGATCTATATTCCAAATAAAATTCCTATAACATTTACCTTATGAAGCATGAGTAGCAGGGATAAAGCAAAGCTTTGCATTTGATAATTAGCTTTGCTTGCCAAATTAGATTGGATTAGAATTGTACAACCTGCTTGAGATAACGAATTAGCTCTCCACTTTGTAAGTTGAGAAGAAACTTTTTCCTTGGATGTCTCCAAAGGTGACATTTGTCACCTTACCATTGATAATAGGGCATCCCAAATATTTACCAAGGGATAAAGCCTCATCAATTTATAGAATATGAACAAACTCACTCATCAACTCAGAAGGAGTATTTTGAGTACATTGAAAAGTAGATTTATGAAAGTTGACAAGTTGCCCCGACATAGAATAATATTTATCAAGAATATATTCAATAGAGAAACAACTATCTAAATTAGCTTTTGCAAAGATCGTAGTATCATTTACAAATGTTAAAAACGGAATCTTTACTCTAGAATGATCTAGAGTCACACCTATTTTGATTTAGAACCTGACATACTAGCTTGATGAAGTTGACGAGCCAAAATTTCTGCACAGAATAATTATATGCAGGGAGAGAGGATCACCTTGACGAATACCTCTAGAAGGAAAAAATAAACATATCCCCTGGGATGCCATTAACTAAAACAGAGAAAGAAATTGTTGTTATACATTGTTGTAACTACAAAATCCACATTTCACAAAGCCTAATATTTTAAAATTTGCAAAAATAAAGTTCCATTCTAATCGATCATAAGCTTTCTCAATATCTAGTTTTATAGCTAACCAACCTTCTCTACCTTATTTTAAGAATGAAAAACTTCATGAGATAGTAGGACATTATCTTGAATTAACCTTTCTGGAACAAAGCTCTTTGTGATAGGTGGATAATCCTACGTAAGACCTCTTTTAGTCTGTTAGCCATAATTTTATAAATAATTTTGTACACAGTAGAACACAAACTAATAGGTCTAAACTGATTTGGATTTGAAGGAATTTCAATTTTAGGAATGAAAGTGATAAAGTGTGTTTTACTTCCTTTAATAACTTTCCAAAATGAAAAAAAAAAGCTTTAACAGCTCTATAAACCAAATTGCCTACTAAAGTCCAATATTTCTGATCGAAAAAAGGTGTAAACCCATCTGGGCATGGTGCTTTATCAGGAGCTAAATCAAAATTAGCAGACTTAACTTCATATATAGTAACTTTCGCACACAAACTTATATTATCTTCATAAAAAATGATAGTATCCAATAAATATAAATCTGAATTAAAATCAAAACTACATTCCATATTCAAAGAAAACTTTTTATGAAAGCAGTTGAGATACATTCTTCTATTAATTTTAATTTGGATGAGTAATGGAATTATTAGAAGGGTCATTTATAGATTTAATTAAGTTCTGATTTCTTCTAATAGAGCCACATGCATGGTAATATTTTGTATTTGCATCCCCTAATTTTAGACTATTAGATAGGAAAAATTGTATATAATAAGCCAACATTTAAGCTATCTTCTCAAAATAAGTCAATATATTGATTAGTTCTGAATAAGTTCAACTTTTAGGGGTATTTTCTTTTATTGAGCCAAATAACCTACAACCTAAACAACAAGTCATTTTTTTAAAATTACTCTACATCGACTACCTTTGAAGAAACGAAAAAAAAAATCCCCTACCCATCAGGCCACCACTCTCACCTCACCTCAGCACCGCCACCACTCAATACCCAACAACAACGACCCAAATACATCACAACCACCAGGCCCACCACCTTGACCCACTTAGCCCGGCCGACCTTAGCCTAAATCCACAACCACCACCAAAACTTTCCCCACCAATCAAACAAGCACCACCTTCAAACGCCAAAAAACCCCACTCTCGAAAATCGAAACACCAAAGCAACACTAAAACCATCCTCTAAGGCCACCATCCAAAGTCACCACGAAATTCAACCACCAAACCACCCACAAACACCAATAGAAATTGGTGAGGTAGAATAGATGGACAGACAGATTCTTTTTACAGTTAGTAGGGGATGGTAAGGTAGTTGTAGAGGCGGTGGTTATTGGTGTTGGGGTTTCTTATGGTGGCTATGAAGATTAGCAAATCTTGGGATGAAGTGGTGGCTGGTTGTATCAAGTAGAGTGAAGGTTTGCAACATTAACAATAGAATTGAAGAAGGGGAAAAACGAGGTCTAGGGACATGCCTAGGCCTAGCCTCTACCACATTTGCTTGCTCAGCTGTGGAAAAAGGAATTTCTTGCCTATTAGCACTTTCCAAGAGCTCAGTTAACCACTTTTTCTTAGGATTTTTCAGCAACACTTTTCTTTCTTTCTTAGGATGATACAACATAGAATAATTATCAATAGTGTGATCATCACAACTACAAAATTAGCACCCAGATGAAATATCTTCATACCATATCACATACCCACATTCAACACCAACAACACGTCTGATTTTAGCATACTCAAGCAAAGGCGCAGTAATTTCTACTATACCACAGGCACGGGGAAATCTTATTTTGTGTCTTAACAAAGACCTAAGGTCTAACTTAATTGAAGAACCCACATTGTTAGCACCTAGCAAATTTGCTACAGATTCAAAGTTTTACAACTCAGTAGGGAACCTAAGGATCCTTACCCAGAGATCCACCCACCTTATCTCTTCCAAAAATGGGTCAAAATGAGCCCTTCATGGATATATATAACAAACAGTTCACCTTGGACATGCCAAGGCCTATCAGACTATACCAAAAAAAAACATCACCAGGATTAGCAAAACGAATCAAAACTCAATTATTTCCCATATCTAAATATTCAACATCACCTTTGCATAACTTCCAGTCAGCCCTAGTTCTAGATATTATAGTTCTCATATCAACAGGATCACCAAGCATTTTACTAACTAAACATGACTTAGATAAATCCTCAATATCTTTCTGAACTTGGGGCAATTCATCTAAGACAATAGCTTCAGGAAAGGAGGGGTGGAGCAGGGGGATTACGGCTAACAGAATTTAAAGGATCATACATAGAGGCAAGAAGGGGAGACTCATCACTACCATTAAATGAAGAAATGGTTGAAGAACCATCTGCAGCATCTTTAACATCCAAAATTGCATCTTTGAAAGATTTAGGGTTTCCCATAATAACAACAAACACCAGCACTAACGGTAACTTTTTATAGAAATATGAAATTTTGAGAGAAACAACAAAGAATGAATTGAGATACTTGGATGAAAATATACATGTAATTGTTGCCTTTTGTAGGGTAAAAATCGAAGCGAAATCCAGTTGAAGCAGCAAAAAATCGGCTTCTACCAGATAGCTTTCGATTCGCATTAAATGCGAAGACCATAATAATGAACAAACATCCAACTTTAGCAAGCAATAACAACTTACAGCTCGCAACAAACACCATGCCCAGCAGAGAAATGATGACAAAAAAACAAGAACCTTTAATAACACTCTCACTCAATTGGGAAATTAAATGAACTATCACATCTCCCCATAGTAAAACCCTAACCCTAGC
This sequence comes from Beta lomatogona, assembly GCA_947646795.1. NCBI lineage: Eukaryota > Viridiplantae > Streptophyta > Magnoliopsida > Caryophyllales > Amaranthaceae > Beta > Beta lomatogona. The sequence continues at coordinate 848,268 of CANSNZ010001069.1, forward strand.
TCCAAATTTGTACTTAAATCCCATAAATTGGAGCCACCTAAACTAGATTGGAGGCGAATTAATTGACTTAATGATGAAAAAACAACTATTACTCCAAATTTAGGCTTATAGCCCTGACAAACTCTCTCAAAATAGCTCTCAGCTATATTTAGAGCTACTGACCTACGCCATAATTGGCAGAGGGGAATGGAAAGATTAACTATAAAATTGAGTAACCAAAAGCCACGATTAAAGATAATAATAGAGATTTCTTGTAACAATTATCTTTTGATGATTGAATTTCGGCAGGAGAAGTGCGAAGCCTAATCTGAGATAGATTTTATCTTCAAGCTAGGGTTTTTAGGGGGCTGGGGTTTTGGGAGCTTTTTTCTATTCTTTCTCTTTCTTACTTTATCTCTCTTCATTTTGTATCTACTTATAATTTATATAAATATGTTGCAATATTACTTGAGGATAAGAAGTTAATTATGTCATTATGTGGTAATAGTTCCAATGAAAACCATCACAACAATGCTCATGCTCTAAAGGAGGAAAGAAAGAAACAACTGAGACAACTGAAGGGAGAAACCTAGATCTAGTTTTAAACCAAAACATGATTGATTATATCTTATAACTACATATAACTCTGATTTTCACATAACAAATGACTCGTTATATGATTGATTATATCTTATAATTGGCCCATGTTATCTTTCTAGCACAAGGAAGCAGGAAGCCTATAGACCAAGCATGATCCATGTGTAGTGTGTACAATGGAGTTTAGTTTGTCCTAAAGTAAAATAAATATGGGTTTCAATCGAATAATAAAATCGACAATGACTTAATGTTATATTTTGTGCATTCTTTCAAACCTTATTGATGATGTTTTTTCCACAAAATTAAGAACATGGGGGTGCTCAAAATTCGGTCTATACCGCACCAAACTACAAACCAAACTGTTTCTTTGTGGTTTTGTTTGTTTGCGGTTTTAAAATTATGGTTCACTTTGAGAATCCAATCAAACTGCACTTTGTGGTTTGGTTTGGTTTCTCGAACATAAAAGACCAAACTGGAACGTAAAACGCTAAGACCGTTTTAACTAAAAACATATTTCAGTATCATCTCACAATATATTTCAAAATTTTTTACAAAAAATTTATTGATGATAATATACTTATTTGTTTATCTTAGTCACCTTCTGGCTTCATCGAATAAAACTACTACATCCTCCGTTCTAAAATAAATGCAACATGGGGGAGGTACAAGTTTATGAAGAGGATAGACATAGAGAGAAATGAAAAGGACTCATATGATGAAGAAAGAGATAGAGAGAAATAAAAAGAGGAACTCATATGACGAAGAAAGATATAGATAGAACTCCATAAATATAATGTTTCGTTTATTTTAAAACTTTCGAAAACTATAAATGATATACTTATTTTAGAATCGAGAAAGTATAAGATAAAAAAATTTAAATAATATGGCTAAACAGCAAACCAAATTACACCAAACAATTTTTAATAGCAGTTTGGATTGGTGGGTCGTAAATTAATGCAATTTGGTTTAATAAAATCCGAGATTATTATTGTACAGTTTGGTTTGGGGTATGTCCCAAACCACATCACACTAAACCAAACTGGTAACAGTCAAACACCCTTTACATCTAGTGGTGTCAAAACAGGTTCTAGGCATACCCACGGCGAACCAGGTCAGACCCGGACAGGTTAGGATTCAGTGAGTCAGTGCGTTGGGTCGTGATTGGTCAGGTTTTGTTCATTTAGGCCGGTCACTTTTGAATTATGGGATTGCCGGGTACCGGATAGGTCTGGGTCGTTCCATTTACAAGTCGATCCATTCCCGGATAAGATCGTCCGTGGACATTTTTTTAGCCGAGTTTGCGCAGGTCATATTTCGGTTTAATGTACGCTTGGGCCGAGTCAAGTGTATTCGGTTTGAATCACCTATGACCTTGGTTCGACCATTGTGAAGCATCGGGTCCATTCGCTATTGAACGTCAATTCGACTTTGGTTAATCTCCAGGTCGGATCATTTTATATCATGTTGTTACCTTCTTTATCAACTAATTATCACTTATCAAATAGTTTCAAGATCGAGATATTATACATTGACTACCATAGAGGTATGATCAATATTGATTTTGTAATGGATTTTGTAAACGAATCATATTATTAAAAGTATTAATATCGACATATATATATACATATGTGTGTGTTGGATAAATATATGGATGATAACGAAAAACTAATAAAAACACTATATTGTTTACCGTGATGTTTAGTGTATTCTCTTAGTCAACTCGTGTTTGGACTAATCAACTGCGTAAAACCACTCTAATATATAAATGAGTAGAACAACTCTTCATATGTTATAATATTATAACCAACGACAATAATAACGAGTAAATGATCAAATCCAAGGTTTATATAAATGACTCTATTATTATAAACATTATCATTGATATATAAGTTTGTAAATAGCTATGATGATCATGATAACAATAATAATAATAATAATAATAATAATAATAATAATAATAATAATAATAATAATAATAATAATAATAATAATTAATAAACATGAAGCGACGACAATAGTAGTAGTAGTAGTAGTAGTAGTAGTAGTAGTAGTAGTAGTAGTAGTAGTAGTAATAATAATAATAATAATAATAATAATCATAATAACAATAAAATAACAGTAATAAAAACAATGCTAACAATAATAATAATAATAATAATACAAATACTAACATTAATAGTAGCAATAATGCTAATAATAGCAATAACAATAACAAACATAACGCTGTATATATGTATTATGTTGTGACTATATGTGATAAAGTATAAACAAACTATATTATCAATATGTTTAATCATTTTAGTAGTACATTGGTATTAAATTAATTGTAAAACCATTCTAATACTATATTGATTATTGTAAACACATAATCGTGTATCCCTATTTAAGGATCCAATGATGAAACATACCGCTGTATTAGTTGGCGCGACCCAACGGAAGAGCAATCTAAAGAACCAATCCAAAATTGTGTTTTGAAATGATATTCTAAAGCCCAATTAATTGTTCATGATGATTAATTGTATTTTAAGCCCATAAAATGTTTTAAGTCCATTTAAGAGCCGAATTAAATATATATTATTTTAATAAATATTTTTGATAAATAAATCAGATTTTACGTCCGTAAAATTCCATCTCCGGGATTTTAGGGAGGAAAAAGTATCTTCATAGCACGCGTAGAATAAAAAACGAATATACTGGAATATGCGCCGGAGGCGGGGGCTGCACTCAGTGCGCCACGTGCTTCCAGCACATTGGCCATATCGTGTCAGGCGCTCCAATGAGCGCCTGACATGTGGATTTGTGACTCACACAGAGTCCCGCGTGATGCAAGTCATGTGTAAGACAAGGTGCTTTTCTATCTTTTTCTACAACGCGTTTACACGTGTGCAACTTTGATTAAGCTGGCAAAGTCAGGCACACCAATGTGCGCCTGACGTGTGGCACTGCGCCTGCCACGTAGGTGCAGGGCTTACGTGAGGCGCACGCCCCTTTTTGCCTATAAAAGCTCGTGATTTCTCGAATTACGGACGACTTTTCATTATCATTTTTACGCATACATTAACTTACGAATATCTCCGCAATACACTTCAAATCTCAAAATACTCAAACACTTAAATACTTTCAATACTTCAATCTATTCTTAATCATACTCCATTTGTCCCTGACTGCGCTAGGCGCAGCTGACGTGGCAAGCGCATGACGCGGCATGACCAGTAAAAAGCGTACATGTGGTACGCGCTTTTGAAAAAGATAAAAAAGAAATTCCGCGTCTCAAGCAGAGAACTGCGCTTGACGCATGACTCTACATGAAACAAAGGTCTACGTGGCAGTTCTGGTGCACTTAGCACAGTCTGTGCGCTAGGCGCAGCTTACGTGGAATTCCACGTGGCAAGACACTGCGCTCGGCGCAGGCATTGCGCTCGGCGCAACAACTGCCCTCAGCGCAGTGCTTGTTTTTTGACATGTTTTGATAGTTTTTTTGATAAAAACGCGTTCTAACAGATTTTCTTTTATCTTTTAACTACGGATATCTGATTCTACGGTATAAAATGTGATTGTAACTTAAAAAAAATATCTTTTGAGAATATTTATTTATTAAAATAAAGCAATTAATTATTGTTAAAACAATTAATTGGTGATACGCTCAAGTTATACGTTGTTTTTGTGGTATTTTAGGTACACTTTGCTAAGGGATTTATTCGTAATTGTTAATGTTTGCATATAAATCGACCTTAGCGGAAGTTCGGAATTTTGTATTTTAATTATTGTTAAAGTTGTAAGTTCCGAGCTCTTGGAAGCATGAATGGTTGGAACAACACCACAACATCGTCTCACCAACCAAGCTCCGCCACAACCAAGCTCCACCAGCCGCATCGCAAGCATGTCCAGCATTGCAAGCCCAAGCACTGCATGCACAGCCATCGCCCATGCAAGCCTGCCCAGCCTCATCGCACAGCAGCACACGCTCGTCGCACCTCGCGATGACGCTCGCGACTCGCGACCCAAGCCAAGCCTGCCTAGCCCTCATCGCCCATGCTCGAAGCCCAGCGCTCGCGACTCGCGAGCATCCTCGCACCTCGCGAGCAACCTGCCTTCGCAACTCGCGAGTCCTGTCGCGACTCGCGACCATTGCCAACCATTTTGTGCGCGGAAGACAGAGTACTCTTCGCGACTCGCGATCAGTCTCGCACCTCGCGACCCCCTAGGTCGGTGTAATTGTCGGCTGATTTTTGAGCTTTAGTATAAATACTAAACTTGATTTTTGGACCTAACATAACACACTTGAGGAGAGAGATCTCCAACACTCCACTCTTCTCTTCTTATCTTCTCTTTTTAGTTTTCATTTTCTAGTTTAGTTTTAGAGATTTCAATTATGGAATTGGCTTCTGCTATGCCGATTGTAGCTTGAACTGTTCTTGAAGAAGATTAACATGAAGCTTCAAGCATTATTGTGAGATCTTTACTCTCTATTTTATTTCTTTGATTATGGTTTAATTTCTATGCTTGTGTTCTATGATTTTTGTATAATTAGGCTAGGAACGTTACTAGTTTGATTGTGTAATTAATCTAATGCTAGATTTAAGAATAGAATCGGATTGTTTTATTCTTTTATCTAATTGTAGCAAACTAGGGAGTAACTTAGATGCAGATCGTCTTGGTTATTTCTTGGGGAAATTAAATCAACTGTTGAATGTTTATCGCGTGTATGACATTAGCAAGTCTATTGATTCTCTGTGTTTATTGCTGCTATTGGATTGAACTTAGACGCTGATCGGACTAGGTTATCCTTTAGTTAGGGTTTTATAGTCACGCTGATCGTGCTATTCAACTAGGAATAAGGAGAATGCGAGATTAGTTCTCGATAATAGATAATTATGGAAATAATTAGAGTGGAGGTTCAATGATCAATAATGAATTGAAGTGGATGTTAATCGGATTCAAGATCTTCCCATATTGATTTCTCATTTTGTTTATATGCTAGTTAGTTGTAGTTTATTTATAATCTACTTGAAAACCCCCCTTTTTATTAGGTTACTCGACCGTTAGAGTCATCTAGGTATTGATTCACGTTAAATATAAAACTCGTCCCTGTTTCCCTGTGGATACGAACCTTACTTCCCTTCTACATTTAATTGTAAAAGAGAGTAGGAGAAATTTTATCTTTGGTTAGGCGTACACGACAATCCGCGCCCGCCAAATTTTGGCGCCGTTGCCGGGGAAACGGTGTTACTTGTTTGTATATAGCGTGTGTTTTTGGATTGTATTGCTTGTGCTCTTTGTTTATGGTTAACACTCGTACTACTAACAAAGAATCTTTGCATTACGATCCCGAATTAGAATTGACTCTTTTCAGGTGGAGAAACATTTTGCGAGAAAATTTTCAAGAATCATCTTTTAACGTTGAAGTGGAGGAAGAGATGCCTCCTAGAATTGAAACTCGTACCTTGAGGGAGCTCATGGCTCCTAACCTTGATCAACAACCATTGTGCATCTCATTTCCGGCTCTTGATGAAGGCACTGCTTTTGAATTGAAGTCGGGGTTGATACACTTGCTTCCTTCGTTCCATGGGCTCAATGGAGAAGACCCAAATAAATTTCTTTCGGAGTTTCACGTGGTTTGTACTAGCATGAAACCAAGTGGAGCAACGGATGAAGAAATCAAGTTGAGAGCTTTTCCTTTTGCTTTGAAGGATGGAGCTAAAGATTGGTTATATTATCTTCCTCCTGGTTGTATTTCCACTTGGGTTGAAATGAAGAGGCGATTTCTTGAGAAGTTCTTTCCAGCTTCTAAGTCATCAACATTAAAGAAGGAAATCAGCAATATTGAGCAGAAACACGATGAGTCTTTCTACGAATATTGGGAGAGGTTCAAGAGACTTTGTGCTAGTTGTCCATATCATGGCTATTCTGATGAAGACCTCATTTTGTACTTTTATAATGGATCTTCTGACGAAGATGTGCGAATGGTGAATGCTGCTAGTGGAGGTTCTTTCATAAACAAAACCCCAACTGCAGCTAGAGAACTCATTGAAGAACTAGCTGAAGGCTCGAGACAGTTCAGTAGAAGATCAAATCATCGTAGAGCAAATGTTGAAAGTCCAGGTTCTAGCTCTTCAAAGGCCGAGGATCAAGTACAAGCTCTTACATCGATGATGCGTGAGTTCATGGTAAAGAACAATAGAGTTCAACAGGTAAAAGCTTGTAGAATTTGTTCTTTAGATCATCATACTGATGTTTGCCCTCAAATGCAAGAAGAATTTAGGGAAGAGGTCAAAGCTGTAGGTTTTCAAGGCCAACAAGCATTACAGAGACATGATCCCTACTCCTATGCTTCCGAGCAAGGGTGGAGAGATCATTCTAACTTCAGATTTGACAATCAACATCAACAGCAGCACTATAACAGGCCACAACCACACCCTTATCCTAGGCCCCAAGGTCGAGACTCGAGCTCTAGCATGTCCACTGAAGAAATGTTAAATGCTTTAACTAAAAATGTGACTAACATGCAGGGTAACATGGTGCAGTTCCAAGAGGAAACTCGATCGAGCATCAAGAACTTGGAGAGCCAAGTAAGCTAAATTGCAGGAGCTGTAACCAAGTTAGAGGCTAGGGATTCGGTGAGGTTGCCATCCCAAACAGAACTCAAACCTAAAATGAACGTGAGTGCTATCACATTGAGGAGTGGAGCGGAAATTGCAAGCAAAGAGAGGTTGGTGGTTCGAGACAAAGAGATAGTGGAAGAGGTGATTGAGCATGAACCGACAACAGATTGTAAATCATTGCCACCTCAACAAGAGGAGAAAGTCCAAAAATCACCTCCTCCACCATATGAACCAGAGCCACCATTTCCCGAGGCATTGAGAGAAACCCGCAATGCAGAGCGCAACAAAGACATTTACGAAATCTTTCGTAAATGTGAGGTAAACATTCCCCTTTTTTATGCTTTAAATCAAGTACCTAGGTATGCTAAGTTCCTTAAAGAATTGTGTACTTCGAAAAGAAAGCAAAAACAAAAGGGAGTGCAAAAAGTGAAGGCTAGCGAGCATGTCTCTATTATCTTTCAAAAGAAATTACCTCAAAAGTGCAATGACCCAGGCATGTTTACCATCCCATGTACTATAGGTGACACCATGTTTCCTAAAGCCATGTTAGACTTAGGTGCGTCAATTAATGTGATTCCATATTCATTGTATAAGTCTTTGAAACTTGGCAATTTGCATGAAACTGGTGTAGTGATTCAATTAGCTGATAGATCCAATGTTTATCCTAGGGGTAAATTAGTCTTTGAAACTTGGCAATTTGCATGAAACTGGTGTAGTGATTCAATTAGCTGATAGATCCAATGTTTATCCTAGGGGTAAATTAGAGGATGTGTTAGTTAAGGTTGGGAAATTGCAATTTCCTACTGATTTTTATGTTTTGGAGATGGAACCTGATAAGCATGCCGCCCCAATCCTTTTGGGGCGACCTTTCTTGAAAACATCTTGCACTAAAATTAATGTTTGCGCTGGTTCTTTGACTATGGAGTTTGAGGGAAAGGTAGAGGCATTTGATATAAATGATCCTAAGCTTCTACTTAAGGATGATAACTCACTTTGCTCTATTAACATTGTTGACTCTGTTTTCCATGATGTTCTTGATATTGAGCAGGTTGATGAGTTGATGAATGCTGATGATGTCTTGGTTGAGGATTGTGTGCCTCCTACTAACGTGCAGGTTATGGTGCCCGAGTTGAAAGAGCGGAAAAAGCCTCCTGACTTACCACCTTGTTTTGAAATTGTACCACTAACGATGCATTGCAAGAGTTCTTCTGAATCTGTTTTGCAGGTACTTGAATTGGAGGTTGACATGAAGCCACCATTGTCACACATGGAGCACAAGCCCAATTATTGAGCTCAAGGTATTAAGTCGAGCTAACGACTTTAAACAACAGCGCTTCTCGGGAGGCAACCCGAGACCCCTTTTATTTTCTTTCTTTTCCTTTATTTCTCATCAAATTTCCACCACCACAACAAATTTTCTTTCACCCACCGCCCACCCACTAAAAAGATCCACAACCAATCTTAATCCGCTTGGAACCAAAATCCACAAAAGAAAACACGTTGGGAGGAGTTCAATGGCTAGGAGTTGGTACAACTAGAGGGTTGAGATTGTTAATGAATCTTTTCGATCTCTTAAGCTAGGTGCAAATCTGAAAAATTTCAACAAAATTTGAATTTGTCATTTGTTTGAGTGATTCGAGGGAGAGGGTTGTGAGTTGATTTATGAGATTTAAGTTGGTGTTGCTAAGAAATTTGAGTTTGACGGATTGTTTATCATGAGTTTTGAGCATTCGATCTTCGATTTACCCGATTTTCCAATTTTTCCCCCATTTTCAGTTTACTTTTTCTTCTAATTGTCGTCACATTGAGGACAATGTGTAGTTTAAGTAGGGGGGAAGGGTATTCTCATTCTCATGTATCTATGTTGTATATTCTCATGTAACTATGTTGTATTTATTACTTTCAATTTGAAAAAAACAATATAAAAAAAAAATATATATAAAAAATGATGAAATGAATCCCGCTGAGTTGAAAACCCGCAAGGGCGGGCAACTCGGGCAAAATTGGGGGCTCGTATAGGTCGAAAACCCGAAAGGGCGGCCTATGCAAAAAAGAGCTAGTTGAGCGGGTAAGATGGTGAGATGAAAAAAAAAAATGTGGGAAGCTAGGATGAAAACCCGAAAGGGCTCCTAGGCAAAATGAGAGATTAAGAGAGAATTATATACTTTGAAAACTCATTTGCCGGAGATGGTGTCATAAGGTGGAAAGCGTTTTCGGGTCAGGTTGGTGAATTCATCCTTGATTTTGGGAAGATTTGTTTTGGCTTTCACATTCTTTTGGTTGATTGTTTGTTTTTGGGAGTAAGCATGGAATATATTCCTTTTTGTCTTTGTTCCCTGGCTTGCTTTTCTAAGTTAGTTGTTGTAGTAGTAGGTCATCTTTTGAGGTTTGGGAGAGCTGATAATTTAGTGTGTCATGAGCTAGCATTTTGATTCTTGTTGGCGTTGCTGGTTATTGTTGTTGTTACGTCTTTATATATTTCAGGTGAGCTTGAATCTAAGTGTAGGGGAACCATCGTCCCTTACGTTTAGGTTTTAGGTGGATGTTGTTAAGATGTGATGATGATGATATAGTTGATGGAGAGTGTAGTTTGGTGTTGATAATTTGGGTGATGATTTATTTGGTGATTCTCACTTTTGAGTTTACTCGAGGTCGAGTAAAGTTCAAGTGTGGGGGTATTTGATACGCTCAAGTTATACGTTGTTTTTGTGGTATTTTAGGTACACTTTGCTAAGGGATTTATTCGTAATTGTTAATGTTTGCATATAAATCGACCTTAGCGGAAGTTCGGAATTTTGTATTTTAATTATTTTTAAAGTTGTAAGTTCTGAGCTCTTGGAAGCATGAATGGTTGGAACAACACCACAACATCGTCTCACCAACCAAGCTCCGCCACAACCAAGCTCCACCAGCCGCATCGCAAGCACGTCCAGCATTGCAAGCCCAAGCACCGCATGCACAGCAATCGCCCATGCGAGCCTGCCCAGCGTCATCGCCCAGCAGCACACGCTCGTCGCACCTCGCGATGACGCTCGCGACTCGCGACCCAAGCCAAGCCTGCCCAGCGCTCATCGCCCATGCTTGAAGCCCAGCGCTCGCGACTCGCGAGCATCCTCGCACCTCGCGAGCAACCTGCCTTCGCGACTCGCGAGTCCTGTCGCGACTCGCGACCATTGCCAACCATTTTGTGCGCGGAAGACAGGGTACTCTTCGCGACTCGCGATCAGTCTCGCACCTCGCGACCCCCTAGGTCGGTGTAATTGTCGGCTGATTTTTGAGCTTTAGTATAAATACTAAACTTGATTTTTGGACCTAATATAACACACTTGAGGAGAGAGATCTCCAACACTCCACTCTTCTCTTCTTAGCTTCTCTTTTTAGTTTTCATTTTCTAGTTTAGTTTTAGAGATTTCAATTATGGAATTGGCTTCTGCTATGCCGATTGTAGCTTGAACTGTTCTTGAAGAAGATTAACATGAAGCTTCAAGCATTATTGTGAGATCTTTCCTCTCTATTTAGTTTCTTTGATTATGGTTTAATTTCTATGCTTGTGTTCTATGATTTTTGCATAATTAGGCTAGGAACGTTACTAGTTTGATTGTGTAATTAATCTAATGCTAGATTTAAGAATAGAATCGGATTGTTTTATTCTTTTATCTAATTGTAGCAAACTAGGGAGTAACTTAGATGCAGATCGTCTTGGTTATTTCTTGGGGAAATTAAATCAACTGTTGAATGTTTATCGCGTGTACGACATTAGCAAGCACTAGTGGAAAAAAACCGAAGGGCTGCGGTGCAAGGGCTGCGTTTTTTGTAAAACGCATCCCTTAATAGTGAAGGGCTGCGGTCAATTCAAAAAACCGCAGCCCTTTTAGTGAAGGGCTGCGGTTAGCCGAACACCGCAGCCCTATAAGTAATAAAGGGCTGCGGTTTTTAAAAAAAACGTAGCCCTTTATGGGTTTTTTTTTAAATAATTTTAAAACGAATTGCGCGGGCCGTTAGATGTTATAAGCGGGTAAGGGTTTCTCACAAACATAATCGCACGCCTCATCTCCCTCATCTCACGCCGTTTCTCTCTCACAAACATAATCTCCGCTTCTCTCTTCTCCCTCATCCTGATTTCATCAAACATCAAACCAAAAAAAAAAAAAAAACCGAGTAGATTAAACCTACGAATAAGTGATAGTAGGAGAGAGAAAGCGCCGGCATTAAGCACCAGCATCGACTTGCGGTTCGTCGTTCGTTCACCATCTCCGGCGGATACTGGATCTTCTCAGTTGGTTCACCAATTCTCAGGCACCATCACCGGCGGACCTCACTTTCACTTTCATCTCTTCCAAATTCTCTCTCCTCTCGTCGATTCTCAGGCACCATCTCCGTCGCACAACCTCGCCCTCTACTCGCCTCTTCTTTGCGCTGAAATTCTGCCGCCTTGTCGTGCCTTGCCGCGCCATGTTGTTCTTCCTCGTCGTCGAACTCCGATAGCAATTCAACAAGTGAAATTTTTCGTTTTTCAAATCTATAATTTCTTGATCTTTGTTTTGATTAATTTATGTAATTTCAGATCTATAATTTCTTGATCTTTGTTTTGATTAATGTTTATGTAATTTCAGATTTATAATTTTTTCTCTTTTGTATTTTCGTTTGTTTTTTTATATTTTTGTTCGTTTTTTATCATTTTCTTTCCCTTTTTTTTCATTTTTGTTCGTTTTTTATCATTTTCTTTCCGTTTTTTTTTCATTTTCGTTCTTTTTTTCATTTTCAGATCTATAAATTTCTACTGTTCATGTTGATCTTCCCTGTTGTAAATTTCTTGATATATTTAGGAGTAAAATAAAGAGAAAATTTTTTTTTTTTTTTGGGTCAAAAGGGCTGCGGTTTTGGTCAAAACCGCAGCCCTTTGTACAAAGAAGGGCTGCGTTTTAGGCCCAAAACCGCAGCCCTTCCAATATGGAAGGGCTGCGTTTTAGGGCCTCAACCGCAACCCTTCGTTGTGAAGGGCTGCGGTTAAAAAACGCAGCCCTTTACTTTTAGTGAAGGGCTGCTACGGAAAGGGTTGCAGGCCAAAAACGCAGCCCTTAGGGCTGTTTTGACCGCATCCCTTTCCTTTTTTTTCCACTAGTGAAGTCTATTGATTCTCTGTGTTTATTGCTGCTATTGGATTGAACTTAGACGCTAATCGGACTAGGTTATCCTTTAGTTAGGGTTTTATAGTCACGCTGATCGTGCTATTCAACTAGGAATAAGGAGAATGCGAGATTAGTTCTCGACAATAGATAATTATGGAAATAATTAGAGTGGAGGTTCAATGATCAATAATGAATTGAAGTGGATGTTAATCGGATTCAAGATCTTCCCATATTGATTTCTCATTTTGTTTATATGCTAGTTAGTTGTAGTTTATTTATAATCTACTTGAAAACCCCCCTTTTTATTAGGTTACTCGACCGTTAGAGTCATCTAGGTATTGATTCACGTTAAATATAAAACTCGTCCCTGTTTCCCTGTGGATACGAACCTTACTTCCCTTCTACATTTAATTGTAAAAGAGAGTAGGAGAAATTTTATCTTTGGTTAGGCATACACGACAATCCGCTCCCGCCAATTGGGCTTTTGATAGAATTAGGCTTAAATACAATTAATTATCATGAATAATTAATTGGGCTTTAAAATAGGACTTGAACACTTTTCGAAATGGTTTTGAATTGCTTTTCAGGCTGCTCTGCCCTTGGGTCGGACCAATTAAGACCACGGTATGTTTCATCATCGGATCCTGAAATGGGGAGACACGATTATGTGTCTACAGAAGCCCCTACTTTGACTAAGGTTCAGGAAACTGAAAGTCAAAGTATACGGTGTTGGGACGGAGAACGATTCTAAACGCTCTGTAGTTTAGCACTGATCTATAACCACCGGTTTCTGCAAAACAAAGTTATAGGACGATAACTACAAGCAATCTGATTACCTGCAGGGAAAGATGTTAGCAGAGAGGTGCAAACAACTCACATTATAATGCACATTATGATGCAATAATGCAAACTTAGACTCTCTAAGGATGCATGAGACGCAATGCAAGGATTAAGGTTATGCAAAGCTATGGGATGACACGTCATGCAAGGTCAGGGTTATGCAAGACTAGAATGTGTGAAATGCAATGCAAGGTCAAGGTTTTGCAAGGCTGCAATGCAAGGTCAGGATTTTGCAAGGCTAGAAGATGTGGATATGTAGAATGATAGAATGATTAGAAATGCATAGAATGATTTTCAAAAATCGCTTTTTATAAATAATCGGGGTCCGTAAACGAGGTCCATGGATTAGAACTCTTCGGGAGTTTGATTTGAATTGGAGGAACCACCACACGTAGGAAGCCCCCACTTTGAGTGATCATGTCTTGAATTTGTCATGTACTTGATTTAATATTGAAATGTGGTTGATCTGTCTTGAACGTTGCAAGTTGTCACTGGGGATTGTTTATTGGGAAGTTAATATAGGCAAAGTCAAATATCGCCAGAAACCATGGAATCATCAGAGAGTCCTTCAGGGACAAGAAGGGTTTGGATTGAAAAAGTTCGAATTTTGTGACTTAAAGAAATGTAGGTAGGAAAAGGCTTTAACGAGGCTAGGTTCAGATTCGAGTCTATGTCGGGATCTAGAAAGAATATGCTCCTGAACTCTAGAAAATCAAATCATTAGGCCATGACTAATTTTTATCTTATTGAAGCGGTCGGACCTCGAGATGAGGATTCCTACGAATCCTTGAGGAATCAGAACATTCGTAGTTCCCGATCTTATTTTTTTTATATGCCCTAGATTTTGTCTAGACCACCCTTTCGGGTTTTCAACCTAGCGGGCTTAGACATACCTTAAAAAAGGAGTTAGGGTTGATGAAAGGTTGAACGGTTTTAGGTTTTAGGTTTTAGGTTTATATGAAGGTTGAATTGGTTGGGCTAATGGAGGATCATGGATTTGGATTGTATGGATTAAAGGTTTGATGAATCGAAGGAATTTGAATGAGGGGTAGAACTTGTGCGCAAGCCCCCTAGCTTGACTTTTTATTTCTTTGCCTTTGGCTCTTTCTTTTTTGGGTTTTTCTGCATAGTGCCCCTATATTTTACGAAATTCTACATTGTACCCAACTTTTTTGAATTCTCCACATTGTATCCCTAAACTTTATAAATGTCACACAAAATACCCTTACTAATAGAAAATCCTACTCCAAACCTCTCTCTGCCTTCAATTTCTCAGATTATATCCCAAACCTCAGTCAAATAACAAGGCTAAAAAATCATACTCTACGCGCACAGGTAAGAAAGTCCCAAAATCTACTGTTTGATATCGTGTATAAGGGCATTTTGTGCAACGTTCAGAAAGCTTAGGGTTACAACATGGACATTTGAAAAAAGTCGGGTACAACATAGAATTTCGTAAAACACAGGGGCACTATGTAGAAAAACCCTTCTTTTTTTGTAGAGCTTTGGTTAATGGAGGGATTATTTGGCTATGCATCAAGGAGATGATGGTTTAAAGGATTTTTGTTTTTCCTTAGTTGTATGAGGATGGCTTATGAAAGGTAATGGAAGGGAGAAGGGAATAACTCCTGATCCACAGTATGTCCTCTTTTTTTATTTTTCTCCTTTTTTTATTTTTTTATAATTTCAGATCTCTTTTTGTTATTATTAGTCAAGTTCATTAGGTGATTTAAGTTTCATCATTGAATTCGAAGAATAAATAAAATGATGGAAGGCCAATGAAAATGAAAATAAAAAATAAAATGAAATGAAAATGGAAATGAAAAGGCTATGAGAAATGAAGTCCTATAGTGACATAGACTCGATGGGAAAGGACAAAAATGGCTTATAAGGACTCTCATATTCATCCTAGGAAACCATAAATAAAAGACTAAGCATGTTGAATTGTTGATGCAGTACGCAAAAGGGTTAAATGCTGGTGATGTTGATTCTCGTTGTAGCAAGCATTAGAAGTCTGTTGTCATCGACCATGTTTTGGAGCGCAGTGATGGTATTTGACACTGGATGTCATATTTTCATTGTTCCGTTGAAATTCGCAATAGAAATATAGGTTGCACCTTTTGAATCTTATTTTAAGTGCAGGGTTTGGAGTAACCCTATAGAAGTGATCGCGCCTCTAATGTGAAGGAGGTAGATCATATGGAAGTGATCGCGCCTCTATTATGAAGGCGGTCATAAGTAATCTTCATGACTCTAAATGAAGTCAGGGTGGTGATAGTGCCCTTGATAAGCCATAGAATAGGCTCACATATGTTCCTCCATTAGGCGCTCTTAAGTTGTAATCTCTCGACCGGTCATCATGAACAAAATCGAGTGGACCTTGCTTGCAAGATTTTAGAAATGAATTTCGAAATAGAGATGAGACATGAGAAGTGGAAATGGCAATGGGGATTGAAGATGGGAAATGAAAATGAAAAATGATTTTGAAATGAAAATGAAAATGGTTATAGGTTTTGGACTAGTATAGACTTTACCATGATGGAGACATGGGCCTAACTATATGCAAATGCAGACATGGACTGGACTGAACTATGCAAGCAAACAGGACTCCACGATTGGGTTTAGGAGAGACTAGACTTTGAACTTACGTGTGAACAAGCAAGCTAGACTTTAAGGAAGACTGGACAATAAGGGAGACTAGACTCTTAATTTAAGGGAAGCAGGCTAGGAAACTAGACTTTGAACTTACGGGTGAGCAAGTAAGCTAGACAACTAGACTTCGGAACTTACATTAGACTAAGCAGGCTAGACTCAATAATTGCCTATGGGCTTATGGAATGCTAGACTTTGAACTTATGGGTGAGCAAGTAGGCTAGACATTAAGGAAGGCTGGACAATAACAGAGACCAAACTCTTAACTTAAGGCAAGCAGGCTAGGCAGCTAGACTTTGAACTTACAGGGGAGTAAGCAGGCTAGACAACTAGACTTCGAAACTTACATTAAACTAAGCAAGCTAGACTCGAATATTGCCTATGGACTTAAGGAATGCTAGACCTTGAACTTACGGGTGAGCAAGCAGGCTACACACAACAATTGCCTATAGACTTAAGGAATGCTAGACCTTGAACTTACGGGTGAGCAAGCATGCTCGACACAACAATTGCTTATAGACTTGAGGAATGCTAGACCTTGAACTTACGGGTGAGCAAGCAGACAGGACTTTAGGGGATGAGCTTTTATAGTCCTAAGACTGAATTTTTATAGTTCGAAGACTGACTAGGGTTTACATGAAGATGCAAACTAGACATAGGACATGAATTGACATATAGGTTTGACTTCGACTGAGAGATACACATGTGCTTGACATTAGAGATGGACTTGGATTGGACTTAGAATGGAATAGACTGGGATTAGACTTGGACTAGGCTTTACATAGACTAGGATTCACATAGAGATGCAAATGAGCCTAGCTTTGACTTGAATTAAACTTATATGGGACTAAGATTGACTCTAACGCTAGTGAATGCATGGACTCAAATTAGACGGGCCTAGGATGAATGCAAAATGGACTCTAATGTATATGGGCCTAAAAAATGAATGCAAATGGATTGGATTGAAGGTGCTTAGAATGAGCTTAGAATTTTTTTGAAATTCATTTTGAAAGGAACCCCTTATTTTTATCTTTTATTAGGAAAAGATGATGGATTAATTGTGAAAAATATTTTTTTTTTGAAATGTCGTGGCATGATGATGATTAGTAAATGTTTTTGAAAAAGGTAGAATAGAATATGGTGTAGGACTGATTTTGAAAAAGGTGTAAGCTTTTGAAATTGAGTGAATATAGGAAGGTAGAATTTACAGGGGTAGCAGGGATGAAATGGGAAGAGGTAGACATGCATGATGACTCTGACTTAACTATGACCAGTTTTCTAGTTGCACTTTTTAGGATAGACTTGACCTTGCATGAAAAGACTGATTTTTTTGAATTAGGCGAGACCTCTAATTAGACCATGTATTACGCGAATGTAGGCAGACAAACATAGGACTGAATGTAGCATCAACCACAACGGTGACTAAATCGACGAAAAGCGCGCGATGCACAGACACCGCGCAGCATTGCTGCGCGCGGCGCACAACTGTGTGTCTGGCGCGGGAGTGGTGCGCCAGGCGCAACTTAATGCGCTTGGCGCACTACTCCCTGACACATTTTTCGGGCATTTAGGCGACGAATTAGCCGATTGACGAATTTTTTCTTGTTTGTTAGACGCGATTTTAGGGACGACCCATAATAATGACAATTTGACAAGATAATAGTAAGCAAAAATTGCAATCACAGGCAAATGTCATATAACATAGATGCAAAAGTTCTCAACCTAAAGTCCAGTTCTACATTCAACTATTGGTCAGGTTTAATTTAAGGCTGAAAAGGGTCCATGACTAAGAGATTGATCCCACGCTTCGTACCCCTGCTTAAAGAGGTGGCCACGTGTAAGACGCACTCCAGTTCTCAAGTCAGGAACAAGAGAACAATGCCATGGTTGGGTAGGTTTGCTTATGACTAAGTTCCAACACTATCGCTCATAAAGCTTTTTGGAAGGACAAAGCGCAAACCCCCCTGGGGTGACCTCACACATAGAACATGTGCTAATGAGGCAAGGTAGATTGTCCTTATGGTGGCTGAACAATAGCCATGCATATGCAAAACAGTATATAATTCAAAGGCACAAAAATAAGAATGAATCGTATTTTTCAAGTTTCACCCACTCATTTAAAAAATTAAGTTTTTAAAATCCTCCCCAGTGGAATCGCCAAATTGTAGGCGTGTTTTTATTTCACCTACAAGGTGTGAGCGCGTATAAGATTTGACTACCTCACTGTAAAGGTTTAATTGAAAATTGTTTTGAAAGAAGTCGCCAACAATTCTTTTTAGGAAGAATCATAAACCTAATTGGATATGGGAAAACCGTAGGGACAAATTATCCAATGTAGATTTTCCTGTCCTGACTCCATAGATGGTCAAAATGAACCAAAGATTGAGTTCGGGGGTTAGGGTACGAATATAGTCTAATGAATCACATTCGTTCAAAGTTGGCCTCTATTAAATATCGATTCGTTACAGATCTTATGCTGAAGAATAATCAAATAACGTTTTAAACACCCTAAAAATATTTAGTCTAAGTTGGTTCAAGAAAAACATAAAAGACTAATTTTAGTGACATGTTATTAGGCAATCAATATTACAGGGAACCTAGCAGGCTGTTCAAATTAATCTGATTAATATTAGAACAGTTCGTTAGGTCTTTGTTAGCAAAAATAACATGTGGGTAATAAAGCAGGACAATCATATAATATGCATAGAACAATTAGGCAGGCATATAATCTACAAAGGCAAGAATAATATGAACATAAAATAAAGTATAGAAAAGAGGTTAGAATATATAGTAGAGCGACTTTACATTAAAGATCTACATCAGAAAAGAAAACTGTTAGTAACTTCAATATAAAAATAATTTATTTAAGGACCCTCAGGATTATACCGTGTCTTGGGTCTGTGAGATTGGCAACCTTCGGGACGAGCAATCGTGAAGCCTGAAAATCTGAATGTATGAAAGTATGTAAGTTGAATGTATTTGTATTTGAAAGTATGAATTTTGTCGGGAAGTTTTGTAGTTCGTAGAGAAGTTCGTAACGTGTTCATCAAGTTCGAAGTGTGCTAATGTGAAAAATCCATTCTTAATCTGTACGGAAATCAAGCCTATTTATAGGGAAAACGACATTGCGCCTCACGCGCTGAATGCGCTAAGCGCAGCTGATGTGGAAAGCGCATGACGCGGCATGACCAGTAAAAAGCGTACATGTGGTACGCGCTTTTGAAAAAGATAAGAAAGAAATTACGTGTCTCAAGCAGAGAACTGCGCTTGGTGCATGACTCTACATGAAACAGAAGTCTACGTGGCAGTTCTAGTGCGCTTAGCACAGTCTGTGCGCTAGGCGCATCTTACGTGGAAGTCCATGTGGTAGGACACTGCGCTCAGCGCAGCGCTTGTTTTTTGACATGTTTTGATAGTTTTTTGATAAAAACGCGTTCTAAAGGATTTTCTTTTATCTTTTAACTACGGATATCTGATTTTACGGGATAAAATCTGATTGTAACTTATAAAAAATATCTTTTGAAAATATTTATTTATTAAAATAAATCAATTAATTATTGTTAAAAAAAATAATTAGGCTTTTCAAAGAATTGGGCTCAAGTATAATTAATTATCATGAATAATTAATTGGGCTTAAAAATTGGACTTTAACACTTTTCGAAATGGTTTTGAATAGCTTTTTCAGACTGCTCTACCCTTGGGTCGATCCAATTAAGACCATGGTATGTTTCATCATCGGATCCTTAAATGGGGAGACATGATTATGTGTCTACAACAACCATATGTAAACTTAGCATTTAGTTAGTTAACCACTTAGACTTATACCAATTCAGTAACAGCTAACTTGTTCCAAGATAATTGAAAGAAGTTGTTACTAGATAAGATTAATGAATGTATCAATATAGATTATAAGCTAATTCAAGATAATAGTACACTATTATTTTAGCTAATAGTCTTCATGGTAAATGCATTTCGAAACTAAAAACATGTATTTGGATTGAAAAAAGTTGTTATCGGACGGGATCCATGAAAGTATCGTTGTAAGTCGATAATCTAATTAAGTCAATGTAACACTACATATAAGTTCACTTAAATAAATATAATTATACTATTACTTAATTGAGTAATAGAATGATAGTTGTATAAGTAACACTATAAGGAGTCTAATTAAAATTTAGAAACTCAATTCATAACTCTAAATAATAATAATAATAATAATAATAATAATAATAATAATAATAATAATAATAATAATAATGGTTATATTATGCTAATTATAAATGATAGTTATACTTAAATACTAATCATAATAATTTCAATAAAAATAACCAAAATTTCAAATTATAATAAAATAATTGACTAATTATTAAAGTTAGTAAGTTACTAAACCAATACAAGAATTAGTAAGTTTATAAGAATATAAGATTACCAATCATGTGCTAGGTCATCAGTCCATGTGCTAGGTCATTCTCTTTTCCTATTGGCCAAAGAACAATATCACAGATCATGAATTAGAACCCTTGATTTGAGAAGGATCAAAAAATTTAACCATCAATCTCTCAAACCCATTTCCATTTCCCTCGTTTCTCTTCCATCTCTCCTCTCTAGAACCCTAATCCCCATCCTTCTCATCCTCCCACCTCCTCTCACTTCTGTCAATCTCTCTTCTCAGCCTACCATCCCCTCAACCACCCACTCCTCTCTCGCCACACTATCAACCACTCCACTCTGCCGCTCGTCAAAGACTGCACCACCGCTTCCCACTCCGTCACTCATCGAAGACTCAGACACCACCTCTCATCCTCGCTCGTCGCTCCTCGAAGACTCTCCACAATCTCTCATCCTCGCTCGACGCTCGTCACTCATCAAAGACTTAACCACCATATTCGTCGAAGACTCAGACACCATGTTCGTCTCAACCTAAAGCCGATGTGTTTTCGCACCTTCGCCGTCGTTCAACTCACTTGCAGGCCCACTTACACGTCTCCCTACCTCCCTTTATCGCAGACGTTCACCAAGTTCGTCTCCGCCGCATGTAATTTTGTATCCCCCTCCTTCAACTTTCGCCTCCTTCAACCTCCTCGCCTCATACCTGCCGTTTTCAACCTTAGCTCTATTTTTAATTTCTCAGTTTTAACTTTTTTTTACGGATACTTTTAATTTGTTAGTTTGGTGTTCTTTATTTTTTTTTGTATGTTTAAGTTTTAGATCTGATGTTAGTGGTAATGGTGATATTTTTTCTTCTTGTATTTTTTGATTTTTATGTTTTTAAATGACGGTGAAGTTAGTTTCATCTTTTGGAACAAAAATTCATAAACATGAATATGAAAAACTGCATCGGTTTTATTTTCGTTTGTGGATTCAGTGGATTCAATGGATGGAGTCTTTAGTGTGTGTAAATAATTTGGTCTCTCAAACTCTTTAATATTTTCTATGTATTGTTTTTTTTGTTGTAATTTCATTCTTAATTTCTATATTTATATTCAAATATTTTTTTTGTATTTCATTGTCAATTTCTTTGTAATTTTTTGATGTTATTTTTGTTGGTTTTTTTGTTATTATATTTCTGTAATTTTGATTTTAATTTAATATTTAATTAGTTAGTTAATTCAAGTGATATTTGCTGGTTAATTTAAGTATGGTTTTTGTTTAATTTAAGTAATTATTTTGATTTGATTTTAATAGTGATAAGTCTAATAGATTTATGTTAGCATGTTAATACAAGAGTGAAAGAAACTCACTTTCCTCTCTTTCATGATATATCAATTATTATTGGATTTTTTAACTACAATAATATAAACTTTTGCTCGTTCTCTCGCAATAATACAAACTTTTGATTATTTTTTAATAATACAAACTTTACATCAAAATTCCTCCAGTAGGACAATACCGGTTGTTAACTTGTTGTAGGAGGTAATTAGCTGAGGTGGTTCAGGTGGGTGGGGGGTTGGGGGAGGAGGGACAAAGAAGAAAGATCATTTTGTAATTTTTTTTGACTTGTTTTACCGGTTACAAATCAACTTGACCTACTGGAGGAATTTTGATCAAAAGTTTGTATTATTAAAAAATAATCAAAAGTTTGTATTATTGCGAGAGAACGGGCAAAAGTTTGTATTATTCTTGTTAAAAAATCCATTATTATTTAGATTTTAATAAATGTATCAATTGTAATGTTTTGAAATATCATATTATCAAAAAATATAATTCTAAATAGTACCAACTTATAAATAGTTATAAGGGAATGATATATTATATATTTAGTAAAAGATAAATTAATATATTTAAATGATTTTCTAGATATAAAATAATAACTGGATTTTAGTGAGATATAAAAGTCAGGATGCACATGTAATACATTTTTCAAAATTTATTTCTTTAAATTTTTTGCAATTCATTCTAGTTTACTTAAACATTGAAAAAAAAAGAGTTTTATCAATCAAGTACTAACAATAACAATTTTTACCTTTGTAACTTGATCTTCTACTCATATGTTATAGACACCTTAAAGGATGAATATTATATATACTTATATGCATATATATCTAGCAAAATATATACATACTTAAATAATTTTGTAGATATAGAATAATAATTGAATTTTAATAATTTGGTGGGGTTTAGTCGTCTAAATAGGTTGGTTTGAAAATTTGGATCAAATAAGGTAGATTTGATTTATCTGGTTAACATCAATTATAGTTGAATTCGGGTCGGTTATAAACAATCTGGTATTTACTGGGTCTAGTCGGGTTTTGGGTTAATATAAGGTTTGGTTACGGCCAGGTTCGAGTTTGAATGCAAGTCTGTGTGGTCAGGTCGGAATATGATCTTGCCGGGTGCCTGTCAGGTCTAGGTAATCCCAGGTCAAGTTTAGGTCAGGCTCGGGGACCCTCACATATCGAACCAGGTTCAAGTCGATTCGGTATCAGGTTGACCCATCGGTTATGTCTGTTTCTGACACCACTATTTACATCATTACATGCACTAAGTTTTAACAAGTTTTTTTTTTTGAGGGCAATG
The DNA here is from genome assembly GCA_947646795.1 of Beta lomatogona. Lineage (NCBI taxonomy): Eukaryota > Viridiplantae > Streptophyta > Magnoliopsida > Caryophyllales > Amaranthaceae > Beta > Beta lomatogona. Next base: position 871,084 of record CANSNZ010001069.1, read on the forward strand.
TTTTTACAAGTTTTCCGTATATATTCAAAGTCTTTAGGCTCTCTATTCAAGATAATGTAATAATTTGCACGCAATATTGCAACTCAAAGTTTATAAATAAATAAGTAAAATGAATTATATCTTTGTACATCTCACATCTATCACTATTATTACTCACAAAAAGGGGAATTACTTAACCTATTTATTTGGCAAGACTAAACCAAAAGAAATGCATAAATCTTTGAGCATCCAATAAATATATATACATAAATAGGAAAAAAAAAATCTGAAATCCCCTGCTTTCACTTATTTGAGAGTAAATTCTGTGCATTTTCAACCAATGAGTGCATTGATGTCTTAAACCTGCTTAATCCCACTGTACCTGAAAATATGTTAAAGCTCTCAAGCTCTGAGGTTGTTTCTAAAACATTCTCCAGCAGATTTTGTAGTCCTAGATTTTTGAAAATTTGAACGTTAGTTTCCTTGTCTTTCATCATCCAAATTGCAAGTTCAATGGTAAACCTGCGTATCCTAGGAAATTTAGCAGGTGGGTATGTATGTTTCCTCAGAATATGTACTAGCACATTTGCTATCTGACTTTCTTTCATTCCAGCTTGCTCGAACATGGTACTCGATTCGGAGTAAGTGATGAATTTTTGAAAGCTCTTGCTGCTAATCCAACTGTTACTTCCTGTAGTTTGTCTTCGTCTGAAATGATTCCCTTAAGAACCTGCATTTACAAAAAGAGAATACATCAGCCTTTGCCTTTAAATCATGCTTAGTCTTTGTTCTTCTCATCTTTATTTAAATAACTTTTGGTAAAGATAAGTTGAGAATTGAGATCGACAAGAGTAAGCTACGAGCTTAGTTCAACACACAAAAAAAAGTTAGGTTTAAAGCTCTATTCGTTATCAATGAAAACTGAAAAGTACTTATTATTTGGTCCTAACATTTCTAAAGTCATATGATACTTAAAGTTAGTCATAGGTAATACTAATCATACTCATTTTGAAAACTGACAATTACTAAATTGAAAATTACTTTTTCTGGTTTTTGTATTTCTGTTTTTGTTTCCAAAAAAAAAAAGCTGAAAACAAAAATGATAACGAACATGCACAATCAATCAATCTAGTATAATCTCTCGTGAATCGATAGAGCTTACCATGGGTCCTGCTGCAGCAACTCCCCTTAGCTCCATGAAGCAATCCTCTGCACTATAGGTGCACAAATTTCTCAATATCCTTGCAGCATTAATTCGAACTCGGGAATCTTCTAATGCTTTCACAAGCTTCTCTATTCCTCCTAGTTTCAAGATACAGTGACAGTTCTGCTTGCTCTCCAATGCAAGCATGACTAATGCTTCACCAACTGCAGTTCTGACATGCACTTGATCTGACGGCATCTCTTCTCTGAAAAAGATATTCAGCAACTCTTTAATAATTCCACCTGTACCTCCAATTCTCTCTGTCGCGTCATCTTCCATTGCTAAACTAGTCAGTATCTCAATCCCGAGCTTCTGCAGATTCGGGTGTTTCTCTCCGTGCCTTAATATAGCTCTTATATTGCTGAATGTGAAAACAATCTCTGATATCTCTTTACGAAGTTGTTTTCCTGTACCACCTGTCGTGCTCGCTAGCATTTTTATAACTTGCAGAGATTTTTTCACTGTTTGAATCTGTGATGCTGCGACATTATCATCTTTCAGTAACCTCTCTCGTGCACATGTGAATTCTATGATTTTCGGTAGGAGACCTCTTGTGTTCCCTATCTTTCCACAGTTATCATGGTCACGAGCGAGCTTCTTCAGAAGACTTAGTCCAAGATGATTGAATGTCCAGAACCCATAATGCTCATGATCAGCAACGATATTATTCTCACAAATCTCATCAATTCCTGTATTTGAAGTCTTGTTAACATAAAGAAGAGATGAAATTGATTCCAGAGAACCGGGAATTCCTGCAACTCGAAGAGAATTCTGTTTCTTCCCTGCTAATTTTGATAAAATTTCTGCTGCTGATTGTCTGATTTCCTCTTCTTCTGGGTCTTTCCAGTTCAACATCTCCACTAATCTTTCAACTGCTGAAAAAGTTGTTCCAATTTTCTGTAGAGTATCATCAGAAAATCGCTTACTCACTGCAAAACTTCGAAGAATCCGAGCACCCATAAGCTGTTCATCTGGTGAATTTGAAGCAAGAAGTTCCATGGAATAAGACACCATATCCACTTTCAACCCATCAAAAACACTTCCATCTACACATCTTGAATAAGCATCATAGAAAAATCTCCTAACTGAAGTAATACCCCAATGTCCAAATTCGCATTCTTCACTCACTTTTTCCAATATTTTACCGTAGATTACCTTCAATTCCCAGTAAACTTTCTCTAGTAAAAACAATGAGGCTTCAGCCAAGGCTAACCCATAAAAAATGATCAAAGCACTCTTTCTGTTCCTTTTGTCAGAGTCACCTTTTGCTATCTCACCAAAGTCACGTCGTATGAGTTTCATTAATGAAAGAGCTACACACGCCATTGCAGCTAAAATCTGAAGACATTGAAGAATCTTGCTTATGTTTCCTGACACAAAAAACCAAGAAAAATAAGGTAAGATAGGCACATCTGAACTCGCCCATCTTCGAGTTGGAAGATGTTTTTTGTCCCATTTTTTCTGTCTTTCTCCTCTGCTAGCATTTATATTTCTACCGTTTGGATCCGGTTTTCTGAACACAGACATCAGTACCCTCCAAACTTTACTCGAACTTATCTTCAGAAGACGAAAACTGCTGATCCCGGTATTTGTCAGAGTCCAAGGGGACTGGCGTTGCCACTCAAGCTCATGACTTCTACTGAAAATCCTAGAACTTTCAATCAGAAGTATGATTGTTATGACCCAAAAATCTGTTTTGTCCAACGTTATTGCAAACCCACCAAGAAGAACCACAGTTGCCCAGATGAAGCCTAGAGTTCCTAATCCAGTAGCTGCCTTCTCAAGGATTGCGAGACGGAGGGCGAACAGGGTTAGTTTCTTCTCAGGTGCAGGAACTGGTGGTCCAACTGATCGACGTGCAGCGGAAGCATCAGCACTGCGTTTGCTGTTTTCGGGTTCAAAAATGGTGGCGCTTTCATGAGGAGATAAAGCATCACTGTGCCTCTTCAGGTCAGAAATTTGCAAATGTAGACTGCTATCTCCTGCCTGAGGACTAGCATGATCCATGTCTTTTAATGAAGTTTAGTTTGTGGTAGAGTAAAATAAAGTTGGGTTTTGATTTGTCAATTAAGTTTTGAGTTTGTCAACGTTATTGTTTTGACTTTTGATGGGTGCTTGAATATGGGCGAAGAAAGATTGAAAGAAAGACAAGTGGGTTGGTTATATATAAAGGACATATTTCTCGTTCATCTTGGAGATGTACCAAAGTCGGAAATCATGTGGCATTTAAGCTAGATATACCGTCTTGAATTTCCTTTATCTAATAATTAAATATTGATTTTTTGTAATATATATATATATATATATATATATATATATATATATATATATATATATATATATATATATATATGCAGTGGGTAGGATCTAATTTTTTTTTAGATTGGTAAGGAGGGGTGCCTTACTGGGTCGGCACTTCACACAAGTTAGTTCGACCCAGCTACACAGGCAAAGCCCTTTGTGACTGGGGGAAAAGATAAGGGAATCTCACCCCTAAAGTACCTCTAGTGGGATTTGATTCCACAGCTTTAGATTGTGAGATACAAACCTTACCACTAAATCAAAAACTACTTGGTGTGTGTAGGATTTAAATCTACAATTGAAAAGTTGAGGTATTTCTTAATCGGTATATACATGATGGCCCTCATAATAAAGAGAAAGATAATTGATTAATGAACTTGAGGATCACGTTTCTTAAGCAAGGCAATATAAGGTAGAGTGTAGCATCTTGTTGCTTAGCTTCCTATTCTGTCATTCTTTCTGGAAAAATTGGTTTTCTGTTATATTCATGCTGCTTTTCTGGCAATATATGTTTGGTTCATCACTGTTTCTCTCTATGTTAGTTAATGCTTGGAAGCATGGCTATGTCTGGTTATCTCTTCCTGTTGAAGTTATTATAATCAATCTTAAAGTTTCCTTATTTATCAGAATTAAGAAAAGAGAAGTTGTTGACTATTTGTATATATATAGCTGAATATATCTCTTTGCTCTTTCCCTTTGATAGTACACATATTATTAGAATAGACGGTCTAATTTTAACATAAAATTAGGCAAATTCAAGCCTATATTTTTCTAACAAATCCATTGTATCTCACTCTAATCCAACACTATCCCTAGACATCTTACACTGACCTAGTCATCCGATCTCTTCGATCTCCTTCCTTTGTTTCCCTTTTATTCTCGAACTACAGCACACAATTTCAAAAAATAACCAAACAATCATATCGAACATATTAAACTACTCACTGAATAGATTGAACAAGTCACTGAATGAGTTAAAGAATGTAATTACTGAATAGATTAAATTGGTCACTGAATAGATTAAACTGGTCCCTCAATAGATTAAACTAGTCACTTTATTAAGAAAGGGGCCTATATTGGGCTTGGACTGTGCCTCATTTTTAATTAAAAGTAGGCGGTCTCTTACAAGACCAGTTGTTGATAGTTTAAGCTCTTCGGAAAAAAAAATGCATCTTAGGGTGTGGGGAAATATGGATTATTTGTGGAAGTAAAAATAGAGTTGGGCAACTAAGTAATGGTTTTATAAAAGAATAAAAGATTTATTAACGTTAATACCCTTATACATTGGAATATAGATGAAAATTAATATAGCGGAATTTCATGAAACAAATATCCTAACATCTATCACAAGATCGCATGCATAACATAAATATGAATAATATTATAAGGAAAAGAATGTACAACCTTTGTAGCGTGTTCTCCACCGGATTGCAAGTGCTAGAGATCAAAGAACAGCAATTGATGTCCCTCTACTTAGTCAACGAGCACCAATTGAATTCCCACGTGTGCTAGAACGGAAGAGGATGAATATATTTCACTTTCTTGCTTTTTAGGGAGGGTGGTCGGATTTTCCAAAGGGAAATAATAGGGTTTTTCTCTCTCTCTTTTTAGTTTGATAGTTACTGACAAATTGAACGCTCTATTCCACTCTCCTATTATAACCTTTTATAATAGTAGGAGAATAGGTTAAGAGAGAGACCTAACCTAACCCTAATTTCTCCTATTGGCCGTTTCCTTACTTCAACTAGTTACTACAATGTGTGACCTCATAGGATTAGGTTAACTTCGTTGTAGGTTCAATCAATATTGTCCCACTAACCAACATCTATTCTCTAGCAAATAAATGTGATTACTAAACTAACGTAATTAATTATCTCTATAATAATTCCTTTTATATTTAGTAATTGTCGTGATGTCTAAGGACATAAGGAATAATCTCCCACTTGTCCGAAGACAAGAGCGCAATGTTAATTCCTTAAGTCACTTAATGCCAAATTTGATATAACAATGTTATTCTCAATTTTATGTTCCTTGATCGCTGAGTTCGAACTGCTCAAATAATGATTAACTCTTTAATCCTATTCCGCATGGCCATGCAATTTTCCAGTTCTCGCTCATCAAGAGGCCCAAACACCATTCCTATTTAATAAGAGGACTTATCCACTCTTGTATGACCATAACTCCCACTCAATTCTTAGCCCACGTAATCATTGCCTTTATAATAACCTCCTTTTACGGCGCGACGTTTAACAGTGTCAAAGTTTAACTAATTATAATGTGGTTATTAAGACATACTCATGTCTAAGGAATCCACTAAATATAGTAGTTTGATTCTATTTTTAGAATCTAATTAGGTCAAGTCTCAATGTATCAATTATACATCCATATAATCAATTAGACATCTCTATGTCTCCATAGCCCATGGAATTGCGCTATCAATTAATTATTCACTAATCTTTTAAATAAATCACTTATGTCCAATTTAGCGATTTAGACTAGGGACTTTAAATAAATTATGATTTCAGTTCACTTTATAGGGTTCCATTATCAAAACGTTTTCGATAATCCTACTTGAAAACAAAAATTATTTTGACATTTTATTTAATACTAAACCAAACAATTAAACAAGAAGGAAATTTTATTGATAAACATTTCAGGGCATAATAAATGTCTTTACAATTGTAAACATGAAGTAAACAGCCTAAAGCCATTGTCCCATATGCTTAAGCCCCACGGACCTAGTATGACACTCATGTTTAGGTTGACCAAGCGATTTAGTCAGAGGATCTGCTACGTTATCCTCAGTATGAACCTTGCTTTCTTTCACATCCTCTCTACCAACGATTTCTCGAATGAGATGGAATTTCCTGAGCATATGTTTAGACCTTTGATGCGATCTAGGTTCCTTAGACTGAGCAATGGCACCATTGTTGTCACAATACAACTCAATGCCATTCTCAATGCTGGGAATTGCACCAAGCTCACTAATGAACTTTTTTATCCAAACAGCTTCCTTTGCTGCATCTGCTGCTGCAATATACTCAGCCTCTGTTGTAGAATCCGCGATGGTACTCTACTTAAAGCTCTTCCAGCTCACAGCTCCTCCATTGAGACAAAATATGAAACCAGATTGAGATCGGAAATCATCTTTGTCACTCTGGAAGCTTGCATCGGTGTATCCAGTGACAACCAACTCATCATCTCTACCATAAACCAAAAAATTATCCTTCGTCCTTCGCAAGTACTTAAGGATGTTTTTCGCCGCAATCCAGTGCGCATCTCCTGGATTTGACTGGTATCTGCTGCATATGCTCAAAGCATATGCAACATCTGGTCGAGTGCATATCATGGCATACATAATGGATCCTACTGCAGAAGTATAAGGAACATTACTCATACGCTTAACCATGCACATCAGGACTCGAAGGACACTGTGTCTTGCCAAGTGCAATGCCATGTTGCATGGGAATGAAACCTCTTTTGGAGTTTTCCAGCTTGAACCTTGCAAGAACCTTATCAATATAAGTTTCCTGACTGAGCCCAATTAGCCTTTTCGATCTATCTCTATAGATCTTTATTCCCAATATGTACTCTACCTCTCCTAGGTATTTCATAGATAAATAAATTTTAAGCCATTCCTTGACTGAGTCAAGAATGGTTTTATCATTTCCTATGAGAAGTATGTCATCCACATACAAGACCAGAAAAGTAATACTACTCCCACTTAACTTCTTGTATACACAAGATTCCTCTTCATTTCTGAGAAAGCCAAATTTCTTGACTGCCTCTTCAAATCTGAGGTTCCAACTCCTTGATGCTTGCTTTAGTCCATAAATGGACTTCTTAAGCTTGCATACCCTCCATGGATTTTCTGGATCTTTAAAACCTTGAGGTTGTGTCATGTACACATCCTCTTTCAGGAACCCATTCAAGAAAGTGGTTTTGACATCCATCTGCCATATTTCATAGTCATGAAAGGCAGCAATCGCAAGGATTATCCTAATGGACTTCAGCATGGCTACTGGTGAGAAGGTTTCATCATAGTCAATACCATGAATTTTTGAAAACACTAATGTTAACATCCTTGTCTGTTTTCAACTTGAAAATCCATTTGCATCCAATGGGTTTTACCCCATCAGGCAAATCAACCAAGTCCCATACTTGATTTTCAGATTTCATGGCCTCAAGCCATCTTTCGGAGTCTTAGCTCTCCAAAGCATCTTTGTAGCTAGTAGGTTCTTCTGATTCTAAAATTGTTATTTCAGAACTTTCAGTCAAAAGGAAATCAATATATCTCTTGACGGAATGATGGTCCTACTAGACCTACGTTGGGGAACAACAGAAGAAGTTTCTACCTCATTAGGTTGAGTGACTTCGCACGGAGTATCTCCAAGTGGGACGGTAGGAGGTACGTGAATTGAATGCACCGCCTCCTGAGCATTTTCATGCCGGGCCGCCTCTGATGAGGTGTTAACCTCATCCATTTGTTGCTTATCTCGAATTTAATTTCTTCGAGATATACATTTCTCCCACTTGTTTTTCTAGAAATAAACTCTTTTTCCAGAAAGACACCATTACGAGCAACAAACACTTTGTTTTCGCTTTGGTTGTAGAAGTAATATCCCTTAGTCTCTTTTAGGTAACCCACAAAGAGACATTTATCCGATTTGGGTGAAAGCTTATCAGAAAGTAATCGTTTTACATAGGCTTCACAACCTTAATAAAAGTAGTAATTCAATTACCAGTCGAGTTCTGATCAGCTAATTACTGTGAAATCGAATTGGAATGGATGTGGCACCTATCAAAGTGTGGTAATGGGTTGGTCTTCAACGTTCCAAGGATCTCCAATTTTCAAATGACAATTTTGGAACATTTCCAGTCCACATTTCATATGGTGTCTTTTCCACTGCTTTGGATGGTGCTCTGTTAAGTGTGCATGCCGTTGTTTCAAGCGCAAATCCCCAGAATGAAATAGGAAGATCAGCAAGACTCATCATGGATCGAACTATATCAAGTAGAGTTCGATTCCTTCTTTCAGAAACGCCATTTAACTGTGGTGTTCCTGATGGAGTCCATTGTGAAAGTATTCCATAATCCTTCAAATGATCACCAAATTCTTGAGATAAATATTCACCACCACAATCAGATCGCAATGCCTTAATTTTCTTCCCAAGTTGGTTTTGTACTTCATTCTGGAATTCCTTAAATTTTTCAAAGGATTCCGACTTATGCTGCATGAGGTAAACAAATCGAAATCTGGTCACATCATCGGTAAAAGTAATGAAGTAATTGTACCCTCCCCTAGCCAACGTACTCATGGGTCCGCACACATCTGTATGTATGAGGGCTAAAAGGTCATTGGCCCATGCACTTGAACCTGTGAAAGAAGACTTTGTCATTTTCCCCATTAAGGAAAACTCACAAGTATCAAATGATTCGAAATCAAATGATTTGAGAATTCCATCTTTATGAAGCTTCTTAATAGGCTTTGAACTTATGTGGACTAATCGCAAAGCCATAGGTATGTCGGGTTTGAATCATTTGTTTTAGGTTTCTTGATGTCTATGTTATAAATGTGAGTTTCTAAGTTTAGCACATATAAACCATTTGATAACTTAGCTGAGGCATAGAATAAATCATTCAAATAAGCAAAACAACAATTCTTCTTAATTTGAAATGAAAAACCTTCCGAAACCGGAATTGAAACAATATTCTTGGTAATAGTTGGAATATAATAACAATTATGAAGTTCTAATACTAAACCACAAGGTAAAAGTAGACTACAATCTCCCACAGCCAAAGCAGCAACTCGTGCTTCATTGCCCACGCGGAGGTCCACTTCTCCTTTGCTCAACGTTCTACTTCTTTTTAGTGCCTGCACATTACCAATAATGTGAGATCCACACGCAATATCAAATACCCATGAAGTAGAAGTAGATAAGTTAATCTCTATAACATAAATACCTGAAGTTAAAGCACCACTCTTCTTATCCTCCAGATACTTAGGGCAGTTCCTCTTCCAGTGGCCAATCTTATGGCAGTGGAAGCACTCATGTAGTGCTGCTACTTTTGCCTTAGGAGTGGCCTTTGGCTTAGAAGTATCATCAGTGGCAACAACCTTGCCCTTGTTCTTCTTCATAGGTGCCCATTTTTCTTGAATTGCTTGCCCTTCCTAGCCATAAGAACATCCCTATGTTCAGGTTCAGCCGGCAAGCTCCTTTCAGCCTGAGTAAGCATACCATGCAGCTCTTGCAAGGTAGCCTCCCCTCCTTCCACGTAAAAATTCAACTGAAAGTTTTGAAAATTTTCAGGCAAGGATTTGATCACAATATCTGTTGCCAATTCTGGGGGATAAGGGAAGCCCAATTTTTCCATGATCTGAAAATGTCCAATCATATTGAACACATGCGGACCAACGAGTTTTCCTTTGCCCAACTTGCACTCCAGCAGCCTACAGTGAGCTTCAAACATCTCCAACCTAGCATCTTTCTGAAACATAGTTTTTAGCTGTTGGAGGATGGAGTAGGCATCCAGACCATTAAAACGCTTTTGAAAGTATGGTTCCATGCAAGCAAGCATCAAACATATTACTTGCACATAATTAGCATCTAGGGTTTGCCTTGTTATCCGTTCAGCTGCAGTTGCATTTTCTGGCAGGGGTTCAGGGAGAGGATTATCAAGAACACTTTCCCTTCCTTGGGCTCTGAGAACGATTCTCACAGCCATTTCCCATTCTAGGAAGTTATGTGCATTTAGTTTGTCCTTTTCGAGTAAATAACACAAATTAAAACCGGGGTGGTTGTTGTTGTTTGAACCAAACATGATAACTACACCAAAAGAATAATAAAGCAAGATTCAATCAATGTTTATCAAGAAAGCAGCAATTAAACAAATTTTAATTAACTACTACCCTTTATTCAAAATAAAAGTCCCCTATTGAATAAAGAAACAGATCCCGTCCCAGTACAATCAAACGGACTTTGGCCTGCCTTCAATTTATAGTAGTTGAGGTAAGTAAACACTTTACTAATTATAACTAATTATAATTCTTGGTAGACAGGTTAACAACTCCTTGTTTACTCCTATCTCTTAGCTTCAAAACCCAAAACTTTGTCTTTTGATTATTTTGTTGAGTCAAACCAAACATTAACATGTAAGTTTCAAAAACCTACCCTACTATCCCCGAATAAAATGAGCAACACCCTGCTTTGGCAGAACCTATTACTCACTATCTAAGGTGTTATAGGTGTTGTTTGGAAAAGCAATTAAATTCAATATTACATGTTGGCGACCTAAGTTTACTATGTTGGTTAATTTAAAGTGAACACATAACATAAATAACCACACATATAAACTTAAGCAAGCATTTAAACATGACAAATGAATAAATGAATATAAGTATAATTAAAAGTGATCCTAGTATGGCCCCTAAACCTAGGAAAACTAATCTTCATGAATTCCTCCTTGAATCTTCATGGATCTCCATCCTTGATTCTCCATGGAACTTCATTCTTGATTACATATAATTTATAATTTAAATAACTAAAATTTAAATTACAAAAATACAAATGATACGCAGATCGTATTTAATTTACATAAAATTTAACGATGCGCATATCGTATTTTTTATCCTAGTTTTGGGCCATACTCGTCACAACATGCAAAACATAATATCATACATATTATATTAAGCATCCATGCATTTTTAATATCATAATAAGATAAATATTAAAATTACTCATTAACAATTAATAAGCAAATAAAACATGACATGTCATTTACAAATTAACAAATAATAGTAAACATGTCAACCTATAGTTAAACTTAACAAATTTAAGAAATAACTAAAGCAAAAACGCTTCCATATTAGTTATAGTACTTAACCATTTAAGTAGTCAACTAACTCTAGGAAACTCCCTTATTTTAATTCAATTTGAACCTATTATGGAATTAATCAAATTAAAATTTAATTTGCATGATTGGAAATTAATAATAATGCTCAAATTAAAAAGAAAAAGAAAAATAAGAAAAGGTGCTCAATTACACAAAACTGCAGTCATTGAAAAACGTTTGAAATGGCTCCTTTTTTTTTTAAATGAAAAGTGCAGTCAAAACTGCATTAACAAATTTCCCCAAAATGAGGAACTGCAATACCCACGAATTCAGCCACACACCCATGAAGCTGAAAACCACGGGGCTGAACTGAAGACCAGCCAGTAACCCACAGCCACTGCAGTAGGAACCACTCCATTACTGCAGCAGCCATGCCCACCGTGAACACCGGCGCACTTCGCGACAACCAGATGGCCACCGCTCGCCGGCGTCAGCTTCCCCACTGTCGCGTTACAACGCTAACACCGAGCTATTATTTTTGCTTTCTTTTACCGATTAGCCACGGCAGCAGGGAATCCCCACCACTGCAGCTCGTCGCGCAGCCAGCCAGAACAAAGTTAGCAGGCCGGGACATCTGTCAGTGCAGCGCAAGGCTGCCCAGCCGGCGTCCTTCTCACCCACGCACAACTCCGACGCAGACCACTGTGGCTGCACCGGTGAGATGCGCCACCCTGCCATGGTTGCCGAAAATTCCTTATTTAATTTATGCAACAATTACATGAATTAAAACTGAATTTAATTGTGCAAATTTATTCAAAAATGGGGTTAAGAGATGATTTGGGCCAAAATTTCGAAAATTCAATCGGTGTATGAAGACAAAAAAAAAAAAACAGTTCATTTGGGATCTAGATTAATTTTTCGCACAAATTAAAATCTGAATTTTAATGTTATTAGATTTTATGCTTTAATCTCCATTAACCATAAATCTAACAAAAAATTGATCAACCGTGGAATAAGTTGCCGAGAAAAAAAAATGAGCATAGTTATAATTTAAAACAAATTTTTAACAATTTCCAATCAATTAATATCAGCATATTAAGTATGCAAATTGATCCATAAAGAAATCCCTTCCTTAATTGAATAAAATAATCAAAATAGCACATGAACATGATCATATAAACATTATGCAAGAGGCTAAAACTGATACCACTATAGGAATATAGATGAACATATAGCGGAATTTCATGAAATAAATTTCCTAACATCTATCACAAGATCGCATGAATAACATAAATATGAAACATATTATAAGGAAAAGAATGTACAACCTTTGTAGCGTGTTTTCCACCGGATTGCAAGTGTTAGAGATCAAAGAACAACAATTGATGTCCCTCTACTTAGTCCACGAGCACCAATTGAATTCCCACGTTTGCTAGAACGGAAGAGGATAAACAGATTTCACTCTCTTGCTTTTTAGGGAGGGTGGTCGGATTTTCCAAAGGGAAATAAGAGGGTTTTTCTCTCTCTCTTTTCAGTTTGATAGTTACTGACAAATTGAACGCTCTATTCCACTCTCCTATTATAGCCTTTTATAATAGTAGGAGAATAGGTTGTGAGAGAGACCTAACCTAACCCTAATTTCTCCTATTGGCCGTTTCCTTACTTCAATTAGTTACTACAATGTGTGACCTCATAGGATTAGGTTAACTTAGTTGTAGGTTCAATCAATATTGTCCCACTAACCAACATTTATTCTCTAGCAAGTAAATGTGATTACTAAACTAACATAATTAAGTATCTCTATAATAATTCCTTTTATATTTAGTAATTGTCGGGATGTCTAAGGACATATTCCTTCAAGAATAAAGTAAAATATTGAAATTAAAGATAGAATTGAAACATTAATAAATGTTTAATTGCAACCGATCTATTGTAGATGGGCAAGATTGAAGTGTAACATACACTTTGTTCTCTACTTAACATTTAGCTATCTTGTGTTCCCATAACAATAATATATAGTTACATGTACTAATTTTTTTTATGGAACTTAATTACATTTGCTACTTTTGAATAGCTAGAAGAAAAAATTAGAGTTGCATTTGTAAAATATTGTAGCAACGGTTAATAAATGATGATTGGCTTCTTCAATTATGCTTACTAGTTATTACGAATGAGTGATTAGAAGTGTAGAATTGTCCAACTTCTATGAAGAGTTTTATTTAATTCTATAAAGTCATGTTTTTATTGTTTGTAAAAGGTTTTGTTAGATTTGGTAGACTCCTTTGATTGGAGTGGTATCATTGATCACAATATATAGGTTACAACCAAAGACATATCCTAAACATATTAGGAAACCTAACTAGAATAAGATTCTAATTATACAAACTATATCCAAATATAAAAATAAGGCACATAATATTTTTATATTCTATCACACCTCCGCAGTCATAGCGAGAGGAGCGCGAACGCTAAGATTGGACTTGAACTCCAAAAATAATTGTCGCAGAATACCTTTGGTGAATATGTCAGCAAACTGATATCTAGTAGGAACATGCAAAACATGTACTTGACCAATTGCAACCTTTTCCCGAACAAAATAAATATCCATCTCAACATGTTTGGTGTGTTGGTGTTGTACTGGATTGCTTGAAAGATAAATAGCACTAACATTTTCACAATAAACAATGGTTGCTTGCCGAAGAGGACAATGTAATTCTAACAGAAGATTACGCAACCAAGAAGCTTCTGCAACGACAATAGCGACACCTCTATACTCTGCCTCTACACTAGATCTAGATAAGGTGGGTTGTCTCTTAACTGCCAGGAAATTAAGTTGTCACCAAGAAAACAACAATAGCCTAAAGTAGAACGACGAGTCTAAGGACAAACACCCCAATCTGCATCTGTATAAGTGATCACGCGCAAGTGAGTGGTAGGATATAAGTGTAATCCACGATCAATGGTTCCCTGTATATAACGTAGGATGCATTTCAATGCATTGTAATGAAGTCCTGAGGATCATGCATGAATAGACAAACTTGCTGAACAGCATATGCAATATCAGGGCGAGTCAAAGTAAGATACTATAAAGCACCAGCTAAACTGCATTATATAAGCTTAGCGTTGGTGTCGACGGGAGTCGTTGCAGCTTGCAGGAACTCATGCCTACACGCTCAAATATTTCCTGTGCATATTTCTGCTGAGAAAGAAGCATGTATGAAGGAGTACGAGTAACAGAGATCACCAAAAACTAGCTAAGTGGGTCCAAATGAAACATGGGGAATTATGTTTTCAAAGTACTAATTAAACGGTCTCGCAAAGAGTCGGATGAAGTATACAGAATAATATCATCAACATATAATAAAAGATAGGTCATGTCATGACCATGCTTGTAAATGAACAGAGATGTGTCACTTTTAGCAACAACAAACCCAATTTGCAGGAGAAAGTTAGCAAAACACTGATGATACCAAGCACGAGGTGCTTGTTTATGACCATACAAAGCCTTGCGCAGGCGACAAATATAATGAGGAAACCATTTGTCAACAAAGCCATGAGGTTGATGCATACTGTTTCCTGCAGATCACCATGTAAACAAGCATTTTTAACATCAACCTGATGAATAGACCACTGTCGAGCCATAGCTAATCCCAATACGGTGCGAATAGTGGCAGGACAAACAACATGACTAAATGTTTCATCACAATCAACACCCTGTACCTGTAACCTGCCATCACAAACCAAACGAGCTTTGTGCCTGTTAAGTTCACCATCAGATTTTTCTTTGTATCGAAAAAGCCACATACAATTTACAATATTCGGCCCCGTAGGCCTAGGCACCAAATCCCAAGTCCCTATTTTAATTAAAGCACTATATTCATCATTCATGGTTTCATTCCAATTAGGGTCAGACGGGGCGATTTTGTAATTTTTTTAGAAGTGGAGAGCGCGAAATTGGTGCTGGAGTTAGCATGGGATAACGGGGATTGGGTTTCCATATTATGTGCTTAGCACGAGTGGTCATTTGCGGGGACATAGGGGGTGGGCTGGTGAAGAAGTTTGTGGGCTACGTTGGTGAGGCAGTGTGTAGCGTTGGGGTGTGCGCTGGTCTGGTGGAGGATTTGGGCCTGGACTCCTCGCATGGGCTACTGAACGAGAACGGGTGACTGGGCTCGCTGGGATAGACAAGGACGGAAGACGAGCAGGTAGAAGGCCTGGGGATGGGGGCGCATCACTCCCTGGGCTCAGGTCAGGCCCAGCTGACCAGTGAGCTAGGGGAGTGGGCTGAGGCCCAGCAACTAAGGGAGGAGTGCGCTGGGTGCTGCCAGCAGGAGGTGAAGTTGGGTATTGGGCTTGGGTCATGAGATGTGGGCGCAAGAGGCAATTTTGAAAAGGGGAGGGCGTGTCCTGGGCTAGGGAGGGTCCAGAGTGACTTTGGGCTATGTTGCTGAATGGGAATGAGTTTTCTACAAAAGTTACATGGTGGGAAATGATGAGTTTTTTTTTTTTAGAAATATCAAAGCATTTATAACCACGGTGATTATTGGGCTAACCCAAGAAAATACGCGGAGTGGACCACGGAGCAAGTTTGTGAGGAGAGGTGGAGGACAAGTTTGGATAACATAAGCACCCAAAAACCCGTAAATGATCATATGAAGGTGTTTTGAGGAACAAAGCCTGAAAAGGGATGATGTTGGGAATTAGTGTTTTAGTTGGCAATATATTATGGAGATATGCAGCAGCTGTTTCAAGAGCATAGTCCTAAAATGTGAGGGAAGGGAGGCATGATGAAGCATGGTTCGACTGATGTGTGTTAAGAGTGCGAATCATTCTCTCTGCTTTACCATTTTGAGAGGAGGTATGGGGACATGAGAAACGAAAAACCATTCCATGATTTATGCAGAATTGTTTAAATGGGGTGTTGTCAAATTCATTACCATGGTCACTTTGAAAGGCTTTTATTGGGCTTTGAAATTGAGTTTTGACATAAGCATGAAAATCAATGAGGGATTGGTAAGCAGGAGATTTATAGGCAAGGGGCACAGTCCACACATAATGAGTATAATCATCCACAAGAACCAGATAATATTTATGACCCGAACTACTACGAATAGGAGATGTTCGTAAATCAACATGGATAATATCAAAAGCACAAGAAGTTGTGCTAGTCGAATCATAAAAAGGTAATTTAACATGTTTCCCAATTTGACATGAATGACAATATATAGAGTCATGCTTGTTATTACAAACTATAGAATTATTTTTCCTAAGAAAAGCAATAGATTTAGCTCCTAGATGTCCCAAATGGTCATGCTAAGTGGGTGTAGGAATAGCAGCAAGGGCGGTGGCTAGGCAAGTGGATGGTTGGGCAGGCATCATTGGATAAAGATCCCCCGAACTCTCACATCTCGTTATAAGGTTCCCCGTGTGAAGGTCCTTCACTGAAAAACCACAAGGATCAAATTCAATAGAAACTAAATTATTGGTGGTGCATTTACGCACTGATATAAGGTTTTTAATGATTTGAGGAGCAAGGTATACATCACGAAGAATAAGGGATTTATTTGGAAGAGTTGTATGACCATAACCTGTCATTGGAATGCGGTGACTGGTGACCATTACCAACTAAAATATGATTTTTTGTGCTCAACTCAAGCAAGGGCAAGAGATTACCTGAGGTGTGAGTCATGTGAGAAGTGGCGCCTGAGTCCATGTGACAGGCATCGTCGGGATGCGGGAGAGTCATAGTAGAAAAAGCATTGTCGAGTTATATTGGTGTCATAGGGGGCCCGAACAGCGGTGGACCAACTGCATAGGCATGCTGGCCGTAGGCGAACGCAAGGCAGGCTGGACCGAGGCTTGTGAAGCTGCGTGAGAGTACTGATGGGCCTGCGTGGGGTATTGCACTGGAGTGGAGGCCCATGAGCGCTGCTACCAGGCCTGGAAGGCCGTCCATTGTTGGGGCGAAGGAATTGGGCCTGACCAATTCGGTTGGGCTGGAGCTGTGAGCTGCTTGGTAGTGTTGGTATTATTGCGAGAGGTATTCCCACGTTCACGTCCACGAGGGTTGCGGCCACCACTGCCGCCACGGTTGCCACTAGTACCACCGCCACGTGGCTGAGACTGTTGCTGGTTGGTGTTTGTGGCAGTGGAGTTGCTAGTGTCGGTGGTTTGGGCACAAAAGATGATGCGGTGGAAGAAGTATCATTCGCATTGCGGGATTCTTCAAGAAGAAGACGAGACCGTGCCATTTCAAAGGAAGGGAGGGGCTCCGTTTGTTGGATACATCAAGGCAACGGTGTCAAAATCAGTGTTGACAAGACCCGCAACCAATCAAAGAACTAATTTTTGTTCAGACACTACGTGATCCACATTAGCGAGTTGATCACGGATATTCTACAATTATTGACAGTAAGCATTAATGTCAGCAAAATTAGATAGATGCAAGGCGTTGAATTGATTTTCAAGATATACAGCATGAGTGTGTTTGTTATCTTGGAATATAGCTTTCAATCTGTCCCATGTCTCTTGAGTAGTAGAGCCACGATAAAGGATTGTTTGCAAGAGATCTGATGAAATTGTACCAAAGATCCAACTTTTTAATACAGAGTCGAGGCGTAGCCACAAGGTGTCATAAATATCTAAAGGTAGGGGTTTTGCAGGATTAATGTGGCCCAAAACATCATAAGCATGACAATGAATCTCAAATAATTCTACCAAATTTGAATAATGAACCTTCTCATGATCAAGAACTAAAGGGGTGTCGTTCTTGATGTTGCTTACGACCAACGCAGGGTGATAAACAGGGTTGGCCGAAGGGGGGAGGAGGAGGTGGCGGTGTACTGGGTTCGGATTCCTTAGTCTTGCCGTGGGACAGGCACAAACGAAGGAGGTGTAACCAGCGTGTGGGAGGGCCAAAGGAGGTGCACAAGATCGGAAAAAATCAAAATTTTGGTTTAGATTTGTGTAGGCTCATATACCGTATTAGATCTGGTAAACTCCCTTGATTAGAGTGGTATCATTGATCACAATATATAGGTTACAACCTAAGACATATCCTAAACATATTAGGAAAGCTAACTAGAATAGGATTATAATTATACAAACTATATCCAAATATAAAAATATGGCACATAATATTTTTATATTCTATCATGTTTAAAGAATATGACAGTTAATTTCGTACAATGGAATATTTCCATTACACTTTGGCTTTGTTTGGTTGGTTATAAGTATATAATATGTGCAACATAAATCCTTTTTTATGATTAATGTTGGGAAAGCATAATATTATACTTCATAGAAAATTTGATTTCCTTTTAAGAAAATTTGAGATAAAAGTATAACTAAAAATGCATAGAAAATGAATTAAATATCTGAAAAAAGGTAAAGAAAAAAAAAAGCTAGGAAATGTTTTCTTCCATTTTCCCATATTATGTAAACTAATTTTTATAGGTAGGAATAAAAATAATGTTCTTCTTCTTTATTGGGAATCCCATATCTATTTCTATCAATTATCATGTATGAAGGGAGTAAGGGACTCGTTTAGTTGTATTAGGAAGACTTTAGGCACGGCGGGTGCCACCAAGGTCAAACTGCAAGCACATCGTCATGTACTCCTGTCCTTGAACATGCCTGGACAGTTTCCTAAAGTGTGGGCCTATGCTTCTAAAAATAGGGAATTTAAATTTATATGGCTGAGAGCCTGAGATGCAAAAAAAGAAAGCAATATTAAACATGTAAAACATATATCACAAGCCAATAAGGAAGGGTATCATCAAACTTGGATTATTCATACGTTATTCTAATTTGTTATTAATATGGATAGGCACTTCAAACTTGGGATAACTCATGATAGTTTTTTCTCTATTTTTTAAAAGTTTAGTCGTATTATAACTAATGATATACATGGGATTCGACCTTCAGTATTAGGTACCATTCACACAAGACTTTTTTTTTGGTGAAAAAAGCATAATCATTCAATATAAATCAAAGTGTTGATTACAATTCACAAAACTTTCCTAACAAAGTTAGATGACATCTAGACAAGATAATTTTTTAATGAATCACGAATTCAGTGTAAATTGTTATAATCTGTATCAAAATTGTTGCTTTTGAATAAGTTGTTTGTGACTTTGCGTCTCCTATTAAGCTATGCAAATTCATGTTCTGTCAATTAATTGACGGAATCAACTTGATCTATGCTACAATTAAAAATAAAGGGATATTATTTCAGGTGACCCTGACATATAGGTCATTTTCCCAAATAACCCCGACATTTGCACCCCTATCGCAGATAACCCTAAACTTGTATTTTTTTGTCATTAAAGTTGACGGAATAGCTAACAGTGTTAACTATTTGACATTAACAATTAAAAACTTATTTTTTAAAAGAAAAAAAAACCAATTATTCTTCATCCTCTCTCCCTAGCTTGTTCTACCTTCATCCCTTCTCTCCTCCACCTCCTCCACCACCCCCTGGTTTTCTTTCCCTTCCTCCACCTCCATTGTTTAATCCAGCTGCTACACCACTCATTCCTTTCTACACCACCCCCTGATTTTCTCTCCTCCACCACCAATCCAGAGTACGCATCTATGACATTTAAAGTTCCACTTAATTACCTTCATAGGTATAACAGCAGCTCTGGAAATGTGCCACCTTAATCACAAAATATATTGAATTAAAATCATCTCACTTGAGATTAATATATTGCTAACAATATACTTTACACAATAAGCTCTGGAGCATACATTAATATGCTTAAAAGTATCAAAGAATGTAGAATTAATTGGGACTGAAAAATGTTTCTAGGACGTACTAGTGCATTCTTTAGGGAGGCCTTGAGGGAACCTGCACAATAATTGTAGACCATATAATTCTGTTGCACCCACTCCTTTCCAAGCTTGCTGAATCAAGCTCTTGGGTCAACCAATCTGAGCTCGGCAAAGCCATAGAACCTGACCCACAAGAAGATGACCTAGAATCCCAGACACAAGTGTTGGCATTGAAGTTTCTGTACAAATCCACCCGACAGCCATGGAAAACCCATACAACAAACCACCGCCATCGCAGATTAGGGTTTTTTCCCCAAATTGGGGATTTGATTTGCAGTTAATTTTACGATATTTCATGAGATTATGTTGGGGTTTTTGCTCGAATTGCATAAATTGAAGCTTAGCTAACATTTATATTAAAATTATCTTCTTGTTCTTTGAATTCAACTCATATTTGCAGCTGAAATTTACGATTTTTTTAATGAGAATGTTTATATTATACTCCAAAAACATTGAAATAGACTTGTGAGAGTTCCGCCAGAAGGAGGAGTTTGGTGGTCGCGGTTGGGTGGTCCCAGCGTTGGGTGGACGACAGGTAAAGAGGAGGGTGGAGGAAGAGAGTGAGAAGGGGAGGTGAGAGGATGAAGAACAAGGAGAAAGTATTGTCCCATACCCGGTATGGGGCGGTAGTTGCCCCTACCAGGGGTAAACTTGTAATTTCATTCAAAAAGCAAGGGCAAAAACGGAAGTAATTGTTTTACAGCAGGTGTGAAGAGAAGTGAAGTGTTAATTATGCTAGTTCGAAGAAAACAGAGAGAAGAGCAACAAAGTTAGGGCAACAAAAAAAAAAAACACGAAATTAACAAAAAAATTGTTGGTATGAGTTCTTCTGGTGAGCATGGCGATGGATTTGAAGCAGATGAATTAAATGTCGATGAAGAAGAATTACAGGAGCAGCGAAATGAGGATGAAGAGAATGTAAGTTTGTTGTATTTGATCATAACTTTGTAATTCGGCCATATATGTAGAATAGATATTTGTTGTTATGTAATAAATGTCATGGAATGTAATAAATTAGATGATTGGCAATTAATATGTGTAGTATGGAAATAAATGAATGACAATGATTGGCAATAAATGAAATTTTTAAGTCTGTAGAAATATACTTTGTCGAAGTGAATGTGTATAGAAAATTTATAGAAGAAGAAAAATGTAAATTTGTAAATGATATATGAAGGCAAAGCAGATTTTTTGAATTAAATGGATTAGTAGTTCATGTTGAATTGGGGAATATTTGAAGTAAGAATAATGCTGTAGATTAATTTGTCAACTGAGCTGATGTTAAAGAGGATTAAAGTGTTGTTAGTTTGAAGTGAATGAGGTTGTAATTTGCACACTTTAATGAAATTATATGCTAATACTAATGCAGGTTCCAGAGTTATATATTATGAATGGAGAAATGTATGTGGGGGATGGGGATATTGTTGAGGGAGTACATGTGGATGGAGATGCCATAGTGGCGGTGACTCCAGATGGGAAGGTTAGTGGTTGTAGAATTGGAGAGGTAGGTATGGTACCTGCCCCATTCGTCGGTATGATGTTCCCTAGCTGGGATGGAGTTGAAAGTTACTATAGAAAATTTGCCAAGCAAGAAGGTTTTGGCATTGTCCGGACAGCTTCAGCATATAATTCGAAATTGGGTGTAGAACGGAAACGGCGTAGTGGAACGTGGACATGTGAGTGCTATGGTAAGCCGGATAGGCGTAAAAGAGCGAAAGGTGGCGGTAAAAGACTAGTAGTGACCGATTCTATGGAGTGTGAAGATGTTGTTGTGAAGAGAACCAAAAAGTGTGAATGTCCGGCCAGTATTTATGCAAGCATGCAAGAGTGTGGGGAATGGAAATTGAGGAGAGTAGTACTTGAACACAAGAACCATGATCCAACGCCATCAAAATCACGGCACATTAGCATGTATCGAAAGGAGGAATTGTATAATCATGTAAGGAGGAAATTGTTTAATGATTATAACTCTGGGGTTAAGATATCTCAGATACATGGATGTCTAGCTAGAGAAAGGAATGGTGTAGAGAATTGGGTTGTTACAGAGCGGGATTTGAGGAATGAAGTTAGTAAGGTGAAGAGGTTGAAACTAAAGGATGGTGATTATAATGCGATGCTTGATTATTTTAATAAGATGACTGCGGGGAATCAGAATTTTTTTCATATGCATCGTGTGGACGAGACGAATACTTTGAAGGACATAATGTGGGTTGATGCTCGGAGTAGAGCAGCGTACGAAGAGTTTGGGGATGTTGTGTGCTTTGACGCAACGTATTTGACAAATGAGTACGAGCTACCATTTTGTAATTTTGTTGGTGTAAATCATCACGGGCAAAGCATTCTCCTTGGATGTGCGTTGTTGTCGCATGAGAATACGGAGACCTTCGAGTGGCTTTTCTCAACCTGGCTTTCTTGTATGGGTGGCAAGGCACCTTTGGGTATACTTACGGACCAGTGTGCTGCAATGAGAAAAGCATTATTAACTTCGATGCCGACTGCTCGACACCGTTGGTGCCTATGGCACATAACAGAGAAGTTTTGTTCGAAGTTGGGGATGTATAAGGGGTATGGTGCATTCAAAGATGAGCTTTTGAATTCCATTTATGATAGCTTGGATGCGGAAGAATTTGAGGATAGCTGGAGTACTGTTGTTGTGAAGTACAAGTTGAGTGACAATGAATGGCTAGCAGGTTAGTGTGTTGTTATAGGTCTTGCTTATTAATTATTATTTAAGCACATTGTTACATATGAGAAACAATGATTGTTTGTATGAACTTATCATATTATAGGAAACAATAAGATTAATAAGACACTAACCATTCATTGTCATATTTGTACACATATTTTGAAGAAGTCTTGCGAAAATAGGATTGTTTTTCAAGAAAAGTTGATAAAGAACAATAACAAAAACCTTTTAGAAATGCTGGTTTTAGTTTAAGAAAAGTGGGAAAAAAATATATGAGTATAACAAAAGTAGTTTGACTTACACAGAAGCTGGACTTTGAAACTTGTTGCTGCCAATTGCATTTTGTGTGAATAAAGATAGAAATGATGTTGCTGCCAATTGCATTTGAGTCCTGCCAATCTAGTTTTTGTCCTTTATGTTGTCTTGCTATGCTGCTAGTTTTATATTAAGCCATTTCTAAATTATTAGGAAGTAAGAAGTCCTCACTATTGGACGTACAAGAGCTCACAGGCCCTTCCCGTGGTATGCTATGGCATATTACTCTATTTAGGCACTTGAAATTAAATAGGTGTTGTAAGTAGGGTGTTTATAATTACATGTGTATGTATTATATTATTTGATACATGTTGGGTGTATGTTTGTGTAGGTTTATTCCGTGAAAGGACAATGTGGGTCCCTGCATATCTTCGGCATATGTTTTGGGCAGGAATGAAAACCACACAACGAGTTGAGAGTATGAATAGCTTTTTTGATGGCTATGTGAATAAGCATACAAGGTTGTTTGAATTTGCGGAACGGTATTGTGAGGCTATGGAGGTTCGTGCTAATGATGAGAAGGATCGTGATGCGCATTCAGCTAGATATGCCCGAACGTTGGTTAGTGCTTTTTCAGTGGAGGCGGTTTTCCAGAAGGTATACACGGATTCCAAATTCAAAGAGGTTCAGAGGGAGTGCAGTAGAATGATGTACTTGACTGTGCATGGTAAGAATGTGTTGTCTGATAATATCCTGGAGCATGTAGTTGAAGATCGAGTATGGATTCGATGTCAGGAGACGAAGAAAGACAAACCTTCGAACAGAAAAAGGAATTACAAGGTTACTTACAACACTTCCTCGAAGGAAGTGATGTGTGCATGTAAAATGTTTGAGTGTCATGGGATTATGTGTAGGCACATGATAAAGGCGTATGACATTCATAATGAGTTTGATGTACCGGAAAAGTACATTTTACGTCGATGGAGAAAAGATGTGCAACGTAAACATACAAGGGTTAAGGTTGCATATCATGACCCCTCGAAAACAGATGAAGTTAGGCGGCGTGATAAGTTGTTTGATAGGTTTGATGGTATTTGTGATAAAGCCGTAGTTTATGATGAAGTTGTTGGTATTTTGATGGATGATTTGCAATTGTTGGATATAAGAGTGGATGAGAACATTCTTATGGCGAGGAGTAGAATAAATGGAGAGGTGGATGCAAACCCTAACTCCGGTGTGGTAACTATGGTGAAGAATAAATCACCCCCATCTGTGGACAATAAGAAGCGGAAAATAGATATGGAAAGTCATGAAGTGGATCTCGTAGAGAAACTGAATGTCATAGATCCCCCTTGCCGGAAGGTGGCCCATAGAACCCGTAGTAAGCGTTACTATTCTGCCGTGGAAGAAGGTAGGAAGAAAGCTGGAAAGAAGAAAGGAAATACATTGGCAGTGGAGAATGAAAATGTGGGGACGAAGAAGAAAACGCAAAACAAAGAAGAAGGTGGCGGGAGGTGATCTAACCGAGGAATTCGTAAAGCGGGGGTTCGAAATGAAGAAGAGGTATATTAAAATTTAGCTAATAAACAATAATGTTTAGAAGTGAAACTATTTGATGTTGTTGATTAATATATAAGTGAAAGTACATTAAAACATTTATTTTTACATGTCTTATTAATAGCATGGAGGCGGGATTATTGATATGACATGTACCCCAAGGGGTGTGGGATGGGGAAGAGGCATACAGGTAACCTGTTAACGATGTGTTGGTGAATAAATATATTAGTTATTGTGTATTGTTATAGAGTAACAACTTTGTATTGTTATAGGTTGGATCAACATCAATTTCGGGAGTTGGAGGAGGAGGAGGCATTGAAATGGTTGACGGAGATGGGTCTGTAGGATACTTTACACGTCTTTTAGCGACACCTGAAATTGGTTGTTTGGATGTCAATCTATCCGTACGTGATTCGAACTTGTGTTAGACATGTGTATTATATATTTGTATTATACTTGGATGCCAATGGTTTTGTAATATAATTTGGAAAACTGAACTGTACTCCCTCCATATTAGTTGCAACAATTGAACTAGGGTGATTTCAATAATCATTCCCACCAAAATATTTTATGAAAATGTAAACTTAGCTAAATTTACATCATCCAAAAGAGGGACTTCCTTTCTGTCATTAACACACTTTCATCCATCACAATATGCACACTGCACTTAAATGTTTACTCCTACTTAATGTTTAGTTAGCAAAAATTTACAGAGATTTACAAAACAAAAGGAGCAGCATGAGTTTCTTCCACTGTCTTCAATCTTCTTCATCAGCAAAATGGGGGACTACGATGAAGGCTTCTTTGACGCTGACAGGCCGCTCATGGAACAAGGATTAGTGGCATCAACTGTGGGCACAAATAACACAATGGATCAGGTGTTAGTAAGGAAAGCAAATCAGGACTTAAGTGACGAGAAGAAAAGACAGATTGTTTACAATTAATTTGTTGGGTATTAGGACAGGCGACAAGCGTCCATGGGGTTCTCAAACTAAACTTGCAAAAGATTTGGGTGTGCATAAATCAACAATTACCAGATTATTCAGAAAAGCACAACAAGCAAGTACACATAGAAAAGGGAGGTGTGGGAGGATGCCAAAATATGAAAACAGTGAGGGAAGGAAGCTTGGATAACATTTCCTAAAGACATTGATGATTTAATTGTTAAGGTGAAGGAAGCTTGGATAAGATTAGCTTGGATAACCTTGCAATATGCCATGATTGAGGCATTGAAGGTCAACGGCAGCAACAACTAGCAGAGACTGCCTCATATAACCATAGCTTATAAGAAGAGGAATAATTGGATCTCTTCTACAATGAGATTGGTGAGATTTGAATCTTCACCTCTCATCTGAAAGTCGGACAGCTAACCAATTACTTTAGCCTCATATATCAACAGAGAGAATAGTAAGTAGTATAAAAAACAATTCTAATAGTATATGAAAAATAGGCGGCAACGGCGGAAAGCACTCGAAGGTAAACTTTATAGTTGACTTTTATCAGTGAGGCCATGTTCTGTACTCTTTATCTCACATTTGAGGTACCACAATTGTTTTAACTGTCGAAATTAAAATCTAAATTTATGATTTATTTACAGTACGTAATTTAGAGTTGTTTTCTTCGTTACGTTGTATCTTTAGTAATTGTTTTTTGAGGGGAGTTATATCTTTTGTAATTAGTTACAAATGGAATAATAGTTATCGATTGATTGACATTTATTTTTGTTAAATAAAATTGATTTAAACTATTTATTAGTTTGTTGTATCTGGTTTTGTGTAAATATAGTTTGTGTACGCCTTTTAATTTCATCATTTTAACCTTAGATGTTCATACTCTAACCTTACATGAACAAAACACATCATATTGTAACCTCATTAACAACACATTATCATTGTAACCTCATCAACAACATTATCATTTAGCCAAAACACATATTTGCAGACAACACATCATCAAAATTTTATCACAATCTACAACAACACATTATCATTTACACCATCTACAACCACAATCCATGAACAAACCACAGTCCACAATCCAGGGTCCATCAACCACCATCACAATCCAAACAACAACCATCCACAACCACCATCACAAGATCCATCAACCACCATCAACGACCATCCACAACCGCAATACATCAACAACAACATCATCATTTACAACCATCCACAATCATCAAATTTTACAAATACAAAAAAAAAAAAAAAAAAAACATGCGTAAAATTGAGTTAATACCTCAGAAAGGTGGTGGACTTTTATTTGGGGGATCAAACTCGCTGCTTGTGCAAGGGCTAATCGGTATGTCATGCCCGGCTTCAATGAGTTCTGCATCCCAATCCCCGACAACCCAAAACCTAATTAGGTTGCCATCATCACCTTCAACATACATTTCATGCTCAACATACATCTCAGAGTCGTCATCATCACTAATTTCATCAATTTCATCATCCATCACCTTTTTTTCCATATTCACCTCCTTCAATTTTAGGGCTTTTCTCTCATCATCCGAAACGGCCCTAAGAGCACACACAATTGGAGGGAACTCGTTCAAACGCTTCTTCTTACAAAGTCCATCCTCTTCAATCTCACAAATCTGAACTCTTCTACCCCGACGAGGTGGATTCCTCCTCCTACGAACATGACTACCCATAATTCCCTTCCCTTTTTCACTAGCAATTTCGGCCTCACACTCCGCCGCATCATTGAAGACCGCCTCAAAAACCCGCATGGTCGTCTCACTCAAACATTTGGCAGCTTCACCACTCTCGTACATATGCCTCGCGTAAGGGCTTCGATCTGCTATAGAATTGACAAGTTCTTTGCAAATCCACATCTCCTCCTTCGTTTTCGATTTAAACGCAGCCTCCATTAATGGTTGAGTAAGTTTTTCCATAACTTCAAAGTAAAGAGGAAGGGGAGTTTTGCTTGGTTTTCGAATTACATAAATAGGAAGGTGGATGAGAGAGAAATGGAGAACTTATTAATTAAAAAAACAAGGGGGAGGCATAATGAATGGGCCACCGTTTCAATGTAATACTATGTGGGGCAATGGGTTGAATTTTGGTGATTTTGGCCATATATGCAATACGTAGTGGGCCAAAGAAAATAAATGCATGAGATAATTAAGAAACAATACAACCTCGTGGCCAGAAAATGGTTTATGGTGTGTCATAAGAAAGAATAAACAAAATAGATTGTATTTAATGCTAGTGTACACTCACCTAACAAAATTTAATACTTCATCATCCTTAACTCCACAATTGGTATAAAACCACATATCCTACGACTAAAACCACAATTGGTATAAAATCACATCAAACCGTGATTGTGTTAAAACGATTTCCAAATATGGTGGCTAATGCAGAAATGGTTAGGGTCCATGTGAAATCGGGCGATCTAGCCGACAATGGTGTGTCATATGTTATTGGTTTACACACTCCATTTTTGGAGTTATATAACTTGTACGGGAGACGTGTTGGTGTGGACCCCGATGATCTATATCTGACTTGTCGAGGTGAATTCTTAAGCAGCGATTCCGCTCCATTTCTGCACGTGTTCGATGACGTTGAGCTTATACTTGCTTATTCGAAGGTATTAATTTGAAGTGAATTTCAATTATCTCCTAATTATCTTTTATTTTCAAGTGAATTTCAATTATTTCTTAATTATCTTTTATTTTTAATCATACTTTATAAATTGCAGTTAGTAAAATGTCACATATGTTGTGAAATAATATAATAAAATTTGTTATTAAAGATTTTTTTTGTTAATTGTTGTAATATCCAGGGTTCATGAAATTATATCAAATGTTTGTATAATCATATCATGTATGGTGTAAATATTATTTAAACGACATATAATCATATCATGATGTATATAAAGTGCACATCAACACCTACATTATCGTTTACTTGTCGTCTAATATTGCAGTCAGGACACTCAGTTGCTGCTGATCCTGACATTGATCCGGATTACTACTTTGTCACAATGCGTGACCTGCACACCAAGCCTACGGTGGAACTTTTGCGGATGAAATGCACTACACAACTAAGGAGGTTGGCTGATCTATGGGCTTCCATTTCGGGGATAGACCCCGAATTTGTTACATTGTACCATGAAGGTGCACGTGTTAACCTTGACGGTACTTTCGATACTGAAGGTGTTCTTGATGGAGATGTGATATACGTCGTGCCCAATTAATGGTTTACTGAATGTGGTAATGTTCGATCGTTTAATTATTTAAGTTGGTTATGTTCGATTAGTGAAATCCACCTAATGTTTAGTAAGCCATATAAACGATCATTAACATTGTTAATGGTCCTACTAGTGTTTAGTAATCCTCGTAATGTTTAGTAAGCCATGTAAACGATCATTAACATTGTTAATGGTCCTACTAGTGTTTAGTAATCCTCGTAATGTTTAGTAAACGCCATGTAAACGATCATCAACATTGTTAATGGTCCTACTAGTGTTTAGTAATCCTCGTAATGTTTAGTAAAAGCCATGTAAACGATCATTAACATTGTTAATGGTCCTACTAGTGTTTAGTAATCCTCGTAATGTTTAGTAAAAGCCATGTAAACGATCATCAACATTGTTAATGGTCCTACTAGTGTTTAGTAATCCTCGTAATGTTTAGTAAAAGCCATGTAAACGATCATTAACATTGTTAATGGTCCTACTAGTGTTTAGTAATCCTCGTAATGTTTAGTAAAGGCCATGTAAACGATCATCAACATTGTTAATGGTCCTACTAGTGTTTAGTAATCCTCGTAATGTTTAGTAAAAGCCATGTAAACGATCATCAACATTGTTAATGGTCCTACTAGTGTTTAGTAATCCTCGTAATGTTTAGTAAAAGCCATGTAAACGATCATTAACATTGTTAATGGTCCTACTAGTGTTTAGTAATCCTCGTAATGTTTAGTAAAGGCCATGTAAACGATCATCAACATTGTTAATGGTCCTACTAGTGTTTAGTAATCCTCGTAATGTTTAGTAAAAGCCATGTAAACGATCATCAACATTGTTAATGGTCCTACTAGTGTTTAGTAATCCTCGTAATGTTTAGTAAGCCATGTAAACGATCATTAACATTGTTAATGGTCGTACTAGTGTTCAGTTATTCTCGTAATGTTTAGTAAATGCCATGTAACACAATCATTAACATTGTTAATGGTCCTACTCTGTACTTAGTAATGAATGATCATAGTAGTGTTTAGTTATTCACGTAATGTGTACAAGTGATGTAAACGATCATTAACGTTGTCAATGGTCCCAATGTAAACATTAGGTCGATTTCACTAATCATATCGTATGCATCATAAACCATATCCTGCACTACATTAATCATATCATTCACTAGATTAATCATATCATTTACTAGAGTAATCATATCACATAATTGGATAATCATATTATATAAAAGTCATGGTGTACACAAATGGATAATCATATCATATATAAGTCATAGTGTACATAAATGGATAATCATATCATATATAAGTCATAGTGTACATAAATGGATATTCATATCGTATTAAAGTTATAGTGTACATAAATGGATATTCATATCGTATTAAAGTCATAGTGTACATAAATGGATAATCTCGCACCAGTACATAATGCGAAAAAACATAATGCGAACTATTTATTGTGACTCCCACCTTTTTTTACATTTTAAATCTCGCTCCACACCAAGATTCACAACCATCAATTTCCGCCTACTATGTAGATTTTATATAGTGTATGTAGCTTAATAACTTCCTATTAAATTACTTATTATGAAGCCATTCTTTCAACTTTTAGTCTAAGATGAATATCCATTTGTGTACACTATGACTTTTATATGATATGATTATCCATTTATGTGATATGATTAATATAGTCAATGATATGATTTATGATGTGTACGATATGATTACATGCACTTACTATGATCATTCATTACTAAGTAACAGTAGGACCATTGTTAATGTTAATGATCATTTACATGGCTTTGACTAAACATTACGAGAATTACTAAGATTCATGTATGACTAAGCAAACATAATGAACTTAAGTAATTGGGTCATTGTCTAAGCAAACGTAGCTCATTGGGTCCATCGTGAGTAATGAATGATCATATTCATGTTTAGTAATTCTTAAGTCCATCATTAACATTAACAATGGTCCAAATGTTTACTGAGTAGTGAATGATCATTGTAGTGTTGCACTGTTAAGTCCATAAATAAGATTCTTGTAATATGTAGTCAGTAATAAAGTATAATATGAAGATTTGAATGCTCGTACATTATTCATGTAGCATATCTGAAATTATATCTGAAGTACGTTGAATCATATCTGAAGTATGTAGAATCATATCTGGAGTACGGCGAATCATATCAGAAAGGACTATTTATAATATGTAATTTGTATATGAAAAACAATTCCAAGATTTGAATTTTCAATTCATGGCTTATCAAGGAACAATTAAATTCGAAGATTTAAAACCTATTAATAAGTTGGATGCATTTATTTAATATCTATTTATTTGTTCAAATAGTTATTGAATGAAATTAGTAGTTATACATTTTAATTTCTTTTTAAAATAATTTTTTAAAATCATATCAGGTTGGATAGTAATTTGGTCCAATAGTTCATGAATCATGTTGAACACCTACATAATCATATCAAAACGTACATAGTCAAATGTTCAAAAAGTTGCACCTTTCATTGCGAAATGAGTTCCAACATTTATAATTTAATACACACATAAATGAACATTGGTACTAAAATTAGTGCAATCACTATCTTCTCCATCCTAATCATGAACTTCATCCTCAATTGAAGATCTCTGTTTAATTTTTCCATCTCCAATTTCTTTTCCTTAAGCTTCTCAACCTTAGCTTCCAATTTCTTGTTGGCACCCATTAGTTGCTGTATAAATGCATCTTTATTCTTCAAAATATCATCCATTAACGGAGTTTGCAAATCGTTCTCCCAAATGAAGAACCCACAATCATCGGACTACAAAATTAGACAATTCACACATGACAACATATATAACATATGCAAATTACAATATTATATGTGAGAATTAAAGAAGGTTAATTTACCGGCCATGAAGAACACCCAAAGAACTTCAACCCGGCGTTAGATCCGGTTTTGGCAGTACGCAATTTTGCTTCACGCTTGTGGTAACACTTTAAGGTGTTTTTTCTCCGCAAACCTGAATTGGAATTACTAGATGCAGACCCTTCCATTTTGTTCTGATTTTTGAGAAGGGGATTGAAATGGAGTAAAGGGTGTGTTTTATAACTTGAAAAAAGTTTTTTTTTTTTTTTTAACTACTAACACTCCATATTTTATATTATATCTTGCCTAAAACATCCCTTCCCTTATGTACCCCACATGTACCTTTATTATAAATAAACCCTCACTCCACACCCCACACAAACCGTTGCACACACCTTCAACCTTCTTCCATCCTTCCTCACACAATCACACATATGGCGAATTCGTATCCCATAGTACCCCCACCACCTAATTGCAGCTACGAAAACACACCTGAGTTGGTGGTTCGGCAAACCCCCCCCTTCGTTAGGGACACGGCCCAAGTCAACGTCAACGAACATGTCTACTTTTACCATGTTCCAAGAGATGCTGTGTGTGAAGAAAACCGAGTCTACCTAAGTTCCACACAAATTAACTAAGTAAACTAATGATAAATATAATTCACAAAACACATAATAACTATTATCGATTACAACGTACCATAGTGCACTCCGCCTTCAGTCGAGCTGCACATCCTTTCATAGCAAGTAACATCTGAATCCCGGAGCTATGCCTAAACAAAACCAAAACAATAACTTCATTAGTTACTTATTTAACTTTGTATGTGTAGGCAGGTAAGCCTGCAAGTAAGTAATTACCCATGTGTTTTGGTCCCCACGAAAACATCTTTCCTAGCCCACCGCGATGTCTCTCCACTAACCCAATCAACATCCAAGTACGTGAGGAAGAAATCCACACCAATCGCCTACAACCACAACTGAACATCTTCATTAACCATGCACATTCACAAGAAAATATGTTCTGAAAGTTAAAGTTTTTTTACAAGTTTATCAATGGATTCCCCGTGGTCAGCTTTCTCCGCGTTTCCGTCAATTAGCCAAACCTCCTCTGTGTTTAAACAAAACGCAGCACACCACCAACTACTCCCCTCAAAAACGGGTACAAACACCTAAGAATCATACACAACCCACTCATTCACCTAACCACCAAAGATTATATCAAAATCAATAACATTAATGTACTATCATTCTACTTTACCACAAACATTCTTGCTGACTTAACGCCCTGTAAGTTGTCAGCATATCTCCTTGCAGCACACTTTGCTGATGACCAACCACTCGGGTCCCCAACCTCTTCAAGAACAACAGACTAACAATATAACAACTAATTCAGTCCGTAAACATAATAACAAATACAACAATAAGACCACTACAAACAAAGGGGTGCGTACCGCATATGTAGGTTCCATCACGTATCGAACACTAGCATCTACAAATTTTTTCCTCCACAATCGTGTGTACATAGCACCAACTACACTAACATACTATACATTCCAATAATTAATTAGGGAAACATATCATTCATTAATAAATGCGTGTAATACAAAAAAAACTTGTTCATTCATGTCACTCACATTCATAGCCACCTCGACATTTGGATTTACAACAGAATAACAATCGCTCAGTGAAGCTGTGCAATGACCACACTTAACTAACACTAAAGCTTCCGGATGGTGATCCTTACTACATAACGCCTCGAACATTTCATTATCAGTAACATCGTTATATATATCAACATCATATAAACAAAATTATTTAAAAACACATTAAAAACAACTAAGCAGATTTACTTACGCCTCGAACGTGTCATAATCAGCTACAAGTCTCATTATCCTAGCCCTGTAGTTCGGATACGACCTCGGTACAATCTGAACAACAAACTCCTCCTCCCTCAACTTCACACTTGGCCTAGTACACCTACGTTTCCTACTCTTATTTACTTTCTGCCCTTCTGTTGTTTGTGACAAACATCCAGAAACCACCTCATTCACATGGCTACTCTTCCGCCTATTACTATCCCCACTTATGTTGTCACCAAGTTTCTCATGAACTACACTTGGCCTCGACTTAAACGTACACGAACCCCACTCATACCTTGACATGTAAACCTCATTCCCCGTGTCTTCATTGCCCAACCCAAAGGTAAGCCTGTTCACAAGGCTACTAACCGATGGGATACTCTCACAACTATTAGAATTTTGTCCCTTCTTCTTGTCACTCTGTTCACCACAATCTTGCTCCCCATTTACACTTCCCTGACCCTCCTGCTCACCTCCCTGCCCCTGCCCCGCCCCGCACACCTACCTCCACACCTACCTCGCTCCACCTCCCCGCCCTTCCCCCCGCATACCTACTCGCTCACCCCCTTCCCCCCGCACACCTACCTCGCTCACCTCCCCGTCCCCGCCCCGCCCTCGCCCCCGCACACCTACCTCCACACCTACCTGCCGACCTCCCCGCCCTTCCCCCCGCACACCTACCGCTCACCCCCTTCCCCCCGCACACCTACCTGCTCACCTCCTCGTCCCTGTCCCTCGCCCTCGCCCACCTACCTGCTCGACAACACCCCCGCCCTTCACACCTACCCGCTCAACACCCCCCGCCCTTCACACCTACTCGCCCCGCACACCTACCTGCCGACCACCCTCACCCCTGCTCACCAAACACCTCGCTGCTCACCATCAAACTCCTCCCTACTCTCAAAAAATGGCTCCTCATCAAACACCCGTCTGCTCACCATCAAACCCTTCAAAACCATATCCCTCGCTCACCATCAAACCCCTCCCGCCCCCTGCTTCCCCTGCTCACCATCAAACCCATGAAACCCTTCAAACCCTCCCCCCGCTGCCCTTCCTCACCATCAAAGCCATCAAACCCCTCCCCCCCCCCTGCCGCCACTCCTGCCGACCAAAAAACCCTCCCGTTCATCACCATGTACCCCCTGCCCATGCACAGTTTCCCCACCTTGTTGTGCCCTCATCATCATCCTCCGCTGATATGGGTTAAGGTTATCCCTAGGGCCCCTTCTCCTTTGTGCAACATTCGCTTCCCCATCCGACTCCGATTCCGCAACCACATTGTTGTCGTCCCCAACACCAACACCACCACCACCTTGAAGTTCAACACCCAATCCACTAAGTACTATCCGCGCAATCTGTGAAATTTACCAACAAAGGAATGCACATTTCAGTAAAGGAATGCACATTTCAGATCTTACATTTTACGTATATTATATCATGTTTCTTACCCTGATCTTACACGTATTAAATCAGTGATATATCAAATCAGTGATATGTTCTCTAAGATTATCCAGAGATTTCCGGAGACATTTCAACATGTATATATAATGTTATGTATAAATTGAGGCTTTTGTATTGAACATGCTAAATTTCTTCTACATAGCTACTCTCGCTCGCTATGCTAAATATATCATTATAACATGCTACATGCTAAATATATCAAGTTCAATGATGATCAACGTAATGTTGAATTTTTAACACAAACAACTAATTGATTTTAACATATTCTTCATATTCTACTACTAAGATATGTTCTTAGTCAACATTGAAACGTATACATTACCTCATACGCCTCAGAATGTGGACCCAAACTGTCCCTAGCCATAAGAGGATGCCTCTCCCCATAAGCCACATCAATGCACTAATAAGAGTTACATCACAATTAATTATCACTACTATATAAAATTCATAACAAATCATAACTTCAACCACATAATTAAAATCATCATACCCCTATTTTCCCATAATCCCCATTCATATTTTCATCATCATTTTTTGCCCGATTCACGTCAGCAACCGACCAAGCCTTACACCTTGGAAACATACCCCATTTCATAGGAGGCCGGTTTAGCCTATCTATGTACAAAATCTACAATACAAACCATTGAATATAAAATTCATATAATAACTAAACATTTAAAAACTTATACCATTATAACATATATTCTAACAATATTAAATTCAGTATAATAAAACCATATAAATACTCACAGCTAGATAATATGTGCAACCTCCACAACCCTTCACATAACCATCCTTATGAAACTTCTCCGCAAAATGACGACCATGTACCAAAAGCTTCTCAATTATAAGGGTCGACCAATCATAACTGGTTGCATCCATGGCAACGGTCGCAGCAACAACCAGTTCTGCTTCCAACCTTCGGCAAGTGGTCGGACACAATACATCACACAAGGCTAATATTAGGAAAGCAGTCTTAAAATCGTATTCATCATCCAAACCACATAATCCCTCAACCTTTTCTAGGACTTTAACCATAGGAATCCCAACCCCCATGCCGTATTTAAGCCTTATCGCTTCCACTGCCCTCCTACACTGACCATTACGTGCCTCCTTCGGCACCCGCTTTGGGCCATAAGGGGTACCTAAAACCCAATGAACCTGGTTCCTATCCAAAGGGTACTCCACACCACCGGGCAACTGTATCACCTTCCGCTCAACATCCAATAATGTCATCAACCAATAGCACAATGACCGGGGTAATCTTCTCCTCTTCAACTCCAACAACCCACCAAAACCCATTTGCTTAACCCACTGAACTTTCATTGGGGTAAATCCACCAACTACTCTACGAAAATTCTCCACCCTACAATTTACATTAGGGTGGGAACCATTACACATCTTGAGCTGCGTTTTACATACTTCTCCCCTTGCTTTGACTGCACCACCCTCACTCAAATCATTTCTCTGTAACAATTACACATATACAAACACAACTAATTACAAACAACACACATAACGTTTCTCAATTTAACACATTTCTCGTTCAAACAACTATAAACCACTCACCCTATACATATCTCGAGTTAAGACAAATCTCGGTTTCTTACTTTTCTTCACACCCTTCACAAATGAACGCACATTATCACTTACTAACATAAAATTGCAACTACTTGTTGTTCAACACATACAAATATGTTTTTTACCTTATCACCCACTGTTTTAGGGTTCTTTCTTCTCCTTTTATTTACACCACCTATATTCAACTCATCCTGTCCAAGTTCATCAACAACCTCAATAACTATTGACACAAATATACATATTCATAATCTTATTTCATTTCAATTCATTTTTTACCTCTAAACATTCAGCTTCTTCCTCGTATTCACCGCTTATTACGTCATCAGTATTATCACTAAACTCATCCATCTTTGTGCCAACTGCATCAATTTAAGTCATATTAACTTCTAAGTGCTTCATATCATTTCTTCAACTGATATTAGTGTCTTACACCACAGGAACATTTTCTTTTTTCTTCTTCTTTCCATTATTTATTCTCTGTTTCTTTATACATACCCACAATGTCTATTACTATTATTATCTGTCTTCTCCTTAGTATTATTAGTATTGGAAATTTAATTGCTAGTCCATAATTCACCACCAACATACGAATTACCCATAGCAAACTACAAAATTCCAAGGCAAAAATAACATTTATTAACCTAACAAACGCTTACATCAGTTCCTAACGCCCAATTTCATATTTTCAACACATATCAATACCTAACTTTCTAAGTTAATTGAAACAATGCAAATTTTAACAAATCTTACCTTCAAAATCCCACCTGCAAATTTTAACAGATCTTACCTTCAAAATCCCACCTCTTCGTCAATTAAAACCCCAACGCAAACCGAAAAATCCCTCCTTTCTTCAACTAACTCGTACGCAAACCGCAATGTACCTAACAATGTCAAATTTTTCATTGTTAGAAATCCAAACATTTAACATAATCAAAATTCGTTGCTTCACTTTTTCTTTATGGCTGAATTAAATTTTTTGGCTTCTTACCTTTACTGAGAATGGAGGACGATGGAGACAGAATGAAGGAGGATGGAGAGAGAATGGAGAGAGAATGGAGACAGGAATCAAACCAGAAGGATAAACTGAATGGATGCAAAAGGATTCAAAAGGGGGGCTGTTTAATTTATTACGCGAAATTACCATTTTGCCCCTGGTAGGGGCAACTACCTGCCCATCCCGGGTATGGGAATATCGCGACTCGAAGAACAAGAGAGAGGGGATGTAACACATAGATTAGTTTTTATTTTCTTTTTAAAAAAATATTTGTTTAATTGTAAATGTTAAATACTCCCTCCGTTCCATAATATAGTGCCTACTTCATTTTTGATGGGTCAAACTTTAAAATCTTTGACCGAATATTCTCAGTTGTATATATAAAAAAACATATTCATGTGGGATCTTGTTAGATTCATCTCAATGTGTAGTTTCATAATATCAACTTTTTATATTTTTTATTAATACGGAATTGAAGATATTAAAGGTCAACGTTACGTCTTGGAGACCGTGTAAAAAAGAAACAAGCACTATATTATGGGACGGAGGGAGTAGTTAACACCGTTAGCTTTTTCGTCAAGTTTAATGATAAAATACAAGTTTAGGGTTATCCGTTATAGGGGTGAAAATGTTAGGATTATTTGGGAAAATGACCTATATGTCAGGGTCATCTGAGATAATATCCCAAAAATAAAAGCCAAATACCATCACTTGAAGAGGACTTTAGTTATGGAACAATATCTGACCAGATGATAGATCATCTTATGTTGCTGCCTTGCTGGTGCTAATCTCATTTAATAATCATTATTTGCAAGTGTCGTAGGGTCGAAATTATTGGTTATGGTATGATGGAAATACGCATAAGTGCTGTGATTACTGATGAACCAACTCAGGCAATGCAAAGTTGGGGTTGGTAACTATGTACTTTTAAGAACATACATTTAATTATTGCTTGTTGAAAGAATGTGCAAGTACTGAAATAAAGTTTAGAATCATGGTTGTATAATCAAATAGGAGTTTTTTTTTTGACAGGCAAATAGGAGCTGTTGGAGTGGATATGCTGTGATCATTAACACTTAACAGCCCTTTTGGCGTTTAGTTCTCTATAATGAAGTGTGCTTATTGTAATAAAGTTATCATTTTCCTAAATCTATGTTTAATTTTGTAGAAGAAAATGTTCTTAATACATGCTTTGATTTTCCCCATAATAATAGATGGTGAAACTTTTTCATCACAAAATATTTCTACAACTACATTACAGGCAACAATATGACAAAAATTAATAAAAAAAAATGCATATTTTGATATGAAATTCCCTTATCAACTTTTTTTTTTTTTTTTTTTTATTAGGAAAGATAATTGGTCTGAAGACCAACCCCTGCTAGGCTACTAGCCTGCAGGGCACACCAGCTCAGAGGCTGCGTATAAGGCTAAACAGCCCAGAAGTAAATGCCCCAACATATTGTTGGGATGAGGATTCGAACCCTGGGCAATGCCCTGGAATTCGGGGTGG
This sequence comes from Beta lomatogona, assembly GCA_947646795.1. Taxonomy (NCBI): domain Eukaryota; kingdom Viridiplantae; phylum Streptophyta; class Magnoliopsida; order Caryophyllales; family Amaranthaceae; genus Beta; species Beta lomatogona. The sequence continues at coordinate 910,200 of CANSNZ010001069.1, forward strand.
TACTCCACTGAGCTACCACCTCTCCCTCAATTCCCTTATCATATTTTTTCTCTCCATCTATTATTATGGTGAAAAGCAAAGCATCTACTAATTAAGAACGAATGTAATAGTGGTATTAATTTCAATGTATATTTTAAAACTAACAAAATTTTATAATTGTAAGTAATTTAAATATTACAATGATTAAAGTTATATATTAAGAACATTAAAGACAGGATATTGCAATATAAAGAACAGGAACTTGGAAGCATTATTTAAGGAGATACTTCATATTGGACCAAAAAACAATTAAACTACAAAGTAACTAAGAGATGAAAATGATATGGATATCATTGTCTCAAATGATGTTTACTTGTTAGTGACAGACTCATTGTTGGATATCTAGCTCGAGACAAACATCATTTTTGGGCTCTTGGTTTGAAGTTGATTTTTTTGGGTCCCAGCCTAATAGTTGGAAAAGTCTACACCAAATTCCGATGGGGCGGGGGGCAGAAATAAAGCTTGGGCTAGGAACCCAGGAGAATGTTCAAAGCGATAAGAGAACAGGTCTTTTCAGAGAAGCTCTTGCCGCTCTTCTGTTAGAGCTCGAAAAATCGGCGAAAATTTTTACTTTTTTCTTGAAAATCGGCGAAAATAAAATTTTCACTTTTATCTTTTCTTCTCATGCTCATGAGACCCGTTCAATTTCCGGAAGGAAATTGAATTAGGGCGTTCTGCTTTTAGGGGGGTCGCACCCTAAGGGGGAACCGGACAGAAGCAACAAGGTTGTTGACTGCCCCTTGCCGCCCGTTCCATTTCCGGAAGGAAATAAAATTAGGGGGTTTCTGAGCCCATTGAGATGACCAATTTCGCTATTTCGATTTTGGGAGAAGAATGGCTGACACGTTGACTACCTTCAAGATGAAAGTGAGGTAACTAAAACAGACTATAAGAAACCGGATACCTAAAGAAATAGAAGAAAATGAGGACAAGTAAGGACAAACAACAGCTACCCGAAAAACGAGTAGGTCTCGGCCTGCATCATACAGGTGGTTCCGAGCCTTCAATAAGTAGAGGAAGTATATTGATCTCATTGTATTTCACGATTCCGGTTGCTTTATTTCTGCCCGAAAAATCGGCGAAATTTTTTACTATTTTCTTGAAAATCGGCCCTAATTCAATTTCCGAAATTGAACGCCGATTTTCAAGAAAAAAGAAAAAAATTTCGCCGATTTTTCGGAATTTTCAACGTCTTTAGTTGCAGGTTGCAACCCAGTAGTTACCACTAGCTTGTTTTATTCACTCTTAGACTTGTAGTCACTGTGTCAACCTTAAGATTTTTCATTTTTGTCCTTAAAAAGATGCAGGGTCCTCCTTATTGCCAATCAAATGAAGATTCGTCATGGTCTCATGGACAAGAATGTCACAAAGCCACGGTCACTATGCTTTGCTTAACAATATGACAATTTCTTCCAGACAAAAAAAAATCTAGAGTATTTCTTGCCACAGACTCATAGTTTATTATATATAGTGGCAGATCCAGGATTCCAGATGAGGAATTGCGTAATTTATATATGAGTTCTTGTGGATGGTAACCATGTGTATTAAATTTGGATGCTCTCCCTCTCATATCTAATCTATATCTATTATCTACCTAAAAAGTTTACACCTATCTTTTTTTTTTTTTTTTTTTTTTTGATGGGGAGAAAAAAACCTTAAGTTGCCCTCCTTAATCCGGAGGCCAACCTAAAACATCCTTGCGGATGAGAAGGGAAAAATCAATACAATAAGGAGGAGACCAAAATAACACATTGGAAGAGAAGTGACCCTTGTGTGCCATAAAATCCGCTGCTCGGTTGGCCTCCCGATAACAATGTTGAAACGACACTTGATCAAACTGTTCCAAAAGCGAACCTGTATCAACAATAATATTAGCAATAGACCACGGCGGAATACCATTTGGCTTTATAGAGTTAATAACAGTGATATTATCTCCTTCAATGACAATCTTCTTAATATGGAGAGAAATTGCCCCTTTAATGCCTTCAAGCAACCCCATAGCTTCTGCTATTAGAATCGAAGGATAGTCTCCCAAAGATTTGGCACTAGCCATCAAAACCTCACCTTGGGAATTTCTAAGAACAAAGCCATAAGAAGCTTGCCCATTATCTAGTTTAGAACCATCAAAATTTAACTTAACAACATCCTCATCAGGAGGGGCCCAAATAAGATTCTTACCAGAACGAGAAGGCAGCTTATTGATTTTGATAGGGGAAAAGCTAGGGGAAGGAATAACTAAATTGGAACAAACAGCTTTATCCCACTTGTTAACATAGGAGTTAATGATAAAGCTAGCTTGAGATAAAGAAACACTCTCATTATTGAAAATGAGTTTATTTCTGAAATACCAAACATGCCACCAAACAATAGAGAGTTGAGTAAGATGAGCAATAGACAAGCAACTATGGCAAGCTTCTAAAGCCGAACGAAAAGAAGTGAGCTCCAAAGAAGGGAACCACGAAGGAAGGATAGGCCATTCAAAATTATTCGCCAAGTGAGCAAACACATCTAATGTAAAAGGACATTCAAAACACAAATGACAAGTCGTCTCAGTAGGATTATTACAGAAACAACAATTTTGCGGCACAAAAATATGACTTTTTTCCAAACGACTAGTAGAGGCAAGCCCATCATTACAACTTTCCAAAGAAAATTTTTAATCTTAGAAGGAGCACAAATACCCCAAATCCAATTGTACTCCACCTTGAGATCATTATAACCATTAAGATTTTGGATAAGAGAAGCACCTGATTTGACCGTATAATGGCCATCCGAAGTTAGCCCCCACACCAATTTGTCTTCTTGATTAGACGAAGGAATAAAAAGAGAAGCAATAATCTTTACCATACTAGGAGGAACTAATGTAAGGAGTTTGGGGCAATCCCAGACACCCGAGTCCAAGATACAATCTGCAACCTTAAGATTTTCAGTATTTAGAGTTGGATGAAACTTAGAGAGAAGAGGGAACTGAAAGATCCAATTATCGGACCAAAACATAATGTTCTTGCCATTTCCCAATTGCCATCTAACACCTTGTTTGACGATGACGCAGAAGATTTTTCCATTGCCAAGAAGCATTAGAAGGAATTTTACACGAAAAAATACTTTTATCCTTCATATACTTTTGCTGAACTAACTTAACCCAAAGATTGTCTTTATTTGAGATTATTTTCCATAATAATTTCATTTGGAGAGCCACATTAGAAACTTCAGCTTTTCGGAAACCTACGCCCCCAAAGGATTTAGGTTGACAAACCTTATTCCAACCTATTAGATTAGCCGTTTTCGAAGAAGGATCTTTATTCCAAAAGAAATTTCTATAAGTTGCATCCAACTTATAGAGCACTTTTTTAGGAAGAGTAAAGCTTTGCATTTGGAAACTCGCTTTAGAAGCTAAATTTGACTGAATAAGAATTGTTCTACCAGCTTGAGATAAAGAATTGGCCTTCCACTTAGGAAGTTGTTGAACGGTTTTTGAAACAACCCCAACAAATGTCTCGTTAGTGACCCTAGAATTGATGATAGGGCAGCCCAAGTAATCACCTAGATCTGAAGTTTCTTGCATCCCAAGAATAGCAGCAAAGTTTACTTTATCAGAATCAATAACATTTGGAGAACATTGGAAAGCAGATTTATGATAATTAACAAGTTGCCCTGACATCGAGCAATATTTATCTAATATTTGCCTAATTTTCATACAGCCAAGATCGGTTGCCTTAGCAAAAATCATAGTGTCATCAGCAAAGGTAAGAAAAGGAATTTTAACTCTCGATCTGCCAATAGGAACTCCTATAAGATTTCCAGGACAATTACTGGCCTTAGAAAATTCTCTAGCTAGCAGTTCAGCACATAGAATGAAAAGATATGGGGAAAGGGGGTGCCCTTGCCGAATCCCACGAGAGGTAAAAAATCTTTCTCCTGGAATACCATTAACTAGGACTGAAAACGAAACAGTAGAAATATAACTACGAATCCAACCAATCCAAGTTGGGCTAAACCCCAACTTATCTAAAGAGGTATAAATGTAATCCCATTCCAATCTATCATAAGCTTTCTCCATGTCTAATTTAATCGCAATCCACCCTTCCTTTCCTGCTTTGTTCTTAAAAGAATGAAACACTTCATGAGCAATGAGAATGTTATCTTGAATTAGTCTTTCTGGGACAAAAGCACCTTGAAGGGGGTGAATAATTTTACCCATAGTAATTTTCAATCTGTTTGTGATAATTTTAGAGATAACTTTGTAAATAGTGGAACACAAACTTATAGGACGAAAGTGATTTGCATCGGAGGGATTTTCAATTTTGGGGATTAAGGCAAGAAATGTATGATTAATTTCCTTGAGCATATGACCAGAGTGAAAGAAAGCTTGAACAGCACGACACACTGAGTTCCCAACTAAAGTCCAATATCTCTGAAAAAAAATAAGGAGGGAATCCATCCGGGCCCGGGAATTTATCAGGGGCAAGCCCAAAAACCGCATCCTTAATTTCTTCCTGGGAGATTGATGAAATTAAAAATTGATTATCATCATTAGATACTACAGATGAAAGAAGACGAAAATCCACATTTTGATCAAACGAACATCTAGAGTTAGAGACAAATCTTTTTCTAAAAGCTTTTGTTATTTCTTGTTCTATTAGCATAGGTTGAGAAATAACCTGTGCGTCTTCCGTGGTAAATTCTTTGATTTGGTTTCGATGTTTTCTAATAGTAGCGTGGGTATGATAATACTTTGAATTCGTGTCCCCAAACATTAGATAGTTAGTTTTGCTTTTCTGTTTCCAATAAGTAGTGTGGTAATCTAGCAATTTGGTTCTCTTATTTAAAAAAATTTCCTGTTGATTTTGAAAAGCTACATTAAGAGGATCAATGATAAGTATAGCTTGAATTTCTGCTATCAAATACGACTACAATTTTAACATTTATATGCTCACCCTTGGGGATACAAAGTAGATCTACATTCGACCCACCACCCAATTAAAGATCTACTACCACTATGGGCACTTTGGGAGATGGTTTTCCCTTACCTATCCCCCACTCTCAAAGTGTATGCCCGCAAACCCAGACAAGGTTAACCTGCGAGAGGTTCCGGTATGGCAGGGCCCTTCAACTTACCAAGGGTCCCCAGTAAGAGCCCAAAAAAAAATTTAAAGATCTACTAGCTGCCCACATCCGTCTTAAATCCAGCATTACCACTTTGTAGCATCTTTCTTTGCCAATAATATATTATTGCTCAAAGTTACCCGAGCATAGGTAACCAAATTTAGTTATGTCATTTTAGTATCCTTTTATTTTAATTTGGAATTAGAGATGTCCGTGAGGTAGTCAAATAGGAGACCCGCCCTATCCCAGGCCCACTAGGTCTAGGTTTGGTGGTGATGGGTGGGGATGGGGATGAAAATTGTACACACTATGGGTGATCGAGCAGCCGGACAGGTGTGGATTTTATGTTATATCTGCTCCATCTCTGCTTGTCCCCTCTTGCCCCAATTCTCCTTCATCATATACCCTCCTATTTGTTGTAAAACATATTTCATATAAGTGATTTTAATAGAAAAAAATCATTTTATCTTATTAATAACCTTATTTTGCAAAAAAGCAATTCATTTTCATGGTTCACTTTACAAATTGTAAGATTGCAATATGGGCCTCATCATTCACCATTGACCCCATGACGTGAAGAGTGAAAACTAAGGATATCTGAAACTAACTCTTGAAGTTTGGGAGGATGGTTGAGGCGGGTGATGAGGCAGGTTTGAAGCAAGTGTGAGTACCCAAGCAGGTGGTGGGCGAGAACAATTCTAAATTTATACCTACTGGGCGAGATGGATTTAAAAATCCCCCTCCCCCCCGGGATTGTGGGACGAGGATGGCGATGGAATTTGTAAGACGGTGCAGCCGTGCAGGTATGGAGGGATCACCATCCGAACCCTCCTCTCCCAATTGACATACTTATATGGATTTGTTTTATATGATTGTAGTTTTTCACTTAACATTCTAACTTATATTGTAATTTCATCATAACATTTAATTGTTTCATTTTATTTTTATACTCGACATTGTTTTAGTTTATATTCATAATTAAACCTAAGCAACCATTATTTTTCCTATTATGTCAACTTCTTTAACTTAAATAGGTAAAAGAAAAACAACATACTAGATTTTATATAACCACATAAAGTAATAAATGTGAAACAATGACATTATTGTCATAGAGAAACTAATATATATGGTTCCTTCGTAGTAAATTACTTGCAAATTAGAAAAGAAGGCACAAGTTTTAAAGAGCTTTAGTGATAAGAAAAGAGATATAGACAAAAGGGTTAGTGTCCCATCTATAATCTATGATGCCAAAACATAAGTCATTTATTTTGTTCTTTCCAATTAAGGTTATTTCAAATGAGGAGTTAACTAAGGAATAATTCAATAATAATTGAGACACTAGCTAGAGTAGACCAACAATCACACATGGGGAGTCGGGGAGATATCATTGATAATTGGGGGAAAATCATTCATTGTATTCTAATCACCTTCTCAAGCTAATTAGCAAGGCCAAACTAATGAATCATATATCCTATTATCATGGTATGGCAATCAATTAAGCATATCAACAACTGATAATGATATAAACATCTAAGTCGAGAAATCCCTATTTTCACGATATTTCCTACCTAACCATTAATAAGGGTCTACCCATGACTTCATCTCTCGATCCTTCGTCAACGGCACCAAAATGATGCTTAAAAGTCTATCCTTAAAGTAAAAATTCATGAGAAAAGCAACTTAATCACCCAAATTTCACCCAAAAAGTTAAACCTCCAAACTTGACCTAATATTCATGATATCGTTATTATCTTATGTCTTACGTTAGTTACGAAACTACTCAAAATCCATATACATATCAGAAATTAAAACAAGACTCAATATCATCATTGTATTGACAAGGAGGAGAGATTGATAGAAAACCAACCTAAATCAAACGATAATTAGCAAATACCAAGTAAATAAACAAGGATATAGAATGAGAGGATGAATACTCAATGATCTTCAATAGAGAAACATGTAATCTGTAATAAAATATGGAAATTGTAGTTTGAGAAACTTCTGGATCTACTTTTCTCTCTCCTAGGGTTCTAAACTTTGAATCTTAGGAGTAAATTTAGAACTCGCTAATAATTAATGTAAATTGATCTCTAGAATAACAACAACAATTTGTCTCAAGTAATACTTAGGAAGGCTAAGCTTTTTCACATACAATTAGAAATTAAAAAGAGGGTTTCCGTCCAAGTAGGTGGAATAAGCCAAAGGCTTGGGTGAAAACTGACTCAGAAATGTGGAATAACTCACATGCTCGGGTGAAAGCTGACCAGGGCGGATTGACAAGATTGCTCGTATGGGAAAATCTTTGTCCAACAGCTCCTTATATATATATAGGGAGATTACCCGGGCGTCTAAAAAAACTCAGGCGCCCGAGTAATCCTGCCTAGCAGCTTCTTCATTTTTTTTTTCAATCCTCTTGTGTTTCTTGGAGCACCCTAAGCTTGTTATTCATCAAATTAGGCTCTTGCAACGTCCCTCTTCATGCTCCTAGTACTCAAACTTGTCCAATAGTACTCTAAATGTGCTCTTGATATATAAAATTCATCAAAAGTATCAAAACACACCAAAGAAGTAGTATTGCACAACTCGAGTAATTCAATGTAATAATGAAATTATATTCAACTGAAATGTTTTAATATGCAACCTTACACCTAAGAACTAGGTAAATAAACAACCCATCAAAAGGATATACAAATGTTGCTATTTTTGAAGTGACAAATTAATACAATATGATGAAGCTAAGAAGTTCATTCCTTCAACACCCCAGATATTAAATATAGAAATAGCATATTAAATAGGACAATGGCAAACATCATTTTCTAGGAAAGCCATTACTACGAAAGGGGTTCTAAATAATTTAATGATTCAACCAACATAATAAATAGATAGAGAATATATAGTTAAAATGAAGAAGTCATCCTGAAAACTAAAAAAATATGACTCTAAACAAGAACACCTAATAAATAATTCTCACCTCTCAGCCCGGACCCAAAAATCCATATAAGCCCAACATGATAAACCTGTAAAACAAACATACAACCGTCCACAATCAGTGGGGAGTAACTAACAACTCTCTCAGTTCGGAAGACTATCAAATAGATACAATGAGCATGATACAAATAATATTGTGATAACAAACAAAAAATAAAGATTGTATAATATTAAGGAGAAAATCATTAATAAACAAATCTAATCATCAATCAATAATTAACTCCTGAAATGAAAAACCACATTAAATACAATAAATGAATAAAAAAAAATTATTAATATCAAACCGTTAAATTGAGATAAGGGCAGAGCACAAGTGAATCGCAAGATACAGTTCCTATATAGTCAAAGTCGGGATTCAGTCCTTGGGGGACTACTCCCTAGTTTAAGTATGGCCATACTCTTATACCCCATAACAATCGCATGAGTCACTAAAATCTGGACGACGACAATGAACTAACACTATATACTCAACGGAATCAGTCCGTCAGAGTTAGCGTACTCCACTCCATAAGGAATCAGTCCTTCTGGATTTTTTAACCTTGTTAATATAAATTAGCAAGTGATCACACAATCACAGAAGTCAGTAATCTTCTTGAAATAAAATAAGAATAATGATACTATATATACTGGAAATTTAGAGTCACCGCAGTCCCATAACTTGCAACTTCATTCAACTTCATGATTTCATTTCCCGTAAATATTATCTCAGCCATCCAATCAATATTATTTCCACAATAGAAAAAGAAAGGGGTAATTTTGATGAGCTCATTCATTCATAAATAAATTTAGCTCTAAATAATTTATCTAAATGAAAATAGTCAACTCACTAATTATCAGAACACTCTCTCCTCATTTGTGTTTGGGTACAAGGTCAATTATGACATATGCCACAATACCCCCTGTATATAACACTTAGTGAAGCGGTGCTAAACATAGTATTGCTAATCCCTGGAGCACAACCATGTCGACAACTTTACATGGGATAGGATAGAATACTCATTGAGGTCACCCACAATAAGAAAGAAGTACCACACACCATACAGAAGTACTGGTTTACAATAATGTCACTTTCACCATTCTAACCAACATATACTCAAATGCTCATAATATTAAACCAAAACTTATTGACATCACTATATCATCACCACCATTAAACTTAAAAACTCAAAGAGGTAATAAGAAAAATTAAGATTATAATTATTGCTTCGCAACACGTAGAATTCAATTCTTGAAATACTAATTCAAAAACATACGAATTAAAATTATAGTCAAATAATCATACAACAAGCAAATTCCTAGCATGTTTATAATATCACACAAAAATGTAACACATATATAGTCTAATCTTCCTAATAAGAATATCTCTACCTCATTAAACCTAAGCTAGGAAAACTATTAGTTACATGTAATCAATGAACCATAGCCTAATCATATGTCTAGGAACCTTGCACTCTTTAGTCGTCTACACAAGGATTACACTACAGAGGTAGCAATGTATTCTCTACAAATACTATTTGGCCAACAACAATAGCGTGTGGGAGATGCATAGTGGAGCAGAGATCGAGATTGATATGGCTATTATCGCAACTCGAAAATTTTTCATAAGAAAGCTACTTATCGTAGGACCAAGAACTCCATTACACACTTATTGAGGGAGGATGGTATTCGTCATAATGGTGATGAGTTTGCGGATATGGTTGCTAATAATTATTTTCAGAGTTTGTTCTCATCTTCAATACAGAGTTTGGGGAGACGCTAAAGGGTATTGATACAAAAGTGATTGAGGATATGAATGATGTGTTATGTGTTGATTATTCTGAGGAAGAGGTCTTTAATTTGTGGCTCTAAAGCAGATGCATCCTTTGAAGGCTCAGGCTGGATGGTATGTGTCCTCTTTTCTTTCAAAATTATTGGCATATCGTTAGTCCTGCTCTCACTTCCCTGGTTCTTGTTGTGCTACAAGGGATTGTCATATCCCGACAACGATTAATATGACACTCATTGTTCTAATTCCGAAAAAAAGGCGCAATCCACTAAGCCAAATCCTCTGTAATAAAACAAAATACATATAAGTTTGTAATAACATACATATTTAGTGTTCAAATATTGAGATATTCTCAACACTTGCGTTTGATATCTTTAAAATTTGTGTAAGGCCCAGTTCTTTTGGACTTATTTCCGGTTCAGTTTAGTTCAACTCAATGTTTTAACTATTATTTTTATTTTTAATATTACTATTATTATTGTTGTTATTATTAATATTATAATTATTTTCTTCTTATTATTAATATTTTTATTTTTATTATTATTCTTCTTCTTATCATCATCATCATCATCATCATCATCATCATCATTATTATTATTATTATTATTATTATTATTATTATTATTATTATTATTATTATTATTATTGTTGTTGTTGTTGTTGTTGTTGTTGTTATTATTATTATTATTATTTTAGTATTATTGTTGCTGTTGTTATTATAATTATTATTATATTATGATTATTTATTTTATCTTTTTGTTAATAATTTTATTGCTATAATTGTCATTATTATTAGTATACTTATTGGTGTTATTATCATCATCATCATCATTATAATAATAATAATAATAATAATAATAATAATAATAATAATAATAATAATTATTATTATTATTATTATTATTATTATTATTATTATTATTATTATTATTATTATTATTATTATTATTATTATTACTCTTGTTATTATTGTTATTATTATTATTATTATTATTATTATTATTATTATTATTATTATTATTATTATTATTATTATTATTATTATTATTGTTATTATTATAACAAAAATTACTATAATTTTGTAAATCGTAATATAGTCTCACATTTAGATTCTACCAAAAGGATTAGTCAATTACAATTTAATATGCGTAGCGTAGCATAGCATAATTTAATTATATAATACAAGCACAAATCTAAGATCCTAGAATTCCAACATATTCGAATTTACAAGCACAATATTTATTTACTCGACATCGAATTCCATATCCTCTACGTTGCCATCATTATCTTGCATTTCAAGTTGCTCGATTTCATCGTCACTTTATGATCGATTCGCCATGAAAATTTACTTTGTTATGCCATATTGCACTTTTTCCATACTACCTTTGCGCCTTGTATAAAACATGTCGGAATCTCCTCTACCTTGTACATATACATCATGGCATACGACAGGAATGCCAAGTGTATGCATTCTAATGAAATTATTAACTGTGAAGCAAGCCACTATGATTGACATTTGAAAATGTAATGACACCTGCGGCATGTTATATATATAACACTTTCCACCTTTTCTTTAAAGTACCAAATGAACATTATAGCTTCATTCTTAAAGATGAGTGTAACTTATTAAAATGTTCTTTCAATCCTCTTGGTGGTGCGTTCTTGAATTCCGGCGTATGAAGTCTAACTCCAGGCTCGGAAAATGGAGTCATATATCCAAGAATATTTGGATATGCCGAGTCCCCCAAATAATATTTCCCTACAAAAATAAATGAGTATAAAATTCAATTAAACATAAATATACTTTGACCCCTCAATTAAAAGGAATTAAATAAAGTCTACCTGAGTGTGGATGCGGAAAACTGAATTTAGAATAAGTTAAACTATCTCTCCACACCGTGACATCATGAGCGCTTCCTTCTCACCCGACTTGAACAAATGTGCCAATTTTATCAAACGAACAACAGGGCAACACACTCCAAGTTTTGACTCCATGTAAAGCTTCGATAACATCCTAACCAGAATTATACAATGTTTTTACCAACATAATTTACTATTTATATGTAAAGGTTGGAAACAAGTTATACGAAATATTACCTTAAAGTAAGACCAAAATTTGTGGCTTCCTCGTACTTCGAGTTGAACGTACTAACAAGTCACGGTGTGGTCTAATAACGTCAAAGGACAATGTAACCAACGTAGACACAACTTCATGAATATACTTGCATACTGTAGATACGGAATGCTTAGAAACATCGGAAGCATCACAATATAAAGCTCCTTTCGCTAATATATATATATATAAACATATACCTACTTGTTCATATTTACCATCATGTAGTAGATTTCTTTCAACCATCAAGTTCACCAATAAGATGAACATATCTCGATCAAGTCGTAATTGAACTTGACATGACGTAGACTTTTCGGTTAACAACCTATATATGTATTCGGCACCGCTTTCCCCTCCTTTTCTTCTAGTTTGTTGTGTTGATGTTGATGGTTGAAATGGATCTTGAAGCGATCTTCGTAATTCTTCTAATCCTATTATCATTCAAGCACGTCTAATATTCTTATTTATTAGTTTCTTATAGAGGTGATCATGGCCCTAGTCGGGCTTTGGCCAAAAAAAAATCGTCTTTTTGGGCCAAAGTCGCGGGCCGGGCCAAGTCTTGGGCAGAAATTCCCGCGCCAAAACCCGTAAATTCGAGACAGGCCAAGCGAGCTTTTCGGGGCATTTTCGGGCCGGACTAAAATTTAGCCTATATTTCCATATTTAAGATGCTCGTTGCCCGAATTTTTTCCCAAAAATCGGGCCGGGCCGGGCCCGAACCGCTGGCAAAAAAACTGTGCCCAAAACCCGCCCATCTTCGTGATGACCTCTAGTTTCTTTTCATAACAGAAGATAAGAAACTAATAAATAAGAATATTCCAATATAATGTCAACACACAAAATTCATGTATTAAGGAAGTGTCTTGTAACACCCCGTCCTTCTACAACTAAGATACTTAACAATATCTACTTTAAATTAACTAAAAGACGTTAGCAGAAATAACGTCAAGACGAATATGCTACTCTAAATCAATAAATAAAGGAAAACGCAAACTTAGGCTTTTATAACTTCCAAAACAACTCAAAATGTTATATGTTCCAACAAGTAAGGAAATATCCAAAGCCAAAATCGAACCACATTATCCAAAACTAAGAGACATGCAAGTCTCTAAAACCTCAAACAAGTTTAAATATCCTTGAGTCCTAACATCACTTATGACTCCCTAATCCCATTATAAAACTCATCAACTAAGAATACTACGAAAAGCTTTCTCATCTCTCCGACCCACACTCAGCTAGCCCAAGCAGTATTAAGTGTAGAAGTCATCTCCATCTGCACAGATATTAATAAATATTTCCACAGTCAGTGGGGAGTAACTAGCAGTTCTCCTAGAAGAAAAGAAATCAAATTCTATTTCAGACATAGATTAATAAGAAAGGAAAGAATAATATCAAGTCAACTATAATACTCATCATGCAACAACATCCTTATAACTTACAAGTAACACAAATGAATAGCTAATAACAAGTAAATAAATCATCTCAAAAATACTTAAATAAAAGTAGATGTACAGATAAAATAAATTATTCAGTCAGAAATCGAACGCCAGTGGATCGCAATCTACTTCCTAAGGTTTGTCAGATCGCAACCTCCTGGTCAGCCTATGCGCTTACGTCTCCCGCTGCCTGTGTCTAAGAATGGCCAAACTCCCGATGCAGGGTAGTACAGGTAGCACTCCCTATCCTCTCGGACGACAACAATTAACCCAAGTTTACCGCTAGATCGCAAGCTAGGTGGTTGGCATGTTCTTCACCAGGGACTACGTCTATCCCACCGGATGTTCTTTTCTCAAATAAAAATCATAAAATATCATTCATCTCAATAATATTCATCAAAAGGGATGTCACATGGCCTTATACCCACAAATCATAAATAGATCACCATCTCTTCAAAATTCCTCAAAGAAATAAACTCACAAGCTTTACAATGATCACTTAAAACAACAAATACCTTTGTACACATTTTAAGCACAAGTAATGATATATGAAGAGTTATACAACACTAAGTAGCATCAAACAAAATTAATTCCCAACATGATAGTCATCACCAATTATAAATGTAAAGTATACATTCAACTACATACGAATAATCATACAACACAATACGCACAACCAGCAGTAACACAGAACACTGTGCGCTCAACGCTGGATTTTGCACTTCGCGCCATCCTATGCGTCTAACGCACAGACCCCCTTGCGTCTGACGCATCTCGGTGCGTCGAATGAACAGTATTAAATTAACCGAAAACTCATTAAGTCAATTAAACGTACATAATTAATCATTGTGACATTAACCAAACGTAAAAATAATGACAATAATCATGAAAACAACAATATATACCATCAGCCACAAAAAATTGCAGAAAGACTCATTTTAACCAAATTATTATTCTCGTAATAATGAAATGATTAAACTTAAATCCATAGCAAGAACCACAATAAAAATTATTTAACAATTAAAACCAAACCCTAAATTCTTATAAAAATTAACATAACACCACCATAGTCTTATGGTTACAATAATAATTTTATTTCAAATTTTCGGACCTCAAAAGTAATTTTTAACAGAAATTTCCATATTACTCAATAAAGCAAATAAATTACTTAAAATTAGAAATAAATACATAAAAATTACCAAATATTCACACAACATGAATAAACTCATGGTTCCACTGATTATGGAAAATGATAGATTTGTCGGCTCTGATTCATAATATTCACGAATTATTTACCAACAACCACAACAGTGCAAAAAATAGAGAATTTAATTAATTAAACACGAAAACAGTAAGCAAAAATCATTTTAAGACATGACAAACATACTACACACGTAAAATAACTCAATAAAAATTATTTCGGTAATTATCAAACTCATACACCAATTATTTAATAAATTAATCCATAAACACACAAATAACCGATTTAATAATTAAAATAGGAAAACTCAAACAAAAATTATCTTACTGCACATAATATTACTCACAGCACACACAATGAACATTCACATATTTTTTATTCAATAATATTATGTAAAAATATAATTAAAATAATTTTCCTAACGAATTAATCTACTACCAAAATTACTCTAATCTCTAGCGTTCTAAGATAACTACTAGTTATCTGGAACGTCAGAGGAGAGCTGATTCTACTGAGATATTCCTGTGCTAAGCGTGCAATCCAAGTCCTCTTCAAACCCCAAAGCACCACGAACGATAATTAGGCAAGTAGAATATATTAAGAACAATTTGATGAGAACAAAAGAGAGGTCGAAAATTTTACAGAGAACTTGTAATGGCCGAATGAAATGAAGGAAAATGGCAGCAATATTATTCTGAGTTTAATCAGAAGTGTTGGTGATTTAAAAGGATGATTAAAGGGGTTTTAATGATGATTTAAGAAGGAGGTTATGGGAGTTAAAGAAAATAAAAAGACAACAAATCAAAAGAAGAAAAACTCTCCCATTTCTCACCCATATGACCTGCTGCCATAAGCCCAAGCCCAACACAAAAATTTCGGCCCATTTGATCAACAATCCAAGTGACAAAAGGCCCGTTACACGATAAATCGATAAATTTCTAAATCGCGCCTAAACCTAAATTAATAACGAAAAATAATATTAACAAATTATATTATAAATATAAATATAATTCACATAATAAGCACCTCAAGTAAGTAAAATATTTCGGCTCCCATTAATTTATAAAAATCGAAATCATTAATTTAAAGAAAATAATAGTTTTAGGGAAAACTTTTGCGAAAAACTAGGAGCAAAATTATGGGGTGTTACATGTCTTATAAATACGAATGTAATGTCAACACAGAAAGTTCAACAAATCTTGAAAGCTACTAATATGAAATACATCACCCAAATTAAATTACAACACACAAATTTCATACGAAAATCAAAATTACTAATGAGAAGTCATCATATGTCATCTACTCGTTTCAAATAAATCCACTTCTGAGTATCATTTTTAAGTGACAAGAAGTCATTAACACGCTTCTCTTCACTCAACGAATCCATAACATTCACGAAAAACTCATCACCTGTTTTTCAGCTAACTCCATATTCTTAAGAGTATCACTAACCAATTGAGCTTTACTAATGCCACTTGATGAACCAACATCACTACTAGACAACAATTGAATAACAACGTCATAACTAGTTTGTCATCGTTTAAGTTCAGCAGATTCAATATTCTCTTCACTTTTTCGTTTGCTACGGGCAGTAGTAGAAACTTTTTCGGTCTAGACTTGTAAGGGGATACACTCTCAGATGCACCACTTGATAAGTTAAGATCCAAGCTAACATCATTGCCTTCACTATCCCCTTCACCATCTGGCACTTCATTGATAGTATGAAGTACTTTTGTCCATTGCTGGTGAAAAACACCCACCTACACCATGAGCATTTGTACCACCAAACACTTTTTGAAGCAAATATGTATTTGGCAACCCTTTCTTAGCAATTGAAGGACCATACTTTTTATTTTTCTGCAAAGAAAAAGTTCCAAGAAAATTAGAATTCAAGTGTAACATATAACAACATGAAATAGTAATCAAATAAGATTACCTCAATGAAAGCTATCCATCTTTCAGTTTCCAATTCTTCAGTATTGGCTTCACCAGTGACGGGGTGGAAGGATATTCCAATCAGTCTGAATAACTCTTCATAAGTTTTAAATTGTACCCTCAAATTAGAAGCATGATTTTGGATTTGATTGGCTGTTGCATCCCCGTTTGTTCGAGCATTAAGATTCTTAGCAATGTTATCCCAATTAGACTTATTACGTCCTCTTTCTTTATCATCTAGTAAAATAGCTAACAGCTTTTCTTGATGTTTCCTCATCCTAATTAGTTTTTCCCATTGTCTTTTACAAATGTATATATACCAACAAAATCAATTGTCCAGGTCATATATGAGAATCAACAATATGTAAATTATCTAGCCAACTGAACAACAATAACCATCAACAAGAAGTATGGATAATTTTAACAAAAAGAGGTGAGAATTCAACAAATGTCATATGGGTGCTTCTAACAAAAAGAGTTGAAATTCACTTCAACGAGAAATTACCAAGGCTACAACATATTCAACTTAAATTCAATAAATTGAAGTTAGGCTACAACAAATTCAACTTAAACTCAACAACAACAAATAAAACCAAAAACTTCAACAAATTCAACAACTACAACTCTGGCGTCGGTGAGACAAACAACATTACCGCCATTCAATTATCTACCGAAAACAACAAAAACTACAGCCAACAACAACAACATATTATATGATACCTAAAATTATGGAATAACTTTAGATATGCATATTAAGAATAAGAAAAATTGAAAATTGACTCCTTATCTATTAAGTGTTGACCGATTTTTTGTACATGATGCCTAGATGACGCATGTTTTTTTCATTTCTTTTTACCTTTTAAAATCAGAATAATAAGGGACGTACAAAGTACATTATCAAATTATTCATGGAACTAAATATTCATGCCATATATAGATTTGATACAATGTGAATATGTGATTGATTTTAATTGTAATTATATTTCATTCTTATTCAAATTGGGACATAAAATCGAAAAGGATATGTCTACCCTCTATTAATGCCTATAATATGGGTTTTGCTACATTATACCCTTGTGTTTTTTCAATCTCTACATTGTACCCCAACCTTTTAAAAATTCCACGTGGTACCCTCAAACTTACCTTTTTTGCACAATGGCCTCACCGCTTATTATACGTCATTAATTTCGTTTACTTTCTATAATCCAGTGGAACTATCCAATTTGTGAATATTCCCTTCAAGCGTTAAAATATGTATAAGTTAAATTATTTTCAATACATCAAAAAAATTAAACAAAATTAATGACATATAATCAGCGGTAGGGGCATCGTGCATTAAATAAGGTAACCTTGAGGGTACCGTGTGGAATTTTTAAAAGGTTGGGGTACAATGTAGAAATTGAAGAAACACAAGGGTATAACGTAGAAAAACCCTTATACTTTTGCCGATATTTTTATATGTTCAAAAAGCAAAAAATAAGATTACTGAAACCATGACTAATAAAACGTAAATGGTATTAACGTGAACGAAGGACAACATTAATAATTTAAAAACCAAAAAAAATGATTATAATAAAAAACATTAAACGCATAAATGTTTTTTATCAATAATAATGAAGGATAAAAGATACATAACAACAATATAAATAAATAAAAACAAAACCTAATCCTTTTTCAAAAGTGCATCCCAATTGTTAATCACCTCTTTTGCTAACTTAGTAGAAACTTAAATTTGATTGCGAACATGAATTATCTGAATTATGAAAGGCATAGTTTCTTTCCCTTCTTTTTCTTCTAGTTTACCTAACTTTTCAACAACCTCCTTAATTTTCTCATCATAAGTTGATCACTCTTCTAAAAATTCATTAATGACCTTCAATATTTTCTTGGAAAAATTGTAAAAAATAATCCCAAGTTTCAGGTTTCTTCCCATATTAATCCCAAGTTTAAATTATTTTTGAATAATCCGAAGTTTTGGAGTCATCTTCTCATATTGGTTCAAATGACCTATAACCCTTTGAACCAATTTTAAAGAGTTGATAAGACACCATTTTATTTAAAAAAATTACCCCTAACAGCCTTCATCACCACTCCACTATTAGAATGAAAGGCAAACGGATATGTTTCACCGGGAGTGTTGACCTTTAAAACAAGTTTTATACCGACTTTTTTCACTAGGGACCAATAAGGGAATACTACTAACAAACTTGGGATTATTTAAAAATAATCCAAAATTGGGATTAATTTGGGAAGATGGCCAAAACTTGGGATTATTTTTTACCATTTTTCCTATTTTCTTCGCATGAGTTTGGATTTGTGGATCCATCAAGAATATTGAAAAGTTTTTGAATTAGAGTTTGAGGAGTCAGATTTTTAAGAAGATGAAGAAAAGAGGAGTTGGTGATGTGCATAAAAAAATTCGGCTTGCCCTCTTTTATATTCCAAAATCCGGCCACTTCATAGGTTAAACCCTAAAAAATACTTGGTTGTTGACATTTATATTTTGGTAGGTTAATAATTTTTTTAGTTTCTTATTTAACACAAATATTAAATGTAAGATTTGGTTGTTGACATAGGACCAATTTAATGATACATCTTATATATATTAAGAAAAACCCGTCCACTTCATAGGTTTAACCATAAGAAAATGTTGTTTGCTGACATTTATATTTTGGTAGGCCAATAAATTTTTTTGTTTAATAAAAAAATTAAATGTAAGAGTTGGTGGATGACATAGGAGCAATTTATTGAAATATATTAAGGAAAATTCGGTTAAACCCTAAAAAATATAAGTTTATTAGACCAATTTACACTTCCTTTGCTAAATCCTTAAAAATATATTTGGACCAATTTTTATAATTCCTCAATTTTTTTAAGTTTATCATACCAATTTACACTTCTTTTGCATAACTCGGGCATTTTTTTTAAAAAAAAAAAGCATAACATAGAGTAGTTGTTACAACCTATTGTGTAACAAATTAAACTTATTTCCTTGACAAAGGAGAACGCAAAATTAAATAAGGTGTATATATTGAAATCAATTTGCTTCCTAATCATCACTTGCTAGATAACAAAGCAAAACTATATTTTTAAGCTGAAGAACATCCCCATCATCTAAGTCAATATCTTCAAAATAATCATCGCACTTTATAAGCCCTTCGAGGAGTGCAGTGAAGATTGTATAGCATCATATTATAACAATCCAAATATGGCCCAAAACCATCTATTATGGTACAAACGTCTTCAAAAACATCCCAAGTAACCAAAGATCAATATCTAAAACCCTAACCTTGCAATCTGACGCGGCGATCAGACTGTGGAGACGAGCGAGGGAGGACCAGCGACTGTGGAGACGAGCGACGGAGGAGCAGCGAGAGAAGGGAGAGGAGTGCGTGAGGGAGAAAGGCGGAGCAGCAGGGGGAAAGCTATGCGCGGCTGTGGACGGATTTCGGTGGAGGCTACCGGCAGGGAGGGCGTCGGTGCCACGAGAGCAAGGGAGGAGCGAGGGGTAGGGGGTTGCGTTTGATGGGGGGTCTTTGGGGTCGGGGTCGGGGGCTACGGGGGAGGGGGCTTCGGGGGTGGTGGGGAGGGAGCTGCTGGGTTGGTGGGGCAGTAGGGGAAAGGGTAGGGGGTGGAGGAGGGGTGGTTAGGGTTAGGGTATTAGATTAGGGGTTAGGGTTAGGGTTAGGGTTAGGGTTAGGGTTAGGGTTAGGGTTAGGGTTAGGGTTTGACTTAGATTTAGGTTAATTAATTAGGGTTAGATGGGATTAGGGGGTTAATGAGTAACGGACATTAACACTGTTAGTCATTAAGGCAAGTTGATGTATTTTTTGAAAAGTGGAGGATATATGGTAAATTTGGAAACTTGCGAGGGTATACGGTGCCAAAAAAAAAAGTTATCAGGGGTATATGGGGAAAAACCGAAAATATTAGGTTTAAGTTATTTGGACGGTTATTCAGTGAGTAATACTAAGCTATGGTATCATGTCTATTTATACTTGCAATGTTGTACATAGCATTGATTTTTATTAAAATCCAAAAATAAGGTTCATTGAGAATTTAAAGTCCTTTCCATAATAACGTTTTTTTTATCAAACAATAATCTAATTTGGCAATGATTTAGGATTGATTATGTACATAGAGATTTGATGATAATAATTGCTCAATAAAAAGCAATAATCACAACATTACCATATTTATAGTCGATCTTTGCGTAGCTTTGATCATTCAATAGCCATGTTGCACTTGTCCAAGACTTCGACCATGCATACGTGGCAAAAAAACCTATTTCAATTGACATGTGGACAAAAGACCCTTGCTTACATGACACATAAGCAAATTTTTCTAACCTTATATAATATAATGATTACACCTAAGCAAAATTTTCCAACTTTATATAATAGAATGATTAAGTCAAGGTATGACTGTCAGTTTCCTTATATTTTTTTTTTCTTGGTGCAAAAATTGACGGTATCTATTCATAAGTTATCTTGTATCATGATAGAGTGGTAGTTAGATCAAAAAAATATGGAAGATAATTACTTAAAAAATGTCTAATCTACTACCCTTCTAAAAGTAGAAGTAACGTTACAGTTCAAAGGAACAATGAACTGAGTGGTAAAACACTGCAATTCACTATAGCTAAGAAAATAAATGGGCTCTTGGGCTAGATCAAAGGCATCCCATTTCCAGGGCTTCTCGGAGCTGGATAAGTTGGGCACCTCACTTATACTTGGCCCAATCACTCTCACTTCCATCTGGTCTTTCTCAGAAACAAGGGAGGGAAACAAGTTGCCCTTTTTACCATGCCTATCGCACGTGTTTCTTTCTAACCTCCTCCTACTATGATATGGCTAGCTGCCAATTTCCATGGCTACCTTGTCATGTGAGGCCTCCAACCGCTGGCTAGATGTGCTTTTGAATATATCAAAAAATTAAAAAAAAGGGAACTTGTAAATTATTAGGGTTCTGCAAATTGTTGATGATGCAGTTAATTAACAAAAGAAACAACCGATGGGTATCTTCTACTGCAATCCCTCATCCAATTTGTGTTCGTGGAAAACTAGCAATTGGATATCTGTAAGTTTTGTTAATTGTATTGTTTGTTTCCATTATTTTCAATATTTTTTTGGGTTTGTATTATACTATTAATCTTCTTTATTTATGTACCTTTATATATATAAACAATAATATTGTGAAACTAATTATATTTTATTTTAATCCGTATTAATTCATTGGCCTTTACATTTTTGGAAGTTCAAATTATCTAAGAAAATTTGTATAAATGGAGGGAATAAACAATAGTATGTAGGGATAATACATTTACATTCTACATTAGTTGATTTAGTGAGACGGATGCCATCTATATGAACTTGCATCTCTTGTGGGTTATCTATATATTTATGGGTACTTCCATTCCTTTTTACACTTGTTTGGGTAGGATAGGTAATAGTTATCTTCTCTGTCCTCAGCAAAATAGGTGATGTTGTACAGCCAAATACCTTGTCCTGAGGAAGTGCAACTGCTGCATAGTACTTTCAATACCATACGGCTTTACCACTGCTCCACTTTGTTCATATTTACACCATAGCCCTTTTTATTCTAGGTCTTACCTTTCACATCTTCCTTCCTTTCCCGTGTATAAATACTTCTCATTCTGTTTCCCTGTTTTGTATGTTGTTCGTCACGTTTTATCTGGTATTACTTCCTTCATCTCCTTTGTCTTGAGATATTGTGCATTATAATCTGGCTACTACATGTGCTCATTGATGCAATCACTTTACATTGGACATCTCGTATCAAGTACACTTGCAATGACATCTCTTGGCAAAACACCACTATCAACTATGACAATCAACACTCTATATAATCCTTACAAAGAATTTACTGTGACACTGGCATCTTAATTCTTGACATAATTCCACAAGAGTAGTTGTGCTTTCCCACAGGAATTTCTCACTTTCACTGATTAGTATTAGTGTTCATAGTAGCTACTTTTGTAGTACAAAAGAGTCAATTGAATCATGTAGGCTCATGTCTTTGTATTTGCATCCTAAATAAACTCAATCTAACTAATTACAATCTGCATACTAATAGTTTACTCCATATCTTGACTTATACTTGAACTATTTTCCCACTCATCTGCTTATAGTTGAATCATATTTTGACTTGTAGTTGAATCATGTAGGCTTAAACAATCTAGTTATAGTTATGCTGCATAGTACTCCATATCTTCAACAGTTGAATTGGTGCATGTAGTGTTTAAACATTCAACAGTTAAATAGTCTGCTTATAAACAAATGAGTTGTGTTTTAAAAACAATCTAATTAGGGAACATATTTCAGGCTACATGTGCTGATTACTTTTCCTACTCATCTGCTTTCAACTGGTGTAGGTGCTTAATATAAGTATACTCCATATCTAAACATGAAATTCTTTTTGTTCGCTACATGATATTTAGTATCTATGAGAAGCAACGAAATAGGACCGCGAAACACCTTGTTTGGTTGTGTTCTTCCTCTTGATTAGTTAGCGTGGCTTTATTGCTGGATTTCTTAAATAATGCATCAAACTCACTAGATTTATTGCATTCTTTAAAAAATTTGGATATACATTTGAATTCAAGTGATATGCAATTGGTATTTGAAAATAGATTGTACGTATCCATTATAGGTGATTACAGTTCAGTTACATACTACTATATGCAAACATGTTATTCCTTAGGCTGTGTAATCCTGTCCCCTTGTATTCCTTCCGAAGTATTGGTGTGCTCTCTTGTAGGCCTTTCCTCATTGTTATATCTCTTTATCTATTTGGTGTTATTGGTGCTTGTGCGCATATACAAAGGTATTCTCTTTATGATTAATATCGTCCCAAAGCTATTTTTTGTGGCCTGCCTTTGTTATTTGTTGTTTGCCTTGAACTTGTTTGCTTTATTCTATTATTCTATTATATACTCCTGATGCGCTCAAGTTATACGATGTTCTTGTGGTATTTTAGGTGCACATTGCTAAGGGATTTGTTCGTAATTGTTAAGGTTTGCATATAAATCATCCTTAGCGGAAGTTCGGAGTTTTGCGATATAAGTTGTGTTAATGTCATGCATTCCGAGCTTCCAAGGTGAAATGCATTTGAGCCGAGCATCACAAGCCACAAAATCGCCAAGCCAAGCTCGAAGCATCGCTCAGCAGCCCATCGCACGCCCAGCGCCCAGCAGCATCGTCACCCATCCAGCCGCATCGCAAGCATCATCGCCCATCAGCGCTGGCCCAGCGCTCAGCAGCAGGCAAGCCCAGCTCGCACCACGCGAGCTAGGTCGCACCTCGCGACCTGTATCTCGCACCTCGCGAGTATTCTCGCACGGTGCGACCTGCGTGGTTTGGCCCAAGTCTTCAGCTCGTTGCGAAGGCAGTAGCTCATCGCATGGTGCGACCTGTACCGCACCTCGCGACCCCTATGGCGGTCTAAATGTCGGCTGACTTTTGAGCCTTAGTATAAATACTAAACTTTGTTTTTGGACCTAGGGGGCAGCAGCCACAAGGAGAGGGAGTTTCCAAAACTCCACTCTTCTCTTGTTGTCTTCTCTTTTTAGTTTTTATTTTCTAGTTTAGTTTTTGTAGATTTCAATTATGGGATTGGCTTATGCTATGCCGATTGTAGCTTGAACCGTTCTTGAACGAGATTAATATGGAGCTTCAAGCATTATTGTGAGATCTTTCTTCTCTATTTATTTCCTTTGATTATGGTTTAATTTCTATGATTGCTTTCTATGATTTTTGCATGATTATGCTAGGAACGTTACTAGTTTGATTGTGTAATTAATCTAATGCTAGATTTAAGAATAGAATCGGATTGTTTTATTCTTTTATCAATTGGTAGCAAACTAGGAAGTAACTTAGATGCAGATCGTCTTGGTTATTTCTTGGGGAAATTGAATCAACTGTTGAACGTTTATCGCTTGTATGACGTTAGCAGGTCTGTTGGTTCTCTGTGTTTATTGCTGCTATTGGATTGAACTTAGACGCGATCGGACTAGGTTATCCTTTAGTTAGGGTTTTATAGTCACGCTGATCGTGCTATTCAACTAGGAATAAGGAGAACGCGAGATTAATTCTCGGCAATAGATAATAATGGAATTAAATAGAGTCGAGGTTCAATGATCGATAATGAATTGAAGTGCATGTTAATCGGATTCAAGATCTTCCTATATTGATTTCTCATCTTGTTTATATGCTAGTTAGTTGTAGTCTAATAACAACTCCTCGAAACCCCCCTTTGTTATTATTATTAGGTTTCTCGACCGTTAGAGTCTTCTAGGTACTAACGCACGCTAAGTATAGAACTCGTCCCCGTTTCCCTGTGGATACGAACCCTACTTCCAATATACTTGCTTAGTGTAAAAGAGAGTAGGAGAAATTTTATCTTTGGCCGGGCGGCGTTCACGACAAGCGCGGCCCGCCAAATTTTGGCGCCGTTGCCGGGGACACGGTGTTACTTGTTTATATTTAGTGTATGCTTTTGGATTGTATTGCTGATGGTTTTTGTTTATGGTTAATACTCGTGCTACTAACCAAGAACCTTTGCAGTACGATCGAGATCTAGAACTAACCCTTTTAAGGTTGAGAAGAGAATTGCGTGAAGACTTTAGTGAGCTCCCTTTTTCGCTTCAATTTGAAGAAGAGATGCCTCCTAGAGTTGAGCACCGCACTTTAAAGGAGCTCACTGCTCCTAACCTTGACCAACAACCTTTGTGTATCACATTTCCGGAACCGGAAGTGGGGGACACATTTGAGCTAAAGTCGGGGTTGATACATTTGCTTCCCTCATTCCATGGGCTAAATGGTGAAGATCCCAATAAACATTTGTCAGAGTTTCATGTGGTATGCAGCAGCATGAAACCAAGTGGAGTTTCAGAAGATAGAATCAAGCTTAAAGCTTTCCCCTTTTCGCTAAAAGACGCAGCAAAGGACTGGATGTACTACCTTCCGTCCGACAGCATCACCACTTGGGCACAATTGAAAAAGAGCTTTCTCGAGAAATACTTTCCCACTTCTAAATCATCTACATTGAAGAAGGAGATAAGTAACATTGAGCAACGAGGTGATGAGTCTTTTTACGACTATTGGGAGAGGTTTAAGAAATTATGTGCTAGCTGTCCATACCACGGTTATTCAGAGGAAGATTTGGTGCTATACTTCTATAATGGCTTATGTGATGAGGATGCTAGGATGGTCAATGCAGCAAGTGGTGGATCCATTGTGAATAAAACTGCACTCGCTGCTAAGGAACTGTTAAATGAGCTTGCTGAAAGCTCGAGGCAGTTTAGTAGAAGGTCTGGAACTCGACGTGTGGTCTCCGAGGGTTCTAGTTCTTCTAAGTTGGAAGATCAGGTGCAAGCTCTCACATCCGTGATGCGAGACTTCATAGTGAAAGAGAAAACTCACCAAGTGAAGGCTTGTGGCATTTGCTCTTCACATCATCCAACTGATTTTTGCCCTCATCTACAAGAACCGAGTGAAGAGGTTAAGGCGGCCGATTTTCAGGGCCAAGGTTTCCAGAAAAGATATGATCCATATTATGGTACCTACAATTCGGGATGGCGAGATCATCCTAATTTGAGGTACGGGAACTCATCAGGGAACCAGCAGCCGCCACAGCAGTATAACCGCCCACCACCTCCTTATTCGAGAGCACCGGAGCAAGGAGCTCCATATTTTCGGCCGCAAGGCCAATCACAGGGACCGAGTACCGGCATGTCTACAGAGGATATGATTAATGCTTTAACTAAAAATGTCACTAACATGCAGGGAAATATGGTTCAGTTTCAGGAGGAGACCCGTTCGAGCATCAAGAACTTGGAGAGCCAAGTAAGCCAAATTGCGGGAGCTGTAACCAAGTTAGAGGCTAGGGATTCGGTGAGGTTTCCATCCCAAATAGAACTCAACCCAAAGATGAACGTGAGTGCTATCACATTGAGAAGTGGAGCGGAAATTGCAAGCAAAGAGAGGTTGGTGGTTCGAGACAAAGAGATAGTGGAAGAGGTGATCGAGCATGAACCGACAACAGATTATACATCATTGCCACCTCAACAAGAGGCGAAAGTCCAAAAATCACCTCCTCCACCTTATGAACCAGAGCCACCCTTTCCCGAGGCATTGAGAGAAACCCGCAAAACAGAGCACACCAATGACATTTACGAAGTCTTTCGTAAATGTGAGGTAAACATTCCCCTTTTTGATGCTTTAAATCAAGTACCTAGGTTTGTTAAGTTCTTTAAAGAATTATGTACTTCGAAAAGAAAGCAAAAACAAAAGGGAGTGCAAAAAGTGAAGGCTAGCGAGCATGTCTCTGCTATCTTTCAGAAGAAATTGCCTCAAAAGTGCAAGGACCCAGGCATGTTTACCATCCCATGTACCATAGGTGACACCATGTTTCCTAAAGCCATGTTAGACTTAGGTGCGTCAATTAATGTGATTCCATATTCATTATATAAGTCTTTGAAACTTGGCAATTTGCATGAAACTGGTGTGGTGATTCAATTAGCTGATAGATCCAATGTTTATCCTAGGGGTAAATTAGAGGATGTGTTAGTTACGGTTGGGAAATTGAAATTTCCTGCTGATTTTTATGTTTTGGAGATGGAACCTGATAAGCATGCCGCCCCCATCCTTTTGGGGCGACCTTTCTTGAAAACATCTTGCACTAAAATTGATGTTTGCGCTGGTTCTTTGACCATGGAATTCGAGGGAAAGGTAGAGGCGTTTAAAATCGATGATTCTAAGCCTTTGATTAAGGATGATAACCCTCTTTGCTCTATTAACATTGTTGACTCTGTTTTGCATGATGTTTTGCATGAGGATTGTGCATCTCCTACTAACATGCAGGTTATGGTGCCGGAGTGGAAAGAGCGGAAAAAGCCTCCTGATTTACCACCTTGTTTTGAAACTGTATCACTAACGATGCATTGCAAGAGTTCTCCTCCGTTAGTTTTGCAGGTACTCGAATTGGAGGTTGACATGGAGCCTCCATTGTCACATATGGAGCACAAGCCCAATTTTTGAGCTTAAGGTACTAAGTCGAGCTCACGACTTTAAACAACAGCGCTTCTCGGGAGGCAACCCGAGACCCCGAGACCCCTTTATTTTCTTTCTTTCCCTTTATTTTTCATCAAATTTCCACCACCACAACAAATTTTCTCTCACCCACCACCCACCCACTAAAAAGATCCACAACCAATCTTAATCCACTTGGAACCAAATCCACAAAAGAAACCCCGTTGGGAGGAGTTCAATAGCTAGGAATTGGTACAACTAGAGGGTTGAGATTGTTAATGTATCTTTTCGATCTCTTAAGCTAGGTGAAAAACTCACAAATTCAAAACTTTTGAACTTGTCATTTGTTTGAGTGATTCGAGGGAGAGGGTTGTGAGTTGAGTTATGAGATTTGAGTTGGTGTTGTTAAGAAATTTGAGTTTGACGAATTGCTTTTCATGAGTTTTGAGAATTCGATCTTCGATTTACTCGATTGTTGGTTCCCCCCCATTTTCAGTTTACTTTTGCTTTTAATTGTCGACACATTGAGGACAATGTGTAGTTTAAGTATGGGGGAGGGTATTCTCATTCTCGTGTATCTATGTTGTATATATTACTTTCAATTTGAAAAAAAAAAAAAAAAAAAAAAATGAAAAAGAATATAAAAAGAAAAAAAAAAAAAAAAAAAAGTGATGAAATGAATCCCGCTGAGTTGAAAACCCACAAGGGTGGGCGACTCAGGCAAAAATGGGGGCCCGGATAGGTTGAAAACCCGAAAGGGCAACTTATGCAAAAAAGTGGCTTATATTGAGCGGGTAAGATGGTGAGATAAAAAAAAAATGTGAGAAGCTAGGATGAAAACCCGAAAGGGCTCCTAGGCAAAATGAGAGATTAAAAGAGAATTATGTATTTTGAAGACTCATTTGCTGGAGATTTGTTTTGGCTTTCACTTTCTTTTGATTGTTTGTTTTTGGGAGTAAGCATGGAATTTATCCCTTTTTGTCTTTGTTCCATAGCTTGCTTATATAGGTTGGTTGTAATAGTAGTAGTAGTTTATCTTTTGAGGTTTTAGGCGAGTTGTCATTTTGATTGTGGCGTTGGAGTGAGATCCTTTGAGATCCTTCAGGATTTGAGCTCACATTTTGGTTGTCGTTTGGTGATTATTGTTGTCGCGTCTTTTTATTTTTCAGGTGAGCTCGAATCTAAGTGTGGGGGAATCATCGTCCCTTACGTTTAGGTTTTTGAGCGGATGTTGTTAAGATGTGATGATGATGATGTAGTTGATGGGGAGTGTAGGTTGGTGTCGTTAGTTTGGGTGATGATTTATTTGGTGATCCTCATTTTGAGTTTACTCGAGGTCGAGTAAAGTTCAAGTGTGGGGGTATTTGATGCGCTCAAGTTATACGATGTTCTTGTGGTATTTTAGGTGCACATTCCTAAGGGATTTGTTCGTAATTGTTAAGGTTTGCATATAAATCATCCTTAGCGGAAGTTCGGAGTTTTGCGATATAAGTTGTGTTAATGTCATGCATTCCGAGCTTCCAAGGTGAAATGCATTTGAGCCGAGCATCACAAGCCACAAACTCGCCAAGCCAAGCTCGAAGCATCGCTCAGCAGCCCATCGCACGCCCAGCAGCAAGCATCGCCCAGCTCCAGCCATCGCACGCCCAGCAGCAAGCATCGCCCAGCTCCAGCCATCGCACGCCCAGCAGCAAGCTAGGCCATCGCTCGCCCATCGCGCGCACCCGCACGCTCAGCCAGCGCTCACTGCCCAGCGCCCAGCGCTCGCGACTCGCGAGCTTCCTCGCACCTCGCTACGAGCCTTGCTCGCACCTCGCGAGGATTATCGCACGGTGCGACCTGCGTGGTTTCGCCAATTCTTCAGCTCGTTGCGAAGGCAGTAGCTCATCGCACGGTGCGACCTGTACCGCACCTCGCGACCCCTATGGCGGTCTAAATGTCGGCTGACTTTTGAGCCTTAGTATAAATACTAAAGTTTGTTTTTGGACCTAAGACACACACATTTGAGGAGAGAGAATATCCAACACTCCATTCTTCTCTTCTTCTCTTCTCTTTTTAGTTTTTGTTTTCGAGTTTAGTCTTCGTAGATTTCAATTATGGGATTGGCTATTGCTATGCCGATTGTAGCTTGAACCGTTCTTGAACGAGATTAATATGGAGCTTCAAGCATTATTGTGAGATCTTTCTTCTCTATTTATTTCCTTTGATTATGGTTTAATTTCTATGCTTGCTTTCAATGGTTTTTGCATGATTATGCTAGGAACGTTACTAGTTTGATTGTGTAATTAATCTAATGCTAGATTTAAGAATAGAATCGGATTGTTTTATTCTTTTATCAATTGGTAGCAAACTAGGAAGTAACTTAGATGCAGATCGTCTTGGTTATTTCTTGGGGAAATTGAATCAACTGTTGAACGTTTATCGCTTGTATGACGTTAGCAGGTCTGTTGGTTCTCTGTGTTTATTGCTGCTATTGGATTGAACTTAGACGCGATCGGACTAGGTTATCCTTTAGTTAGGGTTTTATAGTCACGCTGATCGTGCTATTCAACTAGGAATAAGGAGAACGCGAGATTAATTCTCGGCAATAGATAATAATGGAATTAAATAGAGTCGAGGTTCAATGATCGATAATGAATTGAAGTGCATGTTAATCGGATTCAAGATCTTCCTATATTGATTTCTCATCTTGTTTATATGCTAGTTAGTTGTAGTCTAATAACAACTCCTCGAAACCCCCCTTTGTTATTATTATTAGGTTTCTCGACCGTTAGAGTCTTCTAGGTACTAACGCACGCTAAGTATAGAACTCGTCCCCGTTTCCCTGTGGATACGAACCCTACTTCCATTATACTTGCTTAGTGTAAAAGAGAGTAGGAGAAATTTTATCTTTGGCCGGGCGGCGTTCACGACAAGCGCGGCCCGCCAACTCCTATTGCTATTTATTTTCTTAGCAGGGTGTATCTTTTTTGTAAAACATAATGTACTACTAACATGGAATACTCTAGAACCATTAAAAGCAAATTCCATTTGTGTGCTTTTACTACATAAGTGCCTTGTAAGTTCCTCTATGTTTATCGCCTCTACTTGAGACTGTCAAATATTGGGCCCATAACAATCTAGGATGCATAAATAAAGTTTGCATTGAATTGGTAGGGTTGGATGTGATTACTGGCTATTTAACATCCATTAGTTTACTATACACCCTATGCATAATCTTGGGGAAAGCGCTTCATTATTGGGATTTGTTATGTGTATGTAAGGAATTAGTTCAGGTGGCTTCTATTTCCACAACACCAATGTCAGCTCTACGTAGGTGACGCCAACTAGCCTTCGTCTATGCTTCTCTTTATACTTGACGTAGTAAAATATAATTGAATTCAAAATTTCACATTGGGGTATGACATTGGCAAGCAAGTAGTGTATATAACCTTCAATGACTTGCACACCTAGAGGTCATTTTCTTGTGTCATCAACATGAAACCCCAGAAGATAATTCTTTTCCCGTTACAGGTTATGGCTATGACATCCAAACCAATCTCAATTCCATTTCGATCTCTTTTGCAACAACTTACTGAATGCATGCATTTCCCAGTACCTGTCTATGACTTTATTGATATGGCCCAAAACAATGCTTCCGTAACTATTACGACGGAATGCATAACAATTGGTTACGTCCTTGTTGGTGGAAAGGCCAATAATCTAGAAGAATCTTGTGAAAAAGTGGCTGAGCAGGCTATGCGGTAGCTTATGAAGATGTACCACATTCATGTTGAGGATTTCACATCAGACAAAAAACAAATGTTTGAAAGGTGTGCCAGGCGCTACTATTTGAAGTGCTTGGAGCTGGAGCGGATTCAAAAGAATCAGCCAAGTGTTGTCATGCATGAACATCAGTGCATGGACATCAAGGTTTTCCCTAAACATGTGTGCCTCAATTATATGGACGTCTTGCGCACTGTTGTTAAACATACCCAAACCTTGCTGACTCTAGTTGAAACCATTTGTTTTGGCCGGTACTCCTATACTTCTTGGTTAACAAGCAAACATTTGTTGTTTTAGTGGGAACAATACAAGAGAGGGGTGAATTGAATTGTTGAGAACAATGAGCAATTTTTGTGGAATTTAAAGAACGACGAGAAACTAAAGTAAAGCGACAAGAGATTTAATGAGAAAAACCTTCCTAGACCTTATAGGAAATAAAAACCTCGACCCAAAGGATTTTAACCATAGTTCGTCCATTAATAATAGGTCAACAGCTCAGTACAATGCAACCTATTTCTCTAGAGTTCCTTCTCTCGTTCCACTAGGAACACTAATCGCACAACAGTCCCTCAACTGTTGTTACTCTCACTCTTGACTTCACTCAAAGTCCTCTCTTTAATACAGGATTTCACTCAAAATCCCAGCCCCAAACTCAATTACAATAGATGAATAAACACTATGTGAAACTCACAACAAGACTAGGAACATTAACAAGTATGAGAATAGTTATTGGCACTGCCACTAGAAAAATGTATGCTCTGTTATAATGTGAAGTCAGTGATACTTACAAAAATATGTTAATGAGTTATTTATAGATGAGTGAGTTTACACGAGTAAACCCTACTTATTACTAAGTAACTCATTTCTTATCTTTTTCAAGATTAAAGCAATTTCATTTTTCAAATAACAAAATCAGATTTTATTCAAAAGAACTTTTGTGATAAAATCAGTTTGTAACCAACTGAAGTAATTAGAAACAAAACCCAGTTAAATACATTCAGAATTAATTTCATAACAAATTACTTGAGATAATCACAAAATAGATAAAGATAAGATTTTATTTAAACAAAGATAAAATCGGGTTTAATTAAAATCTTTAACTCCGGACAAAAACAAAAGATAAATATAAATAACTGATTTTACTCTAAGCATATTTATTCTCAGTGCCAAATATCTACTCCTATACTAACATTGATTCCTTAGATTAGAAATTGCTATGTTCCTAATCTTAGGAACAACTCTTTATTCCAGCTTGTTGCTTGTTCCTTACAGATGTTCCTAAGTTCTACTATTGACTTTGGGAACTGTGCTTCCAACAGCTTCATCAATTCTTCTGATGTCCAATACTCCTTGAATCCTTCATTGACCTTGACAAACCTGTTTCATCATAAACAATTTGTACAACATTAGTTTAATAAAGTTTGTCTTTGTTATATGTCATCTTCAAAACCTAGGGTCAACAACATTGTTACAGTGCTGATGAGACGAAATGTAAATTTGGATACTACTGTGATACACGCTTTGATGCAAAGCAAAGCGTTGCAAAGAAAGCCATTGCTTGCCTGATGTGCCTTTACAACTTTGAACTTAATGATGCAAACCACAAGGCTGCAAATTATGTCGCTGTTTGTACTCCCTTGAACGAGAAAGCTATGTAACTGCTAGGGAGCGTGTGCTAGGGACTGTCGATCAACTTTAGCCCAGTGCATTGGTTGTGGAACGAGAGTGCTTAACTCCTCGTGGTAAACTGTTCCAGATTATGCCGATGAATCTCTCCTCCTCCCCCTCCTAAAAAATGCAAATCCATACCATCTTTTGGAAGCTCATCTGCTATTGGATTAAGGTCTACTGTTCCGCTTCTTGTTGTTCCATCCGAGCTTGAAACTGTTATAAAGCATAAAAGGCTATTTAGATTATGCACCCGATTGTTTGTTTTTGTCTGAGTTTTTAGCATTGTTTTAATGTGTGAGTTGTTCCTTTTGTATAAAGAACAACTATTTAGCTTTGCTATACCCTAAGTTAGTGTAGGCATATTGACCCGCCAACTTGTACCCTGTCTTTATGCTTGCTTTAGACATGCTTCTACGACTTTCTTCCTTTGGTTTATATATAATTGAGTTATGTAATCCAGTGTTCTGCTTACAACATCAGGCTTCTTATGTATGTAATTAAGATGTGTCTTTTCATTCCACATGTGTTATATCCTGCTAAATTTTCTCTTTTAATTACATTTTAATTGAAGCTTTGGCCACTTATCTTTACTAACTTCTATTCTATGTATCTATATTCCCTAATTTTGTTTACACCGTTTATTTTCCCTTTTCACGTGGATCATAAGTTTGTAGCCTTTTCCTTTCCGCACTAGCAGGTCTCCGTCAGGTGGTTGAGAAAGTATTTGTATATTATGGACTAGCCTCTTACACTGTGTTGAGGACAAGAAACCTAGATCATTAGGCGGATTTGTTATATCTATAATAATATAACCTCTTTGCTTTTAGCTCTGTCGGTAGTACATCCGATTCATCAACTGAAAAAGGCTTCTATGTTTTCAAACTTCATGGACAAATATACCACTTTGTCCCTGATCTTCTTCCTAATTCTAATGACGACCAAAAGCAAAATTCCTACAATTATATTTCTATGATGCTCAGCATGAACGCGAAAACAATTTACGCCTTTTCCCTGAACTTCGACCTGATGTCATATCTATTATAATGCACATTATGTAGTACAACCCATATGCAAAGTTTGTTAAATCGCTTAAAGAAATTGACATAGCTGAAAATACAGATATTCGAATCAACAAGGACCAATTCTTGATCAGCGCATTTATAATGTGCCTACTGCTGGGAGGTTGCTATAATATGAACCGAAGAATCTTCCACTAGCCAACATAACAATTCGTATATAGTCGTGCATGGGAACTCATAAGAATTCCATAGGGTTATGCACTATTCTGGTTGCTATGATGTACTACAGTATCCATATGGTGCATGTGGTTGGCACCAAGCGCTAAAGAAAATCTCCAAGGGTGGTAGAATGCTATTAGACAATGCAAACAACCCTATAAACTCACCTGCAGTTAAAGAGGTTACAAATTTCCTGTCCAGCCAAGCATCTGGTGCTTACCACACACGCACATTATTAATCTTTCCTGCCATGTTAAATCTTCGTATTCGTTGTAGCTGCTAGGACTGGCCAGAACACGTGATGGTAGCACATTTCTTGTAGAGAATACTATGCGTACAAATTCCAAAATCGGCACAAAAATTACCTTCTTAGGGCGTGCAGGTTTCATCAACAATACATTGTTGGTATGTACGTGAAGCTTAAAGATACACGCTTAGATTTTTTTAGGAAAAATCAGGCGGCTATAAGACCTGAATTGTATCAGGGCATTTTTGATAGCTTCACAGGTGGTGAGACAAATGCTTCCAACGTAGGCCACCGGGTGATCCTGCCACCTTCTTTCTTAGGTGGGCCTAGGGATATGCAAAGGCGTTATTTGAATGCAATAAGCCTTGTCTAACGTTTTGGGAAGCCAGATTTATTCATCACTAAAATCTGCAACCCAACTGGCCAGAAATAAAGGTAGAGCTTGCACATGGTGAAAAAGCACATGATAGACCTTACTTGGTGGCCCGAATCTTCCAGGCAAAGCTAATTGCTTTGAAAAAAAACTCACAGAGGACAACTATTTTGGTGAGGTTGCAGCAATTGTCTACGTTGTATAGTTCCAAAAATGCGGCTTGCCTCATGCACACTCACTTCTCATTTTGCAACCCAGTTATAAAATCAAAGATCCAGCGTCATTTGACAAGTACGTTTGTGCTGAAATTCCAGGTAACAATACTCCTCATTTGCGTAAGGTCATTTTTGCTCATAATACGCATGGTCCATGTGGCACGGTTAATCTCGAGTGTCCATTTATGAACCATAAGGGCACAGAAGGTGTTTGCAAGTATGGATATTCTAAATCTTTTACTGCTGAGAGTGGGTACCCCTTTTATCTTAGAAGAGGCACTGGTGAATTAGTCAAAATTCGGAAATTCAATATGGATAATAGGTGGGTAATACCATATAATGCTCACCTTTCCGCACTTTACGACTGCTATTTGAATGTTGAAGTTTGCTCAACTATTGAAGCCATGACATATCTATACAAGTATGTGTACAAAGGGCATGAGAATGATCAGTTTCAGTCAGGGCGGTGGGTTTCTCCTTTCAATGTCGCTAGAACGGACAAACCAGCTAATAAGATTGACCAGTTCTAGTATGGTGGTGGGTTTCTCCTTGTGAGGTTGCTTGGAGGATATTCGACTTTGATTTATTTGAAATGAATCCTCTTGTTCTTACGCTCCAAGTATATCTTCCAAATGTGCAAACAGTACAATTCATACCAGATGAACCATTCTCCATTGTTGTTTTAGATGGCAAGAGTTTAATGACTTTGTTAACTGAATTATTCAAAGTAAATGCTGCAAGCCCATATGACCCAAAATATTTATACCCAGAATTCATAGAACACTTTGTATGGAAACCTTTGGGTAAAACATGGACAAAAAGAGTTCTAAACAGAATTGTGATTGGTAGAATGGCATTTGCACCGGTAGAGGGTGAGCGTTTTTATTTACGCCTCTTACTTGGACATGTCCGTATACCCAAATCTTTTGAAAATTTGTGCATAGTGAATGGACACAAGTGTGCAACGTTCCAAGCAGCTGCATTGAAATTGGGGTTGCTCCAAGAAGATGAGGCGGTGCATAAGTGTATGGAAGAAGCTATTGGCGTTCACATGCCTCGTGCCTTGCGCCGTCTATTTAATACTGTCTTAATGTTTTGCAAACCCAATGATCCATCTGCACTTTTGCACAAATATTGCCAATCTTTGTCTGATATAGGGTTCGGGGTTTAGGTTAAGAGGTGCGAACATCTGGAATCGTCTCCTCTTCCGTTCTACAGAACAGGCTCTTACAAAATGCGTTAGTTTCCATTTTACAGAAATCATGGCTATTCAAAAGAAAGAAAAATCAAATAATTTGCACATATACATATCAATCATTTTTTAAGAGGGTCAATATATCATTTGTACATGGTAGGTTTGAGCACCGAAGTTGCACTACATACTAATCATTGCGGGATTGGAATCCACTCATGGATCAAAGCAATCGTAGTTTGATCTTATGTATCACCCTAAATGGCCAATTCCATTGGGGGAAGAAAAGGAAAGAATAGATTATGAATAACTCACCTTTAGAATTAAACAAATCTATTGGGAATAAGGTAATCACTCCAATTAGTGATTGAAATGAGGTTAAGATAATCACCTTAATTAGTAATTAAATATGAAGGAGGATCAAGATAATCACCTTAATTAGTGATTGAAAATGGAGGTTAAGATGATGACCCTTATTAGTGATTATTTAAGGCTTAAGATAATCACTCTAATTAGTGATTAAATGAGAAAAATAATCGCCCTAATTAACGATTATTAAGGTTTAACATAATCACTCTAATTAGTGATTAAATATGAAAGTTTGAGCTAATCATCCTAATTAATGATTAAGATGATTGGAGATAATCACCCTAATTAGTGATTAACTAATGAAAAGTTTGATTTAATCGCCCTAATTAGCGATTAATCAAGGATTGAAATAACCACCTTAGTTAGTGATCACATTTATAATTTTCAAGAGGTCTTGGGAAAAGAGGTTTGCTTCCTAATTGAAGGTTTTTGGATGGATGAGGAATAATCTTAATTGAAGATTATTAAATCATTTTGAGAAAGATGATCAATTTGAGATAAAATTTGGAGATTTGTGTTTGACTAATTGGAATTTGGCCGTTTAGAATGAGACACATGAAAATGGCCTAAAATCAATTAGTAGATCATATTATATAATCGATCCATTTGAAGATTATGGAGAACAATTTTAGAAATATATGATGGACCATCATACAATTTAACTTAGTTAGATTTGCAATTTTTCCTCTTAATTGAGATTGGGTCATTTAAATCATATACTATGATATATTGGGCCCAACATGCAATATTTATAACATTGGTTGCTCATTTTATTCAAAAGAATTGTTGAATCATTTATGAAACGATGCAAAAACATCTCCATATTTTTTCATTGATTGAGTGATGTAATAACTATTTACAAAAAACTATTATTACAACAATATGTACATATTCTGTGATCTATACAAGTCTTCAATCTTGATCTTCACCGTGATGCTCCTTGATCTTCATCCTCTTGAATGGGCTTTGGAATTCATGTTTATTTGTAAACTTGTGAAAATTAGAGTTTAATTAACCTCTTTGGTTTTGATATTTTATGATAATTTTCATTGATTTTTATTTACATAGCAAAAATGAATCATTTTAAGAGAAACTTAAAATTTCGTGATTTTTAATTAACATTTTCATAAGAAAGGAAAACATTTTTTATGAAAATTGAGTTAATCACTTATTTCATTTTCCAGATTGCATTTTGTTCTTGTACTGATTTGTAAAATTCATAACTTTCAGCACAAAGTGTTAAATTGCGCATGTGATACACCTATGGATAGGTCGGTGGGTTCTTTATGTTGTTTCAAACTTTAACAAGCTTTTAGTGACAACTCAAATTATGATGAATTTTATGCTAAAACTGGTCAAAACAGGACCTTTATCCAATTTATTCTTTGAAATCCAGCTTATGAACTTAGTTTGAAGTGATTTTTGGTATGAACATTCTAGACACTTTGAAAGACTAGACTGGAAATTTTCACTCGAATTTGACATTTTTAAGACCCTTTTTTATTTATTTTCTTAAATGAAGAGAAAATCAGTGTTCTGGAATTTAGTGATTTACATGAACGTTTATATATAAATGATATCAAATTGTATAAAATTCATACGATGTCTACTTTAAAGTTGATGTTTTTAGTTTCGTCTAAATGAGTTTATTTTAAACTTTATTGACTGAACAAGCTTATGTGGTGCTAGACAAAATCAGTTTTGCACAACAATGTTGTATGATTTTTGATTAACTATACAAATTTTGTTTTTTAGATATTCCAAATCTCAGCTGCTGGAAACATCTTCAACTTCATAGGAAAAATCTTACATCCCATAAACTATTTACATAATACAGACGAAAAATGAAATGAAGTACGAAATTAAAACTGACCAGCATCACATTTTCTTTTTATGGAGATGTTTATGCACAACTCCACTTGAATTTTTTTATGAAAACATGTTTTTGGTTATGAGTAAAAACTTGGTTAACAAAAATACATAAGCACATATTTCCTAAGAGTCTCCCTATTAGAGTTGATTATTCTAGGTGGGGTGATTTAAGGTTGGGAACCTATTAGGACTTCCACATACCCAAATCGCTCCAAAAATTAAAAAATGATAAGAAGAAACAAAGAGAAAGTTAGTATGTGATTAAGAAGATAATTAAGAAAAATAACAAGAACTTTAACTTTACCTTGCTAACTCAATAATGCACGTCCTTTTGCAAAGTTTTCTACTTTTTTTGTGATTTTCTTAATTTCAAAGTGAGTTTCTAAATCCACTTAATTACTAATTTAAACTCTTTTTTTGTCTTTCTTTTGATGAACTTCTTTACTTACTAATTATAACTTTTGCTTTCTTTTTTTAATGATATTTTTCTCAGAGGGAGGAATTAGGGAGAAGGAGAGTAGTATTGAGATTAGTTGTGAGAAATAGTGGAGTTAAGTTTTGGAGTTGTGTGAAGTTGTTGTGTGTTGAAGTAAAAAAAAATGGGGGGTATTTATAGGGAAATGAGGTGGTGAATTAGGGTTTGAAGAAGGTAGAAAATCATATTTTTAACCCAAAAAACTGATTTTTCTCATCCCAAATTATCTTGATGACATCACACTAATGACATCACCTTAATGACATCACTAAATCCTCTCAAATCTTCCTACATCATCAAATTTATGGGAAATGCCAATATTCTTATTCTCTTTAGATTTGATTTTGATCTTTACACTAATGAAGCAAAATCCGAATTTCAACACATTCTAATACGTAGAAATGCATCGAAAAACGTGAAATAAGTGATGATTAGACCACTGCGCCAAATGCAGGAACCTGTGCTAGGCACAGCAATGTGCACTAGACGCACTGGCTTGTGTCTGGCGCAGGGAACCGTTGTGCACTGGGCGCATGATCATGCATCTGGTGCATGATCATGTGCTTGGCGCACAACTCGAATCTTCTGAAAAAAATCCAGATTCTTGGCTCTTACACTTTGGATTTGATTCTTATTCTTATTCTTTTTCATGATTCTTATTCCTTAACTAATGGATAAAAAGATGTGATTGGTGGTTAAAGAATATATTCTTATTCTTTATCCAATAAACAATGACGTGACCATCAAGACAACTGATTACTACCGGTTTTGGGAGACGATTAAAATTCCGGCGCCTAATTGCGACTCGTTTTTCTGTTTTTCGAAAAACTAACTTAAAATAATTAACGAAAACTCGTCAAATTAGTAAAGATGAGCATGATTATACTACAAATCATTTTATTAAACCGGTGATTGTAGTTATTAACTATGACTTACGGAAAATTATATTTCTAAGACGGAATTGTATGACTAAAACGAGAAAAAAGGAAAACCGTACGATGGAATGAAAGTCGCGTTCCGGGACGAAACATGCCTTTGACGGGGCGCGTGCTCCTCAATAGTTGACGGTTTTCGTTATTTTTATTTCTTTTCCACATCTTTATTTTTAAATTTTATACGAAAAAAGAGGTTCAAAATTTGGTGTCTACACCAGTACATAAAATCAAGAGAACAAGACTCACCAACTACCTATTAGAGAAATTCAACATTACTTGGAAGCACTATAAGAAAATTGAATTTGGGTGACGAAAACATAAATCGATGCACAAAGCAGCAGGTATGGGCAACCACAATATTTGGTGGCCTAAAAACTAGATTGCGCGACAAGGTAATTTTTACGATGCCCATTACTTTGAATAGGCAACGACAACTTTCATTTTATGCATGACCTTTATAAATACGCCACGAGTGACGAGCCGAAAATTGTTGCCCGTTATTGGCTTTGGCCTTTGGGCCACGTCTATTTTTATTAAATGTTTGCCTAAAATTGCCAGAAAAAGGCGGAAATTAAACCCAATTCCAAATTGCCCACGAATTATAATAGCGCTTCCATATATAGTAACTAATACAAAACAAAACAACTTCAACTGATCTTTTCCACTACTCTCTCGCACTCTCGCTAAACCTAGTTTAGATGGTTCAAGGGCTCACGACTAGTTTTTCTACTGCTCATACTGAATTTTGCTCACACGAATTTTACAGTTTTCATTAATTTCTTTTTATTTTTGTATTATGTTGGTTCCCGTAGGGTTTCTTCTGAATTGATTACTAGAATTGCTACTTGGACTCGATTTAGCGACAGAAATTCGACAACTGTTTTATTCAGGTTTGTTGTTGTTCTTTTTGGGTTTGTTCGTTTGTGTCTGGGTTGTTGGTGAGACAACCATCGTCTAAAGCCCTCTTTGAACCTTAGAGGTAACCTTGTATAGTTACATTACATGTATGCGAGTGTAGAACATCTATGTTATAAATTTGGGATATTTATCTACATCTCGATTATGGTGGGTGGCAAATTAGGTGTAACATAAAGGGTAGTGAACTCAACTGGCCATGTGCAAAAACCCCTTTTTCTTGTTTGTTTGTTACTATTTCAAATCTAAGTGACTAAAAATTGTAAGTAATTATGTTTATTTTCCTTCCCTAGAACTTCTGCTCCCCGACTCAACCCCTTAGCAACCAGACTCTAATATATGTAACTTGCACTGGAAACAATCACCGAAACTAGAATTTCTTAGCTAGATAAGTCACCCATGGCTTGATTATTTTCTTTTCTCTATTTGATTTTGCACCATTACGCCAACCAATTCCTTCTACTTCTTCCTAGACTTTTATGTGATATGAAAAAGAGGATAAGTAATCGTGATGTAATAAACTAAAACATAAGAGTTCACCCTTCACATAAATATCAAACAAGAGCAGTCCAATAAACCCCATAAAATAAAATAAAATAAAATAAAGGTCAAGAAGACTACACTATCCCTTGAATCTTGATGAAGATATTAAAAATCCTTTTCCAGAGATCCTAAAATCCATTTTAACTTATTTTCAAAACACAACAATGATGGTATATTATACAGGCAAGTAGAATGTCAGAGGATGATCCCATCCCATCCCTGTCAATAACCAAATCCAGCATATGAGACATGCAACTGCAAGTACGCCAAATGACCATATAAAAACTAGACAAAGCCACTCCACAATCACAAACTCAAAGAGCTAGTGCCATAAAACTGAGCCTGTATAATATCTATTAAGTAATTGATTCAAAAGTAAGTTGCTAATATTTCGGAGCATGTGATTTCTTTGATATTTGTTCGTTGGTTTCAGTTTGTTGCTTTAATATAGGAGTCATGAGAGTAGTGGTAGTTTAATCAGTCCAATCAAATATAGTAGTGCAGTAGTCGGTCAAAGGATTATGGGATAATGCCCTTAATCTAAGCTAAGTCTAGTTTCTTTCTATTATTATAAAAGCTTGCTTGTACACATGAATTAATTGCAATAAAAAGCAAGCAGCAAGTTATACACTCCGTTTTCTCTTTTCAATATAATATAGTAGTTTCTTTTGGTCTTTCTGTTTCGGTGGTGAAACGGTGTCGGACAAGGAAGTGTCCGGCAGTACGAGAGTGGGCGTCCGAGATTGGAAGTTTGCAAGGAAGACAAACGTAAACTACCCTCGGGGAGAATGCGAGGAAACCCCCTCCGACGCTCAAGTCAGTAAGTGCCCGATAAGGATTTTAGAGAGAGAGAGAGAAAGCAGAGCTTAGAATGTGAGAGAATGTACCTGTAGAATAGTACCATTTGGCTATTTATAGCAGTACTATTCATCTGACAGGGTGCGTAATCCTGCGACACGTGTATGACTATGATGAGTCTGATCAGAGGGAAGATTATCCTCAAATGTGGCCGTGAACACCATCTCGGACGGCTTTTCATAAACGGTCTGGATTCTACTGATGAGGTCGCGTTTCAAGTTTGTTGATGTCGGCCACAAGAGATGTGTCCGACAGTGAACTTGGGTATACCCATACAACTAGCCCCCCTAGCATCATTGGGGGTCGTGACCGGCATTGATGTTATATTGAGGACGCGAGTGAATTTTGCATGTTCCATATTTTTCTCAGCTGCCACGTGTTGCCCTGGGGAGACTTCGTATTTCGAAAAGTGCAATCATGACCTCTTTGTGAAATCCCGCTTGTTTTCTTTATTCTTTTATAGGCTGGGCTTAGCGAGTGACATTTGGCACTCATCCACGAAAGAAGTTGATGGGTCAGTTCATCCTGGCCATTCAATCCCGCCTTTGTAAAGAAGCGTTAGTTCCCCTTTCTTATTTTCTACACTTCGTCTTCAACCTTCCATATTTCTCTGGTTTTTGCGATTTTATGAGAACTTCAATTCCTCTTTTCTTCACCAAGATCCTGCCTTTAAGTTACCAAATCTCCTCAAAAGTGTTCTGAGTTACTTTTCACCCTTTACTTTTGAGAAATTGCAGTGCTTTTTCACCTTTTTTCGCCTGAATGCGATCGAGGGTTTACTTTCAAAGCTTTCAACTTTTCCGGTGACATTACGCTCTCCGGTGCTCCGTTTACTGGGTTTCTTTTTTCTGTTCGTGCATTCGGGGCCTTTTGCTGTGCTTTGTTGGGAATCTGCTTCATTTTCCGGTCGTTTTCCGTCGACTTCTCAGGTACCTTTTTCCAACTTCTCTTCAACTACTCTTTCTGTTTCTTTCTATGAAATTATGTCGGACCTCTCAGACAGTCGAAATTCTTTGAATGATAAATTTATGTCTGAAAGTGAGCCCTCGTCTCCTGCTTCCGTTCATGGCGGACATAGTTCGTCTACTTCCAGCCTTAGGGAGGAGAAAAGTCGCTTGTTAGCTGACTTGCCCCTTACTGCTGATAGAGATAGGGAACTTAGATCTAAATTCCTTAATGACCGCTCTACCCCTGAGCAAGAAAATTTGACTTCCCAATATTTGTCCGCGAGGATGAGTGGTGATAGACAAACACTCCGGGAA
The DNA here is from genome assembly GCA_947646795.1 of Beta lomatogona. Taxonomy (NCBI): domain Eukaryota; kingdom Viridiplantae; phylum Streptophyta; class Magnoliopsida; order Caryophyllales; family Amaranthaceae; genus Beta; species Beta lomatogona. The sequence continues at coordinate 953,764 of CANSNZ010001069.1, forward strand.
CTAAGACATCAAATTTTAGCTCGCCGAACTGCTAGAAATCCTCCCCCTGATGCTGTTCTCGGACTTGATGTTCTACCTTTGAGGGAGCATGCCTGGTTAGATAACTTAGCAGATGCTGGGGTTGTAGTAGCGGATGACTTTTATGACCGTCTTGCTCATGAAATCGGCCCTTCTCATCCACCTGTTATTGATTTAGGTTCCGACAACGATTCTATTGCTACAATGGACGAGACTAAGGGTCCTTCTATTTCTGGTCGGGATGAAAGTATTCGTCCAAACGAGGTAGTTTTGGGGGAAAGTTCTAGCATGCCTCCTAATTCTCGGCCCGAGCCGATCCCTGACCGCGAAGATGTTGAGCATTTCCGGGATATGGGCGCCGATGGAGATTATAGCAGTGGTCCGAGATCACGGTTATCTGTAAGTCTTGGCGACAATGCGCCATAGATCTCAACTACTGCGATGTTGCGGAGAAGTTGTATGCCTTCCCACCAGAGTATATGTTGATAGTCCCGGACAAGGGATCGAAAGTGACTGATTGTCCGGCAGGGCACGTAGCTGTTTATGGGCACCATTTTGAATTTGGGTTGCGATTTCCTCTAGATTTAAACTTGGTACGGATTTTGAAGGCGTTCAACGCCTGCCTGGCTCAGCTGACACCCCTGGCCGTGAGGAACCTGATCGCTTTTATTTGGACTTGTCGTTATTTAGGGTTTCCTGAGACACTCAACCTCTTCCGTCGCCTTCATTGGCTTCGACGAAACGGCTCCACTGAGAAAGGATGGTGGAGTTTGATGACGGCCAAAAATAAACTTACCGTCTACCCTAAGTTGACTGGGTTGAAAGGGTGGCAGCCCGCTTTTTATTGGGTTAAAGTGCCGAATAATTTCCCTATCCGTCGTCACTTTACTAAGCATGTTACTCGGATGGAAGACGTTCCCTCCTATGGTCTTTCAGCGGATGAGCAAAAGGCCTTTGATTATTTTGAGTCTGAGGTCGGGACTATTACTGCCGTCAGTGAAGACACCGAGGGAAGAATCCCTTGCAGATGGCTTCCCCATGCAAAGTACATACTGGGAAATGAACCATTGTCGGCTTTATTTCTCTGCCGGACCCACCCAGAAGGTTTGCCTCTTGACTTATGGTCCGACGTGGGACTTGTACCTCTGTTTTCTGTTAATTAAAATGATATTAATCCTTCCGCTTTGCTGTTGCAGGTCCCGTCAATTTAGATCTTGAGGAGTTGGGTCTCAACGAAGATTTGACGCTAATGTCTCGAACTCCTGAGGAGCCCGTCTTTGACTATGACACTGTTCATGGCCTCACTGGGGGTCTCAGAGGTGCAGATCGTAGTCGCGGTGGTCGCTAATCTGGTCGGGCCAGTTTCGTCGTGCCGGCCGCACGCCTGGGCGTACTCCCGGCCGATCTGTTGGACGTGGGGATCAGGAATCTCCTCGTCCTGTCGTTCACGAACCTGTTCGCCGCGGCGGAGGTGGCGTGGCTGTAGGTCAGAGGCGGCCTCGTGAGCCCTCCGATAATAGTCCCAGCAAGAGGCAAGCCCTAGATGTCGCTGCTTCTGAAACACAGCAACCGGAGACCGCTATTACTGTTCCGGACCATAGTCCCGTCCGGGAATCATCTGCCACCAGGGTTTCTCCTCTGAACGCTGCGATCGACAGCATTGGGACGGCACTGGGATCTGGCTCTTCCATGCGCCAAAAAATTTACGACATCCTTAGCTCCCCCAGCTTTTTGACAAACCTTGGGCCGGGAATATTTTTTCTCGGATCCATGAGTGGATTGAGCATAAAGAGGTTATCCTTAGTGCCGCTGTGAAGGCTGCATTTTTTCGTCCCCCTTCTGTCCCCGGGAAAATCTATCAACCCAACTGGGACGTGAGGGAAGATGAATCACTATATGCTGATATTCCAGCTAATGGCGGTACTCTCGGATACCGTCTCCTGAAGGGCCTTCAGCTGCCAATTGATTGCCCGGCCGACAAGCTAGTAGCGCCGGCCGCCCAACTTGCTCACGACCTTGCTGTGGTAGGATTCATGATCCGATATTCATCATTATTAATTTTTTTATTTTTTTTTAATATCGTCTTTCTGATGTAGACTAATAATTCCGCCATTGAGCTTATTGAACAATTTGTCCATTATCAATCCGAGTCTGATAGGCAAAAGCAATCCTTGGATAAGCTTCAAACCCAGTTCGATGCTGCCCGAGTTCACTCTGACAATATACAGCAGCAGCTTGATGCCGAGAAGGCATCGCAGGCAGTCGTTGATGTTGAACTGGCGGATTTGCGAACTAAGGCTGCCAAGGTTGAGCAGACTGAAAAGAAATCAGCGGAGCTTGAGGCTTCACTGGCGTCCATTAAGGGTGAGATGGCCACCGCCATTTCTAAGGCCAAGGATGATGCCGACGCTCAGGCTGTGGCAGATTTTAAAAAATCTGATGAGTTTGTTGGTATGTTGGGAGAGAGATATGATGGTGGATGGATAGCTGCTAAAAGATGTGTTTGTCATTCTCATCCGAACTTCAACTGGGAGGAGATGGAAACCGCTTTTGCAGAAGGTGTTCACACACGCCCTTTGGAGGGTGAGCCCTTCATCTGCGAGGAGCATGTGATTGCCAATGTTCTTCCCGTCGCTCAGGATGAAGAGATGCCTCTCCCTTGATGTTTTTGGCGGTCATCTCCAGGCTCTTCAGTTGACTCTAATAGCTGTTAGAATTTTGTTTTTCTGATATTTTGTAAACGTTGAATTCGGCCCAATATGGCATGTACCTTCGATAAGCTTTACAATTACAATTACTGCTGTGAATTTTTGATGCCTTTTTGGTGGCTGCCCACATTTTTGCTTGTAGTTGGCCGCCATGCCAGTAATTAGTAATGAAGCTTAATTTTTGTGAGCTTCTGTTCTCTTCTGCTTTATATCGAAGTAGCATTGCTTTATGGCTGCTTTCATATCTGATCTGTCATATGATTTTTCTCGTACATGGCCTGTTAATTGGCTGTTTTCGTTTTTGACCTGTTATATGGTCGTTTTTGTACTTAAACCTGTTATATGGTCATTTTCATACGTGGCCTGTTATGTGGCCGTTTTTGTACTTAGACCTGTTATTTGGTCGTTTTAGTACGTGGCCTGTTATGTGGCCGTTTTTGTACTTAGAGACCTGTTATATGGTCGTTTTAGTACGTGGCCTGTTATGTGGCCCTTTTAGACTAATGGAACGTGGCGTACATAAGATAAGCGTGAAACAATTAATGGAATGCTCACGGGAAGTTATATTATTAATACGCAAAAGTAATGGCTCTTGGCCTTTTACATGGGATATCTACACATAGTACTTCTTTAAAACACTTGTATTCCAGCAATTCTTTAGTTCAATGCCGTCCATCGTTTTCAGCACAAAGGAGCCGGGACCAATTTCTTTAGATATCTGATATGGTCCTTCCCAGTTGGCTGTTAACTTCCCTTCAGCGTGAGCTTTTCCGGTGGCTGCCGTCCTTCGTAGTACTAGATCTCCTTTTGCTAATGGCCTTTCAAGAACTCTCTTGTTGTATGCTCTACTGATACGATCTTTGTATGCAGCAGCTTTGAGTTCCGCTATCAACCTTGTTTCTACTAGAAAATCTAGATTTTCTCTTAAGGCTTGATCATTGTTCTTTAGATCTTTGTATTTGATCCGATATGACGGTAAACCAACCTCTACCGGCAAGACTGCTTCCGTTCCAAAAGCTAGCTTGAATGGACTTTCTCCCGTTGCCTCCTTTTCTGTTGTTCTATTGGCCCATAATACTGCTGGAATCATATCGGCCCAAGCTCCCTTGAGTTCATCCAACTTTTTCTTCAAGGCTGCGAGAATCTGTTTGTTTGCGGCCTCCGCTTACCCATTGCTCTGCGGGTGACATACGGCTGAAAATGCGAACTTTACTCTGAACTCGGACAGAAATTTTTTGATTGGCCGACAGTAAAATTGCGCGCCGTGATCAAAGACTATTGCAGCCGGTATACCAAACCTTGTCATTATATTTTGCCAAATGAATTTTTTGACTTGATTTGACTTTATCTTTGCTGTCGGCTCTGCTTCGATCCACTTTGTGAAATAGTCGATACCAACAATCAGGAATCTACGGCCGGCAGTGGCTGCTGTAAAAGGTCCAAGGATATCCAAACCCCACTGTGCAAACGATATCGGACATATTATAGGCTGGAGGTCGTTCGCGGGTCTATTGATGATGGGAGCAAATTTTTGACATTTGTCACATTTTTTGACATAACCTTGTGCGTCTGCCAACATACTCGGCCAATAATATCCAGCTCTCAATGCTTTTAATGCTAACGCTTTGCCCCCAATGTGATTTCCACAGATCCCCTCATGTATCTCCTCCAAAATATTTCCTGACTCCCATGCCGTTGCACATTTTAACAGCGGTAAGCTAAATGATTTCTTATATAGCTCATTCTGGTAAATGACATACCAACTTGCTTGCCTCTTCAACTTCCTAGCTTCCATCGCGTTCGAAGGGAGTGAGCCCGTGAGTTTATAAGCCACTATTTGACTGAACCATTCGCCTTGCTGATTGACATTATTTACAATCATGGTTTTTTCGGTGATGCTTTTTTCTTTCAAAACCTCCACCATAACAGATCTTTCAATGTTCAAAGAATCAGAACTTGCCAGTTTGGAGAGTGCGTCCGCTTTAGTGTTGTCGGCCCTGGGGATGGCTTGAACGTCAAAGTGAGTCAGCTGGGCTATCAATTCCTTGGCCTTTTCCACGTATTTTTGCATATTTACTTCTCGGACCTCAAACTCCCCTTTTAACTGGCCATTAACTAGCTGCGAGTCCGTTTTCAAAGATACGCTTTTGGCCCCAGCTGATATGCACATCCTCAATCCCGCGATTGCTGCCTCGTACTCTGCCTCGTTGTTTGAAGCTGGGAAAGTGAACTTGATTGCGTATTCAAAAATATTTCCTTCTGGGCTGGTCATTACAATGCCATCCCCTGAGCCACTTGCTGCTGACGAGCCATCTACTTCTAACGACCAAGTGCTTTCTTCCACCTGCTCTTCTTCGTAAGATGCCTCCACGATAAAATCCGCCAATGCCTGAGCTTTAATCGCGGTCCTAGGCTTGTACTGGATATCATATTCGGACAACTCAACTGCCCATTTCAAAAGACGCCCTGAGCTATCCATCCTTTGCAAAGCTTTCTCCAGCGGTTGATTTGTCAAGACGTGAATGGGATGACAATCGAAATGTGGCCTGAGCTTTCTGGCTGCGATTATCACGGCCAACGCCATCTTCTCAATCAGCTGATAGCGGCTCTCAGGGCCGTTCAGGATGTGACTGATAAAGTATATCGGTTGCTGCCTCTTTTCCTTTTCAACCGATAGAACAGCCGCGACAGTTTTTGGAGAAGCCGAGACATATAATTGCAATGTATCCCCCGTTTCTGGCCTGGTGATGGTGGGTAGAGTCTTTAGATGCTCCTTGACCGCGACGAAAGCTTGGCTTTGCTCTTCGCCCCATTCAAATTTCTTGTTTCCTCTCAATAATGCGAAGAAGGGCAGGGCCTTGTCGGCCGACTTGGAGATGAAACGAGTTAATGCAGCCATTCTTCCAGTTAATCTCTGTACGTCTTTTATTCCTTTCGGCTCTGGCAAATCCATAATAGCACGCACTTTATCCGGGTTAGCATCAATTCCCCTCTTACTGACCATAAATCCCAAGAATTTTCCTGCTCTCACCCCGAATACACATTTTTTCGGGTTGAGCTTCATCTTGTACCTTCTCAGGGTACTAAAGGTCTCTCTTAAATCATCAATATGCTTGCGGTCTGTTTTGCTTTTGACGATTGAATCGTCCACATAAACTTCGATGTTCCTTCCCTTCTGCTCAGCAAATAATTTGTCGACCAGTTTCTGGTATGTGGTCCCCGCGTTTCTCAGGCCGAAAGGCATTGCTTTATAATTAAATACTCCACAGTCTGTGATGAAAGCTGCTTTCTTCCTATCATCTTCCAGAAGACTGATCTGGTGGTAACCTGAAATCGCGTCCATAAAGCTCAAAAGAGCATGCCCGCTAGTTGAATCTACCAACTGATCAATTCTTGGCAGAGGATAACAGTCTTTTGGACACGCTCTGTTGAGATCTGTGAAGTCGACACACATTCGCCATTGACCGTTTGCTTTTTTCACCATCACCACGTTTGCTAGCCATTCCGGGTAATCACGGGGTTCAATGAAGTTGGCCGCTAGCAGGATATAGCTTCAAATTCTGCAATTAAACATCCTCAACCTTATAAGGTATTTGGTGTGTGGAGTGGTGCCTTTTACTGTATGTTGACTGTACTGTTATGGGCTATATTTGGCAAGTGCCTTTGTAGTATTAGCTTTCTTAGATCCATTTGTTTGGTTAAGTGTCTTTATACTTTATACTTCCCCCATAACACAACAGATGTTACACTTTGAAAATTGCACTATTCACCTACTACATTTGACCATACATTTTTTAATTTTAGATAAAATCAACAGTTACTATATGATAATTGGGGAAGAAAGTACGTGTAAAGTGCAACCAAGATGACACCATTGGCGACCTAAAGAAGCTTGTTGCTGCTCAAACTGGTACTCGCTCCGATAAAATTCGAATTCAAAAGTGGTACAACATTTACAAGGATCATGTCAGTCTTCGAGACTACGAGATTCATGATGGCATGGGCCTCGAAATTTACTACAATTGAGTAAGTTTCATGCCTCGTTTTCGCTTTCTCTTTCATTACTACGATTGTTGGTTTTTTATGATTGTTATTTGTAATTGCGGAATTTTCGTTTGAAACTATGGATTGTTTTTAATTAGTGATTGATGAATTGTAATCTGGAAATTTGTTGATTCAGGCTGAGTTAGAGTGTCAAACATTGAAGAGGCTAGAGTTCATAATTAATTTGCTACACATTAAAGTTAGCAATATAGGAAGCGACGAGTCTTTTTCAATGTTCTTGAGCACATTACACAGAGCATTTGGTTATGACAATAATTTTCCTTCGAGTTCCTATCACCTATGAAGCCAAAAAAATATAAAGAACCATTAGGGTTGGACTATGTTAAGATTGATGTGTGCATCAATCATTGCATTTTGTTTCGAAAGGAGTATGCAAATGAAGTTCAGTGCCCTAAATGTTTAGCTCCTAGATGGAAGGAGAAAGTGGCATAAGGTGTTGATTATTCAGATGATGATGCCAAGAAGAGAACAAAAACACCTTAATTAGTTCTGCGTCATTTTCCCCTAATCCCGAGGCTATAAAGGATGTTTATGTCTTCAAAATTGGCTTATCATATGTGATGGCGTAAGAAGGAACCATCAACTAATGATGACAATGATGATAGTGGCATAATGAGACATCCACGAGATTAAGCAACTAAGAAGTATTTGTAGGAACATATAGATGCATATAGCGGAATTTCAGGAAACAAATTTCCTAACATCTATCACAAGATCGCATGCATAACATAAATATGAATCATATTATAAGGAAAAGAATGTACAACCTTTGTAGCGTGTTTTCCACCGGATTGCAAGTGCTAGATATCAAAGAACAGCAATTGATGTCCCTCTACTTAGTCCACGAGCACCAATTGATTCCCACGTTTGCTAGAACGGAAGAGGATGAACAGATTTCACTCTCTTGCTTTTTAGGGAGGGTGGCCGGATTTTCCAAAGGGAAATAATAGGTTTTTCTTTCTCTTTTCAGTTTGAAAAGTTACTGTCAAATTGAACGTTCTTTTTCTCTCTGCTATTATAACCTTTTATAATAGTAGGAGAATAAAATAAGAGAGAGACCTAACCTAACCCTACTTTCTCCTATTGGCCGGTTTCCTTACTTCAATTAGTTACTACAATGTGTGACCTCATAGGATTAGGTTAACTTAGTTGTAGGTACAATCAATATTGTTCTACTAACCAACATTTATTCTCTAGCAAGTAAATGTGATTACTAAACTAACGTAATTAATTATCTCTATAATAATTTCCTTTTATATTTAGTAATTGCTGGGATGTCTAAGGACATATTCCTTCAATCTCCCACTTGTCCGAAGACAAGAGCGCAATGCTAAATTCCTTAAGTCACTTAATGCCAAATTTGATAACACCATGTTATTCTCAAATTTATGTTCCTTGATCGCTAAGTTCGAACTGCTCAAATAAGGATTAACTCTTTAATCCTATTCCGCATGGCCATGCAATTTTCCAGTCCTCGCTCATCAAGAGGCCCAGACACCATTCCTATTTAATTGGAGGACTTATCCAGTCTTGTATGACCATAACTCCCACTCAATTCTTAGCCCACCTGATCACTGCCTTTATAACCTCCTTTTACGGCGCGGCGTTTAACAGTGTCAAAGTTAAACTAATTATGTTGTGGTTATTAAGACATACTCATGTCTAAGGAATCCACTAAATATAGTAGTTCGATTCTACTTTTAGAATCCAATTAGGTCAAGTCTCAATGTATCAAATATACATCCATATAATCAATTAGACATCTCTATGTCTCCATAGCCCATGGAACCGCGCTATCAATTAATTATATACTAGTCTTTTAAATAAATCACTTATGTCCAATTTAGTGATTTAGACTAGGGACTTTAAATAAATTGTGATTTTCAGTTCACTTTATAGGGTTCCAATATCAAAACGTTTTCGATAATCCCATTTGAAAAGACAAATTATTTGGACATTTTATTTAATACTAAACCAAACAATTAAATAAGAACGGAATTTTATTGATAAACATTTCAAAGCATAATAAATGTCTTTACAATTGTAAACATGAAGTAAACAACCTAAAGCCATTCTCCCATATGCTTAAACCCCATAGACCTAGTATGACACTCATGCTTAGGTTGAGCAAGCGGTTTAGTCAGAGGATCTGCTACGTTATCCTCAGTATGAACCTTGCTTACTTTCACATCCTCTCTACCAACGATTTCTCGAATGACATGGAATTTCCTGAGCACATGTTTAGACCTTTGATGCGATCTGGGTTCCTTAGACTGAGCAATGGCACCATTGTTGTCACAGTACAACTCAATGCCATTCTCAATGCTAGGAACTACACCAAGCTCACCAATGAACTTTTTGATCCAAACAGCTTCCTTTCTTTGCATCAGTTGCTGCAATATACTCGGCCTACTGTTGTAGAATCCGCGATGGTACTCTGCTTAGAGCTCTTCCAGCTCACGGTCCTCCTCCATTGAGACAAAATATGAAACCAGATTGCGATCGGAAATCATCTTTGTCACTCTGGAAGCTTGCATCGGTGTATCCAGTAACAACCAACTGATCATCTCCACCATAAACCAAAAAATTATCCTTAGTCCTTCGCAAGTACTTAAGGATGTTTTTCGCTGCAATCCAGTGTGCATCTCCTGGATTTGACTGGTATCTGCTGCATATACTCAAAGCATATGCAACATCCGGTCGAGTGCATATCATGGCATACATAATGGATCCTACTGCAGAAGCATAGGGAACATTACTTATACGCTTGACCTCATCAGGATTCGAAGGACACTGAGTCTTGCCAAGTGTTATGCCATGTTGCATGGGAATGAAACCTCTCTTGGAGTTTTTCAGCTTGAACCTTGCAAGAACCTTATCAATATATGTTTCCTGACTGAGCCCAATTAGCCTTTTTGATCTATCTCTATAGATCTTTATTCCCAATATGTACTCTGCCTCTCCTAGGTCTTTCATAGAGAAACAATTTTTAAGCCATTCCTTGACTGACTCAAGCATGGTCTTATCATTTCCTATGAGAAGTATGTCATCCACATACAAGACCAGAAAAGTAATACTACTCCCACTTAACTTCTTGTATATACAAGATTCCTCTTCATTTCTGAGAAAGCCAAATTTCTTGACTGCCTCATCAAATCTGAGGTTCCAACTCCTTGATGCTTGCTTTAGTCCATAAATGGACTTCTTAAGCTTGCATACCATCCCTGGATTTTCTAGATCTTCAAAACCTTGAGGTTGTGTCATGTACACATCTTCTTTTAAGAACCCATTCAAGAAAGCGGTTTTGACATCCATCTGCCATATTTCATAGTCATGAAAGGCAGCAATCGCAAGGATTATCCTAATGGACTTCAGCATGGCTACTGGTGAGAAGGTTTCATCATAGTCAATACCATGAATTTGTTTGAAACCTTTCGCCACCAACCTTTCTTTGAAAACACTAATGTTTCCATCCTTGTCTGTTTTCAACTTGAAAATCCATTTGCATCCAATGGGTTTTACCCCATCAGGCAAATCAACCAAGTCCCATACTTGATTTTCAGACATGGAATCCATTTCAGATTTCATGGCCTCAAGCCATCTTTCGGAGTCTTGGCTCTCCTAAGCATCTTTGTAGCTAGTAGATTCTTCTGATTCTAAAATCGTTATTTCAGAACTTTCAGTCAAAAGGAAATCAATATATCTCTTTGACGGAAAGATGGTCCTGCTAGACTTACGTTGGGGAACAACAGAAGAAGTTTCTACCTCATTAGGTTGAGAGACTTCGCACGGAGTATCTCCAAGTGGGACGGTAGGAGGTACCTGAATTGAATGCACCGCCTCCTGAGCATTTTCATGCCGGGACGCCTCTGATGAGGTGTTAACCTCATCCATTTGTTGCTTATCTCGAATTTCTTCGAGATATACTTTTCTCCAACTTGTTTTTCTGGAAATAAACTCCTTTTCCAGAAAGACACCATTACGAGCAACAAACACTTTATTTTCGCTTTGGTTGTAGAAGTAGTATCCCTTAGTCTCTTTTGGGTAACCCACAAAGAGCCATTTATCGGATTTGGGTGAAAGCTTATCAGAAAGTAAACGTTTTACATAGGCTTCACAACCCCATATCCTTAGAAAAGACAATTTTGGAACGTTTCCAGTCCACATTTCATATGGTGTCTTTTCCACTGCTTTGGATGGTAACCTGTTAAGTGTGAATGCCGCTGTTTCAAGCGCAAATCCCCAGAATGAAATAGGAAGATCAGCAAGACTCATCATGGATCGAACCATATCAAGTAGAGTTCGATTCCTTCTTTCAGAAACGCCATTTAACTATGGTGTTCCTGGTGGAGTCCATTGTGAAAGTATTCCACAATCCTTCAAATGATCACCAAATTCTTGAGATAAACATTCACCACCACGATCGGATCGTAATGCCTTAATTTTCTTCCCAAGTTGGTTTTGTACTTCATTCTGGAATTCCTTAAATTTTTCAAAGGATTCCGACTTATGCTGCATGAGATAAACATATCCAAATCTGCTCACATCATCAGTAAAAGTAATGAAGTAACTGTACCCTCCCCTAGCCAACGTACTCATAGGTCCACACACATCCGTATGTATGAGGGCTAAAAGGTCATTGGCCCTTTCACTTCAACCTGTGAAAGGAGACTTTGTCATTTTCCCCATCAAGCAAAACTCACAAGTATCAAATGATTCGAAATCAAATGATTTGAGAATTCCATCTTTATGAAGTTTCTCAATGCGCTTTGAGCTTATGTGGCCTAATCGACATTGCCATAGGTATGTAGGGTTTGAATCATTTGCTTTATGTTTCTTGCTGTCTATGTTATAGATGTGGGTTTCTAAGTCTAGCACATATAAACCATTTGATAACTTAGCGGAGACATAGAACATATCATTCAAATACGCAGAACAACAATTGTTCTTTATTGTAAATGAATAACCTTCGGAATCCAAAACAGGAATCGAAATAATGTTCTTTGTGATAGCAGGAACATAATAACAATTATTAAGTTCTAAAACTAATCCTGAAGGTAAAAGTAGACTATATACTCCCACTGCCAATGTAGCACATCGTGCTCCATTGCCAACGCGAAGATCTACTTCTCCCTTTCCCAATGTTCTACTTCTTTTGAGGCCTTGCATATTACAAATAATGTGCGAACCACAAGCGGTATCAAATACCCAAGAAGCAGAAGTTGCTAAGTTAACTTCTATAACATACATATCTGAACTAGAAACTCCTTTCTTTTGATCCTGCAGATACTTGGGGCAACTACTTTTCCAATGACCAACCTTGTTACAGATGTAACAATAGTGCTCATCGGCAACTTTTGGTTTTGGTGTAGTCTTTTGCTTTTCAGAAGTCTCAGACTTAGCAACTTGTTTGCTTTCGTCCTTCTTAATAGCAATCCCAATCCTATTGAGCGATTGCCCTTTACTAACCATAAGAACATCCTCATATTCTTTTCTAGGTTGGTTAGGGATGTTTCGCTCATTCTGAGTTAGCCTTTCATGCATCTCTTGCATCGTTGCTTCCTCCCCTTGCATGTGAAAAGCATTGAACTTATCAGTTCTGAGAACGATTCTCATTTCCTTTTCACTTGCAATGAAACGTTCAACATTCATTTTGTCCTTCAAAAGGACGGAGCGCAAATTACAAGTAGAATTGTTGGTGTTGATATTGTTGTTACTAGACATAATTACTACATCAAATAATAAAGCAAGATTCAATCAATATTTATCAAGAAAGCATCAATTAAACAAATTTTAATTAACTACTGCCCTTTATTCAAAAATGAAAGTCCCCTATTGAATAAAGAAATAACCAAGATTCCCTCCCACTACAATCAAACGGACTTTGGCCCTGCCTTCAATTTATAGTAGTTGGGGTAAGTAATCACTTTACTAATTATAACTAATTATAATTCTTGGTAGACAGGTTAACAACTCCTTGTTTATTCCTATCTCTTAGCTTCAAAACCCAAAACTTTATCTTTTGATGATTTTGTTGAGTTAAACCAAACATTAACATGTAAGTTTCAAAAACCTACCCTACTATCCCCGGAACTATGAGCAACACCCTGCTTTGGCAGAACCTATTACTCATGATCTAAGGCTTTATAGGTGTTGTTTGGGAAAGCAGTTAAACTCAATATTACATGTTGGGGACCTAAGTTTACTATGTTGGTTAATTTAAAGTGAACACATAACATAAATAACCACACATATATAAACTTAAACAAGCATTTAAACATGATAAATGAATAAATGCATAAAAGTATAGTTAAAAGTGATCCTAGTATGGCCCCTAAACCTAGGAAAACTAATCTTCATGAATTCCTCCTTGAATCTTTATGGATCTCCATCCTTGATTCTCCATGGAACTTCATTCTTGATTACATATCATTTATAATTTAAATAACAAAAATTTAAATTACAAAAATACAAACGATACGCAGATCGTATTTGATTTACATAAAATTGAACTATGCGCAGATCGTATTTTCTATCCTAGTTTTGGGCCATACTAGTCACAACATGCAAAATATAATATCATACATATTACATTAAACATCCACGCATTTTATAATATCAAATAAAATAAACACACAATCTATTTACTTATTAACAATTAATAAGTAAATACAACTTTCCATAATAATTATAAAACTTAACAAATTTAAGCTAGGAATTATTTAGGAAACTATATTATTTTAATTCAATTACTTATTTACATATGACATTAATCAATATTAATCACAAATTTGCAAAATAGGAAACTTTTGGATTTATGCTCAACTTTGAAAAATCAGATTTTCCTTAAAACAAATTTTTTTTTTTTTTATATAGTTGACTTCTTGACCGTTGACCAGCAGCACAAGGCTGCCAGTCAACAGCCAAGACATGGCTTCTCACGCAAGAACTGAACGAACCCATCAGCAGGTTCAACCTCACCGCTGCCGGCAGTCACACTCCAGCACACGCTGGCACACCACACACCCCACTGAAACCACCGGCTAGCAGCGAGAATCGCCGGCCAATCATCGCGCGTCACACACCGCCGCAACCGGCAGCACAAAACACCAGCGAGCTAGGCCAGCAGCAGCGTGAGCCACCGCACGTCAAACGTGCGTGGTTCCGCCGCTGCTCCGCCGCCGCGGTCCCCTCTTTCTGTCTCGCTGACCCAAAACGCCCTCCACCGTGGCTCCACCAGCGCAGGTGGGGCCACCCAGCCATGGTGGGAATCCCTTTTGAATTTTTGCAACAATTTACAAAATCTCAATTAATCTTTAATTAACAATTAATTTAAAGATTTAGGATTTAATTAGGTTATAAAATTCCGAAAAATTTGTAGCAGAATATTTGAATCAATCAACAAATCTTAAACAAATTTTAACTTTATTGAGATTAGATTTCAATGTATAATCTTTATTAACATTAAATCCAACAAGAATTCAAATTTAGGGTAAAAATCAAATTATATCCAAAAAATTCAGAAAATTAACAATTAATATCCAAAAAATCTGAAAATAATTTTTAGGATGATCTACTGAATTATCATAACAAATAAAATCAAATATTTTAATTGTTATCCTTAAATTCTATGAATAATCAAATTAAACATAAAATTTAACCAAAATTCATAAATAATATGATAAAATTCGAAAATTAGTGGAAAAATAATCAAATTATTTTCAGCCATCATATTATTCTAGATCTATGTGGGTGATGAACATTAGATTCATTTAACAAGTAAAAAAAATCAAATCTTTTAATTGTTAACAAATTATTTCAATTATTAATCAAATTAAACATTAAATAATTTTAAATCTAACAAATATATTTATAAAATTCCGAAAGTTTTAGAGTGAATTAAACAATTTATTTCGTCCCTAATATAAAAATTTCGAAACTTTATAAAATTATTTGAACATAAATCACAAATAAATCAATTATTTACAATTTCCAATCAATTAATATCGAATATCAATTATGCAAATTCAAGCCATAAATAAATCCTCCCTTAATGGAATAAAAATAATAACTTGCATACAATTATATGATCATATGAACATTATGCAAGAGGCAAAACTGATACCACTGTAGGAACATATAGATGCATATAGCGGAATTCCAGGAAACAAATTTCCTAACATCTATCACAAGATCGCATGCATAACATAAATATGAATCATATTATAAGGAAAAGAATGTACAACCTTTGTAGCGTGTTTTCCACCGGATTGCAAGTGCTAGAGATCAAAGAACAACAATTGATGTCCCTCTACTTAGTCCACGAGCACCAATTGATTCCCACGTTTGCTAGAACGGAAGAGGATGACCAGATTTCACTCTCTTGCTTTTTAGGGAGGGTGGTCGGATTTTCCAAAGGGAAATAATAGGTTTTTCTCTCTCTTTTCAGTTTGAAAAGTTACTGTCAAATTGAACGTTCTTTTTCTCTCTGCTATTATAACCTTTTATAATAGTAGGAGAATAAAATAAGAGAGAGACCTAACCTAACCCTACTTTCTCCTATTGGTCGGTTTCCTTACTTCAATTAGTTACTACAATGTGTGACCTCATAGGATTATTAACTTAGTTGTAGGTACAATCAATATTGTTCTACTAACCAACATTTATTCTCTAGCAAGTAAATGTGATTACTAAACTAACGTAATTAATTATCTCTATAATAATTTCCTTTTATATTTAGTAATTGCCGGGATGTCTAAGGATATTCCTTCAGTATTTGGATGCATTATATCCTGATTTTGCTGCTGATGCACGTAATGTACGATTGGCTTTAGCTAGTGATGGATTTAATCTTGGAGCTAATATGACTATATGAGTATTAGATATAGCATATGGCCAGTAATGTTGGTGCCTTATAATATACCTCCTTGGATGTGTATGAAGAGTGACAACATGATGTTGTCTTTGTTAATTCCTGGCCCTATAGACGAACTTAAAGAACGATGGGAAATCGGGGTAAAATATTATGACTCTAATAGCAAGGAAACCTTTGATACGCGTGCAGTATTGATGTGGACAATTTCAGACTTTCCAGCTTATGACGATTTGTTAGGTTGGAGCATGAAAGGGTTTTTTACATGTCCTAATTGTCATAAAGACACGCATTCTATTGAGTTGCGTTATGGACACAAATGGTGCTATATGTGTCATCAAAGGTTTTTAGAACCAGATCACAAATGGAGGCTTAATAGGAAGTCATTTGGTGGCAAAGTAGGAAGAGGTCCTCAACCTAGTCCTTTGATAGAGCATGATGTTTTAGAACAACTAAGTGGACACTCCAAAGTAAAATTTGGCAAGACTGATATAGAAAAACGCAAGAAAGGAGAATGATATATAGTTCACCAGTGGAAAAAGATCAGTGCATTCTTCGAATTAACTTATTAGAGACACCTTCTAATTCGACACAACTTGGATGTAATGCATGTGGAGAAAAATGTTTGTGAGAGCATATTAGGTACATTGCTTGATTTGCCAAGGAAGAACAAGGACAACTTATATGCTGGGTTGGACTTAGAATCCATGAATATGCATGATGAATTGCAACCAAAGTAATTAGTAGGAGGGAAATATCAAATTTCATCAGTACCTTACAACTTAACATTAAATGAAAGGAGGAAAATAGTCACCTTTTTGTCAAAATTGGCTTCTCCAAATGGATATTCCTCAAACATTTCGCGTTGCACTTCTTTACAAGATGGAAAAATAATGGGAATGAAGTATCATGAGTTTTATGTTTTCATGCAAGATTTATTGACACCGATCCTTAAGGGTGTATTAGATGAAAAGGTTTTGGAGCCATTAAATGAGCTTAGCTTGTTCTTTAAGCAATTATGCTCTAAGGCTTTAAAGGTAGTTGATTTGGAGTAAATGGAAAAAAACATAGCAATCACATTATGCGAGCTGGAGCGTAGTTTTGTTCCAGGATTTTTCAACATCATGGTACATCTTACAATGCACTTAGCCGCGGAAACAAAATTGGCTAGGCCTATACATTATAGTTGGAACTTGGATGTATCTTTTTAAAAGGCGACATTTTCCTAAACATTAATGTGCTAAATTTCCTCTCAACTAATTTTCAATTTGTTAGGGAAATGAGGACATTTAAAACTTTTGTTCGTAACAAAGCTCATCCTGAAGGGTCAATTGCAGAGGGGTATATAGAAAAAGAATTTCTAACATTTTGTTCAAGATATTTGTCTAAGATTGAGATTGATTTTAATCGTTCAGATCGAAATGAAGACATTGAGCATCAACAAACTCATAGTTTGCCAGTCTTCTCAAAAATAAGTAAGCCTATTAGAAGGGAGAGAAGCTCGACTTTATATATTAAAAAATTGTGATGAAGCACAACCTTTCTTACAGTAATTATATTTTTAAATTATAATTATTTATCTACTTATTCCCATACAAACACACACACGCGCGCGTGCGCGCACACACACACACACAATATATATATATATATATATATATATATATATATATATATATATATATATATATATATATATATATATGTTCATGTTTTTATCACCTTGGTAAAATGTATTTTGTAGTGAGTATGAAAATGATATAGATGCACAAAAAGTTGATATATGCACATGGTTTGAGAAGAGGGTAAGAGAGTGTTCTCACATTCTTTCCACCTATATTGAATTAATTAAATCTCATATTTACATTTACTAAATTTTTTTTCTTTTAAAATATTAAAGATCTTTGGAATAATGGGGATGAGAAAGTAACTGAAGAATTGTTGTGTCTAGCACGTGGGCTAATGAAAAGGATCGTCACTTTTGATGGATATGTAGATAATGGGTTTCGATTCTACCCAAAAAAGCGACAAAAAAAACGAAGAACTCAAAATAGTGGCGTCATTGTGAAGGGCGATGAGAAAAGTGGAGAAAATGATTTCTATGGGGTATTAGAGGAGGTTGTTGTGTTAGAGTTTGATGCATTAAAAAAATCGAACAAGTCCCAAAGCTGTTTTATTTGGGTGTAAGTGGTTTAATGTATTTCGTGAGGGGAGAGGGATAAAAAAGGATAAGCTTGGAGGTGTACTTGTCAATGTAACTCGTCGATTGAGAACAAATGAGTGTTTTGCATTAGCATCTCAAATCGAGCAAGTTTTCTATATAGCCTCTCACAATGAATCACGATGGAGAAATGTTATTAAGACCAATCTGCGCAACTTTTTCGATTTCCCTAATGGCGAAGAATATGAACAAAATAAATCATTATAGGGTAATGCGGCAAATGCAATAAACTTTAACGTGGTGGTTGAGGATAATGATGTACTTCAAAACCCTCTGGTTAGAAATGATGTTGAACCGAACTTAGTTGATACTAATACAGTAAATGATCGTATCAAGCCAATAGAAAATTAAAATGACGAAGATGAAGAAGAGGATGATAAACATGAGGAGGAGGAAGAATAAGAAGAATAAGAAGAAGAAGAAGTAGGAGAAGAAGAAGATATGTTCAATACAAAATATGACATTCATGAGCCTGACGAAGTGTCGCAAGATATTGAATTGGAAAATCATTGTTCTTCTAATTCACCTTTTAGTGATTGACAACCGGTATAGTATTATAATTTATGACATATACACTCACTTGTTTTCCTTCTTAGATTTTTTCTTTAGTGACATTGTTTTCTTTTTTTTTTATGATGGCAGCACTTTTGCTTTGGAGAGGTTTTTGGTGGAGCTATATGTTATTATTTTTATAAGACAATTAGTTTTTCATATAACATAATAATTTATTTTTCTATTGACATTTTTTCTTTTTTTTCTTTTTATATAAGACAATTAGTTTTCCATATAAGACAATTAGTCACTCTAGACATTATTTTTCTCTATCTATCTCTTCGTCACATGATAGCCACTTTTTATTGTCTATCTCTCTCCTCATCATACGGAGTGTGGACTCCTTACGTATTGTGCCTTCCCCTAATGTTGCAATTATTTTTTATTGGAGAAAGTATGTTTCTATCTTCATCAATTGTGGTTATGAAAGTAGGCTGACATTAGAAATGCCTAGAGTGACATACCAGTTCTATTGACCTTGACTCTGTTCTTTCGGTGCATCATTTCTTTTAGTTGAATCTCTTGTAGATTTCATGTCCGGTAACACTAAGGGAGGTATTTTACGTACGGTACATAACATTGTCACGCAAGAGGAAGTTCTGCTCGGTGTTCTATGGTATAAAACACATAACAACTTATTTTTCTAGTGGCTAATTAATTATCCAGTAATTAGTATCAAACCACTCTCCAAAATTTCTGGGATATGTCCGTCATTGTCCAGCTTTTATCATTAAAGCTTTTCAATTGCAAGATTTTGATTGAAAACGTACTTGTGGCTTGCAGATTCATTTTGGTTATGGAGATAATTCCTCGACACTAAACAAAGTTGCAAAGGTGAGGCTTATATGATTAGTTGATACTTAATTGTTCATTACTTAAACTGAATTACCAACAATTACTACCCAACAACAGCATCACAGAGTGTCAGATAGACGGATATTAATGTAACAAGTGAGTGGCCCTGGTGGTAAGGTTGAGACTAGATCCTAGCAAGGATAGTGAATTCGTCCCACTACCTGTTCCACTTCTACGGAAATACATTGTTTGTGCAAATGCTTTTGTCATTCCAAAGTGAATTAGTTCGTTGGGTCTTACTTCTACTCAGAGCTCTATTTATCTGACTCTGCACAAACCTGCTTAACCAGGATGTCAAAGTGATTGTTAAGCTGCCAACGTTATATATAAGATATATAAGTTGAAAATAATCTACTCTTCTTTGCTATTTAATAATCTAATCTTCCAAACTGTTTTTTGTTTCGATGTAGCTTAATATATTATACTAGGACAATGTCAACTACTCTAGTTTCATCTCAACTGGTTCAACAATCAAGTGAGTCTCAACCACTGTCACCTAAGTTGACACGTCGGGAAAAAAGAATGCTTGATCAAGCTGAGCTTCGACAGAATTATCCTGACCGTAAGAGACGTGAGCCCACTAGGGGGGTGAAATATGGTTCTAGAAATCCTGAAAAAAAGGTTGAAGTTATCTTTTTGGATGCACTTCGATGTGTGCTTGATGAGAAAGCGGGCGAGTTCATATGCCACTATAGTAATTGAGTGAAGGATTACTACCTAGATTCTTTGTATGTTTATAGTCTCTTAAGAATTGTTGATCAATCTACAAGTCTTTATTCATATATATTCAGCGATTCTTAAAAACTTTACCTTCTTAATTTCATTTATTAACAGGAAGTGGTCAACAATGGATGTGGATGCGAAGCAAAGGTTGTATAATAAGATTAAGGTAGAAATATATATGTCTATATATTATGACTTCTAAATTTTTTTCATGTTCAATGTTGATGGCAGGGAAAATACAACTTAGAAAAAGTTGATGGTGTTAATGTGAATGAAGCGTTAAGCTTTCAATGTGCTTCTTTGTACAAACATTGGAGATTTAGGATAAGGGAAGGCATTTCATAAGGAAAATGCTAAAAGAAGCTCTAAACAGTAGGCCTAGCAATATTGATGAGGACCACTGGACATGGCTAGTTTGTGACTATTGGAATAGTGTTGAGATATATATTGTCTATTATGTAAATAATACCTTTGAGGCAATAGGTTGATTTGTATTGATAGTTTCCTTATCTACTTAGGACTCAAACTAGGTTGTATATCTTTGAATTACGTGGAATGAAATCACAACACATGAGTTCAATCTTTTTACTTCTCAACATGGTATCAGTCTAGGGAACTCCATCTTTCTTTCTCGTCTATCATGGCTGGAGATGATGCACCTCCTCCACCACCTAAACTTAACCCCTCTTCTCCATACTATCTTGGACACTAAGATCGTCCTGGCGATTTTCTCACTCCGAATCGTTTGCGTGATAATAACTATGATGACCGGGCGGCGGATCTTCAAACCGCCCTTGAAGCCCGTCGTAAATTCTACTTTCTTGATGGTACTATCACAGCTCCATCATCTCCATGTACTGCCGATGACTGGGCAGCCCTCCAGGCTATGCTCATATCATGGGTCATGAACACTATCACGCCGGAAGTCAAGGCTTCTCTTCCCAAGTTCAAAGATCTGCGTCGGCTTTGGGAGACTCTTAAAGCCCGTTACGCCGTGGCCAACGGTCCCCGAATTAATCAATTTCACGCCTCCGTTGCTAAGTGTGAACAATCCAAGATGATGTTTGTCACCACTTATTATTCTCAGCTTCACATTCTATGGGAGGAATTGCATCGTCATGAACCCCTCCTTACTTGTTCATGCTGCACATCTTGTGACTCCGGTGTCCATGACGCCAAACGTCGTGAACAACACCAGGTACATCAATTCCTTATGGGTCTTTATTCTCCTTTTTATGCTTCTACTAGAGCTGCTATTCTTGCCCTCGAAATTCTGCCTTCCCTTGATCGTGTATACCAGATGGTTATACAAGATGAGCGAGTTCGCCTCGCGACTCAACCACCGGACTCTCAACCCTCCCAGCCGCATGAGGTTGTTGGTTTTTCACTCCGGGCTGACACTAGCAGGGGTCGTGGCCGTTCGCTGCGTCCAGATCGCACCACCATGGTGTGCACACACTGCAAGAAAATAGGCCACGACGTCGCCACTTGTTTCGAATTAATTGGCTACCCTGCGCATTGGACCGATGCTGGTGGTCGTGGCCGTGGCCAAAACGCCGGCAGAGGTCGTGGTGGTCCTCCTCGTGCCACTGTGGCTGCTGTTGACAGTCCATCCGAACCATCCTCAAGTGGTTCGGCCTCCTCTTCTACACTTTTTTCTGCAGATCAATGGAAGGTTTTAGCGGGAATGTTTGGTAACGTTAAAATTCCCGAAAATCGTCTCAGTGGTATATTTGACACTCACTCCTGGATTCTTGATACCGGTGCTACTCACCATGATACTGGTGATATTTCTTGGCGCTTTGATATTCATGATATTGCAGATCGTCCTGTTGGGCTTCCTAATGGAAGCACTGTTGTTGCAAATAAAGAAGGCTCTGTTCGTTTGTCTAGCACTATTATTCTTACCCATGTGCTTTATGTGCCTCAGCTTTATTACAATTTGTTATCCATCTCTCAATGATGTGATAGTTTGCATTGTACTGTCCTATTTGATTCTCATATGTGTATGATACAGGACCTGTCGATGGAGCTGATTGGAACGGGTGTTAAGCGGGATGGACTTTACTTCTTTGGTGGCATGGACTCCATTCAGCATGTTTCTGTGACTGGCAAAGCTTCTATTTTGGATTTATGGCGTCGTCGTATGGGGCATCCTTCTGTGAAAGTTGTAAAGTTGCTTCCTCCTGTTAGTCATATTATGGGTAGTTTTAATAAAGATTGTGATATTTGCTTCTATGCTCAACATCCTAGGGATAAGTTTCCTGTTAGTGCTACTCAAACTACTCGAATTTTTTAGAAGGTTCATTGTTATTTATGGGGACCTTATCGACATCCCTCTTTTTGTGGTGCTCGATATTTTCTGATTGTTGTGGATGATTTTTCCTGTGCTGTGTGGCTTTGTTTGTTGGTTGATAAAACTGAACTCTTTAGCATGTTTATGTCCTTTGTTGCTATGGCTGATAGACAATTTTCTCAAACCATCAAAATTGTGCAAAGTGATAATGGCACTGAGTTTAACTGTCTTCGTGATTACTTTGTTGCCACGGGTGTCATTTTCCAAACCTCTTGTGTTCATACTCCTCAACAAAATGGTAAGGTTGAGCGCAAATACAAACACAATTTAAATTAAGGTCGTGCATTAAGATTTCAATCCCATCTCCCTATTTATTTTAGGGGTGAATGTGTCCTTGCTGCTGCTCATTTGATTAATCGCACTCCTACTCCCTTGTTGCACAATAAAATTCCTTTCGAATGTTTGACAGGAACCTCGCCCTCTTATGATGCTATTAAGGTGTTTGGGACTTTAAGTTTTGCTACAATCACAAAACTCATGGTGATAAGTTTGCAAAGAGAAGTAGAAAATGCATTTTTGTGGGATATCCTTTTGGTAAGAAGGGGTGGCGTCTTTTTGATCTTGAGAGCAAAGATTTTTTCGTATCAAGGGATGTGAAATTTTTTGAGGATGTGTATCCATTTGGTACCCCGGAAAGTGTTAATATAATTCCGGAGGACATTGTTGACATTGCATTGGATGTTGATGGCGATTTTGCTCTTCATGAGCCATCTCCTCTCTCCTCTCCTGTACCTACTGTTTCACCTAATCCAACCCAAAAATCCTCACAAAAATCTCCACCCTCGCCTAAACTCCCTCCCTCATCAGCCCCAATCCATCACCCCTCTCCTACTTCTTAATAAAACGGCCCAGCCCATTACCGCTTCCGCTCCATTTACTCCTCCCGCAGTTGGACCCGTTTCCACCTTCTCTTCTCTCCAGCCTTCACTCGCCCCTGATGGGCCTCTTTCTTTGGACTCCGCGTCCTCCCCTGCATCTCCTAATGCCCCTACTGGGCCGCCTGCTGGACCATCTTCGGTTGGGTCCTCTCCTATAGGTTCTCAAGCCCCTGTTGGGCCTGCTGGATCGTCCACTTCTGGTTTCAATTCTCAAGATGATTCTCAAGCTCTTGGTCGTGGCCTTCGCACCAAAGTGCCTTCAGTTTTATTGCGTTATTATGTCACTCACAGTGTTAAGGAGGCTATGAGAGATGAGAATTGGCGCCTCTCTATGCAAGAGGAGATCACTGCACTTGAAAATAATGGTACTTGGACCCTGCACTATCTTCCCCCTGGCAAACATGCCCTAGGTAGCTAGTGGGTGTTTCGCAACAAATATGATTCTAATGGTCTTCTTGATCGGCGCAAATCCCGCTTAGTTGTCATGGGCAATCATCAACAGGAAGGTATTGACTATACTGAGACTTTTTCCCCTATTGCTAAGATGGTTACCGTTCGCGCCTTTCTTGCTATTGCTGCATCTAAGCATTGGGAACTTCACCAGATGGATGTTCAAAATGCTTTTTTGCATGGTGTTCTCGAAGAGGAAGTTTATATGAAACTTCCACCTGGATTTGGTGTTTCTGATCCGAATCTTGTGTGTCGTCTCCGCAAGTCTTTGTATGGTTTAAAACAAGCTCCGCGATGTTGGTTCGCTAAGCTTGTCACTGCTCTTCGCCAATTTGGCTTTCTTCAGTCTTACTCTGATTATTCTTTATTCACGTACACTAAGGGCTCTGTTCAGATTAATGTCCTAGTGTACGTTGATGATCTCATTATTGCAGGAGATGATTTTGCTGCTTTACTGGCTTTCAAAGCCTATTTGAGTGATTGTTTTCGTATGAAGGATCTTGGTCCTTTGCGGTATTTTATGGGCATTGAAGTTGCTCGTAGTTCCACAGGTCTCTTTTTTTGCCAGCGTAAGTACATCTTGGATATTGTTCCTGAAGCTGCTCTATTGGGTGCCAAGCCTTCTAATTCTCCTATTGAGCAGAATCATAAGCTCGGTCTTGCTACAGGCGCCCTGCTTGATGATCCTGAGCTCTATCAACGTCTTGTTAGCCGTCTGATCTATCTTACTGTCACTCGCCCCGATCTTACTTATTCAGTGCATATTTTGTCCCAGTTGATACAGGCCCCTCGCCAGGAGCATCTTGAGGCTGCCTTACGTGTTGTTCGTTATCTTAAAGGCAATCCTGGTCAGGGCATTCTTCTTCATGCGGACAGTGATCTGTCATTACAGGGATGGTGTGATGCTGATTGGGCTACTTGTCCCGTCACTCGGCGCTCTCTCACAGGATGGCTTGTCTTTCTTGGTCATTCCCCTATCTCTTGGAAAACCAAGAAACAACCCACCGTCTCCCGTTCTTCTGCTGAGGCCGAGTACCATTCCATGGCAGCTATTACTTGTGAGCTTAAGTGGCTTAAAGGTGTGCTTTTAAGCATGGGTGTTCATCATCCCAAATCTATTCCTCTCTTTTGTGAAAGTCAGTCAGCTTTACATCTTGCTAACAACCCCGTCTTTCATGAACGCACAAAACACATTGAGGTTGATTGCCATTTCATGCGTGATGCTATCACTGATGGTCTCATTGCTCCTTCCTATGTTCCTACTACTGCACAGTTGGCAGATATTTTCACTAAGGCACTTGGGAAGACTCAGTTTGATATACTTCTTCGCAAGTTGGGCATTTTTTATCCCCATGCTCCAACTTGAAGGGGGTGTTGAGATATATATTGTCTATTATGTAAATAATATCTTTTAGGCAATAGGTTGATTTGTATTGATAGTTTCCTTATCTACTTAGGACTCAAACTAGTTGTATATCTTTGAATTATGTGGAATGAAATCACAACACAGCAGTTCAATCTTTTTACTTCTCAACAAATAGTGACAAACAAAAGGTAATCTACCCCTAATATACACTCTTATAGTGCCTGCATGATATTGAATTAACTGGAGCCATCAAAAACGCTCTGTTAATGTTGTTTACAGTGCATGACATATATGAATAAGCTATTGCCTTCTACATATGCACACTTGACTCACTATACCCTACTTCTTCTCCTAGGATTATGTGAAAAGAAATATTTGCACATGCACAATTAGACACTACTTGATCATTAATTTCGATTGACCAAATGCTATAACTTATAAAGGAAACAATTGATAGGTCTACTTTCCTCTTTTAAAATGATTTAAAAAATATACGATCTAACACTATTCATTATTTTTGTTATTGTTCTTAGTTAACTTGTTGAGAGAACTTGTAAAGATGGATTAACATGTGACCATTGTGCATATATTGTTTGAACTTACAGCACATAAGTGAAGTTAATATAGCTAATAAGCTAAATAGTAATGAAACTCTGGCAAATGGTTCAAGGTCGATGGCAAGAGTTCTTCATGACCTGGTAATCAATTTTTGGTTTTCTTAATTAGTGGGCACAACTATATTATTTTTATTACATCTAAAAAATCATTGATCGTTTTGTATGTGACTTAATGAGCAACCCAGTCAGCCAATTCAAGATCCCGAAGGATCATCTGACCCAGTTGAAACCCAACAAGATCCGTTGTACATAAGATTATTTGAGAAAACTAAAAAGTAATATTTTTCATTCTACAAGTTGACTGGTTGGTTGAATCATTTTTCTCTTGAAGTTCTAATAATGTGCCAATTTTATTTATTAGGCATAAAGCAATTGGCTTGGAACCAAAATCTGAGAAGGCATATGAAGAACTCAAAAAACTCAATGCAAGTGAAATTGAGAAGCTCGGTGAAGACACACTTACGGCACAAGCCTACATGGAGGTTATTAAGCACAAATCTGGATATGTGAAAAGACTTGGTCTTGGAGCACCACCACCAAAGAAAAGTAGAACTGAAAGGGAAAATAATGAAGTAAGGGTGGAATTGTCTGCTGAAATTGAACAACTAAAGAATGATGTGGCACAACGAAAAGTTTCAATTGTAGTCAAACTGACTCACTAAAGGCATCCAATGAAGAGCTTAGGACATAAAATGATGAGCTTGTAGCGTCAATTGATGAGCTCAAAGCAGCCTTATCTAGAATGAATATAGAAAACATCAAACGTGAAAAGAAATTAAGGGAAGACATGTTGAAAATGTTTCAAGAGATGAGGTAAAAGAATTTTGCTTCTCATTTTCTTTATCTAAATTTATATTTTATTCAATACTTGATGACTTGATTATATGTAGACCTTTATTCTTTTGGTACTTCATTGGCTAGTTTTCATGGTTGTTATCTGGTATGTTGTTATTGTATCTATCCTTTTGGTACTTCAATGGATTTGAATGGCTAAAATTATTGAGAATTAGCTGCTGCTAGCTGGTGGAGACATTTAGTGACTAGTTTTGGAGTAAAATCTTACACTACAAAAATGAGTCCATTTTAGAAATGTAGTTTGGCAACAAATTTATGAAATGTTGATAAAGTAGCAACATAATTTATTTATTTTATTGCCTAGCGTTTTTTTCATCAAATGAGGGCAACGACGTTTTGATTTGTTTCTATCATAAACTAGTTTTCTCGGTATTTGCTGCTATATGGCATCACATTTTTTAATTTATTGTCGTGTTATTGCAACAAATACTTGGTTTGTTGGCATGGGAAACAAGTCATATTAATAGTTGTTGTTGGATGACATCATATTTTCGATTGGTTGCTATTTAGAAACACACCATGGCAACAAATGCTTAATTTGTTGCCACTGAAAACAAGTAATTTTATTATTTGTTGTTAACATAGGAACTTTATTTTTATTTATTTTTAAAAATATTAATTTAAAAGATCCTTCAATGACTTTTAACAACAAACTTTGACAAATAATTTTTGATGTATTGGTTTTGGCAACAAGTAGTCTCACTAGTTGTTGCGACAATGGCATCCAATTTTTTATTTGTTGCCTTTGTCAACAAATTGTCTTTCGATTCGTTGATGAATAGTGCCGACAACTTTTATTACTAAAAATTGGAAAAATAAAATAAATATGTTGGATTATTTTTGGCAATAAACTATGGCAATAAATACTTGTATTGTTGACATTGGAAACAAGTCATTTAACTATTTATTGCTAGAGGGCATCATATTTTCGATTGGTTGCTTTTCAGAAATAAAGCTATGGCAACAAATAAATATATAATTTGTTGCCACTATAAACAAGTAATATGGTCATTTGTTGTTAAAATAGAAACATTTCTTTTATTCATTTTAAAAATTATAAATTGAAATATCCTTGAATCAGTTCTAGCAACAAACTCTGACAACTAATTTTTGAAGTGGTGCTTTGGCAATGTATAGTCTTATTAGTTGTTGCCAAAATGACATTCAATTTTTTCTTTGTAGCCCTTATAAACAAGTTTTCTTACGATTCGTTGCTAAATAATATGGGCATCTTGTATTTCCAAAAGTTTGAAAAATAAAATAAAATTATATTGTTGCATCAACTGCGACAATATATAGATATCTTATTTGTAACAATTGGAACAAGTAATTTTAATATTGGCGCGCTGCTAGATGACATCATAGTTTCAATTTGTTGCCATAATTGAACTCAGACGGCCGTTTTTCTATTCACCTCATTTCGGCTTATTTCAAAAAATAAGCTCAGGTATATTCTGGAAATATAAGTGCTACCAAAGTACATATATATACAAGAAAATTAAGTTATGATAAGTTGTAATAAGGCTATATTTTGTTCAACTTACTTTAACTTGAATCCGAAAAAAATAATTTATGGTAAGTTTAGATTAGTTCAAATAAATCCAGATAAGTTCTTGTAAGTTCCAATAACTTCAAATAAGTTAATTCCAATATATAATTAATAACACCTAACAAAGCTACTTCAATAAGTTTCAATAGATAAGTTATGATTAAGTTTTGATGAGTTATGATAATTTTTTAAGTCTAATAAGCTAAACAGAATGCTCGCAGTCTTGTTCAAATAATTTGAACTAAGAGAAAATCAGGTGCATAGAATTAACACGTCATCATGATCTTATATGTACGAACTTCTCCAAATGTAAAAACTTATCCCGGTTTCATGTTAACTTGCTTTTTCCAAAATAAGTGGAAATAAGGGACACATAATATGACCTACAAAAATTCTAGTAATCTTATGTAAGATATTATTGTAATTCAGGTTTGAGATGATCTGATTCTTTTTTTCAAATTGAGTAATCTTAACAAATGAAATTCATATATATCGAACATGGAATTCCAAGACTATTGGTAAAACTTGATACTATAGATCTTTGTATTTAATTATAAGTTAGAGTGATATGAAAACTTATTTTTGTTATATTTGTACTTAGAATAGCCTTTATTTGTTGTATGAAATTATTATTTATTGAATAAATTGATTTTTTATAAATCTAATTTGTAGTGATTGCAAACTACTTTTACTAGTAGTAACTTATAATAATTAAAAAATTAGTTTCTAAAGGTAAAAAGAACATGATGTTAGTATGGTTGAAGAACCAAATTTAGGCAAAAAAAAAGTTGTATTTTGCTTTTTTGTCTTAATGCTTAGTTAGAGTGAATTTTGATGTTAGCTATTGAATTAATGTTATTATCTTTTATTCGTATTCTAACTATTTAATAGTTTGTTAATTATAAAACTCATTTTTAGAAGCTTTCATCAACTTTTTTGTTGGTACGTATGAAAGATCATATTGAAATGACTCTCTCTCGCATGTATGTAGGTCAAACTCATTATTAGTAAGGTTTTGAAAGTTAATTGAGGTAAAAAATTGTCTTAATGCTTAGTTAGGGTGAATTTTAACGTTAGTTATTGGATTAATGTTATTATCTTTTACTCGTATATTGACAATTTGATATATAGTTTGGTAATTGCAAAACTCATTTTAAGAAGCTTTAACTAATATTTGTTTTGTTAGGTAGGTAAGATGAACAATCCTACTTAACTGACTCACTCTCGTAGGTATAACCAACCAGCTTTGCAGGTAAACTCATTGGGATGGAGGGGGGATGGTAAGGAAAACCTCACCCTCGAGGTCATAAAGTCAGACATTTGTCACTAGGCCAATCCTTGTTTGATAATGTTATTACTGTATATTTGCATTAGTATTACACTAAGCATTTTTTAAAAAATCTAAAATTAATTTGAAGGAAACACAATTGCCAAAGTTTAAAATTATAGTGACACCTTTAACCCAACCAACCGACCAGTAATTGAACATTTCAGGTTATTATAAGGGGTGTCAAGGCGTAATTGAAAGTGACCTGAATCTCAATCTAACCCACCCAAAACTGGCCCAATTGAATATTTTACCCGGTCTACTAAGAGAGCCTTCCGTTTTTTCTAAACTAGTTGTTGGCATCGCGCGCCGTCCCCCAAGGTAGCAAAATCTGATTAGTAAATCGGTTGCCTGATTATCTTAAGCATAGATTATTTCTGGATTAACTCGATACAATTTGATGTAGTATAAGCTATTGGATAGCCCCCAAGGTAGTGAAAATGATTGTAAATAACTAAATGTAAGCATTAGCCTAATTGATTTAAGCAAAACAAAGCATGTGAACTTGGTAGTTAGGAAGATAAAGTAATTACATATCATAACATATATGCATATAGCCCTTATTAGGGCAATCTATTTGTGGGTCACGAAATACGTCAAGGGTCTTTCGCATCCTCTAAAATGTCGTTAAGTCATTGACTCATTGTTATATCTGTTACAAGAACTCAGTCACGCCTATTAGCAAAAGGAATTAGTTCATATTAAGCGATAATTAACTGTATGGGTCACATTGTTAACATGTAGCATTACACTTTACCGCAAAATAATAAGCAAAAGGGTCCCTTGGTTAGGTGATATAGTAGCTTAATTGCTAGGCTTCACAGCAGCTTCAGTGGTAAGTACATGAGCAACCTGATGTACAACAGGCTTAGTGATAGGTCGAAAGGCAACCTCATGTGCATCAAAATTTGTGGGCTTAGTGACAGGCTTGAGTTTTGGATTAGCTCCATCAGTTTCGTCAAATTATATGTGGGCTTAGCACCTTCCTCAGGTTCATCTTCAAACATTACTCTCTAAAGGATTCATTACATCATTGTTCATAGAGTTGTCTTTGGGCATACCTCAATGAAGAGATGAGAGGTGTGAAGCAGCTCTTGGATAGCTAAGAAGGCTTCCAGATGATCCTATTAATTACACATTGGTTAGGTTTTAATGTAGACAATATGATGCAAGAGGCTTCTTTTAATTGAATGTGCAAAAAGAGTAAGATTAGTTCAGAAATCTTACACAATTCTATGAAGAAGTAATAAGAAAAAATTGGTTAGTTATTTCCATTTTTATCTTACTCTGATTTTTGTTGCACTGATCCTAACTAATTTTAGAACAGTCATAGTAATGCAGTTGTTTGAACCCTATATTCTCCAGCTTCCATTCTTATGTATGTCATTGCTACTGTTTAGCTACATTACATTTAGCTATAAAAAGTACTTTTGTAGATATGCAATTTAAGTTCTTTAAAAAAACCGTTTTGAATTTGTTTCCCAAAAAAAAGGGTTGGTTTAACAAAAACAAGAGGTTGGTTGGACAAAAACAAGAGGTTGATTGGACAAACAAGGGTTGATTTAGCAATAATCAGAGTTTCAAACACACAAACAATGATTCTTATCAATAACCAATTGTACTTCTTTGGGGAAAAGCTAAACTGGACACGCAAAACAATACAACTTTTTACTTTATGATAGAGATCACATGTTTACTTTTTGACAAAAAATAGTCTTTATACTTTTTTTTTACAAAAAGGTAACTTTTTGAAAAAATAAAATAAAAAATTATTGTTATTATCTTTTTATCATACCTCAGAGAGAAAAGGTAGTGGGGCATGAAAAAATAGGAGAGAGAAGGTAAATGGGAAACCCTGTGAATGTAGGTATGAATTTGTAAAATGAAAAGGGACAAGGGTAGATGATAAAGTTAGTGAAAAGTAATCTGAAGTAATGAGGTAAGCAAAGAGAAAATATGGGGAAACTCATGAATGTAGATGCTCTAGTAGTAGATTTGATACCCCATCTGAGATATTTGTCCTTGATAATGAAATGCATCACTTGTTAGTAATGTAAATATATTTAAACATAAAATTTCAAGCATGATTTTTAACATAAGTTACTGTATATTTGGACAATTCCAAATTAGGAATTTTTCTAAATAAAACCTGTTACAATAAAACATAAAAAGCTACAAGCCTTTAAAAGCCAATATCTTCCCATTTTTTGGGATTACATTATAAAGCAACTCTTAAAGTTTATCTAACATAACATACCTATTAATGGAGGTAATATTCAATCTCGCAAGAGAAAGTCCAATCGCATGTTTCAAGTTCTAGTGAATCTGCTATTAAAATTGATCTAGAAAATGTTCAGGAAGAAATTGAATATTGGATTTTGTCTGTTATATGTATGTGCTGGGGGCTAACCCTCCATTTCCTGTTAATCAATATTTAGCTAAGTAACAAAAATCTAATGTTGACTAATTGTCCTCGCCATGAATACACATCCCATAAACCTACAAAATAGAATCAACCTTCTCTCATAGGCAACAATAGACCACAAAGTGGAGATGGTATAATCAGTTAAGATATATGAAGTTATGAACACATAACTAACAAGTCTATCGTCTAGACTAACCAAGTTCAATGAGCATATAATTAATAAAGAAATAAAAAATTTGTCTTTGAATTTTAAGATAGATGTTACACTCTCTAGTCTCTACTCAATGCCTTGATCTCTTACTATAAACAATATTTCTTCATTGAATTTGAGTTGCCTATCACAAGAAACGTTTTTCATCATTATTTAATTTACTTAATCCTATTAGTTCATGTAGCTTTTCCCACTTGATCAAAGGAATAACATAGAAAATCATAATCTAATTAGTTACTTATTTGTGTTATTCTAGTTTCTCTATTCCTCCCCCCTACACTTCTCCTCATCCCTTTCTTCCTTTTTTATCCTCTTTCTCCTGAAAGACTTTAATCACTTATTTATGTGACTCATTTTTTTATTATAAGGAAACTCGTACTCCAAAAACGATATCTTAAAATTGCTTTAGCTTACTATTTTTCTCCCTCTCTCTTGTACCACTCCCTCGCCCTATCCATCATTATTAATTGTATCATGTATTTGATATCGCTGACTATCACATAGTTTAAATAATGCGCTAATGGGGATGTCAAGCATGCAAAGGTTTCTATTAGAGTGTATCATCATCATTTAAGTTAGATGGTGTGGAATTTGGAAAACTGAAGATCGCTAACCTGTAACATTTTAGAAGCTGTGAATCAAACTCTTATAGTAAAACAATGACAGAGCTACATGTGTTGCGGAATGGGCTACTTTCCTGAGAATATGCAGCATAAGTAGCAAAGGAGAATTTTTAAAACTCAATCAAACAATTACGAGATACTAAGATATGCTTTCCCATTTCTTAAAGACCATATGACCCCCTAAAATTCAAGTTTCCCTCCAACAATCTAACTCGAATAGACCTATATCCCCTAGAATGAAATATAAATAAAAGAAAATAAATTAGGGGAAATAACATGAGCTGCAACTGTGCAGTATAATTATAAAGTGTCAAGAGGATACTTATTTTAGAATAGAGAATAAACTTCCAACTCTATTAGTAGGATGGAAAACAATTTGAGAGGTTATCTAAAATATGTTGCGGCCGTCCTAAAATTTAAAAGAGAGGAAATAATGCTTCATGAAATTGGACAAAATATTGCAGCATCATTTCTGAACACAGTAGACCCATGTATCTCTTTTTCTAATTATATATGATTCTAACCATGAAATTCCAAATATTAAAAGGTAGGCGGAAGGATACTAATAGCAGCATAATTAAAACCTGTGTAATCCAGAGGAAATTGATGTCGGCAGGATTTCTATTCATTGAGAGGCCTAATTCTAGCATGTGAATTTGAAGCAATGACAGCAAGAAAGAAGGGAACACCTACATGATATAGTATCTCTTTTAAAGAACATAGATACACTCGAGGATGGCACACCACCTAAGCATGTTCTTCACCAGAAGCTTTCTGTAATCCGATCCATTGTGCACAGCCCACCCCTAAAAGATACAGTATACATAGGAGAAGATGTGAAGGAAGAAATAGAGGAGAGAAAAGAGAATCATGAGGGCATTGAGTATGCTCACAATAATGACCTCACCAATGTGTTGTCGGCCTATTCTTATAGCAAAGCAGAAAGCACTTAGCAAAAGTTTTTGCTTGTGAAACATAGGTTTGCAAGAGAACAAAATACAATAATCATTTGCAATTATATGCATGTAAAAGAAGTGACGAGCAAATGACCTGAGAAACCTGAACCAAGTACTGATGTGTCCTTGTCTTTTGCCATCGAGTTTTGACTTCCTTTATCTTCAGCAAGACATGTATGAGGAATGCAAGAGTACCATATCTGCATTAGACTACATGACTTATAACAGAACACCAATTCCAAAACTTTGAGATACAATTCCCGTAAGCTCTCTTTATCTCATTAAGAGTAAGTCAATAAACTAAGCTACAGAGCAATAAGATATAATTTCTAAAACATCAAGTACCAAAGTACCCGAGTACAAAAATAATTGAACTAAAATTTCCTGTCAACTGAGAAGTAGGCATCTGTACATATCAAGCAAAACCAGTTCAACGAAAACCATAGTTGGAGGTTGTTTTCTACTCAGTCAATATTTTGACAGGCTTCATATGGAACGTATTAAGAAATAGCAATCGTATAAATTATTCTATGGTACAAAGACCATGAAGAAGCAAATAGCTATTTTTTCCTACCTCTCCTCCTTTAAATTCCCCACACCACTTGTACCTCCCTCATATGCCACTAAAGCAAATAGCAAGAACAATCATGTATCATGACCCTTTACCAAAAATGAACAAAGTAAGGAAAATGATCCAAAAAGAAAGAAAAGACTGACTTGTTCTTATTGATCATCAGAAGATAAGTTCTTGCAAATTTCTCCTGCAAAATGCACACCTGTTAATGATTACTTTGTAGAAATATATATAAGGAAATTGAGACACATAATCAAATTACTCATACAAAAGTACAAAAGACAAAATAACCTAATAAAGTAATCAACCAACCAAACTGATACAAAATAAGTAAGAAATGGCAGGTTGATCATTTTAAAACGACTTGCTAAGCAAAAAACAAGCTAAACCTTAAAACTTGAAATTATAAAAATGTTGAGAGTTAGATTTGTGCACCCAAAAATTAGAGGAACATTAGTAATTAAGCATAACCCATTTGAGACCCTTCTAACGACTAACATTAAGATCAATATAGTTTTTTTTACTATAAATCACAAATTTAATTGAGCTGTAAGAGAATAAAATTGCATAAAATGTACAAGGCAAGAACAATTTAAAACCAAAACTAAGCATAACCTACCTAAGCTATCTAATATCAACATCAAAAGCTTTAAAAAGCTAATCAGCATCATAAATCACAAAATTGAGCCCTACCCATCTGAAACAAGAGTGAAAATGTTATCACCAACAACCCAAAAAATCCTAAAACCAAAACTGAAACATAACAAGTCAAACATTAAACCCCTAACCTGCCTCTGATGTTGATGTTGCTAAAATATATCAAACCTTAAATGTTAATGTTGCTAAGCCGAAACGGCGGATGACGACAATGTCGGTTACACGGCAGCAGAAGTGGACTCCCGCCATGCCCACCGATGCTGGGATCTACCCAGCAGATTGCATAAAATAAAAGCTATGTTATTGCTTTATACTTTGAGAGATCAGACGACTTGAATAAAGTGAAAAGTAAACAAACAACCATTAAGAAAAAATAACGAGTCTCTTTAAAGTTAAAAAGAAGAAACTGAAGTAACTTGCAGTTCGATGAATTTCATAAATATTAGGAACCCAAAATCAAATCAAGAACTAAACACAAATTAATCCAAAACCCACATCAAATTGTGACCCATTCAAAAATAAAGATGCACAAATAGAACTTTAAAGAGAGAAAGATAGGCAAAGCTAAAGCAAAACAAAATGTGAAGAAGGTAGAGAAGAGATCAAATACAATGTCATTCTTTACGAAAATATATCGAATTGAAGGTGATAAAAATAAGAGACAAGAGAAATTTACTCGATTATCGAGAGCACCTGATATGAGAAGAGAGAGAAAAGAGAGAAGGAACCTTGGAGAAGCGAGGGGTTGTATTATTGAGTAAAATATTATTATTATTATTATTATTATTATTATTATTAAATCTTGCTAACTTTTATAGTGGCATCCTAAGTAGGGGGGAGAAGGGAAGCAACTCAGACTCTGAAATGTATAATTAATCCACTAATAATCACAATAAGGTATCTATTTTCATTCTCAAGCAAATTATTCGGTTAACCCCTAGAAAACTTAAGGATCAAAATCACTAAAAAGAAATCTTAAAACTATAATGTTTGGTGACATAATGTGCCAAAAGAGCCAGCAAGCAGTAATACTACAATTTACAATTCATACAGAATATAAAATATTTAATCAAAGAAAAAACAATAAATCAGAAGATAATGTTGATTACCAGCTGATCCACAAAATGTCACTCTGAAACTTCGACTCTGAGTGAATCTCTTGTGCCACCTGCATCAAGGTCACGTATAAGAGACCAACAAAAGAACCAGATAATAGAATAACATGAAAATAAAATGAATCGAACACCGCCAACTGCTGACAAAATGGAAACTTTTTCTTGACAAATGCATATTTGGTATTCAGCAACAGTCAGACAACTCGCCAAAATACATTGCTAATATTTTCTAATTCCATCCTAATCACCCAAAAGTGGGAAAAGAATCAGCACAAAATTCATATCAAATTACTGTCGATTTATCAACTTTCATGTTACATTGATATTCATAACACAACAATTCAACTTCACAAAAGGATTTTCAACAACTTTCAACAAAAAAAGGGTTGCAGGAGGTAATGATATTATATATTTATATGATATGAAGCAATTAAACGTAAAAGCAGGAAGAATGAAAATGGAATTGAATTACATCCCTGAGTTTGTAAACTGGAGATCGAAGACCTAAAATTTCACCATCAAGGTCACCCATGCATAGGATCAATCCGTAATTGTATCTCATCTGAGTTAATTGCCCACTGCTCAATCCATTGCTGCACCCAAAAATCACCCAAAATTATATTCAACTATCTTAATTTCCAATTACATACCCTCTATTAATAAGAACATATTCAAATTGAGGTAACTTTCCCCAAAAAAATAAAAAATCATTGAAAGATTACCTTGATCTGTAGGGGGGAGCGCCGCCTCTTGTTCCCCAAAAGTTCAATCTCCATAACCGCCATTAACCAGGTACGGATTTTCACTTGTTTCCTTATTTTCATGTTATTCTTCTTCATCTTGTTAATTCGGTTTCAGTTATTAATCATTAGATTTGGGGGTGTTGAGTCTTGGCTGAAGCAACAGGATGATTATGATAATTTATCGTAGGAAAATATGTTTTGTTTTCGTCTATCATTGCCCTCTCCTCTGTAATCCCTTCTTTTTCATTTTTTTTCTCTTCATCATATTCTCTCTATATATTGGTTTAATTTGATGCAAGATGATGGTAAGGTTTTATGACTTTCAAAATTCGTGCTTTTGTGTTAGTTGATGGAGGCGTGATTATTTTGTCTTAGAATGTGAATGGATTAATTTCTTGCTTTAAAGGTTGGTGGCATATTCTAATTCCAAGAGTAGCAAAAGTTTAATGTTTAATTTTATCATCTTTAGCCAACTGATTTGATGCATGTGAAATGAGCTGGCCATTACTCAAAGGTTTTAGTGTGTTAAGATGAGTGTAGTTTGTGTGTTCATGTTGTTGAATTTGCAATACCTTTTCCTAGTTCAAGTATATGCTATACCTTTTCCTTAAACTTTAATGGGATATTATCTCAGATAACCCTGACATATAGGCCTTTTTCCCAAATAACTCCAACATTTTCACCCCTATCTCGGATAAACCTAAACTCGTATTTCGTCATTAAACTTGATGGATTGGTTGACGACATTAACTATTTGGCGTTTGTAATTAAAAACCTATTTTTTAAAAGAAAAAAATTGTGTTCTTCATCTCTCTCTCTCCTGTTCTTCACTCCATGTCTTCATTTCCTCTCCTTCACCTCCTCCACCTCCTCCACCACCATGATTTTCTCTCTCCTCCTCCATCCACCTCTTTCACCACTCTCTCTCCTCCATCTCCTCAACCACTCCTGAAATTTCGTTGGAAAATCTCAAAATGGGCGTCGAAAATTTCATTGGAAATCTCAAAATTTCATTGGAAAATTTCACAGCAACAACAAGTCCCAGCAACAAAAAAAAGCTCAAGACTACGTAACTCGTTGTCGTCGCCTTTCACTGTGTGTTGGACAGGATCCACGAATCCATCGTGGAAGTGCTGTAATTCGGTGCTGAATGTGTTTGACGGGATCCACAACTCTACCGTCATCCACAATCACCCTCGACATTGAAATCAAAAGGATCTTCGTTTGTTATTGCGGTTAGTCACTAGAGAAGACTCTCGGGAGAAGTAGAAGCTCGTTATCAAAAT
This sequence comes from Beta lomatogona, assembly GCA_947646795.1. Taxonomy (NCBI): domain Eukaryota; kingdom Viridiplantae; phylum Streptophyta; class Magnoliopsida; order Caryophyllales; family Amaranthaceae; genus Beta; species Beta lomatogona. The sequence continues at coordinate 991,766 of CANSNZ010001069.1, forward strand.
CAGTTATCTTGAAATAATCATCAATAACTTCCAACTCGTCATCTTTGCCAGATTTAGGGATTGGGCTTTAAATCATGAACCAGTATAAGAAAGAGCTAAAAGGAAGGATGCTTCGTTAGCTGGTATCATATAAAAGAAGGAAGCTAAGCTAGCTTAGATGAATTTATTATTTATGAAGAAACTGTGAAAAGTGAAGCATAGCAGGTTTGAAAGTAAAGTAATTAGGAGGAGTGATACTTTGATCTGCCAAACTAGAGTAGATTTTGAAGATATCACTCGTATAATTTTTTATAAGGGTGATTTTAATGTGTGAGAGACTCAGAGAGATTGGTGAATGTCAAATTGCTATCTTAAGAATTATTGAAAAATTATACCAACGTTCCTTCTCAAAAAAAAAATTATACCAACGTTTTTAGGGTCGAAGGTGACAGGGAGCTGAACTTTCTGGGTTTATTGTTGTAATTGTCAGTTTCGTTCGTCTTCCTTTTCTCTCACAAATCTTTTCTCTCTCCTCCATATACTAGATCTGTGGAGGAGGCGATGTGGGAGAGGAAGATGAGAGATAAAATCTGGGGGTGGTGGAGAAGAGAGAGTGGTGAAGCAGGGGAATGGAGGAGGAGAGAGAAAATCAGGTGGTGGTGGTGGTGGAGGAGAGTGAGAGGATGAAGACATGAGTTAAGGGGATGATGAACACAAATGTTTTTTTTTCTTTTAAATGATTAGGTTATTAATTATAAATGTCAAAGAGTTAACGCCGTTAGCTATTCAGTCAAGTTTAATGACAAAATACGAGTTTAGGGTTATCCGAGATAGGGGTGAAAATGTCGAGGTTATTTGGGAAAAAGGCCTATATGTCAGGGTTATCTGAGATAATATCCCAACTTTAATTGGTCTTTAGATTTAAAAGAAATGTAGATGGGTAGTCATTTCTTCAGCTAAATCTTGCCTAACCTACATTCATAAGATTGGCTTTCTATGCATATACTAATGTCCAAGGGAATTTATGTCTGATCTTATTATAAATGTTCAGTATTAAACTGTAAAAGAACTGTCATGTCCTTGAACTAAATTTCCTTGTATCATAAGATTGGCTCGCACAGATCCTGTGTTTTCAGATTTTTTTATTATCCCTTGGAAATGGCCAGCTGCAGACTCATGAAAGTGCATAGGTTCCAGTGCTTGAACATATGCCAATTCCCTTTGATGAGGACAATGATTCATTAGGTGAACTTGTCAGTAGTGTGTTTGAAGGGGTTGACACCGTTCCATTTCGTGAAGAAGTGTTCACGGATCGAGCAATATTAACCCCAGTCACTGATGATGTTGATGAAATCAATGCTCACCTGATTGAAAAGTTCCCAGGGGAAGCTTATGTGTATAAGAGTTTTGGTGTTCTCCTTGATGGTAGATATAACATATATCCACAAGAGTTCCTCCACACTCGATGCGCAGGTGAAATGAGTCCTTATCAATTAGTACTGAAGGAGAATTGTCATTTCATACTATTGAGAAATCTTGCCCCCTCCTCTAGACTATGTAATGGCACGCGCCTAATTTGCAAACGTTTCTTCCCTAATATCATAGAATGCGTAATTACAACAGGGCACCATAAGGGAGAGCACGTTCTATTACCTCGTATCGATCTACGTCCATCAACTTCCTTAAAATATCCATTTCAGTTCCAGCACAAACAATTTCCTACCAAGCAAAACTTCGCCATGACAATTAACAAATCACAAGGCCAAACACTCAAACAAGTTGGCCTATATCTTCGGCAGCCTTGCTTCTCACATGGCTAGTTGTACATGCCATTCAAACCAAATCATGGTCCTGGCAAAACTATTTTCACCATACCAGGGTGATGATTATGTTAAGAACATTGTTAGCTTTGTGGTGTTGAAAAAGGTTGTTATCACATAAATCTTGCCGGCAAAAAGGTGAGCATATCCCATATAACCAACCTTATTTACCGACCGTCCTTTAATACTCATTTCTTTGATGCTCTCCTACTACTATTGCGAGAACCTCAGTGCATGGATGCTTATATTACCCTTATGGCTGCTTTATTGGAATCCTCCACTACATTACCGCTACTTGAGTATTTGTTGCATTTGTGCCTCAAAATTCAGTTACCTCTAAGATGCATGCCTACTGATTTTTTTTTTTTTTGCAGCCACGTGTGTTTTGACAGTTGACAAGTTGTGAAAGTCAGTGAGAGTCTTCCAGTTTTTTATTGTTACAATTAGGATGGATTTTCTTCCTTAGCCACTGTTTATTTGCGTAGCTTGAATTGTATATATGTCTATAAAACGTGCTTGAACTTCTTTTGATTGGCTTCATATATTCTATTTTATTGCACTCTTAATTAGAGCTATGAGTGTACTTCCTTTTTTGTGTTACATCATATGCTTCTATTAACTTCCCACTTTCTTCATGTTCAAAATTAATGCCTTCACATTTTGCAATGCCCTAACCAATTTGTGTATTTTCGATGCACATCTCCTATTGTTTTTACCTTATAGCCCAGTTTGAAGCTAATTGGAGCTCTTTCTCTGCACATCTATGAGGTACTCGTGAGTGGCACGCAATTGTTTTTGGCTAGACTTGAATGTATGCTCTTCAAAGCTATATATTGTTACCTTCGAATTACGCATTCATTTTTATTTGTTAATTACAACTACCAACATATCCGCTTACCTAATCTGTAGCATAGACCTGTATTAGTAGGCATGTATGTTAGCCTAAACCAAATCTCCCAATAGTTTCCCCTAAAGTTGTGATAGCTTACATATTTTTTTAATTTTGCAGAACAGGGGAAGTGGGACTATATTTTCCCTAACTGACTATTCGGATATCTTTTATTCAAAAGGTTGAAAAACCCCTTTTCCTGTGATCAGTTGTGGGTTGCTTTCTCATATCTTCGTTTTCTCACGGTAAGATGTTAGCTATAAATTCTTTTTATCTGCTACTGTGAATTAATCTCAATTATTATGGTGCTATTTATGGCTTTAATTAGATACATCGTTTTATAAATATCATGTATTTGTGCTCTAACCAAGTTTCCACGATGCAGGGCACCAACCCAGAATATTGTTACAAAGGTTTGGGCCATTAATAGGTGTGCAAGCTACAATTTACACGTAGTCGTTGCTGGTATTTCCTTTCAGGTAATCCGTTTTTAGTCTTAGAATTTAATTATCATTTGGGCCAGACCATATCTATTCGGTTTATTCATTTCATCCTAACATTGTGCTCTCTATCTCCCTCTTGCTCATTGGCATGATGCTTATTAAAACTAGATCATATAAGATTTATGTTTACGCTAATCTTTCTTTCACCTGTACAATTTCATAATTTATCCTAATCCTATCATTTTATCCGGGACGAAGAGAAATAGATTTCTTAAAGAAGTAAAGTTCATAAAAGGGCCGATAAATTTCAATCAATCAACAGATAGGTTAGTTATGACACGTACTTCCCATGTTATTGGCAATAGCAGACATTGATTATGTTAGATATAACAACTACACTAAAAAAATAAATCTTAGCCGCGACTTTGGGGTTATGTTTGTTTGGTATATGATGTGCTATATCGTATTTTTATGCACCTTTTTTCCACACTTCTAATAACCAGTTTAATTAATCAGAGGGAACTTGAGCAAAGAGCAACTGTGATGGGAGGTGGTTAGTGCGTGGTTCATGTGCACACAATCACGGAAATTCTAAACGCCCTTTCATCAGGTAGAAAATTTAGTGCCTAATTAGTACACTTTATTATTATTGCCTTGTCAATACACAACCATTCAATTCCTTGCATATTCGTAGGTACGTCTTTGCCACATTAAAGCTATTGTTAAGGAGTCAATGTCTAAAGTGTTCATTGCAAACCTCTCTCTGATTATACTAATTTAACAGCTTCTTTTTGCATTGGTTAGTGATGATATAGGTTGTTTACACATAATACATGAGTTAGGACAGTAGGACACTATAATGGATAATATGGAAAAAAAAAATCCCAAAAAAACTGGGCAAAAATACATGCATATTGATATAATTTTCTGAAAGTAACCTCCACCTTGTACCTAATTTTTCCTACTCACTGAAAGGTGGTACTTCCTCCGTTTCGTTTTAAATGCAACAAATGAATATTTTATATCTCACAAAAAATACTCTTTAGTTGCATTTAAAACGAAACGGAGGAAGTATATTGGTTTACTTTTACAACCCATTGTGTAATTGTATTTACTTTAAAAATAGATAGCACAGGAAGACACATAAACAACAACACTGTTTTTTTTTTTTTTGCAATGAAGCCTACGCACAGTACACCTTCCATCCTGATGAACAATGACTTGTACTATCTTGCTTGCTCTTTTACCCAACCAGATTCCCTTTACACCCGTTTAACTGAGGCTTTCCAGGACACCTTTCCAGATCAATTTAAAGTTCTTTTAACTCTATCCTTCCTCCACAACCTCCACTTCAACATCAGGTGCACTTCCTAATAACTTCTTTGAATTATTGCCCTTGTTTTAATTTCATGTTTTTTCTCCATTAATGGCTGCATTTATTACAATAATTTTTCCTTGCTTCTTACAACTGCTAGCTGCCATAATCTAGAATTATATTCTACTCATGCTATATCCAAATGTAGGCTACATTCCAACTGCATCTTAAGATTCCATTACATGTTTCATCTTTTCTTTCATGCTTTGGCATCTACCTCAACATACCTTTTTCTGTGTATGTTTGTCCAAACTTTCCATATATTTTGTCAACTGTTTTAACTATTTTTTTTCCTTTTTCAAAGCAAACACATAGATTCTATTGCTCACAACAATTTATAACCTATAACAGGAGAATAAACTCTGTGACAACATTAAACATCATGAACTACTTTACCATTGAAAACCACTATTTATGGCCTTACAACCTCCTGGACATGATTCCCAATAGTGAACACAACATGTATTTTTCCTGTATAAAGAACAAATTAAGTTCTACAAAGTACATACTACCTAACTACAATCTAAATATATTAGTTACTAATTATACACTTACCATAATATTTAGAATAACATTTAATATGCAGTTCATAATCAGAACTTATGTTAAATAAAGCCTTTTTCCTGATATTTCAGAATAAGCTAGCTCAACTTATGTAAATTTATAAATTCCTAATTGATCATCTAACTTGACTGAAATTCCTTGACTTCGAAATAACCGTAATAGTGTTGTAATTATCTTTGCTTTGGTAGAATAACCAAGAACATGAGAGTTGCAACTTAATTGTTTGAGAAAAAGTGGATGACCTGATTCACAATTTACATCAATTGAAAAACAAACTTATTTCGGGAAAAGGTATAAGTTCAATATATGTGTTTCCGCACTTTTTAATAAACCACATACTCATTTATTGCTTTGCTGTTTTTTTGTATAGACTGAAGCCCAAAAGAGCAGAAAAAACGTACCTAGACAAGCTCATTCCTACCACCAAAGCATACAAGGTCAAGGTGAAGGTTAAGGAAAAGTCTAGAGTGTTGATCTCACCTGGGAAAAAAACCAGATACCAACAGCTTGTTCTTGAAGATGAGAAAGTATAACTTTTGGATTTCGGATTATAATTCACTGCAAATAATTGTTGTTGTATGTTACATTAAGTTACACCGTGTTTACCATACTTGTTTTTATTGTACATTATTCAATGCATTCATAACGATGTGCCTTTGAAATGATCGTTAGTGGCTTCCCTAACTACATTACTGTGCTTTGAAAATATTTATCCTTTATACCCATTGTCAGTTTACACTTCCTAAGCATTTTTTAAACACCGGCATGGAAACAAGATACGAGGTGCTCTGTTTGAGAACCATATATACGAGTTTTGTAATGTCCTCAAACATGAGCATGAGTATGAGATTGTTAACACTCCACTGAAGCCTGCAAGCTCCATAAGCCAAGAGGGAGAATGATTGTCAGATGAGTTTTGGTGGGCAAACAATCATACAGCCTGTCGGTCTTGAAGCCAAGGAAGTGCAGCCAAGTCACCGCTCCATTGTTGTTGTTCCGCACACTACTGATCCTGCATATCGTTTTGGTATCTTCAATGCATTTATCATTTCATATTGACCAAATATGAATTCTTTCATTGCTGACTGACCTTGTCTGCACACCCAGATGTCTTAGAAATTGTTCTATTTGTTGAGCAACCAAGAAAGATCACAACATCATAAGGAGTAGACCATATGGTTCGCGAAGTCGTAATTACTGACAATAGGTTATTAAATTTACTACATAACTAATTTTTGTTGGACTTATACATCTCACTTTTTAAACCGATATTCTACATACCAATCTTTTGGTTACACATTCTTGCTGCATTGAATAGCCCATGACCATATCTGCTTGGGATGATTTGGCATTGGATGATTCCAATGTGATCAACTGCTCTGCTGATTCCTACATCATCATAGGCTTCACAGCATTGAAGCCATCAACCCACAAAGATGGTCTCATTGCCACATTATTCCCTTTAGTCACTACATGTATGCTTATTGACCATTTTGTTTGCATTTAATAGGCTTCTCCTTAGTAACGAGTATATCAACACGGTTTATTACGAATCCAAGTGATGAAAAAGCAGTTGATCTGCACATGGTATACCTTTGCCTTTAACCTCTTACCCACTAACAAATATTGCCACACTTATTGATGCACATTTTTTTTCGCAATCACATGGATACACATAATCACTCTATCTATCAGAACATTTGGCGAGGGTTTCAGCTGCTAGAAATCCAACTAAAGTGAGGATCATAATGCCAATCGCAGACATCAAGCTGAACAAGGTTAGTATTGCCTTAACCGCTACCTAACACTTTTTTGCAACAACTAACGAATATTGCCTTTCATATCACTTAACACGTGTCCTTAGCATAATGTTGTGTCTTTCTTGCAACAACAAACTGAAATTGCCTTTCATATGTACTCCGTGAGCAGACCACTACCACACTCCAAGAAGAGAGGCACTGGTTGAAAGTTCATGCACCTGAACCTGATCGGGCCAAAATTGTTGTATATGTTGGCTGCAACAAGTGTGGCAAGCGCACTGAAACCCCTCTTGGTGAAGCATTCTCTTGTAAATTATGCCTCAAAGGTAATAAGTGTAGCCTTTCAAATCCAACAGCCTATATATGTTCCATGGTCCTCTAGCTTATACTTCCTCACAAACAGGATTCAAGTTTGATGCATCGGATGAAACTAGAACAATGATGTTCACAACATTAAGTGACAAGTGTGCAACATTGTTCAATCTCCAATTGCAGACATATATGCGATGGTCAAGGATGTAAGTTTCGTTATTATACCTGTTACTTTATTTGCTGGTGCACCTTATATTTTATAATGGATTAGCTAACCTGATACATCTGTAAATACAAGATACAAATATTTAGTCGTCCATATGGTTTGTGGTACTATGTAGCCTGTTGAAAAGTTATGTCTTAATTATACATCTGACCTAATACACCTTAACAATAGCTACTATTAATGCGCCATAGAACCATAACTTGAGTAAGTCACACACATTCTAAGTATATTACAAATTTATGTCATGTGCAACCTCTAATTCTAGTTGGCATGAACACACTTACATTTTTGTAGGGAACACTGGATTTTGAAGCCATTGCAGCTAATCTAAAATCCAACTACTTCTACCTTCAAACTGGGTCTGCTATCACTTTGTCAAGAAACCATTGTCTAAGCTGGGTTCCAAAGTCCGTTACATAGGAATAATTCCTGCACTCTCTTTCGTGCAACCACATGGCTTCTATTAGGAACACTACCCTTTTTAAGGTTTGTGTTCCTTTAGGGCACGCTGCTTTTGTATCTATTTAGTATTTGAGCATTACCTATTTGTCGTTAAAGTTTTTGTGGTAGCAAACAATGACTCATAACTTCTTTGCTTTAATATGCTACTGTATATGAATTCAAACACTAGAAATGATGTATGTATTATCTAGGCAAGCTTCTGTTTAGCTAGCAAGTTTCATGACATAGAAGGCGGGCAAACTCTTATCACCATCCACATGTACTATAAGTCCCCAGTGACTATGCATACTAGAAATTGAGGGTGGTGTTCTACATTGTATTGTTTGATTCTAGCATTGGCTTTCTTGGAGATTACCGCAATATTCAAGCATTAGCATATTTGATATCTTGGCCACTACCAACATAGCCTAACTATATTAGGAAAAGTTGTTTTAAATAAGCCAACCTTTGCGTGGTCTTTCCATTTCAAATCTACCTTTTGATTATTCCAGAAGAAATTCACTTTGTAGCTTAGTTAACTTTAATTAGTTTAGATTACTTTATACCGGATTAACTGGTCATCAAAAAGGTAGTTACAAGTTTGACTTCTACTAAACACATTGACCCATCCAACAACCCACCCAAAAATGTATAACCACCCAAAAACCCCACAAAATAGAAGTACTCTCTCTCTCTCTCTCTCTCTCTCTTTGTCTCTCCTCCATTTATTTCATCACTTCATCTTCTCCATTCTCTCTCACCCCACCACCATCACCACCTCCTTCACCCATCTCCTACCCAGACTCACCAGCATAACTTATACTCCCCCTCTTACTTTTCTCTCTCCTTCCTCTTTTCCTACTCGCTCTAACTCCCTTATTCACTCCACTTCCCATCTCCACCTCCCACAACCCAAATGTCCCCCTGCCACCATCTCGCTACCGCAACAACCACTACCACTATTACAACCACCAACATCACGACCACCACAATCACATCCAACAATGGAACAACAGTAAATCAACAATGGAAAAAGGAACCCCATAACTTATAATGTGGTTCTTAGAATTGGGTTTTGAAGCGAAAGTACTTTTGTAGACACATAATCGTGTCTCCCCATTTAAGAATTCAATGATGAAACATACCGCAACATTAGTTGGTGCGACCCAACGGAAGAGCAATTTTGAAGAACCAATCCAAAATGTGTTTTCAAATGATATTCTAAAGCCCAATTAATTGTCCATGATGATTAATTGTATTTTTAAGCCCACAAAATGTTTTAAGTCCATTTTAAAAGCCCAATCAAATATTTATTATTTTAATAGATATTTTTCATAAACATTTTTATGTTTGATAAATAAATCAGATTTTTAATCCGTAAAATTCAATCTCAATCTTATTCTTTGGCATAAAATTTGCAATGAATTGATATTTAGTAAAGACCAACTTTCGGCGAATGTGGTTCATTATGACTATATTCGTACCCTCACCCCCCCGAACTCAATCTTTAGTTCATTTTGACCATCTATGGAGTCAGGACGGGAAAATCTACATTGGATAATTTGTCCCTACGGTTTTCCCATATCCAATTAGGTTTATGATTCTTCCTAAAAAGAATTGTTGGCGACTTCTTTCAAAACAATTTTCAATAAAACCTTAACAGTGGAGTAGTCAAATATAATACGCGCTCACACCGCGTAGGCGAAATAAAAACACGCCTACAATTTGGCGATTTCACTGGAGAGGATTTAAAAAAAAAAAAATTTAATGAGTGGGTGGAACTTGAAAAATACGATTCATTCTCTTTTTCATGCTTTTAAATAATATATTATTTTGCATATGCATGGCTATTGTTCTGCCACCATAAGGACAATCTACCTTGCCTCATTAGCACATGTTCTATGTGTGAGGTCACCCCCGGGGGGTTTGCGCTTTGTCCTTCCAAAAAGCTTCATGAGCGATAGTGTTGGATCTTAGTCATAAGCAAACCTCCCAACCATGGCATTGTTCTCTTGTTCCTGACTTGATACTGGAGTGCGTCTTACACGTGGCCACCTCTTTAAGTAGGGGTACGAAGCGTGGGATCAATCTCTTAGTCATAGACCTTTTAAGCCTTAACCTAAACCCGACCAATAGTTTCAAACGTAGAACTGAACTTTAGGTTGGAACTTTTGCATCCATGTTATATGACATTTGTTTGTGATTGCAATTCTTGCCTGCTACTATTTTGTCAAATTGTCATTATTGTGCGTCGTTCCTAAAATCGCGTCTAACAAACAAGAAAAATCCGTCAATCGGCCAATTCATCGCCTAAATCCCAGAAAAACGTGTCGGGGAGTAGCGCGCCAAGCGCATTAAGTTGCGCCTGGCACACCACTCCCACCCGAGACGCAGGGCTGTGCGCCGCGCGCAGCAATGCTTAGCGGCACGCAGTCTGTGCATCGTGCGCTTTTCGTCAGTTTAGCCGTCGTAATTGTCGATCCTATGTTCAGTCCTATGTGTGTCTGTCTGCATTCATGTAATTTGGTCATTTAGGCTTATCACCTAATCCAACATAAAAAAATCAGTCTTTTCATGCAAGGTCAAGTCTGTCCTAAAAAAATGCATCTAAAGAGTCATTGTAGAGTTAGAGTTGTCATGCATGTCTACCTCTTTCCATTTCCTCCCTGCTATTCAACTAATTTTCCCTATCAATCTTACCTTACCATATTCATTTAATTTCAAAAAAAAAACTTACACTTTTTTTCAAAATCATTCCTGCACCCTTTTCTGTTCTACTTTTTTTGAAAACATTTACTAATCATCATCATGCCACGACATTTCAAAAAGAAAAATATTTCAAAATTAATCCATCATATTTTCCTAACAAAAGATAAAACAAGGGGTTCCTTTTAAAAATGAATTTCGAAAATTCTAAGCCCATTCCAAACACCTTCAACCCAATTCAATCAAATTGACCTAATTCACTAGCATTCATTCTAGGCCCATATGCATTAAAGTCCATTTTGCATTCATATAGGGTCCATCTAATTCGAGTCCATGCATTCATATTAGGCCCGCTAGCATTAGAGTTCATCTTAGGCCCATATAAGTCTAGCTCCTATCAAAATCTAGGCCCATTTGCATCTTTATGTGAACTTGACAGGCTAAAGTCGTATCACCTAATCAAAAGTAATCCTAAAGTCCTCTAACAGATAGTAGTCAGTGAAGTAGGGTCGAATCCACAGGGAAACAATGTTCTTTTCCTAATTGTCGATCAAATCTAGATTATAAGGAACGAGTGTTTGTTTGTAACTATACTAAACTAGACAATAACTATATCAAGAATATCAATAATAAAGAGTCTAGGGCGTAGGTTCACCAATGAACAATATTCCAGGATGAAGCACAATAATCAATAATGAATAATGCAGTCAAACAGGTTGATTTCCTCTCTCGAGTCGAAATTAACCATAGAATGATATTAACAGGCTCTCGCAATTTATTAATACCAACTCTACCTATTGAAACTAGCCTTAATATCAAGTTTATACCTCTCGGCACATAACCTAATATTGCAATACTATAACAATCAAATCCGGCCAAATCGGATTGAATAGAGAGAATACATTCAATAGGAATCAACATACATCATCAAAAATCAATACTTTATAAACATCCCTTCATAAATATTCATGGATCCCCTTAACCCTAGAAATAAACTACTCAATCATAATTGGGGAAAACATACTCATGATGAAACAAGTAAACATGGTGAATTAATAATCAAAGATTGAATAAGAATAACAAGAGAAGAGAAGAAATATTAATGTAGAACCAATCTTGCAAAATCCAAACTTCTATTGAAAATCCAATGTAAAAATGGCCAAGAGTAATACTAGGGTTCTTGAGTAATTAAAATGTGCTTAGAAAACTAAAGCTGAAGCTATCATGTAAAAAAACGTTCTCTTTCCAACCTAAGGGATAAGTATCTATATTAAAAACCAAAACCGGCGCAACACGCGCTTCAAAAGCCTAAAAAACAGCCCCGCCCGACCAACCCGGGCGGAATCCGCCCGGTCGGGCGGTTGTCAGGTCATAACCCGTAGAATATGAAATATCGCCCCGTCCGGTCGGGGGAGATCCCGCTCGGTCGGGCCCGCAACAAAATATTTTCTTTTCTTCCAAATGTTCTCCACAATGAAATTTGGCTAAGTAAGGGCGCCCGGTCGGGCGGTCGTCAGCCTGCACAAAATCTTTGTCTTCAAAGCTACATAACTTCTTCGTTATTCGTCGAAATTAGGCAAGTGACCACTCGTTGGAAAGATCTTGAAGTATAGAATCTAACCCAATTGAAATCACTGCATTTGGATTAGTAAAACTTGATATATAACCAAAATAGTGGACTGGAGTCATTTTTCTACTTCTTTCACTATTCGCTTTGCTTCAATACTCTTCCAACTCAATGCTCGTGCTCTCTAAAGTACATCATCTCTTGTAATGATATAAATGAGCAGGAAATGCAATCAAACATGCTAATTCCTTCAATGATCAACCTGAAACTACAAACACACTATAAGGAGCACATTAGTACTAAAAATGGCTCCGAAGAGCGCAATTAAGACCAATAATGAATGAGGGATGGGGGTAGAAACTCTATATAAAATTGTAGGCGTAGGATTTATGAATTCCTTTAATGCCTACACGAGGTCTGAGCGCGTTTATTTGACTACCCCATTGTTAAGGTTTTATTAAAAATACGTTTTGAAAGAAGTCGCCAACAATTCTTTAGAGGAAGAATCATAAACCTAATTGGATTTTGAAACGGAAGGGACATCTTAGGGACTTATCCAATGTAGATTTCCCCGTCATGACTCCATAGATGGTCAGGAACCAAAAAGGTGAGTTCGGGGGTGAGGGTACAATATAGTCAGGAACTGTATTGCCCATTGCTGGCCTCTACTAAATATCGATTCACAACAGATTTTATGCAAAAGAATAATCATATAACGTTTTAATACACCCTAAAAATAATTAGTCTAGATTGGTTCAGGAAACACATAAAAAGACTATATTTTTAGTGACAAGTTATTAGACAATCAATATTAATAGGTTCCTAGCAGGTTGTCCATGTTATCTGAATTAGTTAGAACATTTATTTAGGTCTTGATTAACAATAAATACAAGGTGATAAATATTGCAATCAGGCATGAAAAATAATATGTTCATAAAAATAAATAAAAATAAGAAAATAAAATACTGCATGGAGTTAGTATAATATACACAATACTTACAGTCGCAGGGACGAGTAACAATCTACATTCTACATCATGAATAGAATGTTAGTAACTTTAAGAAAATAATAAAAATAAATAAAGAAAGCAAATAAAGTTAGTTAATTTAGTTGACCCTCAGAAATTATACCACCGTCCGAGGTCGTTGATTTGTACGAATCTTGGATCGAAAATCGTACCAGTCTTTTAAAAAATATGTGTCTTACGTTATAATATGTTGCGTTTGGTAATGTATATATTAGGCGTAGAAAAAGATGGGTTGATGATCTTGAGGTAGCAGGGTATTAAATCAGTGGAGATGTGTTGTGGAATGAATGATGTTTTGTAGTATTAGGCGTTGACTTAGGAGTATTGTAGTGTGGTGTTGATGAATGTTTGATGATGATGATGATTGGCGTTTGTATGTGTAGCTGCAGGAGAATTTGGTATTGTGATCTGGGGACAAAAAGATAATGATGATTATTAGAGTGAAACGATTAGATGAAGATAATAGGTGTAGGAAGATGAATCAGGCATTGGCGGTGATGATGGTTAATGTATTGATTGTGCCAGAGGTTTGCTTTTGGCGATAAGTTTGTTATTGTTGCCGTGTGAGATTTGTGAGGGATGGTCGTGAGATGAGTGTTATCAGTTGTGAGTGTCGTGAATTGTTTTATATAGTATAGGTAGGTTTAGGTAGTTGAGTTGCAATAGGTTTTCGAAAGATAATAGGTCTCTAAAAGATTTTAGAAAATAAAAGATTTTAGAAAAGAGTTAGTAAGAGATATTTAAAATCACTTTGGAAAAAGATTATTTTTATTGAAAAAGATTTTAGAAAATAGTTAGATAAAAGAAAAACACTTTGGAAAAAGATTATTTTTATAAAAGATATTTTTATTAATAAAACTAATCAATATAATTAATTAATTCTATTAATTAAATTGGGCTAGAAAAAGGTTTTTATAAAATTGGGCTTTCATAAAACTATTTTTAAAAGGTTTTCGAAGATGGGCCTTTTGAAAGGTATTTTAAAACGTTTTAGAGAATGTGCTTTCATAAAATTATTTTTAAAAGGTTTTCGAAGATGAGTTAATAAAAAGAGTTAGAAAATGAATTTGGGCTTAAAATATTTTATTTTAGACTCGTTCTTTATTCTTTCCTCGATTTGGACCAATTGGAGCAGGGTATTGGTCATCATAGGGTACTAAATGGGGAGACACGATTATGTGTCTACAAAAGCCCCCATTTTGACTGAGGTTTGTAAAACCAAAAGTCAAAGTATACTTGTCGGGACGGAGAATGATTCTAGATGCTCTGCAATCCAAAATCAGTCTTTTACGCCTGTACCTGCAAAACAAACAAAAGTTTCAGGAACAGACATGCGTGAAACATATTTGCAAAGTAATTGTAAATTTGCAAAAATGAAATGATATATGGGAAAAAGAATCATGAGCTATTATGATCCGAGTCATGTCGGGGTGGAGTTTTTGGCTTCCTCCAAAGCAATATGTGTAGAGCTTTTGTCCCGCTCCAAGGCAAATGTTGTAGAGTATTTGTATCCCACTCCACGGGGCTGAGCAGTTTGTTGTCCCGCTCCCAGACAAATAGTGTAGTTGATTGAAGGTGGTCCGTAGGCCTAACGGTTTGTGTGCCGTTATTGACGGTTTGATACCTATTAAATGCAATGAACACAAGCATGCAAAAAGAAAGGAGTAACTTCCAAAAAGTTCATTCGCTTAAAAGCGAGAAAAAAATGTATAACTTACGAAAAAGTTCATTCGCTTAAAGCGAGGAAGAAACGCATAACTTACGAAAAGTTCATTCGCTTGAAAGCGAGGAAGAAAAGAACAACTTACAAAAAGTTTATTCGCATGAAAGGGATTATTCGAGGTAGATTGATTTGGGTTCAAAGCAATTGGAATAGGAATAACTTGCGAAAAGTTCATTTGCTCAAAGCGAGAAGAAATAACTTGCGAAAAGTTCATCCGCTCAACAGCGAGAAATATAACTTACGAAAAGTTCATTCTCTAAAAAGCGAGATATATAACTTACGAAAAGTTCATTCGCTAAAAAGCGAGAGATATAACTTGCGGAAAGTTCATTCGCTAAAAAGCGAGAAATATAACTTGCGAAAAGTTCATTCGCTAAAAAGCGAGAAATAATAACTTGCGAAAAGTTCATTCGCTAAAAAGCGAGAAATATAACTTGCGAAAAATTCATTCGCTAAAAAGCGAGAAGGGATAGGACATGCTGATGACCTAAACTATGAGGATATAGTGTAAGTGTGCAACTATATGACACTAGACTGCAGATTGTGCATAATATGTGTGTGTATGTGTGACTCGATGATTGATGCTAGGATCCTATGGCTAAGGATGAAGGATGCATGCAATGATTGACATAGTGTTTGTATAATGCGAGATGCAAATGCAGAGATATGACACTAATGCAGATGATATGACACTAATGCAGATGATATGATTTGATCGTTCCATTAGAAGCTCAAATTTTCGTTTAGAAAACTATTTTTGAAAGAGGATAAATGGGAACCCCCTAAGGATGATCCATGTAAGTTATGTTTGATTCGAAATGCGTTGTAGTTATTACGGGTCTATGTGAGCCCATAAAACATGTAGGATCTCGTATGGGTCTGGAGCCCACAATATTTTGTATGAACTCGTAATGAAGTCCTTATCAAGGTACACATGGAGCCTATGCAGGATGATCTGTTGGATTTGAAATGCATTGTAGTCCTCGTAATGCTTGAATTGTATGCGCTTCGAGTTTCGTATGCCAAGGCCTAAGTGAGCCCATCGGTTCAATCTTGTATTAGTGTGGGTTATAAAACCCATGTATGGACTCGTAATGAAGTACTTATTACAATAGGCCTATACTTGGAGCCTATGATTTTCTGTGTGGAACAGTGATGAAGCCCCCAGGAAGATGGAGTTTATGAAGTACTCAGCTTGATTGCTTGATTTTGAAGATATCTCGTCAAGCTTAGCGGAAGTTTCGACCGAATATTCCATATAGGGTTCCTAAGGTGAGAAGACAAGAAAGGCCAAGATAAAGGAACACTCAAAAGATGAGGCACGGTCATAGCGCTGAGTGTTGAAAGGTTACGCTAAGGTTGGCTTATAAGCGATAATGTGGCTTAGAAAAAGGAGGTGATTAGAATAAGAAAAGGCAGAGTCATAATGAATCGACTCACACAATGAGGTAGGCTAATGATGCCGGTTCAAATCCCAGTCTAGTTCTAAGGGTAGGGATGAGCATTTAAAATTCATGATTTTTTTTGGGTGATTGCGCTTTTCTCATGGGCCTAGCCGAGCCTTAAAAATATGTTGTGAATTAAAATGGTCGGGCTTCGAAAGAGGTTGCCTACGTATCCATGATGGAATCTAGCCAGTCTTAGCTCTTAGCATTTTAATTGGTGGCCGAGCATTTTGCTTTGGAGCCATTTGCAATGAATTAGGCATTGAATTAAGCATTGAATTGGAAGAGGTCTTTAGCAAGGGTGGATAATGATGTTGGCTTGGTTTGGTTTAAAGTGGTCGGACCTCAAGGTGAGGTTTCCTATGTATCTTTAGCGAAATTAGACCATTCGTAGTTCAGGCTAGTGAATGAGAAGGTGCCCTGACTTTTGCCTAAGTCGCCCTTATGGGTTTTCGACCTAGCGGGCTTTGGTTTGTCTTTTATGGCTTGTTGGGATAGGATATGCATGATTATGAGAAGTTTTATCAGATGTATGATTTGGCTTGCAAAGATTTTTGATTGAAGCTTAAAGGTTTTGAAGGAAATACCTTTAACAAAGCTATTGATGGGCTTATTTGCAACACTTCTTTTATATATATATATATATATATATATATATATATATATATATATATATATATATATATATATATATATATATTTTGCACTTTTTGTATCATTTTTGCTTTTGCTTTTTTTTTTGTTGCTCTTTTTTTTAATTGCCCTTTACATTAAATTGTTGTCAAGTGTACTTCCTATGAGGTAGGTAAAAGGGGGATGAATGTTATGTATTTAGGTTGAAATGGAGGAATAGTTGCGGGGAAAAGGAGGGATGCCTCTTTTATATATGTTAGTTGTTCATTGCCTTTATGAGAATTAGAAATTCATTTCTTTTAAGGCGACAATCGTGATTTCCATTGATGCTCATTAGTGCAAGGTTAGAGAAAAATAAATACTCATTTATTGATTGAAAATTATGAGTACATGCAATGAAAGGGAAATCCTATATTAGACTGGGCGAGTAAGAGAAATGAAACAGAAAATGGAATCTCAAGTCTAGACTCCTACGTCACGTGACAAGTGACTGTGGCATTTTCGTAGTAGGAGAGATTGGAATCCTTCCGTCATCGATCATGTCCTGTATAAGGCCTCGCAATGGGTAGCAATTGTCAGTCTTATGCCCATGGCCTCTATGGTACTTGCAATAAGCATCTTTGTCCCAATTTGGCCCCCTTTTATCTTCGTCTAGATCTGGAGTAGGCCCAAGAGGGGAAAGTGCGCCTTTTGCGCGAAGGCGGTCAAAAGTTGTTCCATAACTTATACCCAATGAGGTATATTCTCTCTTGCGTTTTCTTCGAGGCCTGGCAGGAGCCTCTATGACATTAATGGTATTGTTCTTGTTGTTGTAGGCGTTTTTCAGTAAATCATCCTCAATTTGCACGCCTATATCATACAGCTTTGTAAAACTTGTGATAGCTAAATACTTGAGATGGTTTTTGCATTCAGGCAACAAATTGGCGATGAAGATGCGAATTAGGTCTTTTTCAGGAGGCTTGGAGACCATGTAAGAGAACTTCTCTCGCCACTTGTTGAGATAGGTAGTAAAGCCTTCATTATTTTCCTGTTTCAGTACTTCCAATTCCCTTAGTGAGGTTTGGATTAAAGCATTATATTCATATTGTTTCATGAACTCCCTGGTAATATCGCTCCAAGTTTCAATATGCTTGGGATCCAGTGAATAGTACCAGTTTTGACAGATTGGGTCCAACGACATCGGGAACACCATTGGGTAAAGTTCAGGGTCAATCGATTTGATGATCATGGTTGCACGAAAGTTCCTTAAATGATACTTTGGATTATCAGTTGGTTTAAATTTAGGGATGTCGGTTGTAGAGAACTCTTCAGGAAGTTTCCCTTTCAGTTTGGTGTTATCAATGGGATCAAAATAGGATTCTGCATTGGTTACCCTATGAACAACACTCTCCAATGTCTTGTTGAATCCAGGAGATTCACCAGACTCGATCTTCTCAAGCCTTATTTCTTCCATCATGCTGGACAGCTTGGCTAAAGCTCTAGCCATTTCAGCAAGTTGTTGCTCGTTATCCGATGGACTGCCCATTTCAATGTCGCTTGATTTCTACATAGATCATCAAAGGACATTTAGAAATAGAATGATGATGGAGAGAGAGAAATGGAATGGGAGCATGTATGTTGTTTTTAAAAAAAGTTGACCTTATAGCAACGAATCTGAATATACTAAATGAATGATGAGTTTTTTTGATTTTTTTTTTTTTTGGATGCATCTAGACCTAAGGCATGTATGAATGACTTTTTTGGATGCACCTAGACCTAATGCATGTATGCATGACTCAATCTATGCGTTCGAACCTGTAAAGGCTGCCTACATATCCCAAAAGAGGGAATCAGATAGCTTGTAGTTCAGGACTACTAAATGCGGAATGCATGAAGTGAAAAGAATGGATGTAATGTGACTCCTAAATGCCTAATAACTCTAGTTATGCATGAAGTGTATAAATGATAGATTTATGCAATGCAAATGAATTATAGGCTTGACAGACTGCTAATGACGTTAGAATTCTAGATTTGACGGACTTTCAAGGATGCTAGACTCCTAATGTGCATGAAACTCTAGTGGACCTAGACTCCTAAAGTGAATGAAACTCTAGTGGACCTAGACTCCTAAAATGGGCGGAATTCTAATGGATTTAGACTCCTAATATGGGCGGAACTCTAATGGACTCAGACTCCTAAGACGGACGGGATTCTAAGGGTTTTACACTCCTATTGCATAGACTTCTATGGATTATAGACTTCGGAGCTGACAAGAATTCTAACAACCCTAGACTTCTTAGATGGGTGAACCTATACAAAGTTAAGATTCCTAATATGGATAGAGTTAAATGAGGTGAAAAACATCAAATGAACTGAAACTGGATGAATCTAGATGTTTGGGCCAGATGGACTTCTAGTGCAGTTAGAGTTCCTAAACAGATGGGACTTTTACAACAAGATGGACACTAAAAGGAATCATAAATGATGTGCACATGAAAAGATGGATAATATACATGAAAGGTTGAATTTTTGGAAAAGATATGAGATAGGAAAAAAGATGGAGATTTTTTTTTGAAAAAAAAAGGTGGAGATAGAATTTTTGAAGTAGATAGGAGAACGAAGATGGGATGGAATTTTGAAAAAGATAGGAGAATAATTTTTGAAGAAAAGACGAGGGTGAATTTTCAAAAAAGATGAGAGATTATTTTTTTTTTAAAAAGATGGGAGATATATTTTGAAAAAAGATGAATATGGATTTTCAAAATAATATGAGATAAGGTTTTCGAAATAGATATGATGTTAGAGGGGAAAAAAAGGATGGAGATATTTTTTTTTTTTTGTTGGTGAAAAAGGAAAGATGGCGCGCCAGGAAACGAAAAGATAATTCGAACGTAAATCAGGCGCAACATGCAGGTTATGAAAACGAAAGAATACAATGAACAGGAACCAGGCACAAGACGCATAACATGCGCTGGACCCATGATAGGTAACGCGTGAAACGCAAGGAGTTGTGTGGAACGCATGATGGCGTGCGTGGAACGCAGGTAAGAGCGCGGCGCGCAGATCTTGTAGGACAAGTTTAATTCATTCGTTCGACAATGTGACTCGAATTCGTGTATCTTGACTCAAAATTCGCATAATATAAAACAATTAAAGGCACGTACACGTAAATATGCACAAGTAGGATAATAATATGCAAAGTTCCAACCTAAAGTCCAGTTCTATGTTCAACTATGGTCAGTTTTAGGTTAAGGCTGAGAAGGGTCCATAACTAAGAGATTGATCTCATGCTTCGTACCCCTGCTTAATGAGGTGGCCACGTGTAAGACGCACTCCAGTCTCAAGTCAGGAACAAGAGAACAATGCCATGGTTGGGTAGGTTTGCTTATGACTAGGATCCAACACTATCACTCAGGAAGCTTTTTGGAAGGACAAAGCGCAAACCCCCCGGGGGTGACCTCACACATAGAACATGTGCTAATGAGGCAAGGTAGATTGTCCTTATGGTGGCTGAACAATAGTCATGCACATGCAAAACAGTATATTATTCTAAGGCATAAAAATAAGAATGAATCGTATTTTTCAAGTTTCACCCACTCATTTTAAAAAAAATTATTTTTTTTTTAAATCCTCCACAGTGAAGTCGCCAAATTGTAGGCGTATGATTTTTGAATTCCTTTAATGCCTACACGCAGTGTGAGCGCGTTTATTTGACTACCCCATTATTAAGGTTTTATTAAAAATACGTTTTGAAAGAAGTCGCCAACAATTCTTTAGAGGAAGAATCATAAACCTAATTGGATTTTGAAACGGAAGGGACATCTTAGGTACTTATCCAATGTAGATTTCCCCGTCATGACTTCATAGATGCTTAGGAACCAAAAAGGTGAGTTCGGGGGTGAGGGTACAATATAGTCAGGAACTATATTGCCCATTGCTGGCCTCTACTAAATATCGATTCACAACAGATTTTATGTAAAAGAATAATCATATAGCGTTTTAATACACCCTAAAAATAATTAGTCTAGATTGGTTCAGGAAACACATAAAAAGACTATATTTTTAGTGACAAGTTATTAGACAATCAATATTAATAGGTTCCTAGCAGGTTGTCCATGTTATCTGAATTAGTTAGAACATTTATTTAGGTCTTGATTAACAATAAATACAAGGTGATAAATATTGCAATCAGGCATGAAAAATAATATGTTCATAAAAATAAATAAAAATAAGAAAATAAAA
This sequence comes from Beta lomatogona, assembly GCA_947646795.1. Lineage (NCBI taxonomy): Eukaryota > Viridiplantae > Streptophyta > Magnoliopsida > Caryophyllales > Amaranthaceae > Beta > Beta lomatogona. The sequence goes on from CANSNZ010001069.1 coordinate 1,012,897, forward strand.
TACTGCATGGAGTTAGTATAATATACACAATACTTACAGTCGCAGGGACGAGTAACAATCTACATTCTACATCATGAATAGAATGTTAGTAACTTCAAGAAAATAATAAAAATAAATAAAGAAAGCAAATAAAGTTAGTTAATTTAGTTGACCCTCCGAAATTATACCACCGTTCGGGGTCGTTGATTTGTATGGATCTTGGATCGAAAATCGTACCAGTCTTTAAAAAATATGTGTCTTACGTTATAATATGTTGCGTTTGGAAATGTATATATTAGGCGTGAGAAAAAGATGGGTTGATGATCTTGAGGTAGCAGGGTATTAAATCAGTGGAGATGTGTTGTGGAATGAATGATGTTTTGTAGTATTAGGAGTTGACTTAGGAGTATTGTAGTGTGGTGTTGATGAATGTTTGATGATGATGATGATTGGTGTTTGTATGTGTAGCTACAGGAGAATTTGGTATTGTGATCAGGGGACAAAAAGATGATGATGATTGTTAGAGTGAAACGATTAGATGAAGATAATAGGTGTAGGAAGATGAATCAGGCATTGGCGGTGATGATGATTAATGTATTAATTGTGCCAGAGGTTTGCTTTTGGCGACAAGTTTGTTATTGTTGCCGTGTGAGATTTGTGAGATATTTAAAATCACTTTGGAAAAAGATTATTTTTATTGAAAAAGATTTTAGAAAATAGTTAGATAAAAGAAAAACACTTTGGAAAACGATTATTTTTATAAAAGATATTTTTATTAATAAAACTAATCAATTAATTAAATTGGGCTAGAAATAGGTTTTTATAAAATTGGGCTTTCATAAAACTATTTTTAAAAGGTTTTTGAAGATGGGCCTTTTGAAAGGTATTTTAAAACGTTTTAGAAAATGGGCTTTTATAAAATTATTTTTAAAAGGTTTTCGAAGATGAGTTAATAAAAAGAGTTAGAAAATGGATTTAGGCTTAAAATATTTTATTATAGACTCGTTCTTTATTCTTTCCTCGATCCGGACCAATTGGAGCAGGGTATTGGTTATCATAGGGTACTAAATGGGGAGACACGATTATGTGTCTACAAAAATAGACATATCAAACTCCCCCAAGCTATACCTTTGCTTGTCCCCAAGCAAAGCACAACATGAACTTGAATATAATTGCTTCACCCCTCAGATAAGAAATTCAGGCTCAAATATTTTCAAACTCAAAATCCTTCAAGCAAGCAAAATTCAAGTTCAGTTGTTCAGATCTCCCTGACCACCAATCACCTAAGCAAACAATCAAATGCAGCTGCCCTAATATGTGCCCAAACACTCACCAATCCAACCATAATATCCCTTCCCACTCACACTCTCATGTGTTTAGAAAGGTATAATATCGCTCATCCTAGCCAGGTCGACTCAAATAACAAACTTACTCTTTAACTTTGGCAAATTGACTCAGTATCAATCTAGTAAACAATGAAACACGTGCTCAAGAGGTCTTTCTCAGGGTTGTAATGGTGCTCGGATAGAGGTAAGGAAATTATTTAGGGAATGTGGTGGAAAAGCCAAGAAAAGGAGATCAAAAAACACTAGTAACAGGACTAGGTGTAGCAGAAACAACTCCCATGACATCAACAACATGACCAAAACAATAACCAACTTTAAAGTCTCACGAACCATCCAATACTTGTCTCTTTCAGCATAATTTTCAACACTTTTTAAAATTTAAAGAGTGAAGATCATAGAGATTTTTCAGATTTTTCACTATCATTTTTTACTTTATTTTTTCTTTTTCTTTCTTTTCTTTGTATCAACATAGACATTATTTCCAACCAACCCATAGAATCGACCACACATCATAGTACCAACCTAACAAATGCTCCCCCAAGCTAGGCTTTGGGACAATAATCATTGTAAAGGCTCAAGGCGTGCAATGTGGCGCAATATCAAAAATAAAAAGTCATTAGGCTCAGCACGGCTAGGAGGGAAATTAATTCATTTATCAACTTTGAGGCTTAAAATTAAACAAAAGAACACCTCTATCACAGCACATGTCCAAAGTCACCAGAAATCAACGAGTACATTGCCAAAATCAAGATCAGAATGCTACGAGGAACTAACACACAAGAATAGATTGGATATGGACGTAAATCCATAGGCAACAATGAATCCTCACAATCTAACCAGTTCAAGCATGCAGTCCAAGTAGGCGCTTTATCATCAAAATCCAATCAAGATCAAGGCAACCAGAGATCACATCACAACATTACAATCACAAATGCCCAACTATTCAGTATACTGAGTTAAATCATTTTTCAAAGCACAATTCGGGGAACAGGGAAGCAATTAATCCATTCATATTCAACTCATATTTTTGGTATTTTTTTTCAGCAATATTTCATTTTTTTGTGATTTTTCATTTATTTGAAAGCAATTAAATTAACTAAACTAAACTAGAAAGCAGTAAAAGAGTAAAAGAAAAGCAATACTTACATAAATCCTCCCCCAAGCTGAATCAGGCAATGTCCTCATTGCAACAAGGGAAAGGAAAAAGGCCACGGGTTGCCTCCCGCAAAGCACTGTATTTTAACGTTTGTAGCTTCAACCGCAGTCAAAAGAATCCAATGCCTTGAGTAACTTATCAAATGCTCCTGCAAACATGTCACTAAAAACAAGATATGGCTTGATTGCAAGCACATCTATCTTCACAAACATAATGTCAGCAGAAACAAAATAAAAATGAAGACAAGCATAATCAAAAGAAAATGGAGAAAAGGAAGATAAAGTATAACTTTCCTGTATATGTTATGTAGACACCAGAGATCTCAAGGAAATAATATCAACAATGTCAACTTGGCCAAACATATCTTTTAATGGTGGCCCTATTAGAAAATATGAGGGAAATAAAATATGATGGGAAGAAACAAGATCAAGCCTTCTTGAAAATGGAATATGGGGACAAGAAATTATAGGTTCAACCTCTATAGTTTCACTTACAATGTCACCACCCTCTAAAATAGGCTCATTAATAAAGGGGTTTGTAACTAAGAGTTTCTCCTCCACCAAAACATTCATATCCATAATTTTTTCATTCTCATCATTCCTTTCGATATCGGGAGTCATATAATTACCATTCTCCACTAACATGGCATTTTCAACACAATCATCATCATCAAAGGAAAACATATTTTGGTCTCTTATTTGTTGAATGCCTAGTAATCGATTAACCATCAACTGTTGTTGGTCATACACTTGCTTAAGGCTAGCACTGAATTCTTTGTCAGACTCATTCAATTGTTTCATTAAATTAAGAAGATTTGTAATACACTGTGATGATTGTTGTTGAGGATAGTTATGCAAGTCCAATTGGGGAGGGGAGTTCCAAGTATGCACATAAGACTCATAGGGAGCATATGGTAATCCATTATAATCTAAGTTAGGATTGGAAGAATATTGATTATCATAAGATGCACAAAAATTAGAATTCGGATAATCAAAAGATGCATCATAATGAGGCACTTGACCATCCCAACAATTATAACCATATTGTCCCTGACAATCAGTAAAATTTGCTCCATAATGGTGATTCCACTCCATTATTACACAGTCAGAGGAGATTTAAACCAAAAAAAAAGGAAAAATATATACAATTCTAGGGAACACATGTTCCTTCGAATGGGGGTTAGTATAGACAAGGAATAATCTAGACTCTAAGACAATTAAAAATTAAACAAAACCGTTTCTCCGGCAACGGCGCCAAATTTTGACAGGCTAAGGTCGTATCACCTAATCAAAAGTAATCCTAAAGTCCTCTAACAAATAGTAGTCAGGAAAGTAGGGTTGAATCCACAGGGAAACAGTGTTCTTTTCCTAATTGTCGATCAAATCTAGATTATAAGGAACGAGTGTTTGTTTGTAATTATACTAAACTAGACAATAACTATATAAAGAATATCCATAATAAAGAGTCTATGGCGTAGTTCACAAATGAACAATATTCCAGGATGAAGCACAATAATCAATAATGAATAATGCAGTCAAACAGGTTGATTTCCTCTCTCGAGTCGAAATTAACCATAGAATGATATTAATAGGCTCTCGCAATTTATTAATACCAACTCTACCTATTGAAGCTAGCCTTAATATCAAGTTTATACCTCTCAGCGCATAACCTAATATTGCAATACTATAACAATCAAATCTGGCGAAATCGGATTGAATAGAGATAATACATTCAATAGGAATCAATATACATCATCAAAAATCAATACTTTATAAACATCCCTTCATAAATATTCATGGATCCCCTTAAACCTAGAAATAAACTACTCAATCATAATTGGGGAAAACATACTCATGATGAAACAAGTAAACATGGTGAATCAATAATCAAAGATTGAATAAGAATAACAAGAGAAGAGAAGAAATGCCAATGTAGAACCAATCTTGCAAAATCCAAACTTCTATTGAAAATCCAATGTAAAAATGGCCAAGAGTAATACTAGGGTTCTTGAGTAATTAAAATGATCTTAGAAAACTAAAGTTGAAGCTATCATGAAAAAAAACGTTCTCTTTCCAACCTAAAAGGATAAATATTTATATTAAAACCAAAACCGGCGCAACACGCGCTTCAAAAGCCTTAAAAACAGCCCCGCCTGACCAACCCGGGCGGAATCCGCCCGGTCGGGCGGTTGTCAGGTCATAACCCGTAGAATATGAAATAGCGCCCCGCCCGGTCGGGCGAGATCCCGCTCGATCGGGCCCGCAACAAAATATTTTCTTTTCTTCCAAATGCTTTCCACAATGAAATTTGGCTAAGTAAGGGCGCCCGGGCAGCCGGGGCAGATTTCGCCCGGCCGGGCGGTTCAGCCTGCACAAAATCTCTATCTTCAAAACGCCATAACTTCTTCGTTATTCGTCGGAATTAGGCAAGTGACCACTCGTTGGAAAGCTCTTGAAGTATAGAATCTAACCCAATTCAAATCACTACATTTGGATTTGTAGAACTTGATATATAATCAAAAGAGTGGCCTGGAGTCATTTTTCTACTTCTTTCACTATTCGCTTTGCTTCAAAACTCTTCCAACTCAATGCTCGTGCTCTCGAAAGTACATCATCTCTTGTAATGATATAAATGAGTAGGAAATGCACTCAAACATGCTAATATCTACAATGATCAACCTGAAACTACAAACACACTACAAGGAGCATGTTAGTACTAAAAATGGCTCCGAAGAGCGCAATTAAGACCAATAATTAATGAGGGATGGGGGTAGAAACTCTATATAAAATATACATATCAAAACTCTAGTCTATGTCAAGCCCAGTCCAAGTCTAATCCCAGTCTATTCCATTCTAAGTCTAATCCTAGTCCATCTCCAATGTCAAGCCCATGTGCATCTCCCAGTCCAAGCCAAACCTATATGTCAATTCATATCCTAGGTCTAGTTTGCATCTCCATGTAAGCCCTAGTCAGTCTTCGGACTATAAAAATCGAGTCTTAGGACTATAAAAGTTCATCCCTTAAATTCTAGCCTGCTTGCTCACCCGTAAATTCAAGGTCTACATTCTGTAAGTCTATAGGCAATTATTGTGTCTAGCCTGCTTGCTCACCCGTAAGTTCAAGGTCTAGCATTCCTTAAGTCCATAGGCAATTTTTGTGTCTAGCCTACTTGCTCACCTGTAAGTCCAAAGTCTAGCATTCCATAAGTCCATAGGCAATTGTTGAGTCTAGCCTGTTTAGTCTAATGTAAGTTTCGAAGTCTAGTTGTCTAGCTTGCTTGCTCACCCGTAACTCCGTAAGTTCAAAGTCTAGTTGCCTAGCCTGTTTGCCTTAAGTTAAGAGTCTAGTCTCCCTTATTGTCCAATCTTCCTTAAAGTCTAGCCTGCTTGCTCACCTGTATGTTCAAAGCCTAGTCTCTCCTACACCAAATCATGGAGTCCAATCTGCTTGCATAGTCCAGTCCAGTTCATGTCTGCAATTGCATATAGTTAGGCCCATGTCTCCATCATGGTCAACTCTATACTAGTCCAAAACCCATAACCATTTCCATTTCAAAATCATTTCCCATCTTCAATCCCCATTGTCATTTCCACTTCTCATTCTCATCTCTCATCTCCATTTATCATTTCAAAAGCATCATTTCTTAAAATTTACGAGGTCCATTCGATTTCTGTTCAGGATGGATCGTGAGATTATAACTTGGGAACGTCCGACAGAGAGGATACAAGGTCGACCTACTCCCAGACTCGTCAAGCGCATCCTCACCTTTTCAAACGAATCCTCCGACTCTTTTGAATCGTCATCTGAAATGGGGGATACTTATGAACAACTTAGTGCCATTATGGCTCAACTCACACTGATGAACTCTCGTCTTGAGGAACAAGACAAACAGATTAAGGCACTAATGGGAGAAGCTAATTGAATAGGACGAGCAAGGCGACACTCCACCACCATTCAAAACCAACACAGAACTGAGGTTTGAAAAACTCGAGCAATTGATCTAGTCAATTCCTGCGCTCGAGAGTCAGGCTCATGGCCATGACATCATTAATCCTGAACTAAGGAGAAAACTCCCTAAAAAGGTAACATCGGGTGACCTCCCAAAATTCAAGGGGGTCGAAGACCCAGATGACCACTTGAGAGCATTTTCCATCTCTATGGTTCTCAAGGGCATGAGCAAGGACCTGTTTGCTTATGTCTTTCCTTTAACCTTGGATGCACATCTATCCAAGTGGTTCAGGTCACTGAATAAGGCCAGGTTGAATGACTGGGACTACATCAGAGAAGAGTTCCATAAACAATACATCTACAATACCCAGCTTCCCGTTGGCCTTCGTGAGTTGGAGTTAACTAAACAAAACTCTAACGAAGACTTCGTCACCTTCCTTAACAGATGGAGGGATAAAGCTGCACAAATGATTAACAGGCCATCTCAAGAGGATCAAGTCCGATTGGTGATCCGTAACCTGCAGCCGAAGTATGCGGATCATATCAAGTTCCAACTTATAGAGTCTTTCACGAAGCTCTATAAGGTAGGCCTGCTGATTGAAGAAGAGGTACAGGCCAACAAGAATAAGGGTTCTAACAACAACAACTCTTTCAAGAAGAGTAATAATAGCCCTTCTAGCTCCAAAAGCAATGAGGTCAATGCCATAGCTGCTGAAAAGAGTGGTTATCAAAAGCCTCAAAGAACATTTGCACCTTTAGGCATGTCCTTAGAAGAAGCCTTCACTAGACTTCATGCAAAGGGAGCACTTCAGCCTATTGGACCTACTCCAGATCCTGCTCCCGAAAATAGATACAAGAGGTGGGATCCAAATGCCTACTGCAAGTACCACCAAGGGAAGGGACACCCAACATCTGCGTGCTGGACCTTAAAGAATCACCTGAAGGATATGGTTGAAGACGGTAGATTGCCAATTCCACCTGCAGCAAAAGTCAGCAATAGCAGCAACCCCTTGGGCAGCACCTGAATAACGCTGAGGCTTAGTCATTTAACGCTATTTTTCAAGGTTGAGTCGGAGAGTCCCTCCCCTAGCTCCTTCATTTCCTTTCCAGTTGAGTTTATGTCATTTAGGATTTTTATTTCTAATAAGCCTTGTTCTATTTATTTCTGATTAATAAAAGAATTTCATTTTCATTTTCATGGGCCTTCCATCATTTTTTTTATGCTTCTAATTCAATGATGAAACTCAAATCACCTAATGAACTTGACTAATAATAATAAAAAAGATCTGAAAAAAAAAAAAAAAAAAAAGAGAAGAATGAAAAAAGAGGACATACATTGGAGTTATTCCCCTCTCCCTTCCATTACCTTTCATAAGCCATCCTCATGCAACCAAGGAAAAACAAAAACCCTTTAAACCATCATTAGCCAAACAATCCCTTCAATTCAAAGCTCCACATAAATCCTTCAAGCCTTCCAATAACCTAAAACCAAAAAAAAATATTGTGCGCAAGCCTTACTATATATAAAAAAGTCAATGCCAAGCAAAATAAAAAAAATGAAAAAGATCAAAGTGCGAAGAAAAATCAAAAGCAAAAGAAAACGCACATGAAAAAAAATGCAAAAAGGAAAAAAGCCAAAGGCAAAGAAATAAAAAGTCAAGCTAGGGGGCTTGCACACAAATTCTACCCCTCATTCAAATCCCTTCGATTCATCAAACCTTTAATCCATACAATCCAAATCCATGATCCTCCATTAGCCCAACCAATTCAACCTTCATCTAAACCTCAAGCCTTAAGCCTTTCAACCTTTCATTAACCTTAACTCCTTCTTCAAGGTATGTCCAAGCCCGCTAGGTTGAAAACCCGAAAGGGCGGCCTAGGCAAAAGTTAGGGCACATACAAAAAAATAATAAAAAAAAAATCAGATCCGGAACTACGAATGGTATGATTTCGCAAGGATACGTAGGAATCCTCATCTCGAGTTCCGACCGCTTCAATAAAATAAAATTAGTCATAGTCTGATGATTTGACTTTCTAGAATTTAGGAGCATACTTTCTCTAGATCCCGACATAGACTCGAGTCTGCAACTAGCCCTGTTAAAGCCTTTTCCCACCTACATTTATTTGAGTCACAAATTTAAACCTTTTATTTTTCAATCCAAGCTCTCCTTGTCCCTGAAGGACTCTCCGATAATTCCATGATTTCCGACGATACTTGACTTTGCCTATATCAACTTCCCAAAGAAGAATCCCCAGTACAATCCCCAGTGACAACTTTCAATGTTCAAGACAAATCAACTACATTTCAATATCAGATCAAGTACATTTCAATTAAGGCTCATGCCTATTTCTAGGCAAGCTCACCCAAAGTGGGGGCTTCCTATGTGTGGTGGTTTCTCCAATTCAAATCAAACTCCCGAAAATTTGTAATCCGCTGACCTCGTTTACGAACCCCAATCATTTACTAAAAACGATTTTCGAAAATCATTCTATGCTATATTCATTATCATCAGTCTATCATTCTATACATCTTCTAGCCTTGTAAAATCCTGACCTTGCATTGCAACCTTGCAAAACCCTGACCTTGCATTGCATTACATACATTCTAGTCTTGCATAACCCTGACCTTGCATGATGTGTCATTCTTTAGCTTTGCATAACCATAATCCTTGCATGGCGTCCCATGCATCCTTAGAGAGTCTAAGTTTGCATTTTTGCATCATTATGTGCTTTATCTGAGTTGTTTGCACCTATCTGCTAACTTCTTCTTTTACAGGTAATCAGATTGCTTGTAGTTATTGTCCTGCATACTAACTTTTTTTTGCAGAGACCGACGGTTATATATCAGTTCTAAACTGCAAAGCGTTTAGAGTCGTTCTCCGTCCCGACACTGTATTCTTTGACTATCGTTTCCTGAACCTCAGTCAAAGTGGGGGCTTCCGTAGACATATAATCGTGTCTCCCCATTTAAGGATCCAAGGATGAAACATACCGCAGCATTAGTTGGCACGACCCAACGGAAGAGCAATTTAAAGAACCAATCCAAAATGTGTTTTGAAATGATATTCTAAAGCCCAATTAATTGTCCATGATGATTAATTGTATTTTAAACCCATAAAATGTTTTAAGTCCATTTTAAAAGCCCAATCAAATATTTATTATTTTAATAGATATTTTTCATAAACATTTTTATATTTGATAAATAAATCAGATTTTTAATCCGTAAAATTCAATCTCCGGAATTTTAAGAATAGAAAAGGTATCTTCGAAAGACGCACAAAGGAATATGCTCGACACGTAGATTTCGTTACTCACACAGAGTCCTGCGTCTGACGCATGTCTTGTGTGAGACGCAACTTTCTTTTCTATCTTTCCATAAGGCATTTACACGTGCCTAAACCTGATTGTGCTGGCTGCGTCAGGCACACCAATGTGTGCCTGCCACGTGGCATTGCACCTGCCACGTAGGCCTGCACCTGGCGCAGGGCTTGCGTGAGGCGCAAGTTTTCTTTTCTCTATATATACCCGTAATTTCCCGAGTTACGGACGGCTTTTCATATTATTATTTTCACGAATACAAAAACTTTCGAACACTCTACAATACACTTCGAATACTCAAACACTCAACTACTTTTAATACTTTCAATCAATTCTTCATCACTGCGTTCTTGGTTCCACGATTGCTCCGCCTAAAGATCGTTGTGCTCCTCAATCTAAGCCGCATAGGTATAATCTTGAGGATCCTTGAATAAATTCCATATTATTACTTTGAAGTTACTAACCACTTATTTCATGATGTAGATCTTTAATATAAAATCGCTCTACTGTATATTCTAACCTATTTTCTATACTTTATTTTATTTTCATATTATTCTTGCTTTTATATTATTATATGCTTGCCTGATCACTCTGTTCATATTATATGATTGTCCTGCATGACTTTTATCACCCACATGTTATTATTGCTAATCAAAGACCTAAAGAACTGTTCTATTATTAATCAGATTAATTTGAACAACCTGCTAGGTTCCCTGTAATATTGATTGCCTAATAACATATCACTAAAAAATAGTCTTTTATGTGTTTCATGAACCAATTTAGACTAAATATTTTTAGGGTGCTTTAAAATATTATATGATTATTCTTTGGCATAAAATTTGCAATGAATCAATATTTAGTAGAGGCCAACTTTGGGCGAATGTGGTTCATTATGACTATATTCGTACCCTCACCCCCGAACTCAATCTTTGGTTCATTTTGACCATCTATGGAGTCAGGACGGGGAAATCTTCATTGGATATTATGTCCCTACGGTTTTCCCATATCCAATTAGGTTTATGATTCTTCCTAAAAATAATTGTTGGCGACTTTTTTTCAAAACAATTTTCAATAAAACCTTAACAGTGGGGTAGTCAAATATAATACGCGCTCACACCGCGTAGGCAAAATAAAAACACGCATACAACTTTCCAGAAACTTTAAAAAGAAAGAAAGACATAAAATTTGAAAGCTTACCCATGTGAATAGGAAGGAACTGAAAGATGAGAGAAGAGAGAAGAAGGATATAAGAAGATCAAAGTAAGGATGAGAGAGAAAGAAATGACACAAATAGTGCATATAGGCTTCATAAAAATCATAATTGCTTGATTTGGTGGTTTCATTGCTATTATGGATTTGAGATTGTTGTTTTAACTTTCTTTTGATGTATGATTGTGTATGTAGAACTGATTAAACAAGGATTCAAGAAAATTTGGACTCTGAATTGCAATTGTAATGGCAAATTTAGTGATTGCAGATTAGAAAGATGAAGAATGATAAAGAGTGAGGGAGGAGTGAAAGAATTGTGCTCTTATTCGTGCTGTAAAAGGCTAGGGCTTTTGGGGAAAGTCGAAGTTTGATTGGAGGTAGATCCAAATTATTTTGGGGAAAGTCGGAGTTTAAGAAAATGATGTTTGATTCATTGATGAATGATGATGATACATGTTTGATGAGAAGAGAAGAGAGCGGAAGGAGCAGTATAAACTGTAGACTAAAGAGGGAGGAGAGAGGACGGGGGAAAATAAGGAAGTTACTTCATTGCGAACATGTTTTGCAGAAAAAAGATTCAAATTTTTTTGATGAGCAACAAAATGGAGAAAAAAGAGGAAAAGAGGAACGGGAAGGAAAAGAATAAGAAGAGAGAAAAGAGGGGAATAAGGTTTTAGAGGGGAAATAAGGAAAAGAGCAAATAAAAAAGGAAAAAGAAATAAAGGCAGTAGTTACTTGACACATCACCCCGTAACCGGCATTTACGTAGAGTTCTAAGTAACATTTTAATATAACCTAATTAAAGTTAATGAAGCTACAAAGTAGACTTGATCTCTATTCTATATGCCAAGAGTGGTAACTACCTACTCTAATTCAAAGAATAGAAAAAGGAAAAATAAAAAAGGAACTACCTAATTAATAAAAAAATAAAAAAAGGCACTACAAAAAAAACAGTGAATATTTACAACACAACTAGTTGATTCTCTCTCAATTAATTTTTTTTAAAAATTTAAAAGATTTAGTAGGATAAAATAATTAAGAATTTAAAAATCCCTAATTTATTAGATGTAATTAGCAATTAAATTAATTTACTACATGTTTTCACATGCATCGCGTGCACATAAAACAAGTTACGAATAATCAAAAGATAAATTGAATGGAAAGATCACGTAAATGTTGACTTATTTAATAAAATTTTTCTATTATATTAATAACAATATATTGGGGTTCGCGCGGGTACAACAACTAGTTTTAAAAGATTTTGAAAATGTGATTTAAAAGATTTAGAAAATCAAAATTTCCTAATTTTAACTTTCTTCCTCTATACTCTCTTATTAACAAATTTAACGAGGAGGGAAGGATAAATAAACAAAGAAAAAGATCCGTTAAGAAAAGAGAAACATAGAAAAGAAGTAGTTTCTCTAACCCTAACCCTCGATTACAATTCACATTTCTCTCTACGTTCCTCCATTTTAGTTTCCTATCTAAAATATTAACAAATTACCATTCATAATTTGATTTCCAGCATCAAATTTACCTCTTTCCGAATCTGAGCAGATAAGAAGTTTGTGAGAAAAGAAAATTTTAAGGATTGTGCGCAAATTTACCTTTTCTCGACGAAACCAGAAACTTGGATCTTACGAAAATTTAAAGGTTTGTTTACGTCTAATTTTACTGTAGTTTTTAAGATTTAAATTTTGTAGCTCACACATACATGAGTAATAATCCAGAATTTATTTGTTAATTTATTTGTTTCTATTTTTTTTTTTTTGTGTATTTTTTCACTTGTAAAATTTTGGGGGTTTAGTTGAGCACACCGAACTCACTGTTGGATACACCACTGCTAGCTTGTTCACCAATTGCAAGGAAACTGTGAAATTAATGTTATAAATAAAGTATTTGCTCTCTCTCGCTGGTTTACTCAGTGGGTGATGGCAAGTTTTCTTTGAAAGAGATTGTGCATTGTGGTCGATGCTTATGGCGGACGGTAGATTCGAGTGGTCTCGTCGTGGTTATTTTAGAGTGTGGAGGAGGGGGTTGGTAGGGTAAGGTTGTGATGAGGGAAGGCTTCAGAGGAATGGTGGAAGTGTATCCGGCAGCAGTGCGCAGTTCATGGTCTCGCAATTTGTGAATAGGCAGGGTAGGGAGAGGGAACAGTTTATCTCGAAGGGGAGATGAGAGAGAAAGATGTTCATAAAATGTGTGAACTGCTAAATAGAAAAGAAGGGAGAGACAGGGAGGTAGTTGTGCTTTTAGATGGTATATGGGGTCATTTGGTATTTATCAGGTGAAAGCCAAATTTCATTATTGGAGTCAATAGCTTCCCGAGCAACATTTTGAGAAGATTCAAATTGGAGCTTTCTATTTGCAAGTCTTTAAAGACGAAATTTTTACTTCCCCTAAACCCATGTTTTGCCTAGGTTCTATATCCTTGAGAAGGTGCTCTAGGAGCTTCCGCAAACAGCCATGACTAAGGTTGATAGAAATATGATCAATTAAATGCCATGGGAAAGTTCATTTGGGAAGTTTTTTATTTAGAGCAACAGCTTTTTGGGACGTAAGCTCTAAAAATTACAGATATCTCATATTGTTCGTTATTTATCGAATGATTATTTTGGATTTCTGCCCTGGCTAGCTGTTAGGTTCGGTAGTGTTTTTAGCCTTATTGTTAAAGGGTTGTGATTGAGAGGTTGATATCTTATGCGATTTGAATGGGTGAGCAAAATGATTGTGTTATTATCTTACTGATTTAAATGATAGGTTATGCACAGGTCGCAAAAGACTAAAGTAGATTGGTAGTGATGTTTATAAAATACTTTAATTTACTTCCCTTAAATCATAAAGATTGTTCATTAGAGCAATATTAGGAAATTAATGTTATTGGATGGTGCTTGAATTCAGTTGGAGGTAACATGCTAGATGCCATGATACTCGAAATGAAATTAGTAATTCATATTAGTTTATTGTGTTCTTTTGTCTTCTCTATTCTTGGTTACAGGTGGGTACCTAGAAGACTCTGACTGTCAGTGCCCGGATCATTGATTGAGTCGTTAGCAGGTGGCTTCTAGCTCTTTGCTTTAATCTTGCATTTGTTCTCTAATCTGTAAATGAGTGCTGTGTTTCCTTAATTTAGTTACACTTTCATTATACTTGTCTAATATAGATTTGTTTCCCTCAACTTTTTTGTTATTTGTTAGAAGACCGTGGGTGTTGCACTCTCCTTCTCTCCCCTTTCTCTCTGTTTCAATTTGTCGAAAATGAAGCTAACAGTCAAGACTTTGAAAGGAAGCCACTTTGAGATTCGAGTGCAGCCCAATGACACAGTTAGTATTTTCCATTCTCTCCCACATTTCTTCAATGCAATTGCTTTTGTACATTGATGGACGAACTACAACTTTTATTTTTTCTGACAATTGCTGAATCTTTTTTTATGTTAAATTGATTTTGTATAATTGTATACAGTTTATGTAAGCTTCTTAGGTAGTTTATCAATGAGTTCAGCTTAGTTTTTCACGATCACTAGGTACAAAAAGAGAGAACTATCAATTTACAAAAATTTCAAAATGATTGTACCTAATGGTGATGTGCAAATTTTTGTTAATTGATAACTTGCAACTGTTGTCCTTCATTTTTTTGTAATCTGAAAACATTGTTTTTCATTGTAAACAATTTTGTTCTCTCCTCTACCCTAGATTATGTTTGCTACGAGGAAATAAGGATTTGGTGAATTTAGCATTTGATATTCTCTCGGCTTTTCTTTTGTATTGCTTTGCTTCATTTTTATTTCCTTCGTTTCCAATTGCTCTGTAAGGTTTTTTTAACTTTCACCACTATCTTACTTCTACACAACCTTCTACATCCAGAAAAATACTTAGTGTTTGGATTCTCTGATGGCTTCTGCTTTATTTGGAGATTAGCCTTATATGCATGCAATAAGTTTTGCATAAATACATTAGGTAACAATTATTGGAAGGGAGAAGAAGAAGAAGATTGGGAAGGGAGAAGAGGAAGAAGAATAGTTTGTTTAGGGTGTTTTGTATTTTTTTTAAAATATTAAAAGTTATAAAGTTGTGTGTAATAGTTAATCATGGAGAGGGAGTTGTGCCATTAAAATAGGGATTACTTATATTATAAAACTAAAGTTAATATTTTTGATTTTGAAAGTTAATGTTTCCATGTAACAATGTCACTTTGTTTGTGGTTTTGTGTTTTTTTTAGTAAATTTGAGATATCACTTATTATGGGGGTTTTGTGGCTCTCCCCTCTCCCCTCTCCCCTCTCCCCTCTCCCATTGTAGAATAGAGATAGATATTAGGTGGAGAAGCATGAATATTTTTTATGTTTCTGTGTCGATGCTTTTCGATCTAATATGAGGACAAGGCTGGGCCTGGGAATGGATATTAGCCTTAACTAAAATGATGGGGTCAAATCATATTGTTGCTTCCCCTTACTTCCAGCATTATGGAGGGTACTAGAGAATTGATCCTGGTGGGGCAGGATTGCCAGTTGCCTCCTTGATTTTTGTCAATCACTGTACTCTTTAATTGGCGCTTTGTTGATGCTTTAATAAAACTCAGTTACGTTTTTCTATTGGGGGCTTTGTGTATTTTAGATATCCGAAGGGTGAACTGAAGTCCATTTTATGTCCTGTAGCTTATCCGAAGAGTGAACTGAAGTCCATTTTATGTTCTGTAGCTTGCTTGTCTGAATGTCTGGGTGCTTTTAGTTTCTAGCCCTTGTATATTTGAAGCTTATCAATGCAGTAGTCTTCTTCAGTACTGTGCCTGATTACGCACATCCATGCAGTATAATTTGTTCTAGAATATTATAGTTCTTGGCCTTTCTGCATAGCTGAATAAGTGCAACACTTACTTTCTAAGGTCAACCTTACTAACTTTGAGCTTATGTATCATAAAAATCATAATCATATGGTGTCTTTTCTGATATATTCTAACGTGTATATATAATTATTAATATGTAATTGAAGATATTGATCGTCAATGTTATTCATTGGAGGCTGTCAGAAATGAAGTTTAACATTCAAGAAAGTTGAAAGTATAATGTTCTTCCCCTCTTTGAGTGTCTACAGTTCATCATTAGATTTCTAGAAAATTTCTGTATCTTTTTTTTTCTTCATGTTGTTTCTTCTTGCATGATCAAAAGCATTGCTCATGAAGAATTGGCTATAAAGTATCTCATCCATGAATCTCATTGGTATCCGAAGGTTATGGCAGTGAAGAAAAATATTGAAGATGTGCAAGGGAAAGATAATTATCCCTGCGGGCAGCAGTTACTTATTCATAATGGGAAAGTCTTGAAAGATGAAACAACGTTGGCAGAGAACAAGGTTTCGGAAGATGGCTTCCTTGTGGTCATGCTCAGCAAGGTAAAGTCACTTTAGTTTTGCATTTTTATCTTCCATGATGTCAGTGTTTTTCATCAATCAAGTATATCATCATCACCCCAAGCCAACTGCTTTAAAACTTGCTGTCAGACATATCCAATTTTAGCACTATCCTTTTGGATACTTAAGACTAGCTAGAGGGACTTTGTCAAAAGCTGGGAACTAGTAAAGTAATAGTTGGAAATTAGTAATAAATGCTGATAATAATAGTAGTGGAGGTGTTAGCAGTCGTATGATTTTTATTTAAAATGTTTGATACATTTCCTTTCCCCCCTCTTCCCCTCCTTTTGTAGTTAGTTGTCCAAAAGTGAGACATTGTGGAAATGTTGAAACCATGGAAGTATGGAACACTGAGTTAACGTTAAAGATCTTGAATGACATCAAAGATTCAGGGTTCTTACACATCTTTGCCACCTGAGATTGACATCATAAAGAATTATTTTAGGAAAATTGGCTGGAAATGCCTACAATATTAAGGATCTTACAAAGGATCCTAAATAATGTTGTTAGTTGATGATAACATAGGTGTTATGAAGAATATTTGAAGGTATAGTTCTGCTTGAAATGGTTCATGCCTTGTTTGATGTGCCAAACATAATATTTGATTCTTTGCTAAAGAGTTATATCAGGTGGTTGTTTGGAGAGTGCCTAATTTACTGGGTACTTACTCAAAAGTTTTCTTTTTACTAGTGTCCAATCATACTTTATCTTTCAATGTATTTACTTTTGATTTTAGCTGTGGCCTGTGAATCTTCTTTTAATTTCTTATATTGCTATCTTTTAGAGCAAAACTTTAAGTGCGGGAGGAACTTCAAGTGCTCAGGTAGTCTTTGTGTCCTTTAAGCTCTACTCTCTTATCAGTTAATTGCATATAACTTTATGTCTCTCTTGCAACAGCCTACATCTAATCTTACACCTAATCCTGCACCTAGCACTACGACCGCAGCTACCCCACCTGAAGCACAGATGTAAGATCCAATCATCCGATAGCATTAAGAATTGTGATCCATGTAGCTTCTTTTCCTAGCTGCTTCATTAAATTAAATTCGTTTTTGCAGCGTTTCAAAGGGTGAAACTGATTCTAATGCTCGAAGCTCCAAGTATGTGAAATTTTATTTAGTTTTTCAAGCTGTGCAAATGAAAAAGGTGGCTGTAGAAACTTAATATGTGGCCATTGTGAATTATATGTGAGACTTACACTTTTTATAAGTGTATATCTGATAAAGGGCTTGTGAAGGTGGTTGAAAGGGAAAGATATGCGTGTTAGTATAGGGTGCTTTACAAGTTAGTTATTCACACATTTAAATCAGGCTGTCCTTTTAACTACCTTGTGGTCCTTTTAACTACCTTGTGGACTTGCTATCACATTGCTGTCGTCTAAGCTTATTATATAGTTTGAATCATTTCTTCTTAGACATAATATATATGTATACATCAGTAATCATAATATTGCTTTATAGCCCATTTCACTAAGTATGACCTTAATGTGAGAGTGTTGGTGCAACTATTACTTCCACCCTTCTAGCAATGAGGAATTAATTTGTGTGACCTTTTCTATGCTTCAAAGAGTCACCAAGTGATTTAAGCTTTCTAAAGCATATATTGAATTGGATCAAAGCAGTGTTACATAATTCGATCCTATCCCCCGCGAAGTATGTTTCAGTTCGCTCGTTCCCGAACGCGGTTCGTACACTCGCCAAATCGCTGGGGTACGCGATCCAATTTAGTTAAATTGGCGTACCAAAATCCAAATCGACATTCTCTGTTTGTATATAATAGGATGACTGGGAGAGAAGAGGCCTTAAATGAGGGGAATTTAAAACAAACCCTAATTCCCTTAATTAAGTGTCAACCAAGAATATATTGTAAAGAAATGTTGGGGCTTTGTTAAGGAAGTTGTTTCAAGCATAATCGACTGTCTTTTTTGGGGGGGGTGGGATTTTTTTGGTGAGAGCATAATGACTGTGATACATGCAACAATGGAGAACAGTAGAGAGAGAGTTGAACGCAGAAGAAAACCAGAAGGATTGAACAGAGAAAAGTGTCGACCCTTTACTTTTCTTACCCTTATTTTATCTAACTAAGTATTTTACTCTTTTTTTTAAAGGGTATTCAGAATCACATGAACCAAAAGTTAAAAAAACCAGCTGGAAGGAGTAATATTTTGGTTCCCATGAAGGTTTATTTTTATTTTGTTACTATCTAATAACAGTTGTTCTTAATAATAATAATAAAAAAAAAGCAAGTACAGCTGTACTACAGTACAGTGTTAGCTATGAAAAAAAGTAGCAGTACAGTTGTACACCTCTTCCTTCTCTCTCAACGCGAACCAAAAAATCGTACCATGAGCCCAAAAAAATCGTACCATGACCCAAAAGATCATACCAAAAAAATATCCCATCCGAAGCGATCCGCGAACTATGTGACACTGGATCAAAGTCATATGAATATGGTCTCCTCTGATTCTTTGCTACTTCATAACTGAATCCCCCCATTACACTTTAAATTCATGTTACTTGCCCATGTAAGCCTATTGAGATTCCCTCCAATAGAAAAGCTCTCTTTGAGAAACGCCTTGGTCCACCTCCTCGAAGGGTTATAGATTCCTCTTGACGGTCGCCTTACTGCAAGGCCCAAGCCTTAATCAGGAGAGGCTGCTTTTTTCTTGTGAGATGCAAAGGGGCAATGATGTTTAGGAAACAATTCCAATTTGAACTATTTCATCCTACATTTTTACCTAGGGAAGAATTGCAGCCATGGTAAAATTAAATGATTTTATCTCAACTGGGTTAAAACATCTTGGTTTCTGTATTTTATGATATGTTTGCTCACATGGGATGTAAATGGAACAACTGAAGATTCTAATTATTATTTAGCTGCTGGGGTTAATTGTTTGTTCTTCCTTTTAGTCTTAGTCTCCTGTTTTTCTTTTGTAGTGCGCCCACAGATACGTATGATCAGGCTGCTTCTAATCTAGTTGCCGGTAATACTCTGGAGCAGACCATACAGCAAATTCTGGATATTGGTGGAGGCAGTTGGGACAGAGATACAGTTATCCGTGCCCTGAGGGCCGCTTATAACAATCCTGAGCGTGCTATAGACTATCTGTATTCTGTAAGTCCAGAGTATATCAATGATCCAGTATTACATTTGTTAGAAGTTGGCTAGCTTTAATATGTTTCTGTTTTGTTCATAGGGAATTCCTCAAACAGCTGAAATTGTTGAGCCTGTGCCAGAGTTTCCTGCAAATCAGGCAAACACTGCAACAGAACAAGGGACAGGTCCAGCCCCAATTTCTGGGGCACCAAATTCTTCTCCATTAAATATGTTTCCACAGGTAAACCTAATTCTTAATATGCGTATCTTGCAAAATTGAATTTTCTTTTCTAATCTATTGAGGATAATGAGTAGGAGTCACTCTCTGATGCGGCTGCTGGCGGGTTAGGATCACTTGATTTCCTTAGAAACAATCAGCAGGTGTGGTTCTTATTTTCTCCTTTCTTTTATGCATTTGTCTTCCATCAATAATGATATGCTTACTGATGAGTTCGCATAGACCTTTCACGTAAATTGAATAGGAGGGATCAGGTGTCCAAATCACGACCTTTTGGAAGTAGAGGATATTTTGGTAGCCATGATAACAGATGATTGAACTGTAGGTCAAATGTTTTCTGTGGAGAAGAGTGAGGATCAATGACTCCATATTTGCTATCTGTAGCTCTGTATTGGTCCACAGAAGTTGTGTCGCCTGTTGCTATAATGTTCATTTTAAATTTGTCACCCTGAATCTGTTGCAAGAGTCGGGAGGGTTGAAGGAGGAGGATATACTGTTGTATGGAGAAAGTAGAGAGCGAATGAGAGGAGTAGATTTGGAGCTAAGTAGGAATCAGCAATTGACATGATTCTCTACAAAAGTAATGGGAGGGATTATGAGAGGGTAGAAGCTAAGAATCAGTGAATTGAGATCAGTACTTCAATTCATTTTGGTGTGACAATGACTGCTATAGATAGGCATGAGATGCACGACCAAGTTAAGGGGTAGGACCAACAAGTATAAGAGTTTATATTTTTCTCCTATTGAAGGTGAAGTAAACTGCCTATGTCAGAGCTGATCAAATATTTTATTCTGGTGAACCTGTGAGGAAGGATTCCAAATCCTGAAACAGCCTTCGAATGCTTTGGAGTTCCAGTTTTTTAGCTATTCCTGGGGAATAATCTGGCTTCATCGTCTGTAATCATTAATTTATTGCTGGGGGAACAATAGTTTTCTTTTTCTTGCAGTATCTATGCTGTGGTAGGATTTTCCAATTCTGTAATATGCTTTATGCTTATGTGTTTTGACATTTGATCTTACAGTTCCAAGCTTTGCGCAACATGGTGCAAACAAATCCTCAGATATTACAGGTTTGGATTGCCTTTGGGTATTTAGAGAACTATTGTTATTCTCTATAACCTTTGTGTTAAGCATGAGCGTTATTTTGAATGCAGCCAATGCTTCAGGAGCTTGGAAAGCAGAATCCAGAGCTTCTAAGATTGATTCAGGATCACCATGCTGAGTTCCTTCAACTCTTAAATGAACCTCTTGATGGTTCTGAAGGGTGAGTAGGAGTTTTTTATTGTTAGACTTTTTTTCTTAAGGATCATTCAGGTGTTGATATGTGCGTTTCACCATTATCTTTCAAACTGCTTATCTCTGCTCAAAAATGTGCAATCAGCTGAAAAGTGACTTCCCTTGGGGGGCTTTTCCATGACTATTCCTTGTAACTGGAATTTACGCTGAAGTGTGCTTGCTACTCATATTATCTGCCCTATGATTCATTATAGATGTTGAAGGTGTTCCAGTGTGTACTCTTGAAAATTTTCTTTGTAATGTATCGTTGGCTATCTCATAAATTATTTAGGTTTTATTCTTACGCAACTTTCTCACCTAATAATTACACAACAAATCTAATTCTTCAGTTAAATACGTAAAAAGTTGCCACATACTACCTCCGTTTCTTAATACATGCAACGTAATATTCCTTTTTGGGATGTCTCATAATACTTGCAACAAGTCTCGTATTGGAATATTCTTATACGAAGAAAGCTTTATTTTATTATATAAGCACATGGGTCAAGTTTCACTCTCTCCCCCTCCTTGGTTTATGTGCCATTTGCCATTGTTGCATGTATTAAGAATCAGAGGAAGTATCAAAGGAAAGGGGAACTTTATGCTTATGATGCTTAACTTCTAATGTTTTGTGTAACTAATACTTAGTCCCACCAAAAATACTCTGTCAATATAAGAAGACAACAAATGGATGTTTTAATTAAAATGATTCAATCTTAATAATCCAAATCCAACCCTATATGATGCAAATATTAAAACATGGAGGATCCATAAAGTTAAGTGGGAGTAGTTTACTTTCATGATAATGAAAATTGTCTCATTAATGTTCTTATGTTGAAAAAGTAGAATTAGATATAGATGTGATAATTAATCCTTTTTATAATATTAACTTTCTTTGTGCTTTTTTCCAAGTAAAATAAATAAATTGTGGATCTGAAATTTTGGGATTCAGCGGATACGGGTTGGTTATGGACCATGTATGATCTGGATCCAGATCCAGTATAATCTGATCTAGGTCCGACCCATTGTCATCTCTACTAGGTCTTATCATTTATCACTTTAGAAAAATATAAGTTCTGGGAAAAATGAGTTTACATAAGCTCCAATACTACTAATTTAGCTCATGTAAGGGCTACTCCGGTTCAGTTCACAATCAAAGAATTTTGAATAAGTTCTAATAACTTCTTCCAATTAAGTAGTAGCTCAATGGTGGAGCTTACACCTCCCAATTATGAGGTTTGGGGTTTGATTTTCATTCCCCAACCTCGTGGACTATGGTTGGGTATTATGTGGTTGTTCCCTTTTGGATAGAGTGCCATATCAGTATTAGATGGCTGGGTTTCCTTGCGCGACAGACCTCCTCATATTCCCCCGTCTTTTAGGAGTTTGCCTCTTGGGGCCAGTAAATCCTAAAGAATTGTTCCAATATGTTTAGATAACGGATTTTCAGGTACAAAAAACAAAACATTGATTGGTTTCCTCGTGAACTTTTAGCAGGTTTGGTATGTGGTTGATGTGGATGCCACCATGACTTTCTCCGATCTGGGCTAAGTTTTTAAAAAATTAAAAATGCGGGTTGTTAACTGTCAGTTGTATGACAAAGTGATAATGCTGTGAAATATTTCCTTCTGGACTATTTGGGTAATCTTAGTTAGAATTTCTCTTTACAAACTTTGGGATGTGTATAGTCAGAGGCTCAGAGCATTGACTGAAAAGAAAGCCAATGACTGATTAACATTTTCTGTCTTAAGTTGTAACATGTCATGAACAAATTTTTTGTGATTTTACTCTCTAGGGATATTTTTGATCAGCCTGAGCAGGATATGCCCCATGCAATTAGTGTCACCCAGGAGGAGCAGGAGGCCATTGAAAGGGTATGTATTTGCTTGCCTTGATAGCATGACATTGGCTTTGCATTCGCTGATGCTGAATAATTTTGTTCTTTCTGGTCAGCTTGAGGCAATGGGTTTTGATAGAGCACTCGTCATTGAAGCATATTTAGCCTGTGAACGTAATGAAGAATTAGCTGCTAACTACTTGTTGGAGCATGCGGATGACAATGAGGATTAGACAGGAGGTATAGTCGGTTACTGATATCTGGATTGCTGATTTTAGGGAAATGGGGTTAGTTCTCTCCATCTGATATAGTAGTAAATCTTTGAGGAGGAAAAAATGTTGACGATCTAGTGGATAATTTATGTGTTTTGGGCACTTTTTTCTTTTCTTTTACCTTGTCCTTCCCCTGTTTCTTTTCATCCCCGAAGTGAGTTCATTTAAAATGTCTCCCTGGCTCCAAACGAAAGGTTATCGCTTACATTTGAGATAACATGTACCATTTGAGCATAGTGAAGAATGCATTTGGTTGCTTATAAATACTGCAGCCTAGGAAATTCTTTGGATATCTGTGCTCAGCATCTCAGCCTTTCTCGAGGAGTCTTGCCTGTTTATTCTGCAAATGTATCAAAGGGGATATAGATTTTGTACTGTCGACTGGAAGCTAACGGCTCGTTTTGTATCATTGCTAGTTTTTAGTTATTGGTTTTGAGATTCTATTTTTTATGATTTAGGTTGTACTGTGAGCAGCTATGTTTATGTTTAAAACTAACAACTGGAAACTGTTGATTTCCTTAATATTTTTAAGAAAATTGGAAACTCAACAATATAGACCTTAGATTTAAATTAGATACAGAATATTATGATTATATGATGTTCGAAAATTGTGCATGTATGTGCGTGCTTTCTGTCGTGCTTTACAATGGCATTTGGGGATATGTGACAGATATACATGCTGGTGCTTGAGAAGGCTATCGGGTATGCATGGAATGGAATGAGTATTACAGATTTGCGTCGGAGTTATTGCATTGGCTTTGTATTCAGAGAGTTTGGGGGGTGCTTTAGAGATTGAAGCTGAAAAGGGAGAAATTTTTTAGTGAACTTTTGATGATTTGCTACTAGAAATAGTTGTACAGTCGGTCTTTGGTTAGTCGGTCTCAGTTGTCAGATTAGGTATTAGCGGCCGAGACTATACTCCTCAGTAAAAGAAAGGGGGGTAATATCAACATGTTTTATTTTACTTTTTAAGGATTTTGTAAGGTTTTATAGATTGCTAAAAGGCCGACTTTTGACATAGTGTTTTTTCGGTAACTATGCATCTTGATATATTGTGCAACTTTTTTCAGTGATCTTTAGTGGTGGATTGAACATTAATCGTTGCCAATGTGTGGTGTCTAAATAGACTTTTCCGGTCAGTGAAGACTTAGTTATCTTAGTTTATGTGCTCAACGATGGAGATGTGATCACAGATATAACGGTGTACACTCATTTGATAAAGCTCATACTAGTTTCTAAAGGTTTGGTTTGACTTTTCTCAAATGATGGTGCTTTGGATGGGATCCCTTACCTTTGCCCTTATACTCAAGTGCGAAATCGTGAGGGTTAGTTTGGTTATTGTTTTGTTTCCTTAAGAGTTAATGGTTTGGTCATGGTTCTATTTTTCTAAAAAGATTTATATAAAGGTGTATGGTAGCTAATACTAACAACGCAAAGAAATCGTCAAGGTCACTTACTTGCATTAACCCAGTACAATAGTTTTTGAATTGTTAGACTCTTTAAGAAATAATCGATGAGATCATGAGTGGATTGCCTTAATAGTCTAGCTCAGTGCTCACCCGGCCTTTTAAATGATGAATATAGTATAGAGCGATGATTTCTAACATGACAAGACAACATGACTGAAGAAGACATGACACAAATACAAAGTTAATAAGAGAAATATGAAACTGAAATGGACATGAAATTAACCTGAACACAATTCATTTCAATCAATTTATCATATTGTGTACTTATACTACATTATTGGGTTTTGTGATCTCTAAGCGTTGTTCTAACCATATTTTGGATTATAGCTAAAATCAATGATCAAATACATACTACCTCCGTTTCGAATTAAACGCAACAGTTTCTATTTTCGGAAGTTTCAAATTAAATGCAATAATTCCAAACTTGCTATATTTGGTAAGTTTTTTAGGTGTGAATTTACGAGAATACCCTTACTAAAAAATTAAACCACACTTAATTATACCTTAATGATTATCTAAACCTCCATCATCACCCCCTTAAGTTTCTCTCTCCTCACTCCCACCCACCTTAAGTTTCTATCTCCTCACTCCCACCACCACCACTTTCACTCTCCTCACTCCCACCACCACCACTTTCTCTCTCCTCACTCCCACCCACCTTAAACGCAACAATTTCAACTAGGAGTCTGTGCCACTCCAATTGTTGCGTTTAATTCGGAACGGAGGTAGTATAAAAATTTAAACACAACCTGAAATTGATATACATAATCTAAGCATCATTTCTACACATATTTTGGGTTCTAGCTAACCATATATTGAATTTTTCTCTTTCCTTGTGAAAGTTTGAGGTGCTATGTCTCTAATTGCACACAAAATTTCTTTCAAAAAAAAAAAAAATATTGCACCTAAAATTTTGATTTGTTGATGAAGATTTGTGCGTGTTGTTGCAGATACCAATTTTACATCGATGATCATTCTATTTCCAAATTACAATTGATCAATTCCCTCGAAAAAATTACAATTTATCAAAACACCCCTTCGTGGATAGTTTCATGAAACGAGATGTGAAAGACGACACGCAAAAGTGCCAATATGTAAAGTTTTGCCAAGTGAGAATTTCATTGAGTCAAAATGGTTGTGCATTTGCGAATTTTGATTTCTATTACTACCTCTGTTTCTTTTTAATTGTTACACTTTGACATTTTACACTATTCACAAATTGCACTTTGATCCTCGTTCGTGATTTATATGTGAATAAAAACATAGTCATGTGGGATCTTGTTAGATTCGTCTTAGTATGTATTTTATTAATATGTACTTTTTATAATTTTTACAAATAAAAACTAGAGATATATATCCTCATGTTTTGCATTGGCATGCGTGAAAAGTGTAAGCGTAACAATAAAAAAGAAACGGAGGGAGTATAAATGTTGCATGATTCTTTTTATTAATGACTTGTTATATCAAAAGAACTGAAACTTTCAAAAACTACCTTTTATAATAATTTTTTTAAAAAAACTACCTTCTTAAAAAAATTCATAGAACTACCTTATATTGTAATTTCCTTTCAAAATACTACTACTTAACGATTTTAGCTATGTTGGACAGTTAAAACAAGGTTTGACAATCATGTGTTGTTCATGTTAGCACGTTACCAAACTCAAATGGATAGTTGTTGGGCTACAACAAGGTCGTGGGTCGTTCGAGAGGGAGGAAAGTTGTGCTCCGACGAGGCCGTGGTCCGTGGGTCATTCGGGAGGGAGGGAAACTTCTATTAATGTGCTCTCGTGAGTAGGACGTGATGGTGAAACCTTGTTCCAACTGTAGAACCTAACTAAAGCAGTTATGTGGTTATGTTTTGAAAGGACTTTACTATAAAAGGTAGGTTTATGAAAAAAAATGATTTAAAAAGGTAGTTTTTTTTTTTGATAATTTTCCTTAAAGAATATGTAAAGTAGACCCTAAATCTTTTTTTATTTGATGTGCATCTATAAACAATCTGCTTAATAGTATTTATAAAGATCTATTCCCTCCGAGTTCTTGATTCTATCTTTTCATGGGAATCAAAGTAAATAGAATTTAAGAGGGATGTCAAGCGTGTTTTCTTTTTTTGAATAAATATTGTGGGGGAAAAGTTGTTTTCAGGAGAAAGAATGAAGAATAATTGATGAAAGGGCGTTAAATGTATGACTAGTTCAACTCTCGAGTTGAACAAACAAAACAAACAACTTTCCAAGAAGCGAATAAATGATAGTGGGATAGGTTTTTTTAACAAATTCATGGAAACATGTAAAATCAAAAATATAAACAAACAAGAATTTTTTCCCTAGATATTGTCAAAGGGAGTTTTAATTCCCTCTATGCTCCGAAGTTAAAATTAATTCCCTGCATACCATTCACGTAGGACAGTACATCAGATTTTTTTAAATTGTACTTCAGCAAAACCGCTACTTAGGTAGAGGTTAACCACAATGAACCGTAAATTTCAGTAGCGGTTAAGGGAAAAGAGTAACGCTACATTGAGTAGCAGTTCATCAAACATGGCCGCTACTCTTAGTAGCGGTTTATAATACGCTATGTATTCTGGCACTTCAGGTAGTAATGGGAAAGCAGAATAAACCACTACTCAAGGTAGCGGTTATATAGCTACCAGCTGCATATAGCAACATATATCTTTATTTTAGCCACGGATCTTAAAATTTCCGTTTCTAATTAGAAACAGATTATTTTCCATTGCTAAATCCGTTTCTAATTAGAAGCATATTATTATGTTAGGTAACCAAAAGGAACCGCTACACCAAGTGGCGGTTTCCTCTTGTTGAGCGCTCTCTTAGTAGCGGTTTGTTTTATTATTTGTTTTGCCAAAAATAACAATAAAAAATTCTAGCGTTGTCCTACGTGGACGGTATGCAGGGAATTAATTTTAACTTCGGTGCATGAAGATAATTAAAACTCTCTTCGATAATATCTAAGGAAAAAATTCAAAAAACCAAAACTATATATATTTTAGAACAAAAAAAAAAAAAAAAAAACACAACTAATGGTATTATCAAAGAGAGTTTTTTGCTGTGCTAGGTTCCCTCTAGGGTTTCTCCTTGGGAGGGAATTTTCTCTCCAGGGTTTCTCCTTGGGAGGGTTTTTTCCTAGCCTCTATCGCTAGGTTTTTCTTCTTTTTTGAAGGTTTTTCCTTCATTCTTTACCCTTATTTCTCTTTATCTTTCATCTCTTTCTTCTTGGCCTCAATTGTGAATCTTTACAGGGGCTTCCACTGGTGTTCATACCGGTGGTAAGCCCCAAAAACTCTTTTAATTGCTTCCAATAAATATATCCCATCCTTAAGATGGTATTTATTTATTTTAAGGTGTTTAATTTAGTTTATTGCTCGTCTGATGAAGAAGGAAGATCTAACAATCTCTATTCTCTGTAAGAATCTAGAAGACCACATAAGTATTTTCAACCAAACTACTATGCATTAGCGGAAGTTAAGCCGAATCAGAGCGAACTCACAAATTGTATGGCTTCAGATGAAGTTTTTTATTAAGGCTGTTTTTAATCAAATCTGCGATGTTTCTAGTTCTAAGGTGTTATATACTTGTGTTGGAATTTTCGATTTTTCAGGAATTGATTGTAAGTGCCGTTTGGCTATTTCTTAAGAATAAAATCCATTTTCTTCCTGTCAAAAAAAAAAAAAAAAAAAAAAGATTTTTTTGCTTGGCAGACGAGCACAGTAACTCCATAAAATAGGTGGAGAATTGGCGTCATTTTCTTGTTTAAAAGCACTGAAAAAAAAAACTACGACGACGCAAGTAACCTATATCAGGTGAACATTATCACCTACAACGAAAACCCTTCAATCCAATTCAAATTCAAATTCAAATTCAAGCTAAATCTCAACTTCAACCAATTAATTTCACTCAATTTCAATTCGATCGCCAATATCAATAATTCCACCTCTTTTCAGCAACAATCAGCCATCATCAACTCAACAACACCGAAAATTAGGGTTTTGTAAAAGTGAATTTTGGTTGTTAAATTGATGGGAATTTCCAAGGTTTCTGTAGAACCCTCAAACCCTTCCACATCCTCATCTTCATCCTCTTCAATTGCTGTTATCGAGACCATAAATGGAAGCCATGAATTTAAGATCAATGGTTATTCGTTATCCAAGGGTCTGGGAATAGGGAAGTACGTTGCTTCTGATACTTTCATGGTGGGCGGATACTTGTGGGCTATATACTTTTATCCTGATGGTAAGAGTCCTGAAGATAATGCCAGCTACGTCTCGCTGTTTATCGCCTTGGCGAGCGAAGGGACCGATGTTCGGGCTTTGTTCGAATTGAAGCTTGAAGATCAGAGCGGGAAGGAGATTCATAAAGTTCATTCTCACTTTGGGAGACCGCTTGAGACTGGACCATACACTCTTAAGTATCGCGGTAGCATGTGGTAAACTTCGGATATCAGGCTCTTGTATTGGAATTATGCCATCATTATAGTAAATTTGATATAAGTTTAATATGATACATGTTGTGTATATGTGTGAGTTTGCTTTGATATGGGAAAATAGATTTTTGAGATAATTCGGGTGATCATATGAATTGGGCTGCCAATAGTTATGTGATGTATGTTGTTGGTATAAATGTTGAGTTGAGATTATGTGATAAATGCCTGTGTGCGATTACTATTGATTGAGGTGAGAGCTCCATTATGAGGATGCAACTAGGGAATAATATCAAAATTATGCATGTTATGATTGTGATCAGGTTAGATCGTTTGGAGCAATGTTCGTATGATGATCTATTGATCATTATAGATTAATATGGGATTTTTTTTTATGCTTGCATAATCGGTTATGAAGAATTAAGAGTGAACTTGGAGATGAAATACTAAACGAGTGGAAATGGAAGAAGTTGTATGTTGGATGGCGATGTTGCTGGTAACTATATCTCAAATATGAGACGTTTGGTTGAAATTAGTAGCAAAATGTATGTATAGAAGGGTGATTGATAGTTTTAAGTTACTTAGACACCAAATCAGCTTATGCATACGCTAGTATATTGGGGATCCTTTACCAGTATAATTATCTAACCAGTCTATTGAAAATTTTGGGATACACGGGAAGTATTGCAAAGTGCAAGCGGAAGATGCAGAGAGGTAGGTCCTCTGCAAGTATGATTCAGAACTCAGCATGATGAAGGAGATAGTCAAAAGTAAAGATGACTTTGAGGGACAAAGGCTTTATAATAAACTTGTTTCTTTCTGGATAAGTTTAAATAAAGTTTTAGTTTATGCAAGTGATTCCGGGCATTTTGATCATTATTCAAATAAGTTCAACAAAAATACTATCACAAATTTCTTAAGAACAAAGGTGAAAAGAATTGGTAATAATGCAATTCTTCGTAGGTTTTTACGAGGAACAGGGACAGCAAAGAAGCTGCCATTTTCCTTCTATTTTTCTTTCTCTCTCTTGATTTTAATGGTATCAATAAGCATTGCATTAGATAGTGTTGTGTATGAAGAAAGTGAATCGACTGCCATTCCAAGCAAAAAACCCTGCTTTAGTAGGACTTTAGGATTTCATTCACTTATAATTTTTTCTAATAAGAAAGTGAATAAAGACTTGATGAAACAGGAGAACTTAGGAATTGTGGAAGGATAGCAAGGGGTAAGATAGAGATGAGACAGAAGAATGGAAGGGATGACCAAGGACCTTATACAAAATTGTAATTTTATATTCTCTTGGCTTCTTATGGATGCATTTGCTGCTACAAACATTTAAGAAGGTTTAGTTCATATTCTGATGCTATGTTACTCAGACACGGATTAAGTGTCTACTTGTATATGGGTGTCCAAGCTCCCGACTCTGCTATTTTGTAGAAAAAAGTCAAGTTTTTAGTTTACAATGAAGTATCCAAGTGAATTATCAAGTCGGACACGACACCACATCTAGTTTTTGAGGTAAATGAAGGTTTCGGAGTAACAGCTGATGATCTTTTTGATGTTCTATTTGGCTCTTTTGGAGGAAAATTACCATGAAGTGGTACTTCTATTACTGCATATAAAATAATAAGTGTAATGCCTATCCTATAAAATTATCTGCTCCCAATGTTATTTGAGCAAGACAGTCAGTAGCTCTTCTACAGTGTTGGCCATGATCTTGTTTTCTATGGATCTGAAAGAACTTTTTCCTCTTCACATGGTACTTAGAGTGTTAAACAAGAGCGATTATTGTTTCATCTTGAAGCTTGTTATTTGAAAATCAAGAATTAGGACAAGGTGAAGGCAAGTGAGCTAGTATTATAAGGGGGAGGGGCAGCTTCATTTATCCCGTGGGATACTGGGATATTCGGTCCCTTGAATTCATTTTATATAGGCACACCTATAGTTGAGATTATACCTGTGAAATTTTCCAAAATGTAAAATTCTTTATTAAATGTTTGTAGAAATGTGTGCTTTTGGCCATCCATGTTCTGTTATGTTGGACATTTTATTTTTCCCCTTTTTCTTTCCCAATTTATTTGGTAAGGCTATTTGTTTGGACTTTGGAGTATGTTTTTGTCAAGATGTGCTTGATTTTCATATTTGTTGTTGAGGCCTGAAATTTGACTTGCATCTAACTTGTTGATTGCTTTAGGGGCTATAAACGCTTCTACAAAAGGACATCACTGGAGTCATCTGACTACCTTAAAGATGATTGTCTTGTGATCTCTGGCACTGTTGGTGTTGTGAAATCACATACTGAGGGACCTAAACAATACTTAATACCAGTCCCTCCCTCGAATATTGGGAAACAATTTGGGCAACTCCTAGAGAGTAAAGACAGTACTGATGTAAGCTTCGAAGTTGATGGGGAGGTGTTCACTGCACACAAGGTGATCCTGGCAGCACGATCACCTGTCTTTAGGGCTCAGCTGTTTGGTCCAATGAAGGAAAAGAAGATGGAGTGCATACAGGTTGAAGACATAGAAGCTTCAGTGTTCAAGGTCCACTACTCTCTTTCTACTCCACTCGTTTGGTAATCTTGTGTGCATTGCTTTTCTGGATGGTGTCTTAGCTCCGTGCTGGCTCTTTTCCTCTTTTACATTTTCTTTCACGTATCATCAATCTAACACCAGTCTATTAGTGATGAAACTGTTGTATTTATGATTCCTTATTTCGTATATATTCTAAACATACTGCCAGCCATTTTTTATTCTGGTTTTTGTTAGGAAAAATTTAAAAGCTTGAGGAAATCTTTGTCGAAGCGTCCTTCCTTAATACAACGAGACCATAGATTGAAGTTTGTGCATGATTGTGATCACGTAATCACCGTGGCATTGCAGAAGCAGTTTCCTTTAGATGTTATTGTGGTTTGAATTGACAAACTAGAAAAAACTGAGCTTGCCACCAATTTATTTCTTTCTTTCTCTCTAGTATGGGGTGTAATGAATTAATCAACTAAAAGCACGAATCAGAGACGAGGGATTTTGCAGGAATTAGAGTGAGAAGAGGGAGATGCAGAAAAAAGTGAGAAATTTGATAGATTTTTGCCAAGCATGAGCTTACAACCCTATGCTTTGGAGTGGCTTCGCTCATATTCACTGGAAAGAAGTTTAGATCACACAATTCTGAATCTCCTTTTCTACTCCCCCCCTTTACAATTTGAGTATCAAGCTCTGTAGCTAATATACTCTGCCACACCCCGTGGCTCTAACTGAATTACAATAGGCTTTCCATTACTACTGTCCCTTAGTGTTGCTTCTAGCATAAGTGATAATGACAGTTGGCTTGGGTGAAGCTATCACATGGAGTTAATTAACACTTTTGATCCCTTGTCAGCTGCTTTTGACTTTTGGCCCTTTTTTCGTAATTATTTCCTGTGCATCATTTAATACTCAAGGTTAAGAGAGCTTTTTGGAAAACATATATACTAATGGTAATTGAGAGGCTGTTTCACACTGTATGGGAAAATTAAGCTATCAGCTGGAATACTATTGTTTTGTCCTGGGCATTTAAGTTTCATTAGTTAAGGACTAGGACGTTTGTAAAGTTATATGTCATGCTCCAGCAACTTGTCTCCTAATGAGAAGCGAACTTCTTCCCCGCTTTTATATGCAAACTGAATTTAGTACAATTTAGAGTTATCCGTTGGCAAGATGTGAGTCCTGCATAGCCTCTACTTGATTCCTTGGATAAGACTGTACTCTGAGTAAATCTGTAAAGCAATATGTGAGGTTTAGGTCTTTTTTTATTTTGATAATGTGCTATTTTGTTTTTTTTTTTTTTTTATGTCAGACTTGCTCTTCAAATTGTAACAAAAGAAAAGAGAGAAAATTCATTAAATTGAAGAATACAGTTAAATGTTTGGCCATTTTGAGGGTTGAAAGACTGCTTTTATAGCATTGTGTTACGACACAACCACTTGCAGAATGGAATGTCTTCTATCTTTCTTGATTGAAGACATAGTCTGTCAATTGCCTTTTCGATCAATGGTCTGGTAGAATTTGCCCTTCTGTAAAGTAATAGCAAGGCCATGTACAACTGAAGCTGTTATCACGATATAATTGAGAGATTTGGTAGATGCAATGGGTATTGATATGGTTTAATATAGTGTTGATGTGGAATTTGAAGGATTCAGACTATAGAGAGATGGCAATGGGGTTTTAGTTTCAACTTGAGTCTTGAAGTCATCATCTAAATTTGGCAGGTATATGAAACATCTTGAAGGAGGAGGAATTAAAGTCCTTGACCTAAATTTTTTTTCCTGGTTTTGAAACTACACTTCATTACCGTCTGAATACTTTAGCCTTTAGCAATTGAGACTCACAATTGACACCAATGGCTCCAGTAATTTTTCACACAGCTATATTTTGTTTGCTAGATTGCCTTGAGCTGCTAATTCTGAGATCACAATCCCATTTCACTAGTGGCATTATGTCAGAGTTTCTTTTAGTTGGCATGCATACGAGCATTAAATTCATGAAGATGTGAGCTTCTAATTTCCATCTGAGAGGTGCATATATAATACATGGATTTTTTTAGTTAATTATTTGCATCAGGTTGCTTATAATCTAGTGAATACATGAGGTTTTTTTTTCCTCGCAGATAATGCCTAAATGTTCGATGGAAAATTCAGATTTTGTTGAACTTTTGGAAGGAGATAGCTTAATTTTAATCTTTTACACGTTTATTTTTGTAGCCTCTGAATGATATTGTAGAGAAGCATTCATAACTGATTTTTGTTGTCTGCTCTCTTGTCTAGAGATATGTTCTAGTGGTCAGGCACAATGGTCCTATTCATTGTGCTGTATTATCAAACGATGTAGAAAGTTCAAAATTCTTCCAAGTTTGGCCAAAGGAGTTTTTTTTTCCACCCTGAATTAGTCTTAACATTTTGGAGAATTGTATTTGATGCTGAGTGATATCACACTCCATTTACCTGCTATTTTTTTGCCTGCTTCCATACAGGATGCTTTTACTTGGTTAATATTTCATGTTAGAAAGTGAATGATGTTATGTTTCCAAGTAGAGTTTATAATTTTCCATATCGTTGTATCATTTCAGGCTTTGCTGCATTTCATATATTGGGATGAATTGCCAGACATGCATGAGCTAACTGGTTTAAATTACAATGGAGCTTCAACATTAATGGCTCAGCATATGCTTGCTGCTGCAGACCGGTATGGACTTGAGAGGCTAAAACTTCTATGTGAGACCAAACTTTGTGAAGATGTTGCTATAAATAATGTAGCAACAACTTTAGCCTTGGCCCAGCAGCATCAGTGTTTACAATTAAAAGCTGAATGCCTAAGGTTCATCGCATTGCATGAAAATTTAAGAGGTAAGCCAGAATGAAAGCTTATATTGGTTTACTGGACGGTGAAGCTGTAAGTAACTGATATCTAGTTATTGCCAATGTTGGATGGTATCTGCAAAGAATTTTCTGCGGTGATAATGATTCATTGACATTGGACCTTTATTTTTGTTTCTGGCATATCATGGCCGAAGCACTAGATCTATCTTGCATTTGAGATATTGTTGTCTCTACTTTATATAGGAACCAGCATCTACATGTTTTTTTGGGTCATGTGTACTTTAATTAGAGTCGACGCGGTAGTCTGTCTTTTTTGGCTTTTGTTTTCTCTTGTAGCCATATCTTGTCTCTTAAATGACTGATAGGTAATCCAGCACAAATCCTTTGCTTTATATCTGATTGTTTCATATGGGTCCTAGATATATACCTTATTGACATGATGTACTTTATTGTTTGTTGTACTTTGATTATACTCCTTCAGAAAATGGGAAAGAGTATAGTAATTGTCCGGGATCCATCAATCTCCTGTCTCCTTTCTCAACAATGAAATTTTCTTAACTATTCAATAAATAAAGCTGCAGTGTAATGCTCTGTTTGACCATAGAAATGTATGCTCTAGTTACTTACGGTTGTTGATATTTTGAATAGCTATTTGAAGTTTTTAATGGTTTTTTCTCAGCCGTGATGCAGACAGAAGGCTTTGAGTACCTCAAAGTGAGCTGCCCATCGGTCATTACTGAGCTACTGGAGTACGTAGCGAGAATTACTGAACATTCTAAGGCCTCTTTTGGTTATGGAAATGATGTCACTATGCTGGATGGTAGTGACATGAATGGAAGAAGAGTGAAGCAGCGATTATTTTGAGTACATATACCTTGTAGAATTCGTCCAACTTGTTGGGACACTTAAACCATGTATTTGTTTGTAAGAAATGTTGAAAAAAAAAAAAAAGAACTTTGACTTGGGATTCTATGTATGTTGATATATAGCGTCAATTCTTTCAGCACTGTTTTATGGGGTTTCACGGCTTGTCACATTAGACCGTCAATTATATTACGTTTATGTTGAAGGTTAATTTATAATACCCTTCTGTAAGTCTTTATGGCTGCTGATGGTTTAATTCATAATGCCCTTCCGCCTCCGGCTAATTTGAAGAAAGGGCAAATTGTTGTCCCTGACTGCTGCTATCTTTGTGGGAAGCTTCTGAAGATCTCTTTAACCGCAAAGCTTCCCTCTTAGGTATCAATGTGGATCTCTCTGGTTACTGGCAAGTGGGGATGTAAATTGAAAGCTTTCGTTGGCGATCTCTTTGATGGAAGGGACAAAGGAGGAGAGAGTTCAGGCGTTCTTCGAAGCCGAGATTAAGATCCCTCTACGACCAGTGGAAGGGAGAGTGATAGGTTGGGAAAATTATTGAAGCCGAGAGTTGGAGAAATAGAAAGGCAGAAATAATTCTAGCTAATACGTCAATCCAAGCTAAACTGCAATCAGCAATCTTGAGGAGAATTATGAAGGTTCAAGGTAGAGCTACTCAAGTGGAACTTCGCGCAGATTCATTAGAGGCGGTTTGATGCATTATCAATCTGAAAAGGAGAAAAGGCCTGGAGAATGGTTGAACTCTTGCCAACAATAGTAGAAATCTTGTTAGATCATTTTCCTTTTTTTTATTTCTCTTGTATTAAAATTAGCAAACTTATGGTTAAGGTTCTCATGAGCTTGCTACTTGTGCAAAAAATGATCAGTATTCTATGTTGTTTTTAGCTGCGGAAAATAGAAAATGAAAAAAGAAATTGCGTCAATGCTTAAGAAGATAGTTTTAATCAATTGTTGAATCTAATACATAACCTATTTTATAATAAGGCTCATTTATCATTTCATGCAAGTTTATGTACAAAGAAAGATTGACGATACAATGTTATATAGCTGGAGCTTGAAACTCTGAGACATGAGCATTGACTTGTGTTAATGAAACACTTTCTCTTTGTTTAAGTAGGCTTTATGAAATTTTATATTTTTTAGGATTATTATGAAGAGGGGGTATTTTTGTTGTGGCAATTCATGAAATACACGAAAATCAACTTTCTAACTTACTGTGCGATTTAAAATTTTGAGAATTCCATATAACTAAATATAACAAAAAAAATTCATTTTCAACAAAAAAAGTAAGTAAACAACCCAAGAAATACCCATGATAATAAAGAAGTTGTAATTCAAACAAGAATTTTTTGTCAAAAACTACCTATTAATTGCAACTTTTTAAAAACAGCTACCTAATAAGTCTAATTTTTAAAACAACTACCTTTTATCATGTTTTTTTTGTTAGCACTACCAATACACGGTAAATGTTAGTAATTCCATCTAGTGGGCCCCACTTGACAATTCCCTCCATTTTAAAAGATATAAATTTATGGATTTTTTTGTCAAAAACTACCTATTAATTGCAACTTTTTGAAAACAACTACATTTTATCAATTTTTTTTTTGTTAGCACTACCCATACACAGTAAACGTTAGAAAATACCGTGTATTAGTAGTGCTAACAAAAAAAAACATGATAAAAGATAGTAGTTGTTTTAAAAATTAGACTTATTAGGTAGTTGTTTTCAAAAAGTTACAATTAATGGGTAGTTTTTGACAAAAAATTCCTCAAACAATTATTAAAAAGAAAACAAGATGATACTCCTAAACTAGATGCAACTAACTCAAACAATCTATACAAATATATTAAAAGACGTGACTAACAACGTATACGCGCCACGTGGCACCTCTCTTAGTCCACTATTGTCCAATGTGTACACAGGTCATGTCAACTAACAAAAGTAATTGACTTGCAATAAGATTTGAACCCGTGACATCTTGCTATTATATATAGCACAATTACCATATCAACCAACTTTTAATCATGCTTCAAATATCCACATTGTTATATTTGTACCTTTTAAATATTGAGTTTTCTTTATTACATTTTAATGCGAATGGAAAAAAAAAATGCATATCAAGTTCAGAAAAAAGTACCACCTGAGGCAACGCCGGGCCCAAATACTAGTATAATATATACAAATAGTCCAATTCAATCAAGAATCATCCTTGATTTTACGTGGATCTGGTTTTGGATTGGTGTACAATATATTATAGTCAAAATTCAGAAGTGTCAGCTCAATTTACCTCGTTTTCTGTGCATCAGAACCTTCCAAACTCCTTCTAACCCCCACGCCCGCAATCCACACAATCTCTCTCTCTCTCTCTCTCCTCCCACCCAAAAAAAACCCCTCTTTCATCCCAATCAAACCCTAATTTTTTCCCATTCAATATCCTCAAATCCCCATAATCTGATCCTATTTTTGCTTCATACATCAATCACAACCCCATAATTCTCCAATCTAACCCCCCAAATCTCCCCAATTTCAAGAAAAATCGATCAGATTAAAAAAAATAAAGAAATGGGGATTTCTAGGGTTTGCGCAGAACCGGCGAACACAGCGTGTTCGTCGTGTTCTTCAGCTATAACTTCTTCGACTGCAAAAATGGAGACTGTAAATGGGTCCCACGAGTTTAAGATCACTGGGTATTCTTTGTCGAAGGGTATGGGAAGTGGGAAGTATATAGCTTCTGATACTTTTATGGTGGGAGGGTATTTGTGGGCAATTTACTTTTATCCGGATGGAAAGAGCCCTGAGGATAATTCGACTTATGTATCGTTGTTTATTGCTTTGGCGAGCGAGGGGACCGATGTTAGGGCTTTGTTTGAATTGAAACTTGAAGATCAGAGTGGGAGAGGGAGGCATAAGGTTCATTCCCATTTCGGTCGGACACTCGAGAGCGGGCCGTATACTCTCAAGTATCGCGGTAGCATGTGGTGAGTTAGCTTTCTTTTTGCTTGGTAATTGCATTCTTTTTATACTAAATTGATGATTTTATGATTGTTCAGTTGTTGTTCTTGTTGGGATTGAAATGTTGGTTTTTTGGATGTTTAGTTTCTATGTTTGGAATTGGGAAATAGAGAATTGGACAGTAGGGTAAATTCGTTGGTTTTTTTTTCTTTGATGATTTTTAGGAGTTTGGTTGTTAAGTGGGAAAGGGGAATAAGATTAGTGTATTTGCTAACTAATGCACCTATTAGTTAAGATATGATTGTCTTTTGAGAATAACTTTGTTGTAGAATGTGGGTCTTTGAAGGATTTGTTTGTAATTTCTTTTCTTCTCGTTTTGATCCGAGCAAATTTAGAATAGAAAAGGTGCGGACTGCTAGAATGTTCTTTCTAATATCTTTTGTTGCTGTGTTTGCATGTATGGGCCAAAACCTAGTCTAAAATGTTCGGCTTACTAAGCTTACAATGGGAGAGTATGTGATTAACTCTGGTCGAGCTATTTCATAACCTCTGAAAGGACCTTGACCTAACAAAGGCAGTGACCAACCTGAGCTAATCTCGACTAGAACAGAAAAAGTGAAGACGCACGCACCTTATTAAGATCATATTGGCATACTATCCTAAAAAAAAGTTAAGACCCTATGAATCGCTTGAACCCCCAGATTCATACTAGAACCACGATGATCACAAAGGGGGTTGAAGTGACCAGGCTCGGGCCTTGATTATGATTATTCAATCTTACACGGGCAGCCGCGAAGGTTCAAGACTTAGCCAAGCGTCTGTAGCAAAGCTGACAAAGAGTTTCCTTTCTTTGCTATTCAATGGCGAGCCATTGTATCCTAAATGGTTTAGATTGCTTCTTTCCCTCTTTGGCACTTTCAGCTTTTTCGCTTCATCAAACATGGGAAGCTTACTCCTTTCAAGAATCTTTTTTCATTTTCCAATTAGATGTGATTAAGTTGTTGGGGATGCTAGTCTGCCTTCATTTCGCATAGGTTATTGCCTAACTGGTCCATCAGCTCATGAAGGAGTATTTCAGAGAGATAACTCTTTTTAAGAAGCATGTTAAAGATAGATCTCCAAAACATTCATGATTTTTCAGAATGGCTTCTTTTGCAACAAGTTTTAGTGGATCTAGCTTTCCAAGCTGGTTTATGCAATGTGAAGCTTTTGTGAGATAGAGCTTAGCTTATATTATCGCCAGATTAGCTGATGTATTAGTTGAGTTATTGGTTACACTTGAGAATTGAGATCCATGAGGGATCCATTGCTTCAAGTACCTTGGTAGAGCATTCACAAGCTAAAAAAACCCAAAATCTCTTATTGTAAATCGCTGTTTTTTGAGGTTACTGAAGGTTCGAAGCTGGTCTAGGCGTCTAGATGTATACATTAGACTCTATATTCCTTAGGTAGTTACCTTTTGTTGGATGAACTGGAATAACAGCATGCTATTATAAGGAGAACCTTCTGCTTCTGTTCTTAAATGCTGTCATATTAGAATGAATTGTCCTGTTTTTTTTACTGTTCGCTGAAGTTTGGCCATTTAAGTTATTTCCAAAATGCAATACCCCGTCCTCCATAGACCATAGGCCACAAAACCCTACACTAGTTGAGTATCTAGGTTGCACAGAGACGGATACGGGTACGGGTTCGGATTCGGGTACGGCGACGGAAAACGACAAGATTTTGAAATTTTAGGAATGGGTACGCGTACCCATACAGGATACGTATCGTATCGGGCACGGGTACGGGCACGGGTACGTGACCTAAAAGAAGTACCCGTATAGTTGAGTATGGCGTTTTCCTGAACTTGGGGTGATATCTGATTCTTTTGTTCTTTAAGGTTGTTTCTCATTCCTTATCTTCTCCTCCAGTTATTGTTTCTTTAAGCATGTAGTTGGCAGCTGAGTTTACTCTTTATCTGAATCTACTCTTGTGTTTTCCGATTTTTTCTCTTCTTTTGGGTAAAGCACTTTCTCCCTTTTAAAGTAGTAGACCTTAAATAAGTTTGTCGTTCAGAAAAAACTATTACTTCTATATCTAAATAGATGCTCCATTTAACTTTTGCACTATTCACAAACTCTACTTTGACCATAATTTTCTTTATATGATCCCTACAAGATTTTATTGAATTTGTCTCAACAAATATCTTGAAAATACCAATGTTCTAAAATTTTCTAGTAATGGGTAATTAGAGATATTAATGGTCAAATTTGTGCATTGGCAATTGTACAAGTCAAGATGGAGCATCGATTTAGAAAAAAGAGGGTGTACTTTTCATTGTTCCATCGAAAATCACTAGGAATTCCCCGGGGGTTGCCTCCTAATAGATGATAAAGTAGGATTCTGCTACCAAGAAGTCTTCTTCTATCAAAACCTTGACTGGCTTTTGATTTTGGATCGGAAAGGCAGTGTTGCTGGTTCCAGGTCTGCATTCCCCCCAAGTGAATGGGTTAGCCTCCTATTTAATTCAGGGCACCATGTTCTAATCCAGGTGGGTTAACCCCCTGGTTCAAACTCACTGCCCAAACAAGGTCAGGCATGTTCCATTCTGGGTTAATCGCGTTCCAGAAATAATTTTCAGCTGTTAAGAAGATCAAAGGCTGAAGTAGAAGAAACCTTTACAGAAGATGGAGATGAAAAGCAACTAAGAACCTTACATAACTTAAAGCTGACATTGACATACGAGGCTGATTCTTCTCCACTATCCACTCTATCTTATCATTCCCTTATGGAGTTTGCTTGGAATCTGAAACATCATTTAACACTGATTTCCCTTTATCAATTAATTATGGCCATTCATTTGATGTATATTGCACTACCACTTTTCTAATTTGATTTCATATTTTCAATCCTTTCTTTTACGTTATTTTTCAGTCATTTATTTTGCTAAAGTTGTGGATATATTTGATGAGGTAGGTGTGTGGGAAATATCATATTTCATGTAATATGTTAAAATTACATAAAGTTGCAAAACAAATTGAAATGAATCATGTGAATATGTACAAATTCTAAATTTAAGAGCATAATTCAGTCTGCTTCAGCCTCTATTCTCCTCACTTTAATAACGTGGAAGCTATGTAGAGGGTGCACAATGAACATTGCATGTTTCATGGAGAGAACCTTGAGCTATCTGACTATTATTACTTACATCCTATCATGTTGATGACCTATTTCAGGGGATACAAGCGCTTTTATAAGAGGACATCTCTGGAGCAATCTGACTACTTAAAAGATGATTGCCTTTTGATTCGTTGCATTGTTGGAGTAGTGAAGACACATACAGAGGGTCCCAAACTTTACAGAATACCACTGCCACCTTCTGATATGGGACAGCAATTTGGGCAACTTCTAGAAACAAAAAAGGGAACTGATGTAAATTTTGAAGTTGATGGCGAGGTCTTTCCTGCTCATAAGTTGGTTTTGGCAGCACGCTCACCTGTGTTTCGGGCGCAGCTTTTTGGTCCAATGAAGGAGAAAAGCACAGGATGTCTAAAGGTTGAAGACATTGAAGCTCCAGTTTTCAAGGTTTCAGCGCTTTTCTCATCGTCTTTCTATTTCTGCTCCTTATCACGCCTGTATGTTACTGTGGGATTCGAAGAATGTTTGTCTGTCTGTTTCTTTTTGCTTTTTCCCCTTGTGTATATTGTGGAATGTATACTCCTACACAGAAATTTTGGTGTATTAGAGATTTGAGATAGGTGATTTGTCAACGAGCTTCACATTCTGATGTCTCTTCATTGTGCTTGATTAGGGTTTTGGTTGAGCTAAAGTAGAGCCCAAGCCTAGGCCTAATCTAGTTTGGAAATTATTCCTGTGTCTGTAGCTTTGTCCCAAGCTTGTAAGACGTGAAAGCGGATCTCTGATCACCTATAATCAGTATGGGATTGGGGGCTCAGCTTATGGTTCTTTCTGCGCATCATAAAATTATTCCCTAACAAATGTCCCTAAAAACATTCTAGATTTGATTG
Source organism: Beta lomatogona (assembly GCA_947646795.1). Taxonomy (NCBI): domain Eukaryota; kingdom Viridiplantae; phylum Streptophyta; class Magnoliopsida; order Caryophyllales; family Amaranthaceae; genus Beta; species Beta lomatogona. Next base: position 1,055,073 of record CANSNZ010001069.1, read on the forward strand.
TCTAAAATGAGATTATAGCCTACTCAAATGTGAAACTAGCGAGATTACTATTATTTTTTTAGAATTAGCAACAAAGTTTATTTTATTTTTAATGTATCTTTTAGAATATCCTCTTTTTGTTTCTTATGGAGATTTGCATTTTATACTATCTTCTTAGGGCTAAGGTTGCTTACATATGGACATCCTTAAGCCCTATCAACAGATGTTGAGAAGAAAAGGAAAGACAATTTTATGTAATTGTATGTCTAATACCAAAACAACATATGTTGATGGATCTTTGGAACACAAAATGTGTAGTGAGGGAGGGGCTTTTGGTTTAGAGAGGAGGGAGAGGGAGGGAGGCTTGCGAAAGGAGGAATTAAGCTTGATGGTAGAGCTGTTGCTTGAAGAGAAAATAGTGTTCTATTGCAGTAATGGAGATTTAGATAGATAAGGGGAGGGTGGCAATTGTCTGAAGTTTTTTTTTTTTTTTTTTTGGGGGGGGTTGTGGGGGGTGGGGAGTGGGGAGTAGCAGAGTACTAGAATTGTCGAAGGGGTTGAAGTGTGGTGTGTTGGCTATGGAGGGGATGGGAAGAGAGAGTGAGGATATTGGAGGCAGCAGTTAATGCTATTATAAAGCCTTAAAAGTAAATCAGCTTCTAGTACCTCTGAGCTGGCCCATGTGCTTCACTCAAGCCTGGGTCAATGAGCTTGAGCCAAACTTTGAGTTTGCCAAACTCAAGCCTGCCTTTCCGATCCAAACTTTGACCAAGCCAACTCTGTGGAGTTGAGGCACTGGATTTTCCTATCACTATGAATGTTTGCCATTCTGTGACAATATCTCCAATTCCTGAGTATTGCATGTTATCTGGTCATTTTGATGTAATTTTGGGATTCAAGCAACTGCATATGATAGTTTTTCCAATACAAAGTTTGAATGATGTGCAAGGTAAACCATCCTAGGTGATCTTTGCTGCGGGAGTACCATTTTTGTTCCTTTTTTTCATTATAACATCAGTGTTGAGTCCTTCATGGATAGTATAGCATCCATCAGAGCAATATATTGCACATGTTTGTGATTGTAATTGCTGGACGCTGTTTTCTCCCATTTTAGTAGGTCGTGGCTTCATGCTATCTAGGAGCAAGCCCAAAAGTGCAACTGACTGCGTGATGATTGTGCACATTTTAATTTGCATGTCTCTGTTGTCTGTTGAGAGTTGAGGCTTTGTTTTCGTTGTGCTAAATTTGAATGAGTATGGTGTTGAAATCATTGGGTATCTTGATCCTTTCTGAAATGAACATAAGCATCTACCTGCCATGGATAGGTATTGTAGGTTGAAGAATCTTTCTAACCTTGGGAAATAAATTTTTCTCTGATTAAAATTTATTCTTTCAGAATTTGGTGGATGAAAAGCATGAACTTTTCTCGGTGTGCCCCCATTCCCTCCAACTCCACAAGTTATTGAAGACAGATTTGTTTTAGCTTTTTGGAATGACGAGTTATTTAGTCACTAAATTGGAATAGTGTTGATTCGGTCTAGATTTCTTGAAATTCTAGTTATCCCAGTGCAGGTCCAAGGTCCTGAATGATTTCCTTATTCTCTGGTATAATAGAGTGTTTATGCATTAATTGTGTTAAATATCTGGCTAGCTGAATCCTTAGCTCCATATAGAAGCAGACCTTATTTTGAACCGACTTGTGCCCTCTCTTAATGTTGATATTAGTATTGTACTTTTGCTTTCTTCCGTTTCCTGATTGGTTGCACTGAGTTGATTGATTTTGAAATAGTTGCTTTTTTTGACTTTTTCTTGGCGTGGTTGTATTAGTGTATGTTTGAAATAACTTGAAAAAGATATATAGTATATCGATGCTTGATTTGAGGCTCATTGGCTTCTTTTATATGGAATAGAATGTTTTATCAAAAGGTGGAATCTGATGACTGGCAGTTGAAAAGGTGCTTTGTCCTTATTCTATGTGGCTTCATCATCTTGTTCAGCTGCGGCTCCTTGGCTTGATTAGCCTTCCAGGTTAAGATTGTCAAGGGCTCTGATTGTGATTAAGTTGTCAAGTTTATTGGATATAACTTACCTTCCCCCTCTGATCTACAGGCGTTGCTTCACTTCATATATTGGGATGACCTGCCTGATATGCAAGAACTTGCAGGTCTGAATTCCAAAGGGGCTTCCACGTTAATGGCTCAGCATTTGTTAGCTGCAGCAGACAGATATGGACTTGAACGGCTCAAACTTCTTTGTGAGGCTACACTCTGTGAAGATGTAGCTATAAACAATGTTGCAACAACTTTGGCGTTGGCCGAGCAGCATCATTGTTCCCACTTGAAATCTGTTTGCCTGAAGTTTGTTGCTTCACGGGAGAATCTCAGAGGTAATAATATACTAGAGTACCCCTCTGAGCTTTTTATACACATTGCAGGGCTGTTTGTTTGAGTACTTTTATATTCTTAAGGTTGACTAATGAAATAAATGACTAAAATTTGTTTATTGGGTTTCAGCTGTTATGCAGACCGAAGGGTTCGAGTACTTGAAGTTGAGTTGCCCATCTGTAATTAGTGAACTACTGGCGTTCGTTGCAAGGGTCAGCGAGCATTCGATATCTGTAGTGGGCTATGGAAATGATCCTATGCTAGATTGCGGAGACATGAATGGAAGACGCGTGAAGCCTAGGATATTCTGATCTCAGATTTTCATTTTTATATATATTTTTTTCTGATTATTTTTTCTGGGGGGAAGGGGTAACTGGCTGTTGTGTTGGTTTTATTGTTTTCTGTTGTAACAAATGCTGACTTGCTCGCTCTCTACTATATTGTTCTGGTAATTGCTGTATTTAGTATTAGTACCATAAAGGGAAGAAGTTTTGGAGTGGTGAGGGAATACTTGGCTGCATTGTGTAACTTTCATAATGAAATTTGATAACAGGATGTCTTCATTCAACTGTAACATTCCGTTGATTACTGTTTAACTGATTATTTTTTAATTTTCTTGTAAGTTATGTTACCAAACTATACAATCTTTTGATGACAATAATTAAAAAAAAAGTTTTTTATGCAAGTAAATTTTTTTTTTTTTTTTTTTTTGTGTGCAGACGCCTGTCCAAACATTCATAAGCAGGTATTATTTATGAAACAATTTATACTATATTTGGTTGTCTCTAACTTTCATTCATTAGACGGTGTGAAGGATAAGAATTTTCCAAAATCTTTCTTGTTACTCTTATCTATCAGCTTGTAGTTTGAAACTTCAAAATTACGGCATTCCCATCTCATTATGTTGTCATACTCACTCTAGACCGAAATTATGCTAAAAGCCGTTATAGAGAAGAGTTTAGCATATGTTAGGTGGGGTGATGTCTGAGCTGCTACCTCTAAACAAAGATTTCACCTCAAAATATTCAAGGGAACTTTCAGGAGCTAGGTAACCAACGACAGAGTTTACATGAATGCACAACCCAAACCAATGAGCTCATTGAGCAACAACGGTTGCACTCTGGAGACTCGAGAGAGAAGCGACTTTTTTATGATGAGTGTTTGATAGATTTGTGGATTCCTATATCGCAAAGGGGAAGGATGATAGGTTTAATTGTTTGTGACGGGGCCTGACACGAAAATTCTCAATTGGCATTTGCTAATGAAACTATGTCTACAACACTAGCTACAAACACTTGTGAAAATGAGTCAAAACAGTAAAAAAAAAAAAAAAAAAAACTGTATCAGAGGTAACAAGAATTCTAAAGTAGATATTCACTGATTATTACAATCCTTTCCCTCGATTTATGCTAGTCTATCAATTGTAAGGTGTTTGGTTCGAGGGATAAGGGAGGGGGATCGGAATTAGTAATATCAAAAATAAGAAACGAGGGATTATATTATACTGAAATGACAGTGTATATTGTTGCTCTAAACACTGGAAATGATGAACCAATATCTTGGTACGGCGAACCCAAGAAGGCTTAATGGTAAGCACCAAGATACTGCACTACCCATAACAAAGGAGGATATGATCATTACAACGAACAATGATGATCCTAGAATTAAAAAGGATAACGATACTGAAATTGTGCCATTTTTCGTTGGTCTGAAAATCTTCTGTACAAGTATAAGTATCCCTTATGTTCTTTCAATGACTATGACAAACACAAGTATCTGCATAATCACAGGCTACTTTCTGTCTTTCTCAGAGGTGTATTACTATTTACTATTGATGGCAAAGGCAAACACAGATTGCCGCTTTGCCTTTTCAATCAATTTTTAGCCATTCTAACTTCTAAGTTCTAAGAGCTTAGAGCCTAGTAGTGATTTTTCATTTTCTTTATATTTATATTTTTCGCAACTTATTTTCAATACACTCGGATATTGCAGCTAAATTGAACACGGCTTAACTTTACTTAATTTTGTTAAACTTTTTCTTTTGAAGAGTGTTTAATTTTACTTGTTTTACTAAACTTCGCATAGTTTTTGGCTTAACGTGAACTAACTTTCGTAAATTCAACTTGTTTTGATTGATCTTATTTGTGTGAAACTTTAACTTGTTTTTTACTAAATTAAAAGTCCTTTGCTAAAACTTCTCTTAATAAGTTCATACAATAATCCTTCAAAAAAAAAAAAAAAAAGTTGATACAATATAAAAAAAAACAATGTGGTGGTTGATTAGTAGCAAAACAAGTAAATAACAAAGGATATGAAGCTATTAATTCCTAACCAAGGATTAATAACAACTAGGGTATGAAGAAATTCAACTAATCCAAGTTGAAGATCAACTAGGATTTACATTCATTGCCAAAGCTTTGGATTCACTCCTAAAACGTTAATTCACAAAGGAATTGGTTAAACTTAAATTCATCATACTCTTATTGATTAGACGTGCACATGTATTTATAGGATGAGCAAGCAATCCTTGCCCTCCAAGCTAAATCATGGCCGGATTTCTCAAGCAAAATAATAGGAAAGTTTCCTCCTAGAATCTAGCACAACTTAAGTAAAGTTTCTCCTTAAAACCAGCCTATAATCTAGCACAACTTAAGGAAACATTTGATTTAGGAAAGCTTTACAAAAGTTTCCATAAATCTTACGAAAACCACACGCCTAAGCCTCCCTTATTAGTTATTACAACTCATGACAACGCATCTACTTGGAGCTTAAGTAAATGAATTACAACATAATTTTCGGCCTTTTGCTAAAATAAACTACTTTGATTAACTAACTTAACTAACAATAACAATAAAATACATATTTTTGGTTACATGTAAAACCTTTACTTTAAGAGTAAAGTAAGACCATGCAACAACCTAAGAAAGCAGATAAAGATAGTTTGGTGTAGTCATGATACATGCATTAAGTCTGACGTTAAGGCTTAATATCAGACCATTAGTTAAGCACTGCAAATCTTGAAAAACATGACTCTTTATCTATTAGTTAAGTGTTATAACTAATTAGTTAAGCCAAAAATCATAACTATTATCCTACCATAACTTTTAACCCTAAAATCATAACTATTAACCAGAAAACCATAATTATGAACCCAAAACCACAATATCAACCAAAATGCCATAACTATTAACCCAAAATAATAACATTTAACCCAAAATCATAATTATTAACCCGAAAACAATAACCATTAATCTAAAAACCATACCTATATCCAAAAATCAAAACTAAACCAAAAACCATAACTATTAACCTAATATTATAAGTACTTTTACTGAAAATCATAAGCTTGGGTGGCCGAATTGGACCGCCAAAAAGCCTATTGACAGCAACGAATCAATCAAAGTTAAGTTAAGATTGTGCTTAAAATCTTGGGAAGAAATGATTGTTTTGCATTCATAGTTATGATGTTTAACTTTATAGTTATGGTATTGGATTAATTAATAGTTATAGTTTTTAGGTTATTAGTTATGTTCTTCAAGCTAATGGTTAGGGTTATGGATTAATAGTTCTTTGGATTATGATTTCTATCTTAATAGTAACTTTTTTTGTTAATATGTATGGCATTTGGTTATTAGCTATGGTTTTCGGGTTAATAGTCATGATTTTGGATAAATAGTTCAAATTATTAAGTTAATAGTTATTTTTTGGTTAATAGTTTTGGGTTAATGATCATGGTATTCAGATGAACAGTTGTGATTTTCAAATTGATAGTTATGGTTTTTGGTTTTAGTTATAGTTTATGGTTATAAGTTATAGTTTTTTGGTTTATAGTTATTGTTTTGGATTGATAGTTATGGTTTTGGAACAGTAATTTATAGTTTCTTCTATGGTTTTGGGTTGATCGTTATGATTTCCTATTAATAGTTATGATACTTGAGTTAAAAGTTATGGTTAGTCAATAATTACGATTTTTGGCTTAACAAATTAGTTAAAGCGCATAACTGATATACGTAATGAGTATTTTTGCCAATCTTTAACTAATTGGTCTGACGGTAAGCTTAACATCATACCGTCTTTTTTTTTGAAGAATTTAACCTGAACAACACTTTCTAATCTGTTGCTAGAAAAAAATTCAATTATTATAGGTATTAATAAGATAGATAAACTGAGTTTTAGAGGATTTTCTCTCCATGGTGAGTTAAGCGATTGCTTAGGTTCCAAGCTAGCTGTTGCCTAACTACGATGGACCACCAGAAAAAACCACAATCTCCACAGCGAGTTGAATCTCATTATTTGGGCAATCGAACAGTTATAAATGTAAGCAAACCTCAATCGGGTAACGTAACAGTAACTAAGGTTGTAACATGAGGGATTGAAGAAAGAGATTTGGATGAGAGAGAGGGATGAGGGATGATTCGATGAGCGATCTAAGATCAGTGAGCAGTGAAGACGATATTTGTGCTTAAAAGAGATTTGGGCTGGAAATAAGGGGAAAAAACACTATTAACCGTTGCGGTTCACCGAACCGAAACGGTTAACAGAGAACCGCTGCGGTTTTCTGAGAACCGCATCGGTTTATGTTCCCAATTTTCCCACCCAGAATTTCAAGAATTTACCGCTACGGTTCTTTTAAGGACCGCAACGGTTGTGTTGTGACACATAACGTTTTTTCCACTAGTGACACCTGGTTCTGGACCCATTTCCCCTACGATTCAGGCCACCACAGATGCAAGAATGAGTCCATTGGGGTTCATAAGTAGTGCCTACTGTTGTGTAGGTTCCACCTCAACAGGAAGAAAGGGTGATAGTATTATAATAGCGAAGGGTTTCAGAACAAGTAAGAGTTTCACTCCCACATGATAATGGAAGAACTTCACAAGTGAAGGGTAATAGGATTTTCGATGCGGAAATATAAACAATTTACATAAAACCTATTCCCAAGAACACCCTATAATACTATAATGAATCTAAATAAGAGAGTGAAGTATTTTACCCTTGATGCATGCCTCTTTGATGTTTAGAACGTCAAGCGACGTTCCTTCACAAGTAGTCCACCACTACAAAGTATGATTAAGCCTTAGGTTTGCTAGAACCTTAAAATAACTCTTATGTAATAGTTTTGTGTCTTAATAATTTTGAGATAAAGAATTTCTCTCAAACCTTCTATTGCTTCTCACGGCAATTATGCATGTATTTCATAAGAGAATTTCTCTTCCTTAGCCCTTCTTATGCGGCCAAGTCCCAACCAAGAAGGGTAGGAGAAATCCTTTTTTCCTTTTAATAACCAATCAATCAAGGATTGATTATGCAAATCAATTAACAATTGATCCATATCAATCATATATTGACATTATCAATCATTTCTATAAATAACATGATTGTAGTGATAATTTTCCAATCCAATATTGGGAGATATATTTTTCACAAAAAAAAAATATTGGGTATTATCCGATAATATTAGTTTTATACTAATTAATCATATTATAGTTTAGGTGTGACCCTATGGGTCCAATATAGTATAGTAGTAAATATTAATCATATATTAATATTACAAGTCAAAATTGGCTTCTAGCAAAGCATCATGACTACCCAAACTATATTGGATATAAATAATAATTATTTATAACATTTGAGTTATGCACTTGATCGTAGAACATACTCCAACAGAGGGGGTTCGAAGAAGTGCACAATTGAGTGATAATGGAGGAACAACAGTGAATCCAACTTCAGTTACAGGTGAAAAAGTAAGGAGGCTGAAACTGAACACCCGTGTGGCAAAATGGTCCCATGTTGCAACTGATAAACCACTCATAGCTAAAGGTGCATCACTTAAATTTGTTCCCCCTGTGGTGAAAGAAGGTACACATTTTGCTCAACGTGATAAATCTAAGGTTGATAAATTGTCTAAAATCTGGTCTACAGCTATTATCCTATTTGTAGTTGGCCAAACTCCCTCTATTGGTGCTTTGACTATATATATTGAACAAGAGTGGAATCATGTGGCTAAACCTAGAGTTTTCTTGCATGAAAATGGCTATTTCATTTTGCTAATCTTGATGATAGAAATGAAATTTTATATTCTGGCCCTCATATGTTAAATAGCAGACCAATGGTGGTTAAGGCTTGGACTTCTGATTTTGACTTTCAAGATGAAATTGTCATAGTGATACCTTTGTTGGATAAGATTGTATAATTTGCCATTGAATTATTGGGAACCAGAGTAACTGAGCATAATAGGTAGTATGATTGGGATGCCACTATATTCTGATGAATGCACAACTCAACAAAAAAGAGTTTCATTTGCTAGTTGAGGTGGATGTCACTTAAGGGGGCACCCAAAACTGTGAGCACAGAAGACTCTCATGATTACAATTGAGTAGAGAGTCCATTTTAAGTGGGATCCCCCTTTTTGCCAAAATGTCATACCATTGGACATATTTGTGCTAAAAAGAAGGGTACACAGGTGTCAAAGGAGAAAGAAGGTCCAAAAGTGGTGCAAAGATGAATTTCAAAGCCCATCCAGAGTGAAGTGGGGAAGAATGTCACTACACTACTGCGCAACAATAAGAACTTCATATTGTAATTACTTATGTGATTGATGAAAGACCTGTTGTGATTGTTGAAGAAGTTAATAATGAGGCCAACTAGTGATGCAACTAGTCAGTTAACTGAAGCAAATATGCCTAAACCTGAGACAAGATAAGATGCAGAACTAGTTCCCCAACAAGAAGTGCCTGCACCAATGTGGAACATAGTCAGGTTAGGCCAGAAGGGAAAGGAAGCTGAGGCATACGGAGGTCCTGGAGTGGTGACACACCTTGCGGATGATGCTGGGACAGACACATTCACTACCTCACCTTGTTAATGACAGTGTGCATCTAGAACATTAGAGAGTTGAACAACCCTGCTAAAATAGGAGAAATAAAGAAGTTTATGGGGAAGATAAGGTGTCTTGTATTGCCTTGTTTGAGACTAGAGTATAAATACATAATAGAGATAAAATTATGAAGAAGTTTGGGACTTAGAGGAAATGTTTGTGCACTGGGTTATGACATCATTCTCTATTCTAGTTAATGGCTTGCCTTGTATGCTCATTAAAGCTAAGAAAGGTCTGAGGCAAGAAAACCCAATGTCTCAATTCCTGTTTGCTCTTGGTATGGAATACCCTTCTAGACGTCTTGAAAAGTTGCAGCATATTCCCAACTTTAACTTTCATCCCAGGTGTGAAAGGTTGAGTATCCCTCATCTGATATTTGCAGATGACTTATTGATGTATGCTAGAGTTGATCAAATATTCGTAATGCCTAAGGGAGTTCTAAGAGAGATTCAAGGCATTTGCATGATTTGTCTCTGGACAGGGCAGGAGACAAAGTCTAAGAAAGCTCTTGTGGCTTGGGAGACTTTATGCTTGAAAAAAGTGGGAACATTAAAGACCTCATCTCTTGGAATAAGGCAGTTGTTGCTAAGATGGGTTGTTTACCAGAAACAAAATATGCTTTGGATCAAATGGTTCCATGCATGCCTACTATATAAGCAGCAAAATGTTGCTACAATGGACATCCTTAACAGGTTGTCCTAGCCCTTGAAGAAAATATTGGCTAGTAGGAAGTTATTTGATGATTGTAATGTCTCATAGATGTTAACTGCTCCTAATTTCTCTATTAAACAATTGTATACTACTATGCAAGGAGAGCATCCCAAGGTAAGATGGAAAAGAATCATATGCAATAACTAAGTTAGTCTCAAGGCTCTTTTCCTCACTTGGTTTACTCTTCAGAGAAGGCTCACTACTAAGACTAGACTGTGCAAATAGGGAGGGTGCTTAATTGTATTATTTGCAAAGTAGCTAGTGAAACTATCCGTCACCTTTTCTTTGAGTGTTTAGTCTCTCAAAGAATATGAACATGTGGCTGCAACAAATTGAAGTCAGTAATAGAAGCAGAAGCTTTGAGGATGAAGTGCAATTGGTAGCTATTAAGTGTGACAACAAAACTCCCCAAGCCCAGTTGCATACCATTATGTTTGCTGAGTCCATCTATCATATTTGGATTTATAGAAATCAATTGGTTTATGGCGGGTATTGTTTAGAGATTTTAGCCATCTGTAAGCAAATTATGTTCAAAGTTGCTTGTAGAAGTGGTGATGATGCGAGGAGTCTTACTTCTAATCTGATGTTTGGTAGTCTTGTTGTTAGCTGTTATTGCTGCCTTCATTGGCTGTTTAGCTTGTATTGTAGTATTTTTTGCGTTTGCTAGCGTGTAAGTCCTCCTGCGCAGCATTTGCTTTGACCTGAGCTTCTTCAACCCTTAGGTTGGTTTTTATTGCTCTACTTAGGACTAACACTTGTTCTCCCTCCAAAACCCTTCCTAGAAGGCGAGGAAGGAAGAATGTTGTTGATGCATGTCCTTTGCCTGGGGTTTAGGTGGTTGTAATCTCTCTTTTTTAGTTTTTAATAAAAAATTTGAATTGCCAAAAAAAAAAATATATAAGTTGACAAATATCAGAATTTCTGTCTTTAAAGACTAAACAGCACTCTAATCTTAATTTTGTAACATAAGATCTACTAAAAGGACATTTCTTTTGAAACATAAATTAATTTTTCTCTCTTGGAGAAACACAAAGCTTGTTACACCATTGACGAGTTTGCTAGCTCATAGGGTAAGGAAGACAGTTGACTAGTTAGCTCAAGTATTGAGGAGCATGACATCAATATTATTGACTGAGAGAACCATTCACATCTTTTTACCATTATCCATGCTATCTATCTATACTAACATATAAAAAGGCATTTCTAAACAAGAAATTGTATCACATGACGCTATCCCTTAGAGTGTTTACTTCATGTACTTCATATAAGATTTAATCCCATGACTTCAATTTACTATACTAATGTCTTAACCACTAAACCAAGTAATGTTTAGTGTTATAATTTCAAAGTAATATATTAATAAATAAAAATTATAATTATCCGCGTAATAGCACAGGCCTGAAAACTAGTGTAACAAATATTAAACACCGACTCGAAACCTAATAATAAAAGATGTTTTGTCAGTTAAAATTAAAATTGATAAGTTGCACAAATTATACATCAAGCTATTTTTTCAGGTGTGATGACGATGAGAGGGAATTTATTACATTTTTGGAGATAAAAATACATTAGCAAGTGCAAAGAGGAATATAATCCTGGAAGAAAAGCCATAAAAATATTTCAATGTTAGAAAAGATGAAAATATAAGGATTTCGTTACCGTCTCTTCTATCCTTCTCAAGATCATAGCATCATCTATCATCTGCAATATAGTCTAATCATCAAGTCACTGACAGTCTGACACCAAGAACAAGTTTTGTGGTTAGGGCATCGAAACTTTCAAGTCCGTTCAAGTGTACTTGCTCTTTCCAGAAACTGAGGAATTCTGCTTTCTTCCATCTGAGTCTTGTAGTAGTCGGGATACCAATCTTCACAAACGAGTCATCCCCTACCCCCGACCCTAACCGAAGCCCCAGCAATGAGCTGATAGGTAGTCGTGTTAGCAAAAGCTATAGGCGTGTGCACTTAGTACCAGTGACTACCAGGCACACCTTGAGCTGCAGCTACCTTCCTAGCTAAATATGGGGGCTTAGGTTGCACACCATTAGACCCTTCCATAGGTTCATCTTCTCTTTCGTTCTTGCACACGGGATTTCTTTTCGGGTAGCTAGATGTAGGAAATTGAGAGGGAACTGATGGATTACGCACGGCCCGTCGATCCATCACCTCTGCTGTTGCTGCTGCCCCACAGTTGTTATAACGCAACAGGTTACTTACAACCTTCCCTGGCCTTGCAGCAGCTCCTGTTGTAGACACAAAAGATCCAGATAGTCAAGACAACATCATCAGACACTAAGAAGGGGGGGGGGATGCAAATGCATGAGTTCAATAATACCACACCTGTCAAACAGGTTGATCAACAGCAATCTTTAAGTTGGGATTAATACATATTTCCTCCATTCTTTAATAATTGTAACATGTAGGGGTTGCACATTTTTTAAGGAGATGAGAGAGATGGAAAAAGGGATCCATGTGATAAGGAGAGAGAGAGAGAGAGAAAACATAGTCAAATTTAGTAATGTTGCAATTAATATCAAACTTCCAAATAAGGGAAATGTTGCAATAATAAAATAACGGAGGAAGTATTCAAGGGGCGTTTGGTTGCTATGGGGTAAAGGGAATGGAATCAAGAAAGGGGTAGAGGGGGAAAGGGAAGCAAAACCCTTAGATTTAGAGTGTTGTTTGGTTAGTGCAATGACAGGGGGCGTTTGGTTGCTATACGGTAAAGGGAATGGAATCAAGAAAGGGGTAGAGGGGGAAAGGAAAGCAAAACCCTTAAATTTAGAGTGTTGTTTGGTTAGTGCAATATCATTCCTCTTTCTTCCTCCTCCTACCATTCTTCCACCATAGCACCACTACTCTTCCCTCCCTTGATTTACTCCCGCCGCCTCTCCCCACCCCAGAAGCACCGCCTCCCCCCACCCCAGAAACATCGCCTCCCCGTCGTTCCTGCCGTCGTCGTCCGCAGCGCTTCGCCCCTCACCTTTCCGCAGCGCTTCTCCCCCGTCCCTTTCCTTCCCGCAGCCGCTTCTCCCCCTCCCCTTCCCCGCGCCGTCGCCTTCTCCCCCGTCCCTCCCCCCTTCCCGCAGCGCTTCTCCCCCGTCCCTTTCCTTCCCCGCAGCGCTTCTCCCCCTCCCCTTCCTCGCGCCGTCGCCTTCTCCCCCGTCCCTCCCCCTTCCCGTAGCCGCTTCTCCCCCGTCCCTTTCCTTCCCGCAGCGCTTCTCCCCCTCCCCTTCCCTGCGTCGTCGCCTTCCCTTCCTCCCTTTCCCGCCAGTGCTGTCCTCTTGCTGCTTGTCGTTCTTTTTTGTGCTGAGTAGTGGTTTAGGTGGTGGCTGATGGGTTAATTGGGGTGTGTTGGGGTGGAGGAGTCGGGTTACGGTGGTCGGGTCGGGGTTGCGGTGGTCGGGTTGGGGTTGCGGTGGTCGAGGCGGGGTTGCGGTGGTCGAGGCGGGGTTGCAGTGGGCAAGTGGTGGTGGTTGGGTGGTCAGGTGGTGGATGGTTGGGTGAAGAGGTGGTTGGGTGGTCAAAGAGATGTCAACAATGAGTCAAAGAAAGGGTAAGTGAAACCTTAGGGGGGATGGGGGAATGAAAGTAGAGGACTTTGGGGGTAAGGTGAGGGTAAAGGGTATCATTAAATTGGGCAAACAAACAACAAGTAAGGGAATTAGGTTACTTGATTCCCTTACCCTTTCTACAAGACCCCCAACCAAACAGCCCCTCAGTTTACTTGTGCTTCAGGTTCAAAAATGCTCAACCCAAACTAAAACTCTGTTGAACATTTAGATGAGGGTCCACCCATGTCTTTTGTGTACTTTGGTTTTTCTCATCTAAAACTGTAGCTTCTATAACTTTGAGTTTGTACCAAAGTACAACAATCATACTGTCCAACAAAAAGGACTCGAGAGACTTTTATTAAAAGGTGGCAAGGATATCTTAACAAGTGGAGGATTTAATAGAAATACAGAAGGGGAAAAAAATTATTCATGCACACTACAATAGATACTTATTTACAGAGTTGCATGCAAATACAGCTTACGCACTGTATTTCCTCATCTCCTCAAGTATCATGCATAAATTTCTGGAATACCATTTACTTAGAATTTCAGGCCATTGAGGTCAAGCAACTTACTCACTTGGCCATTTAAGCATGAATTAGTCGAGTGCAAGTAAACTTCTTCAATTCACTGTTTCCCGATTTCTTAACTCCTCGGATCATCTACCCAAAACTCTACCCAACAAATTTTTCTAAATTTGGTCAAGGATATATCTACGAAATGTTCCATCTCAACCAACAATATCTAAGTTAGGTTGCAACTTTTGACAAATCTGTTATCACCTAGGACTAATGACACATCAGCCGTGAACACTTGGAAGAAATTGTAATTATGGTCCAAAAGTTATTCAAAAAGACGATTCTTACCCTGTACGTTTTGTGGAACTTGTAAAGGAAGCCTGGTCATTGGGATTGCACCATTCCTGTCCACATGTGGCTTTTCAACTTCCTTGATGCGACATTTGGAGAGATCATCGGTGACTTCAACAGAACTATGGACTGAATGATCTGAATATGATACACAGGCCCTGCGCAATGAAATGGCTTTAGATTTTTATAAACTAATTATGCTGAACATTATTAGATATAGGCATCTTATGAAGCCATATGAAAGCGAGGGATAGAAGTTGCATGTTGAGTAGTAAAATACCTTGGCAAAGAAGCATGTTGCCTATCAATTGGAGCACCAGTCGAACCATTTTTGTAGTGTTCCTCAAGGTAAGCAAACTGCTTTTTGAAGTGATCAACAGCACTACATCCATATGAGAAGAAAAAAAAAAAAGCACTCAGCATCTACTTCAGCAACAAGTTACTCAGCACTTGGTGCGAATTGTAAAACCAACAGGTAACAACAACACAAATGTAATGAACAAAATTTGTAATTAGGCTTTTGGCATACAGATGAAACACCGAAGTAACGAAAAGAATTTGAATGTAAAAATAAGCAGTATGTCAACCGAGTTTAAGAAAAAGATAGCAAATGAACTAATACACGATCAAATGTCAATTCAACCAAACCTTGGATACATGAAACTAGTTGGCTCTGAACCATCTAAAAACTCCTTCAACATCTTTGGATGATATTCAAGAATCTCTCTGTAAATGAGCTCTCTTACATCTTCCTTTGTCATTCTCCGTCTCTCAAATTCAAACTCCATTTTTGTTACAGGCTGAGCAGAAGGTTCTCTCTCAACCTTAGCCAAACCCTTAAAGTATGGATCTGCAAGAGCCTGAAAGTATGAAATAACACCAGCCTCATCAGAAGAGTTGTGAAGCTTCTAAGTGCATATAGTTATGCAAGATTAGATTGTCCTGGAGCACAGAGCCCAACCAACCTCTTCAGCAGTAGGGCGGTCCTTAGGCTCAAACGCAAGCATTCTTTCTAACAAACGAAGGGCAAGAGGATCAGCATTAGGAAATTTATGGGTGAAAGGAATAGGTTTCTTCTTGCGCATGCTGCTCAAGTATCGCCTAGCTTTCTCATTGCGTATCTGTAACAGGACAATTGATGCAAACATTCATGATGAAGAACAAGCAGTTCAATCACGCAGATCAACAATTCAATTGTTGACACCCTGAAATAATAGGTGAGCTAAGAGACACACCCGGGCAATGGCGTCAGGAGATGGAGTTCCCAACAATTCAGTCATCAGGTCCAGTTGGTGGACCACATTCTTTCCAGGAAATAGTGGTTTCCCGGTAAGAAGTTCAGCAAAAATGCACCCAATGCTCCAGATATCTATAGCTGGTGTGTACTGTGGAAAGGACAAACATGAAAACTGGTATGAGATAATGGCAAAAATATTTTGTACATTCCTACAAGAAACAATTAGACAAAAGCTTGACTAGATGCAAACTGGAGCTTTTCCAACCTCATGACATGAAGGTTGTTGGGAAGCAAGAATAATAACAAACTATAAACAGTCACCTGGCCCAATGAAACTGCCAAAATTGATGCCTACGATGAACTATAAACATTTCGGAAATTGATCGGGCGAGTGCAGGGAATCAAAATTCCCCCTGTTACCCCCCTTGCTACCCCCCTAACCCTTAAAGGGGGACGGAAGGAACAAGCATATTGACTGCCCCTTGCACAAAATCCCATGAGCAGAAAAGAAAAAAGTAAAAGTTTATTTTCCCCGATTAATAGGAATGCCCTCATTTAATTTCCTTTCGGAAATTGAACGGGCGAGTGTGGGGGATCAAAATCCCCCGTGATCCCCCTTGCTACCCCCCTAACCCCTAAGGGGGGACAGAAGGAACTCATCTCGAATTTTCAGGTGAATGAAATCACATATGATTGATTAACTTCAAACCCCTCTTAGTTTGAGAGTTGTGTGAGTGGATCTACAATAACCATATAAAAACTTTTAATTATTATATTAAGTGTGGGTGTTTAAATGGAAAAGCATCAGTCCCAAAATGGATTTGATGATGATAACTGGTCTATTTCATAGCAGAAATTTCTTGATGGTATACTGCAATGGTGGTGATCATTGGGGGTGACACAGCGCTTGTTGGAGTCTTGAGATGTGCGATAATTATTTTTTTAGCTTGTCATTCCTGTGATTCCCCAGGAAAAAAAATCTGTTATCAATCCTAAGGTTAGGGATTCAATTTTCGAGATCAGTTCTAGGCCAAGTGAGGAAATGGAAAAAAAAAGTCTTCGAAACAAACACCAACAAAGAGTAATACTATTTCCATTCAGAATCTGGTGGTTGTTAAAATGCTAACCAAACATGCTTTTATGGTGTGTTCTTTTCACCTAAATTTTGCTGAACTGATCTCAACTTATTGGAATGTATAGCTTATTTCATAACTTATTAGAACTTATTGGAACTCAACAAAACCTATTTTTCCGGAAACTTAATTTTAAAAGTGAAGAAAGCCCACCCTTAGTCTCCACTCCCTTGTCTAATGCTAGAGTAGCCTAATTGCTATAATAGATCTTCACAATGACTGTTCTAGTCTACATTACGTACAAAGCTCAATCCCTCCCCCCTGAGCCATGTACTATCAATGGCACATCTGCAGAGTAGTCTGACACATAAGCTTATTACATTCCAGGTAAATTGGTCCTAGTTAAGAAAACACACTTACCAAGAATAGCTACAAGGGACTACTAGTAACAAATTGTACAGGTTAGAATATTCATTGGGCAAAGTCAGAATCTTTACTAGGACAGCTAAAATGAAATGTTCCCGGATAAGAGAAAAAGGGCAAACAAATGAAACAAGCTAATACAACAAACAAAGATAACTACTAGAAGAATGCATTAAAGATGATATGTGATTCAGTGCCATTGAGGTATAGTCATATAGAGGTACATAACGTCCGTTCTTTTCTAACTTACTTTTGCTTATCTAAACTTATTTTAACTTATTAGTCCTTATTAGTCCTTATTAGACCTTATTAGAACTTATTTTTTCTATAAGGATTGAAAATAAGGTGAATAGAACAAATCCTTAAAGCTCTGAAATCTTTTGGGCCAAGTATGTCATCATTAACAAAATTTTATAATATTAATTACATTGCTATCTTGAAAAACCTTCTTAAAAATATACACCCTAGCTTGCCCCTCATCAACAGTATAAAGCTAAATGAAGCTATTGCTTGACCTAAGGAGCAAGCACCGATTACAAGTGCTTAGTTTAGGCAGTCCTTTCTATCCTTGGTAAAAGCTAAAGGCACGATGCTGGCTCTGGCTATTTTTCATTATATTACAAGAAGCAAAATGTTCTCTGGAGTTTGTACAAGTGGCACATATTGTCATATCATTTTAAGTCTTCAAAAACACACTACACGCAAAGAACTCATATCTCAAGGAATTTTAGAATTATATTATAGTATAGGTATATTCCGCATTGTACCAAACAAAATCGTTTCTGGACTTCAAAAATCACACTTTTGACTTTAAGACTTCTAAAACCATATGACATACGAAAGGCCCCATCACTGTGTTAACAAAGGAGTAGGAAAAAAATTCCACAGAAGGAGCACATAATTGATTATATCCTCCTCCTCACACTTCCTGATGGTGGTTTGTGATATTCTATTTATTTATGAAAAAACTACATCCCTCGGATTCACATATTACATCAATGCATAATTGCATATGCCATTTTGAATCAGGAGCGTATATGCAATGTTCCAAACAAGGAATTAGAAGTCCCTAGAAACTAAAATTGGACCCCCAAGAAGAAAACAAAATCAAGTGCATCAATACATGCTAACAAAATTCCCCAGCATCATTGAACAGGCTTTAAGATCTGCCATACCAATGTCAAAAGGATCGACAATCTATTTTCAGCATATGACAGAAAATGGGGAAATGTTGTTACATTTGTACCTTGGAGAAGAAGGATCCACACAATTCTGGAGCCCTGTACCATCTTGTTGCCACATAATCCTAACATGCAAGAAGAAGGTACTATCACAAACTCAAACTTTAAAATGTCAAGCTCACACAATCACCGCAACAGTTAGACAAGAGTTTACAGGTGGGTTGTTGAAAGATAAAATAGATGTACAAGGTAGAGTGTAAGGAAGTTAACATACTGTCCAAAATATGGCTGTCGGAGTGTCATTAAAAGCCACCCTTGCAAGACCAAAATCACAGATTTTAAGCTTGCAATCAGCATTTGCTAAGATATTCTTTGGTTTCAAGTCTCGATGAAAGACATTAGCTGCACGGAAGAGTGGATTCTATTGGAATAAGAAGGAAAATGTTTCACTAAAGAGCTTCTAACTTTCTAGAACTCCTACGTTCAGAAGAAATAACATAAACAAATGACAGAGAAATACCAGTATGTATATATTTTAAGCCTCGAAGAAGCTGATACAGAAAGAATTGATAATGTTCTGGGGTCAAATCATCATTTGCTTTAATGACTTGATGCAAATCAGACTCCATCAGCTCAAAAACAACATATATGTCTTTAAATTCTCTTCTTGAAGGAGGCAACAAAATATGTTTGATTTCCACAATATCTGGATGACGCAAAAGCCGGAGAAGTTTGATTTCACGTAAGATACGTGTGGCATCTGAGACATGCTCAAATATATCATTTATTTTCTTGATCGCTACTTTCTCTCCAATATGAGTGTCATATGCAGAACAAACTACACCATAGCTTCCTTTACCAATCACCTCCTCTATCTTATACCGGTTACCCTCACCATATTCTGTAAAAAAGTCCACGTCTGCAGATGTCTGCACCAAGAAAATTTTAACCCAATTATACCTAAGTTATCATTTGATAAAAACAAGCACTGTTTTTCTCTCCTAAAAGAAATCAGATTTACCATGACAGTACAGACAATTAAAACACTACCTACAGATGTAAAAACATGCTTGTCACTAAATTTTTTTTTTCTTTTGACGAGGCATACTTGTAACCTAGGTTGCAACGAGTTGGGTACAGGGACAAAAACAGGTGCAAGGACAGAAAACGGTAAATCTGAAAATTATAACACTACAGATACGACACGCTATTAAGTGAAGTGCCAGTACCGTCCCTGTACGGGGACACATCAAATATCGGGATGAGTGAAGTACCCCTGCTACATAACTTGTCATATCTTAATAAGATATTCAGGATCCAAGCACAATTGTTCTTTAAAGGACTCCAAGTGTTTACAGCAACCAATTGCTCCATATTGAGCAGAAAATGTGACAAGTTAAATCACAAATTACTCAAAAACATAAATATTAAAGCTCGGAACTAATACATGATCCACAGCAAATTACTCCAAATATGAATCCATAAGGCAAACAAAACACCATTCAACTAAAACCTTTACACAATCAAAAACTTAAGAGGATTCACTAGTTTGCAATAGAAGAAAAAGTAGGAAATTAAATAGCTAGAAAACAGTATCAATACTCAAAGGAGATCAATATTGGCCATGTTTAATACAACTCATTATACAAGCTATTTTCTCATATATGAGTATAAAAATCTAACAAAATATTACCTTTCTCCTTTGATCCTGTTGCATTTTATCCACAAAGCATTAAAGGCCCTTTGATCCAACTGATGAAAACTAAAATCAGCTTAACCAAAACCACTCAAACCCAGATCAGAAATGCCCTAAAAGTGGCAAAATTTACCCAAACAGTAAATTTGTGACCTTCACCATGAACATTGAGCCAAACAGAAGAGAATACCAAAAGCAGCTCAAAAAAGAAATTTGAAGCTCAAAATAAAACAATTTGAAGTTGGAAACAGTAAAAAAAAAAAAAAAAAAAACCCTAAATTCTTAGATCCAATGAGCTTCTCGAAAAGGCAGTAGATCAAAGAACCAAAACTAAAGAAATCTAATCACCCAAAACCTCGCAGCAGATAAATCAAGGTAGCTAAAAAGTGGCAGCTCGAGATCAAAGTACTCACTCGGTAAATTTTCAAAAAAAAACTTCCTTTTTCAGTACAAATTTAGCAGAAAATCAAATTTTTAATAGAAAAAGGGATCTAAAATTACTGAACAGCAACAACAACAATGAATTGAAAAAAAATAAGCAAAAACTAAGATATGGATATTGATGATTTTGTTGTTCAAATTTGTGGGCATCAGAGAATCTGAAGAGTTTGTGACAAAAAATGGTAGTTAGAAGAGTTTTTTGCAGATCTTTGAGAGAGAAGAACACAGAGAGAGGAGAGAGAAAGAAGGGTAGATTTGAAGTTGAGGGAACAGTGATTATGCTGCTGCTTCAAGCAGAAGAGAAGGGTAGAGGAAAGAGTTAGCCACAGAAATGTGGGGAAAGTTTTAATTTTTAATGCAAAAGAAAAAGGTGGCAAAAATATAGTAGTAGTATTAAATATGCTGCAACTGTACTCCACATAATTTGACAGAGGATAATGACAGCTGAGACATTGTATTGAAAAGGCAGGAAAGTATGAAAAATTTCAAGGGAAAAAAGAAAACATGAATCATTAGAAGTCCAAATCAGTAATCATAGCTCATTAACTCAAATTAGTCTTAGTACTTAACTCAAAATTGAACTTGGATAAAGTTGTAAGCTTATAATAAATGTAAAGGTGAGGACATAATTGGATACTAAACTTTGCAAAAAGTTTTAGTTTGGGTATTCAATTTTAAAATGTTTCACTTTGGGTACTCAAACTTGAAATCAATTAGTTTGACTGTTAACTCTAATTAAATAATATAAGAAAATACTTTGCACATAATATTTCATTTCTTTTTAACAAAAAAAAATTAATATTTATTTCTCTCTCCTCCTTCCCTCAAAACTAGATCCACCACCTCTACCCACCACCCCCCACCGACCACTCCACCTCCTCCCACCCTTCTGCCCTCAGTATCCCCCTAATTTTTGTCTCTCCTTCCCTCCCGATTTCGCCGATCCCCTACCTCGCCCCCTGCCGGTTCGAAAAAAGAAGGTCCCATAAGCCTTGACTTCGTCCTACGCCTCATTTCTAGTGCTACTCATTAAAATCTTCTCAAAAACACTCGAATCAGAAATGGCAGCCTCAATATCAGACTACTAACGGTTAGATTTTCCGCTGATTTCAAACCCTTCATTTTACAAACCCTAGTTTTTCGCATGCTCTCCACTACTTCGAGGTAATTTTCATTTTCCTCCAAAAATCTTACCATACTATCTACAACAAGTAAGCTTCTTTCATGGAATTTGACTTTTTTTTCCCCTTTCTATGATCCAATTCGTCGATAATTTCCAGAATTTCAAGAAGATTCTCGGAGATGGAACCAGTTGATTTCGTGTGTGGTTCAATTTTTCGCAACAGTATCATCTTGCTCAAGAAGTAAACATTGTCAGAGAGAGAATAAAGTATGACATTGATGATTTTGCCGTTGATTCGTGTTTGTAGTAAGAATTTGGGATACAAATTGAGATTTTTTTTCCCAACGTTCCTCATCCTTATTACCTTCTATAATCACACATTATACAACATTGTAGTTCCAACACTAAAATCCATGATTTTTTACTGTGGTTTTTCAATTATTTTTTTAAAGACCAGTGATTAATCAAAACACCCATTACTTCAACAAGACAAAAAAATAAGTCTTTTTCTGGGTATTTTTGATTAGTTTATGAAAAGTAATGAATTTAATGGAGTGAACTTTTATGGTGAAATGATTCTGAAGATGGCATACCGAAAAGAGGGAGAGTAAGGGTGAAAAAGTGTGATGTTAGTAGAATTTTAGGGGGGGATGCAGAGGAGGGGGAAGGGTGGGAGGAGGTGGAGTGGTGGGGTGGGAGGGGGATGGATTTGGTGTTTATGGGAGGAGGAGAGAGAAAGAGATATTAAGTCTTTTCTGTTAGAAAGATAAATGAAAAGTACAAAAGTATTTTTTTTATTATTTAATTGGAGTTAATAGCAAAAGTAATAAAAGTTTTATTTGAGTACCCAAACTGAAACATTTTAAAGTTGAGTACCCAAATTGAAACTTTTTGCAAAGTTCAGTAACCAGTTGTGTCCTTAACTTAATAAATGCCCAAAATAAATCTCTCTAATACTTGTTGGAGTATTTGTATATAGGTATGTATTTCCTACATTGGCTGAAAATTGGCACTTTGATTTTCACAGTGTTTATTCATTTAATATTCTTTTATTGTCTCTTATAATATATTTTTGTTGTGAGAAATATATAATAGAGAGAAGATACTGATAGAAATATTAAGTAGAATGTGTTATACTTTAATGCAAAAAATCACCTTCTTACAATGACGGTATTTATAGGTAAAAAATTTACAGTTTACATATGCCTAAGTTCAACAAATGAGGCGGACGGGAGAAAACATCCCAACATACATTAAATGCATGTCAGGGTGAATCATGACAGTGGGCGATACGGTGGACATTCAGTTTTATATCAACGCTCCCCCTTGAATGTCCACCACTAACTAACAGGATATCAGTTGCCTCGTTAAACCTTATCAGGTAAAACCCAGTGGGATAAAAATCTGATCAAAGGAAAAGGGTACAACTATTATACATCCATATGCTATAGTAAACTGCCTCATTAACTTTTTCGGAATAATTCTTCAAATTTCTTCATCGGAAGGGATTTGATAAATAAAGCTGCAAGATTCTCACATGATTGGATATGTTGGATGTTTATTTTTCATTTCTTTTGGAGGTCATGTGGGAAGAAGAGCTTTGGTGATTAATGTTTAGTGCTATCTCCTTTGATATATGTAGGCGTGTTTTTATTTCGCATACGCGGTGTGAGCGCGTATTTGTATTTGACTACCCCACTGTAAAGGTTTTATTGAAAATTGTTTTGTATTGAAAGAAGTTGCCAACAATTCTTTTTAAGAAGAATCATAAACCTAATTGGATATAAATAATCATAGGGAAAAATTATCCAATGTAGATTTCCCCGTCATGACTCCAAATATGGTCAAAATGAACCAAAAATTGAGTTCGGGGGTGAGGGTACGAATATAGTCATAATGAACCACATTCGCCCAAAGTCGGCCTCTACTAAATATCGATTCATTACAGATTTTATGCCAAAGAATAATCATATAACGTTTTAAACACCCTAAAAATATTTAGTCTAAATTGGTTCAGGATACACATAAAAAGACTAATTTTTAGTGACATGTTATTAGGCAATCAATATTACAGGGAACCTAGCAGGTTGTCCAAATTAATCTGATTAGTATTAGAACAGTTCTTTAGGTCTTTGATTAGCAAAAATAAACATAGAATATAATATGCATAGAATGATCAGACAAGCATATGATACACAAATGCATGAATAATAATAATAATAATAATAATAATAATAATAATAATAATAATAATAATAATAATAATAATAATAATAATAATAATAATAATAATAATAATAATAATAAAAGAAAGTATAGAAAAAGGGTTAGAATATATAGTAGAGCGATTTTATACTAAAGATCTACATCAGGAAAGAAAATTGTTAGTAACTTCAATATAAAAAGGGATATTATCTCATATAACCCTGATTTATAGGCCTTTTTCCAATATAACCCTGACTTTGGCAGCCCTGTCTCCGATAAACCTGAACTTGATTTTTGTCATTAAACTGGACGGAATTTGTAACGCCGTTAACTAGGTTTGACTTTTGCTAAATTCATCTCTTTCTCTCTCTTGTTCTTTATCTCTTCATCAATTTTTCCCAAACTAATAACAAAATCCAGATTTTTCCCAAACCCATTTACCCAAAATCATAACAAAATCCAGATTTCCTCCAATGGGTGTTCTTAGAAAAAAAAAATTGTGTTATTGAACACCCCTGTCCTGTTCTTCATCTTCTGTCACTTATCTTCATCTATCAAACCCAGAAAATTCCCCTCAAAATACATCAAACCCAGAAATTTTCTCATTTCAATATCATCTTATCTTATCTCAAGTAACAGCGGCAAGTAGCAAGTAGCAGTGGCATAACACGGTTCGACCTCCTGTTCTGGGCAAGTCGCAATGGCAAGTCGCCGGAGAAGAAGAAGAAGAAAGGGTTCGGACTCCATTCTCTCTTCGACCTCCTGTTCTGGGCAGCAATCCAACAAAATTTCAGATCGACCTCCATTCTCACTTCGACCTCCATTCTCTCTTCGACCTCCATTCTTCCACCATAGCCGACACCCACTGCACTACCACCATAGCCGGCACCTTCGAAATTCCAGCAAAGTGAAAATAGAAGCAAGGGAAGGGGAGGCGAGCTTCGGGAAGCAGCGGCAACGTCTTGTGGCGGGAGTCAGGGGCAGCAACGAAGCAGAGGAGGAGAGACTCGGGGCTGCAGCAACGTGGTGGTGGTACAGCAGGTGTACGACGGTGTTAGGAGGAGTGGTGGTTGGTGATGAATCCATCTCTTTCCCCATTTTTGCCTTTTCTCTTCTCTAATTTCTCATTTCTTGAATTTGATTTTGTGGCTTTTTGTTTTGTGATTTCTTGAATTTGTGGCGTAATTAAGTGATTTCTTGAATCTGATTTTGTGGCTTTTGTTTTGTTTTGTTATGTTTTGGATTAAAGTTTTGATTTGGAGAATTGATTGAGAAAAAAAAAGAGAATGATGGGCTTGAGAAGAGATGAAGAATAAGAGAGAGAAAAGATGAAGAATAAGAGAGAGAAAAGATGAAGAACAAGAGAGAGAAAGAGATGAATTTAGCAAAAGTCAAACAAAATTACAGAGCACTTAACGTCGTCTCTAATTCCGTCCAATTTAATGACATTAACCAAGTTCAGGGTTATCGGAGACAGGGCTGTCAAAGTCGGGGTTATATTGGAAAAAGGCCTATATGTCAGGGTTACCTGAGATAATATCCCATATAAAAATAAGAGAATGACAACCTTCGGGACGAGCAATCGTGAAGCCTGAAAATCTGAATGTCTGAAAGTATGTAGATTGAATGTGTTTTGTGTTTGAAAGTATGAATTTTGTAGGATGATTTTGTAGTTCGTCGAGAGAATTCGTAAAGTATTAGGCGAGTGTTATGTGTAAAATCCGTTTTTAAATCTATACGGAAATCAGGTCTATTTATATGGAAAACGGCACTGCGCCTCACGCGCTGGCTGCGCCAGGCGCAGCTGACGTGGCAAGCTCATGACGCGGCATGACAAGTAAAAAGCATACACGTGGTATGCGCTTTGAAAAAGATAAGAAAGAAACATGCGCTTCACGCAGTTTTGTGCGCCATGCTCACGGCACAGTGCGTGGCACAATGCCACGTGTCAGGAAAAGCTGCGCTTGGCGCAGCAAGGTGCGCCAGGCGCAAGGTTGTGCGCCAGGTGCACGGTGTTGCGCCAGGCGCACCGGCCTTTTTTAAAACGCGTTTAAAAAGATTTTCTTTTATCCTTTATTTCCGGAATCTAATTTTACGGGATAAAAACTTATAAAAAATATCTTTTGATAATATTTATTTATTAAAATAAATCAATTAATTATCAATTAATTGGGCTTTTCAAAGAATTGAGCTAAAATACAATTAATTATCATGAATAATTAATTGGGCTTTAAAATAGGACTTTAACACTTTTCGAAATGGTTTTGAATGGCTTTTCAGACTGCTCTGCCCTTGGGTCGGACCAATTAAGACCACAGTATGTTTCATCATCGGATCCTTAAATGGGGAGACACGATTATGTGTTTACAGAAGCCTCCACTTTGACTGATGTTCAGGAAACCGATAGTCAAAGTATACGGTGTCGGGACGGAGAACGATTCTAAACGCTCTGCAGTTTAGAACTGATCTATATACGCCGGTCTCTGCAAAATAAAGTTAGTATGCAGGACAATAACTACAAGCAATCTGATTACTTGCAGAAGAAGATGTTAGCAGACACGTGCAAACAACTCATATAAAGCACATAATGATGCAAAAATGCAAACTTAGACTCTCTAAGGATGCATGAGACGCTATGCAAGGATTTAGGTTATGCAAAGCTAAGGGATGACACGTCATGCAAGGTCAGGGTTATGCAAGACTAGAATGTATAAAATGCAATGCAAGGTCAGGGTTTTGCAAAGCTAGAATGCAAGGTCAGGATTTTGCAAGGCTATAGGATGTGGATATGTAGAATGATAGAATGATTTTCGAAAATCGTTTTTAGTAAATAATCGGGGTCCGTAAACGAGGTCCGCGGATTACAACTTTTTGGGAGTTTGATTTGAATTGGAGGAACCACCACACGTAGGAAGCCCCCACCTTGGGTGAGCTTGCCTGAATTAGGCTTGAGCCTTGATTGAAATGTACATGATTTGATTTTGAAACATAGTTGCTATGTCTTGAACATTGAAAGTTTTCACTGGGGATTGTACTGGGGATTCTTCTTTGGGATGTTGATATAGGCAAAGTCAGATATCGCCAGAAATCATGGAATTATGGGAGAGTCCTTCGGGGAAAAGGAGAGCTTGGATTAAAAAAATAAAAAGGTTAAATTTGTGACTCAAATGAATGTAGGTGGGAAAAGGTTTTAACGAGGCTAGGTGCAGACTCGAGTCTATGTCGGGATCTAGAAAGAGTATGCTCCTAAATTCTAGAAAGTCAAATCATTATATCATGACTAATTTTATTTTATTGAAGCTGTCGGACCTCGAGATGAGGATTCCTACGTATCCTTGCGAAATCAGACCACTCGTAGATCTCGATCTCATTTTTTTATTATATAATTTTTTTTGTGCCCTAACTTTTGCCTAGGCCGCCCTTTCGGGTTTTCAACCTGGCGGGCTTAGACATACTTTGAAGGAGTTAGGGTTGATGAAAGGTTTAAAGGCTTTAGATTTGACGAAGGTTGAATTGGTTTGGGAAATGAAGGGTCATGGATTTGGATTAAAGGTTAAGGGTTTTGGTGGATCGAAGGATTTGAATGAGGGGTAGAACTTGTGTGCAAGCTCCCTAGCTTGACTTTTTAATTATTTTGCCTTTGGCTTTTTTCTTTTTGTCCTGTGCGTTTTCTTTTACTTTTTTCATTTTTTTCGCACTTTGAATTTTTTTACTATTTTATTTTTGCCTGGCATTGATTTTTTTGTAGTGTAGTGAGGCTTGCACACGAGTTTGGTTTAGGGTATTGGAAGGCTTGAAGGATGTTTGTGGAGTTTTGAATTGAAAGGCTATTTGGCTAATGGAGATGATGGTTTAAAGGATTTTTGTTTTTCCTTGGTTGTATGAAGATAGCTTATGAAAGGTAATGGAAGGGAGAGGGGAATAACTCCTGCTCCAAAGTATGTCCTCTTTTTTATTTTTTTCTTTCATTTTTTTATAGATTTTTTTTATGAGTCAAGTTCATTAGGTGATTTAAGTTTCATCATTGAATTAGAAGCATAAATGATGGTGAAACGCCAATGAAAATAAAAAGAAAAATAAAATGAAATGAAAATGGAAAGGCTATAATAGACGAAGTCCTATAGTAACATAGACTCGATGGGAAAGGACAAATATGGCTCAGGGTAAGGACTCTCTGACTCATCCTAGGAAACCAGAAAAAAAGACTAAGCCTGTTGAATTGTTGATGCACTGCGCAGAAGGGTTTGTTGGTGACGCTGATTCTCGTTGAAGCAAGTATTAGTAGTCTATCATCATCGACTATGTTTAGCAGTGCATTTGTAGGATCTAACACTAGATGTTAAATGTTCATTGTTCTGTTGGAATTCGCGGTAGAAATGTAGGTTGCGCCTTTTGAATTATCTTTTAGGTGCAGGGTTCCGAGTAGACCCTATGGAAGTGATCACGCCTCTAATGGGAAGGCCGTAGATCCTATGGAAGTGAACGCGCCTCTATTGTGAAGGCGACCAAAAGTAATCTTCATGACTCTAAATGAAGTCGGGGTGGTGATAGTACGATTGATGAGCTTTGTTCCTCCTTTAGGCATTCCTAAGTTATAGTCTCTCGACTGGTCATGAACAGAATCGAGTGGACCTCGTGTGTAAGATTTTAGAAATGCATTTCGAAATAAGAAATGGAAATGGGAATGAGAAATGGGAAATGATTAGAAACGGATATGATTATGGTTATGATGGGGGCATGGTCCTAACTATATGCATATGTAGATGTGGACTGGACTGGACTAGACTATGCAAGAAAACTGGACTAGACTTTGAACCTACAAGCAGACTAGACTCAAAACGATTTCCTATGCTAGCATCGCTAGACTTGGAGGGAATTGGCTTCGCCAGACTTGATGATTTTGGGCCATTATGGACTTAAGGTAGACTAGCTTCGCTAGACTCAAGGATTTGGACTGCTATTGATGTAAGATGGGAGTAGCTATGCTGAACTCGGAGGGTGCCTTTATGGTCTTAGGGGTGATTAGCTTCACTAAGTCAATGGGTGGCGTTATGGTCTTACGGGTGACTAGCTTAACTAAGTCAAAGGGGTTTCGTTATGGTCTCACAAGGATGACTAGCTTAGCTAGGTCAAAGGGGTGCCGTTATGGTCTCACAGGGATGACTAGCTTAGCTAAGTCAAAAGGGGTGCCGTTATGGTCTGACAGGGATGACTAGCTTAGCTAAGTCAAAGGAGGGTCGTTATGGTCTTACAGGGATGACTAGCTTAGCTAAATCAAAGGGGTGTCATTATGGTCTTACATGGATGACTAGCTTAGCTAAGTCAAGGGGTGCTGTTATGGTCTTACAGGGATGGCTATGCAAGCAGACTAGACTAAACTAAGAAGGATGGCCTATGCTAGCTTCGCTAGACTTAAGGAGGAATTGGTTTCGCCAGACTTGATGATTTTAGGCCATAATGGACTTACGGTAGACTAGCTTCGCTAGTCTCGAGGATTTGGACTGCTATAGATGTAAGATAGGAGTAGCTTCGCTAAACTCGGAGGGTGCCTATATGGTCTTATGGATGACTAGCTTCATTAGGTCAATGGGTGCCATTATGGTCTTACGGGTGACTAGCTTAGCTAAGTCAAAGGGGTGCCGTTATGGTCTTACGGGGATGACTAGCTTAGCTAAGTCAAGGGGTGCCGTTATGGTCTTGAGGGTGACTAGCTTAGCTAAGTCAAGGAGTGCCGTTAGGGTCTTAAGGGTGACTAGCTTAGCTAAGTCAAGGGGTGCCGTTATGGTCTTACAGGGATGACTAGCTTAGCTCAGTCATGGGGCGTCGTTATGGTCTTACAGGGATGAATAGCTTAGCTAAGTCAAGGGGTGCCGTTATGGTTTTACAGGGATGACTAGCTTAGCTAAGTCAAAGGGGTGTCGTTATGGTCTTACATGGATGACTAGCTTAGCTAAGTCAAAGGGGTATCGTTATGGTCTCACAGGGATGACTAGCTTAGCTAAGTCAAAGGGGTGCCGTTATGGTCTCTCAGGGATGACTAGCTTAGCTAAGTCAAAGGGGTGCCGTTATGGTCTTACAGGGATGACTAGCTTAGCTAAGTCAAAGGGGTGCCGTTATGGTCTTATAGGGATGACTAGCTTAGCTAAGTCAAAAGGGTGTCGTTATGGTCTTACATGGATGACTAGCTTAGCTAAGTCAAAGGGGTGTCGTTATGGTCTTACAGGGATGACTAGCTTAGCTAAGTCAAAGGGGGCCTTATGGTCTGACAGGGATGACTAGCTTTGCTAAGTCAAAGGGGGCCTTATGGTCTTACAGGGATGACTTGCTTAGCTAAGTCAAAGGGGTGCCGTTATGGTCTTACAGAGATGATTAGCCTAGCTAAGTCAAAAGGGGTGCCGTTATGGTCTTACAAGGATGACTAGCTTAGCTAAGTCAAAGGGGTGCCGTTATGGTCTCTAAGGGATGACTAGGTTCGCTAGACTTAATGGTTTGGACTTCGTCCTATATGGATTTGGAATTGGACTGGATTGACTCTGGAAATGAGTTGGGCCTTATATGGACCTAATTTTGGACTTAGTCCTATATTGGTTTGAAGTTAGACTTGAAAATGCACATGGGCTTGACATTGGACTGGAATAGAGCTGGATTAGACTTGGACTGGGATTGACATAGACTAGGGTTCACATAAAGATGCAAATGGGCCTAGATTTTGACAGGAGCTAGACTTATATGGGCCTAAGATGGACTCTAATGCTAGAGGGCCTAATATGAATGCATGGACTCGAATTAGATGGACCCTATATGAATGCAAAATGGACTCTAATGCATATGGGCCTAGAATGAATGCAAGAGAATTGGGTCGATTGGATTGAATTGGATTGAAGGTATTTGGAATTGGTTTAGAATTTTTTGAAATTCATTTTTTAAAGTAACCCCTTATTTTTATCTTTTATTAGGAAAAGATGATGGATTAATTTTGAAAAATGTTTTCCAAATGTCGTGTATGATGATTAGTAAATGTTTTTGAAAAAAGAGTAGAATAGAAGGAGGTATAGGATTGATTTTGAAAAAAATGTTGATGAATATGGAAAGGTAAGATTGACAGGGATAACAAGGATGAAATGGGAAGAGGTAGACATGCATGACAACTCTAACTCTACAATGACCCTTTAGATGCATTTTTTTAGGACAGACTTGACCTTGCACGAAAAGACTGATTTTTTTTATGTTGAATTAGGTGATAAGCCTAAATGACCAAATTCCGCGAATGAGACAGACAGACGCACATAGGACTGAACATAGGATCGACGACTAAATTGATGAAAAACGCGCAATGCACAGACTGTGTGCCGCGCAACATTGCTGCGCGCGGCGCACAGCCGTGCGTCTGGCGCGGAGTGGTGCGCCAGGCGCAACTTAATGCGCTTGGCGCACTACTCCCCGACACGTTTTTCGGGGATTTAGGCAATGAATTGACCTATTGCCGAATTTTTTTCTTGTTCGTTAGACGCGATTTTAGGAACGACGCATAATAATGACAATTTGACAAGATAATAACATGCAAAAGTTGCAATCACAGGCAAATGTCATATAACATGGATGCAAAAGTTCCAACCTAAAGTCCAGTTCTATGTTCAACTATTGGTCAAGTTTAGGTTAAGGCTGAAAGGGTCTATGACTAAGAGATTGATCCCATGCTTCGTACCTCTGCTTAAAGAGGTGGCCACGTGTAAGACGCACTCCAGTCTCAAGTCAGGAACAAGAGAACAATGCCATAGCTGGGCAGGTTTGCTTATGACTAAGATCCAATACTATCGCTCAGGAAGCTTTTTGGAAGGACAAAGCGCAAACCCCCGGGGGGTGACCTCACACATAGAACATGTGTTCATGAGGCTAGGTAGATTATCCTTATAATGGTTAATAGCCATGCACATGCAAAACTGTATCTTATTCAAAGGCATAAAAATAAGAATGAACCGTATTTTTCAAGTTTCACCCACCCATTTAAAAAATTAATTTTTTAAAATCCTCCCCAGTGGAGTCGCCAAATTGTAGGCGTGTTTTTATTTTGCCTACGCGGTGTGAGCGCATATTTGTATTTGACTACCCAACTGTAAAGGTTTTATTGAAAATTGCTTTGTATTGAAAGAAGTTGCCAACAATTCTTTTTAGGAAGAATCATAAACCTAATTGGATATAGGAAAATCATAGGGACAAATTATCCAATGTAGATTTCCCCGTCATGACTCCAAATATGGTTAAAATGAACCAATGATTGAGTTCGGAAGTGAAGGTACGAATATAGTCATAATGAACCACATTCGCCCAAAGTCGGCCTCTACTAAATATCGATTCATTACAGATTTTATGCTAAAGAATGATCATATAACGTTTTAAACACCCTAAAAATATTTAGTCTAAATTGGTTTAGGAAACACATAAAAAGACTAATTTTTAGTGACATGTTATTAGGCAATCAATATTACAGGGAACCTAGCAGGTTGTCCAAATTAATCTGATTAATAATAGAACAGTTCTTTAGGTCTTTGATTAGCAAAAATAACATGTGGGTGACAAAAGCAATAATGCAGGGACAATCATATAATATGCATAGAATGATCAGGCAACCATATAATATACAAAGGCATGAATAATAATAATAATAATAATAATAATAATAATAATAATAATAATAATAATAATAATAATAATAATAATAATAATACTAATAATAATAATAATAATAATAATAATAATAATAATAATAATAATATTAATTATAATAATAAAATAAAAGAAAGTATAGAAAAAGGGTTAGAATATACAATAGAGCGATTTTACATTAAAGATCTACATCAGGAAAGAAAATTGTTAGTAACTTCAATATAAACATAATTTATTTAAGGACCCTCAGGATTATACCGTGGCTTGGGTCTGAGAGAATGACAACGTTCGGGACGAGCAATCATGAAGCCTGAAAATCTGAAAGTATGTAGATTGAATGTGTTTTGTGTTTGAAAGTATGAATTTTGTAGGGAGATTTTGTAGTTCGTCGAGAGAATTCGTAAAGTATTAGTCGAGTGTTATGTGTAAAATCCGTTTTTAAATCTGTACGGAAATCAGGTCTATTTATAGGGAAAACGGCACTGCGCCTCACGCGCTGGCTGCGTCAGGCGCAACTGACGTGGCAAGCGCATGACGCGGCATGACCAGTTTAAAGCATGCACGTGGTACGCGCTTTGAAAAAGATAAGAAAGAAACCTGCGCTTCACGCAGATCTGTGCGCCAGGCGCACGTCACAGTGCGTGGCACAGTGCCACGTGTCAGGAAAAGCTGCGCCATGCGCAAGGTTGTGCGCCAAGCGCAAGGTGTTGCGCCAGGCGCACCAGTCTGGCTTTTGACACGCCTTTGCCAGCCTTTTTTAAAACGCGTTTAAAAAGATTTTCTTTTATCCTTTAGTTCCGGAATCTGATTTTACGGGATAAAATCTTATTAAAATATCTTTTGGAAATTTATATTTATTAAAATAAATCAATTAATTATCAATTAATTGGGCTTTTTCAAAGAATTGGGCTTAAATACAGTTAATTATCATGAATAATTAATTGGGCTTTAAAATAGGACTTCAACACTTTTCGAAATGGTTTTGAATGGCTTTTCAGACTGCTCTTCCCTTGGGTCGGACCAATTAAGACCACCGTATGTTTCATCATCGGATCCTTAAATGGGGAGACACGATTATGTGTCTACAATATACCATTCACTTATTTGGGTGATACATGCAGTATTGTCTTCGTAAATGATAGTTGGATTTGTTGTTATTGCTTCCATTCCATATTCTTCTTGGATATTGCTTCATTGACGTTAGCCATACACATTCCCTTCTAGCTTCATAAAGAGCAATTAGTTATGCATGATTTGATGATGTGGCAGTTAAAGTTGTTTTGTAGATTTCCAAGATATTGCAGTACCTCGATAAGTGTATAGATATCTAGATTGAGACTTGGCCTTTTGTGGATCTGATAGGTACCCATCATCTGCATATCCAATGAGTGACACATTTGGTTTCGACTGATAGAACAATTCAAGATCTTGTGTTCCTCAAAGATAGCGGAACAAGTGTCTAACTCCACTCTAATGTCTCTTTGTTGGTGCATTGATGTATCTAGCTAAAAAGTTTACTGAAAAGGCTATGTCAGGTCGAGTATTGTTAGCTAAGTACATTAAGGCACCAATCACACTTAAATATGGTACTTCAGGTCCAAGAATTTCTTCGTTTTCTTCTCGTGTTCTGAATGGGTTATCTTTCACATTCACAGAATGCACTATCATTGGAGAACTTAATGGATGGGAGTTGTCCATGAAAAAAAGTTTTAGAATCTTTTCTGTATAGTTTGATTGATAGACAAAAATCCCATTTCTCAAATGCTCCATGTGCAAGCCAAAGCAAAATTTTGTCCTCCCGAGATATTTCATCTCAAATTCTTTCATCAAGTACTTTACAGTTATTTTGAGTTCTCTAAGGGTTCCAATAATATTCAAATCATCGACATGGACAACAATGATGGTGAATCCTGATTTAGATCGTTTTATGATTACACAGGGACTGCTTTGATTATTTTTTAATCCTTCTTTCAGTAAATATTCACTAAGACGATTATACCACATTCTTCCAGATTGTTTTAACCCATAGAGTGACTTTTTCAATTTTATTGAAAGCATTTTTTTAGGCATATGATTTTCTGGTAGCTTTAGTCCATCAGGGACTTTCATATAAATGTTTGTGTCAAGTGACCCATATAAGTATGCAGTCACTACATCCATAAATCTCATTTGCAATCCTTTTGAAACTGATAAACTTACCAGAAATCTTAGTGTAGTTGCATCAACTACTGGAGAATATGTCTCATCATAATCAATCCCTGGCACTTGGGAGAAACCTCGGGCTACTAGCCTTGCCTTATATCTAGTATCCTCATTTTTCTCATTTCGTTTTCTCACTAATACCCATTTGTCCCTAATTGGTTTTACACCTTTTGCTATTTGGGTTATTTGTCTGAATACCTCACGTTTTTAAGTGAATTCAATTATGCTTGAAATGATTCTTTCCATTTTGGTCAATCTTTTCTACGACGACATGCATCTACTGTATATGGTTCTACATCATTTTTATCGTATGTCATTTCAACCGCTATCGAGTAAGCAAAGATTCCATTCAAGACAACATATTTTCGATTCCATTCTTTCTTTGTAGAAACATAACTAATTGAAGTTTCATTGCTGTCTATCTGTCATGTTCCTTTTCTTTTGAAACATGTTTATGTTTATTTTTGTTTTCATCGTAAATTTCATCATGCTCCGTCTTGGGAGGATCTATATCAATTTCGTTTGTTATTTCACCATGCTTTTTCATTTTTCTCGATTTTGAATCTTTAGAACCAGGTGGTCGACCCGTTTTCAATGTGCTATTGATTCATTTTCAGCGGCCTTATTGTCACTAGGAATTTTAATCCGTGTCGGAGCATTCTCAATAGGTACATGTGACTTTGTCACTTTCTTAGTATCTGTGAATGCATCTGGCAATTGGTTTACAATATTTGCAAATGAACAATTTTCTTGATTGGCTTGTTCACATGAATTTGCTCTCGGATCGAAAATTAACATTGTTTGGCATTCCATGTAATTTCTATTTTTATGTTTTGTGGGTCCACTTTCTCTCCCCCTAAGGATGGGAATAATGTCTGATTAAAATGACAGTTGGCAAATCAATCCATAAACAAATCGCCAGTCATTGGCTCTAAATATTTGATGTTTGATGGAGAATCAAATCCAACATATATTCTCATCCTTCTTTGTGGACCCATTTTGGTGCGTTGGGGCAAAGCAATAGGTACATGTACAACACACTCAAAAATTCTCAAATGCCAGATATTTGGTTCTCGATCAGAAACTAATTGTAACGGTGACAATCTTATCTCTTCGCGTCATTGGTTTCCTTTGCCTATAAATGGCTGTGATTTCTGTGAACGTTTTTCGTACTCTTTCCTACGTTTTAATACTTCACAACACACATACATACACTTCAAATACATTCAAACACATTCGAATTACATTCAAACTCATTCGAATTACATTCAAACTCTATTGATTTGCATTGAAGCTTCAAGATTGTTCCTCTTATAGATCGTTACATAAGATTCAGGCGACAAAAGTATAATTTCTTAGGGTCAATGATTTACTAACAATTTATTTGTCATAATGTAGATCTCGAAGGAATTAACTCTTTCTTGTACATTCTTCTCTAATCTATCTTCTTTTCATTTATTTTTCTATATTATATTATGAGTGCGTCTTGGGTGTAACATGCTACACCATAACTTGTTCTATAACAAAAACTCACATACATAATGACATGGACTCCAACAAAAATGACATGGATTCCAACAAAAATGACACGGACTATTCAAATAATGACAAGATATTTGATGTTATATTGGCATTCATTTCATGTCATCATTTGAGTTTTTTACAAAAGAAGTAGTGGTTTTTGGGTCATTACACTCACTAGTGAAAAAACCTTAAATGACACAACAAAATTGATCCTGTTCTCCTAAAACCGGATCAGTAAGTTCACTTATTTTGGGCGCCTAATTTTTAGGCTTGTTAGCTGATTCGATTCGGAGAAGAACCGAATCAGTTAATAAAAACAGATCCGATTCTCATCCCAACCGGATCAGCTAACAAGCCCAAAAAAATTTAGGCCCAACCGAATCATCATAATAAGAAGCCCAACCCTAACTTTTTTTTTTTTTTTTTTTGAAAGAGAAATTTCATTAATTGAAAGCCAAACGGCATCTACAATAAGTAATAATGAAAAACAAGATACAATCAAACAAGATCAGATCAACTTCGTCTTCAATGAAACTACAATGAACCAGATCGAATATTGTGGCGCAAGTCCCTTGTATTTGTTGTCCCAAGCAACTATTAATGGAACCGTCTATCATTTTGACATAGTTTGGAGAAGAACCTTCTTGATCTATTCATATCGACCGCATCCGAGCTTCCAATACCTTCATGTTGATAGTTTTGGACTTCAACCAATGAGAACAATTTCTCATACCTACAAATAAAAAAACTAGATTCACAACTCCCATAAGGGAGAAGGAGACCTCCACAACAGAGAAGACTAGTCTTCCCATATTAGGGCACAAGAAACTCTCATAAAGAGAGACTAACTTATTCAACAAAACAAAAGGACAAACTAGAAAGTGAAAACAAGAGAGGAAAAGGGGCTTACCATGGATGAGATCATCCATGGCAGCCCCTTGCTGATGAAGGGAAAAGGGGAAAAAGGGAGGCGGCTAGAGAGAAAAACTAGGTTTAGGGTTTGGAAAATTCCATTTTTTTTTTCATAGAAGCCCAACCCTAACTCATTTAACTCCTCTACTCCACCAAACCCTAAGTTCACTCAGCCCCTCTCTATCTCTCCACTCCTCTACTCCTCCCTCTTTACTCTAACTCCTCAGCCTCTCTCACACACGACCACCACTATCTTCACTCTCCAACAACCACCATCATCTTGAACCTCGTCATTGCAGACCGTTGTCACAAGCCTTCGCTGTCTTCAACGTCCACTGCAGCCACAAATCCTGCGCTCCTCCTTCGTGCTCCTCTGGTGCTCCTTCATCGCACAACACCAACCACAACCTGAGTCCGCCGAATCTCGCTCTTCGCTCCTCCTTCGTGCTCTCTTACCGTCTGCGTCACACAACGTCGACCACCAACCTGCATCGCACAACGTCGTTTCTCTCACCGCGGGATCTCCTCCTTCGCTCCTCCTTGAGCGCACAACCGCCGGATCTCGTTCTTCACTCCTCCTTCTCCGTTTCTCTCCATACCTCGTCGCCTGAATTCGCTCCAGTCGTCGTCTCTCATCTCGCCGTCCATTTATTATGTATCCGGTTAGTGCGTAATCGAAGTTCGAAGAGTCTGGTCTCTTTAGTCGGATTGTTTTCATTTTTTTTGTGTAATTTTTGTTATTATTTTCGATCGAAATTTGTCTTGTAATTTTTAGTTTTAATTTCTTTCTTAGTTTTTTCATTTCTCTGAATTTCTATCTTATTTTCTTGTTCCATTGTAATTTTTTTGGTTATTTTTTGTAATTTTTGTGGTTAGTAAATATTGTTTGTAATTTCATTTTTTGTAATTTAATTTCTCTTATCTATTAATTTTAGGGATTTTTTTGTAATTTTTCCGGTTCATCTACTGTGATTTAAATTGTCGTTGTATAATTTTCCGATTCATCTTTGAATTTCCTTCGTATTTTCTTGTAAATTGCCATTGTTGGAATGTTGTTGTTCTAAGATATAAAGCATATATTTTTTTTAATATTTTCCCATACTTAATTGGTCCGGTTCTTTGTTACTGATTCGGTTGAAAACTGATCCGGCCCAAAACCGGATCAGTAACCCCCGTTTTGACCAGATTCGATGATGTTTTTTCCACTAGTGACTATAAGTTATGGTGTAATGTTACACCTAAGATTCGATGGTGTAGTATTATTCATATGCATGCCTGTATGATTTGATGCTTTCATCACCCTACATGTTTATTTTTGTTAATCAAAGAACTAAATAAATGTTCCAACTTTAAATTCAGATAATTTGGACAATTGGATTAGGTTCTCGATAATTTGATTGCATAACAACATGTCACCAAATATTAGTCTTTTGTGTGTTTAATGAACCAACATAAATTAAATTTTAGATTGCATTAACATATTACTTGATTGTTTAATTGCATAAATCTTGACATGAATCGTTATTAAGTAGAGGCCATCAATGGGCGAATTTGATTCCTGTTCATTTTCGTACCCTCACCCCCAAACTCAATCTTTGGTTCATTGACTATTCACGGAGTCATGATGGGGAAATCTACATCGGACTAGTCCCTAAGTTGTCCCTACGATTTCCCAATATTCAATTAGGTTTATGAGTCTTCACTTAAAGACTTGTTGGCGACATCAAAATATTTTTCAATAAAACTTTTACAATGATGTAGTCAAATACGCGCTCATCTCGCGTAGGCAATAAAAATACGCCTACAGATATATATATCGATATTTTTAATTGTTTTGGACCAAAGCTCTTGACGAACTCAATCCACCACTTATTATTGTGATGTCCAAAAATCAGCCATGTGGGGAAGAATTTGAAGAGTTTTGAAGATCCAAACGACATGATCTTTGGTTCCTCTTGTAACCCCCACTTATAATTCATAAACCCATCATTAGGGGATTTAAAGCCTCTCTTAAACTCCTTTTCATTCCTAAAATCTAATCAGAATTTTCAACTTAATCCTACTCTATTTCACTCGCCATTTCATTTTATTGTGAGGAAAATTTTAATTTTCTTCTTCCTCCAAAATTTCAATACTTGTTCCTTGTTATTTTGTCACTTATA
This sequence comes from Beta lomatogona, assembly GCA_947646795.1. Classification (NCBI taxonomy): domain Eukaryota; kingdom Viridiplantae; phylum Streptophyta; class Magnoliopsida; order Caryophyllales; family Amaranthaceae; genus Beta; species Beta lomatogona. The sequence continues at coordinate 1,094,289 of CANSNZ010001069.1, forward strand.
GTCTATTATTGATCATTTGTTCTTGGCACGTTAGGAAGCAAGTTAGAGGATGCACATCCTACGCACGAGGAGCACGCATAACCTATTGTAGTTCTGCACTTCACCCGACGATCCAGGTAGCTAGCGTCTTCCTAGAAAGGTTAGAATTCGTTAGAATTATATAAGTTATAGTGATTAAGTGGGTTAGTTTCTTATAGGATTTTGGGTGAAATATTGTTACTATTATCATTAATACTTTTGAGGAGTATTATGTTAATTATGAAATGCTTGTTGTATGTGTTTGGATTATATTAACCTGATTATATTTATATACATGTTGATGGCTTGTTCTTGAAGTAAAAGTCATGTTTTTTTTTTCACGTTATTCTTATAGCCAAATCATTGTTGTGTTTTGTTTCTTGTGAATAATGTAATGGATTTATGTAGTGAACATAGGTATTGATGGTTGTTATGGTCAATTTTCTATGCAGGATTAGACCAAGGTAACGAGTGTGAATCCGTCTAGACCGTATGACTATGCAGATTGTCCAGACCAAGCCTATAACTGATGGCTTACAATTGAGGAAGACAAAGTCAGCTATGAGGAGCGTGCAAGTAGAAGTGGGATAATATTCAAACGAAGTCTAAGAGTTGTTGGGATTTTCCCCTAGATTTCGCCTTTGTTTGTGGAACCGCCAGGACGTGCGGTCAAGAGTATAAAAGGAAGGGCAATCTAAAGACCAAGGATCTCTCTATGACATTCATTCTATTCTAAGTTATCAAGCAAAATATTCACAAAGCATACATTTTTTTACTTTGAGCAAACTACATTTACATTCGTGAATCGTATTCATTAGTCCTTGTTAGCATTAGATTTGTATTGACTATCGTACATCATCGATGATAGTTGCATTAGTGGATTGGTGGACTCATAGCCACCCGCGGTTTTTTACCCATCTTCATTGGGGTTTTTCAGCGTCAACGTTTCCTTGTATTCTTTCCCTGTTTTCCCCTTCGTCCATCTCACTTCCGTCGTAGTATAATCTAGTTGTTGTCGTCCCTTCGATCGACATTGCCTTAGGGCAGATTTTCACCTAAACAATTTGGCGCCCACCGCGGGGCCGACATCAAAATAGTTCATTCTCTCCCAGTTCCAGCGAGATGGCTGGACCAATGAACACCGACGAGATGCAAAAGCTTTACGACCAAATGAAAGCAGAAATGGCCGACATGAAGAAGGCCAACGAAAGAATGTCCTCGGATTTCATATCCTCGCAAGAGAAGATTCAAAAACTGCAAGAAGAGTTAGCATCGACGAAATCATCCAAGCAACATCGTCGGATCAACACTGAAGATATTCCTATCATGCACTCTTTGACCGGCTCAGAGAGCGCCAAATCAGAAGATGATGACTCTTCTGATGACGAAGCAGAAAGAGATCAAGATGGAGGAGTACCAGAAAATGCTCCGTTAAATGAAAGCGACCTCATGGCGAAGCGAATGGCCTTGATCGGAAAGCAGAATCGTCGAATGATGGGCTCCTGTCTCAACTTCCTGGAGCACCATCGCCAAGCATCGTCGAGCATCGAGACGAATATGCAGCGTCCCCGTTTTGTGGAAAAGATCTCCAAAGCGTCACTGCCAAAGAAGCTCAATCTTCCCATCCTGACTGCTACTTATGACGGATCAACCGACCCGACTAAACATGTTGCCCAATATAAGCAGAGAATGTGGTAAGCGTCCATACCTTGACACTTGGTCGAGGCATGCATGTGCAAATCCTTCGGAGCCACCTTAACAGGACCTGCCCTCAAATGGCTCGGATCTCTCAAACCAGGAAGCATCATCAATTTTTCAACTCTAGTCAACAAGTTCTATGATAAGTTCGAAGGAAGTCGTAGTCTCGCCAAGCAGATGAGCGATCTATATGGCGTCGTCCAAAGACCAGGAGAATCCGTTCGTGATTATTATAATCCCTTTAATAAAGAAATGATTGGTATTAAAGACTTAGACACTAAAACTGCTATTGAATGTTTAAGGAAAAGTCTCATCCTCCGGTCCAAGTTGTACAATCGCTTGACGAAATACCCTTGCACTACCTTTGAAGAAGTAAAGACAAGAGCTTTGACCCTGATGCGCTTGGAGGAAGACGATGCCATCCTCAACACTATTTCTGCCCGCCAAACGTCAGAAGGAGCAAGCGACCGCAAAGCCTTCGTCCCAAAAAGGAACAACTAGAGGAACCATCCTTACAGTCGTCCAAACTAGGTACATAACATTAATGATGTGTCAGAAAATGCAGGTACCGACTCTAAGGCTGATTCTCCATCATACCCCGACGTTGGATCTTATGTATTCTCTGTCGACGTCGGAGGCGTCGTGAACACTCTGACAAAGATCGGAGCTCCCGTCTGATGGGCAAGGAAAAGTGATCTTCCAGATTCACAAAAAGATTAAATGAAGTGGTGCCAGTTTCATCATGACCATGGCCATAGGACTGAAGACTGCATTGCCCATCCGAGAGAAGTCGCATTTATGTTGAACAAAGGACATCTGCATGATCTCTTGAGCGACAAAGGGAAGTCGCCGTCGACAAGAGTTTGACTTAGAGCTTTCACCATACTCAGTATCAAGGTGAAGCTCATGAGTCATAAGTGATCCAGCAAGCTGTTCCAAATTGAACTTAGTGAAGTCTTTTGTTTCTTGTAAAGCAGTGACCTTAGCCATCCATCTATCCTTAGGAAGACTCCTAAGAACTTTTCGAACCTGTTCCTCTGATGAAATAAACTTACCAAGAGAAGCTAACTCATTAATAATGTTAGTAAAACGAGTAAACATCTCTTGTATGCTTTCCTTAGTTTTCATGGAGAACAGTTCATATTGATTCATTAGTAAATCAATTTTAGATCTCTTGACTTTATTAGTTCCTTCATGTGTTACTTCTAGTAAATCCCATATTTGCTTTGCAGATTTGCATCCCATGATTCTTTTGTCTAGGCCGCCCTTTCGGGTTTTCAACCTAGAGGGCTCGGGAATACCTTGAAAAAGGAGTTATAGTAGGGTTGATGAAAGGTTGAAGGCTTGAGGTTTAGATGAAGGTTTAAGGCTTGAGGTTTAAGGTAAGGATCATGGATTTGTATTATATAGGCTAAAGTTTTGATGGATTGAAGGATTTGAATGAGGGGTAGAACTTGTGTGTAAGCCCCCTAGCTTGACTTTTTATTTCTTTGCCTTGGGCTTTTCCTTTTTTAGCATTTTTTTTGTCTTGTGCGTTTTCTTTTGCTTTTTTCATTTTTTTCGCACTTTGAATTTTTTTTCACTCTTTGTTTTTGCCTGGCATTGATATATTTTGATGTAGTAAGGCTTGCATACAAGTTTTTTGGTTTTAGGGTATTGGAAGGCTTGAAGGATTTATGTGGAGCTTTGGTTAATGGAGGGATTATTTGGCTAAGTGTCATGGAGATGATGTTTTAAAGGATTTTTGTTTTTTTTTCTTGGTTGTATGAGGATGGCTGATGAAAGGTAATGGAAGGGAGAGGGGAATAACTCCTAATCCAAAGTATGTCCTCTTTTTTCATTTTCTTTATTTTTTTATTTCAGATCTCCTTTTATTATTATTAGTCAAGTTCATTAGGTGATTCGAGTTTCATCATTGAATTAGAAGCATAAATAAAATCAAGGAAGTCCAATGAAAATGAAAAGAAAATGCGATTATTTTATTAATTGAAAATGAATGAAACAAGGCTTATTAGAAATAAAAACCTAAATGACATAAACTCGACAGGAAAGGAACTAAGGGAGTTAGGGGAGGGACTCTCCGACTCAACCTAGAAAACCAACGCTAAATGACTAAGCCCCCTGCATTATTTAGGCATTTCCTAAGGGGTTGCCACTATTGCTGACTATTGCTGCAGGCGGAATTGGCAATCTACCATCTACAACCATATCCTGCAGATGATGCTTCAAAGTCCAGCATTGTGATATCAGATGCTCATTTCCTTGATGGTACTTGCAGTAGGAATTAGGATTCCATCTACTGTATCTCTTCTCGGGAGCAGGGTCCGAAGTAGGGCTAAGGGGTTGAAGTGCTCCTTTTGTATGAAGCCTAGTGAAGGCTTCTTCTAAAGACATGCCTAAAGAAGTGAATGTCCTTTGAAGTCCTTGATAACCCCTCTTGTCAGTAGTTTGAGCATTGATGTCGTTGCCCTTATAGGTAGAAGGGTTGTTATTACTCTTCTTGAAAGAGTTGTTGTTGGAACTCTTGTTCTTGTTGGCCTGTACCTCTTCTTCAATCAGCAGGCCTACCTTGTTCGTGAAAGACTCTATGGGTTGGAACTTAATATGATCCCCATACTTGGGCTGCAGGTTACGGATAACCAATCTGACTTGATCCTCTTGGGATGGCTTGTTAGTCATTTGTGAAGCCTTTTCCCTCCATCTGTTAAGGAAGGTGACAAAATCTTCGTTGGAATTCTGCTTAGTTAATTCCAACTCACGAAGGCCAATGGGAAGTTGAGTATTGTAGATGTATTGTTTGTGGAACTCTTCTCTGATGTATTCCTAGTCATTCAGCTTGGCTTTATTTAGTGATCTGAACCACTTGGATGGATGTGCATCCAAGGTTAAAGGAAAGACATAAGCAAACAGGTCCTTGCTCATGCCCTTGAGAGCCATAGAGATGGAAAAAGCTCTCATATGATCATTTGGGTCTTCGACCCCCTTGAATTTTGGGAGGTCACCCAATGAGCCTGAGTCTCGAGTGTAGGAATTGACTAGATCAATTGCTCGAGTTTTTCAAACCTCAGTTCTGTGTTGGTCTTGCTTGGTGGTGGAGTGCCGCCTTGCTCGTCTTCTTCAGTTAGCTTATCCCTCAGTGCCTTAATCTCTTTGTCTTGCTCCTCAAGACGAGAGTTCATCAGTGTGAGTTGAGCCATAATGGCACTAAGTTGTTCATTAGTGTCCCCCATTTCAGATGATGATTCAGAAGAGTTGGAGGATTCGTCTGAAAAGGTGAGGATGCGCTTGACGAGTCAGGGATTAGGTCGACCTTGTAGCCTCTTTGTCGGGCGTTCCCAAGTTATAATCTCACGATCCGTCCTGAACAGAAATCGAATGGATCTCGTAAATTTATAGAAATGATGCTTTCGAAATGAGAAATGGAAATGAGCGATGGAGAGATAGAAATGGAAGTGAGAGATGAGAAATGAAGATGAAAGTGGAAATGGGGATGAAAAATGGAAGGCGAAATGGAAACGGGAAATGATTAGAAATGGGTATGATTATGGTTATGATGGTGATATGGGCCTAACTAATGCAGATGCAAATGACTGAACAGGACTAGACTATGCAAGCAGACTGGACTAGACTTGGTAAATAGACTAGGCTCAAAAGGATTGTCTACGCTAGTTTCGCTAGGCTTAGGAAGGAATTGGCTTCGTCAGATTTGATGATTTGGTATTGCTATAGATGTAAGATAATAGTAGCTTCGCTAAACTCGGAGGGTGCCTTTATGGTCTTAGGGGTGACTAGCTTCACTAGATCAATGGGTGCCGCTATGGTCTTATAGGTGACTAGCTTAGCTAAGTCAAAGGGGTGCCGTTATGGTCTCACAGGAATGACTAGCTTAGCTAATGCAAAGGGGTGCCGTTATGGTCTTACAGGGATGACTAGCTTAGCTAAAGTCAAAGGGGTGCCGTTATGGTCTTACAGGGATGACTAGCTTAGCTAGGTCAAAGGGGTAACCGTTATGGTGTTACAGGGATGACTAGCTTAGCTAAGTCAAAGGGGTGCCGTTATGGTCTTACAGGGATGACTAGCCTAGCTAAGTCAAAGGGGTGCCGTTATGGTCTTACAGGGATGCTAGCTTCGCCAGCTTAATGGTTTGGACTTCGTCCTATATGGATTTGGAATTGGACTGGATTGACTTTGAAAATGAGTTGGGCCTTATATGGACATAATTCTGGACTTAGTCTTATATTGGTTTGACGACTTTAAAATGCACATGGGCTTTGTAACACCCCGTCCTTCTACTACCAAGATACTAAACAATATCTACTTTAAATTGACTAAAAGACGTTAGCGGAAATAACGTCAGGACGGTTATGCTACTCTAAAACATTAAATAGAGGTAAACTCAACTGAAGTTTCATAGCTTCCAAAAGAAATATCTCAAAACATTATAATTCTAATTAAAAGGAACATCCCAAATCATAATTGAATCATAACATCATCCAAAACTACGAGACATGCAAGTCTCCCACAAAAACTCAAATAAAACTAAATGTCCTTGAGACCTAGACTCTCTATTGTCTGCATAGAACTCATCTACCAAAAAGACTATAAGAAGCTTCCTCTCATTACTGACCCACACTCTGCTAGCCCAAGCAGTCACAAGTCTAGCAGCCATTTCCATCTGCAAGGATATATTAAATAATTCGACAGTCAGTGGGGAGTAACTAGCAGTTCTCCCAAAACAAAAGAAATCAAAGCATGATTAGACATAGATTAATAAGAAAGGAATGCATAAGATCAAGACAACTATAACATGCATCCAGAACCATAAAGCTCTCAAGTGGCACAAGTGGAAATAAATATCAAGTAAGTAATATAAAATGAATAATTCATCTCAAGAGTACTTAAATAATACTAAAAACAAAGGTACAACAAGTTATTGAGTCAGAAACCGAACGCCAGTGAATAGCAATTCACTTCCTAAGGTTTGTCAGATCGCAATCTCCAGGTCAGTTTATGGGCTTACGTTCCCCACTACCTGTGTCTAAGAATGGCCAAACTCCCGATGCAGGGTAGAACACGCAGAACTCCCTGTCCACTCAGACGACAACAATTAACCCAGGTGTACCCCTAGTTCGCAAACCAGGTGGTTGGCATGTTCTTCACGGGGACTATATCTATCCCACCGGACGTTCTTATCTCAAAAAAAAAATCATAATGTATTATCCATCTCAAAACTATTTATCAAAAAGAAGAGATGCCACCCGGTCTTATACCCATAATTCATCAAAAATAATTCTTCAAAAAATCCTCAAAATAGTAACTTACAAACTTACAACAAATATCTCCAACCACAATACTTTGAACATCACTAAGCATCAACAATGATAATGAAAGAGTTTTTACAGCACTAATAGTATCAATTAGAAATGCATCACATCAAATAAAATCACCAACTACAAGTAGAACATACGTACAAGAACATACGAAAAATTACACCACACAAAACTGTGCGCTCGGCGCATGAGCTTGCGCTAAGCGCCTCACTACGCGTCTGGCGCACTGACCAATCTGCGTCTGATGCATCAGCATGCGTCTGACGTCACCCTCAATTAACTCCAACGCTAATTAAATCAGCAAAACGTACACGACTTATCATTTTTGCATAAACCAAACGTAAACATAATGATACTCAATAATAACCACAGTAACCTACATATCATCAGCTTCCAAGAACATAAAAGGTCTCAATTAATTTCTGATTATTAAACCCTTAAATAATTAAAAAGAATATCCTCAAACTCTTAACAAAAACACAATAAAAATTATTAAACTAATAAAACTGATCAGTAAATTACCACAAAAATTATCATACAACCATTATAACTCTATAGACATGGTACAAATTTTATTTCTAATTTTCGAACTCTAAAAGTAATTTTAAACGTTAATTTACAGAATACTCAATAAAGCCAGTAAAATAATTAAAAATAGAAATAAACGCCTAAAAATTACCAAAAATTTACATAACATGCATAAACCCTAGGCCTGTCAATCAGGTCAGGTTGGGTTGGGTTCGTGTTAGGGTCAAGTAAAATCGGGTTAAATACCCCTAATCTGAACCTGATCTGTTTTAATTTTCGGGTCAAGATCATCAACCCTAACCTGATATGAAAATTATCGGGTCAACCTGACCTGATTTATTTAACCTGATTTTTTTACGGGTCAACTTAAACCTGTTTGACCTGCTTTTTTTATGTTGACCCGTATCCATTAACCCATATAACCTGATTTTTTTGCACCATTTCTTTGAATATTGCTGATCTTTTAAGTTTTAATATACATCATGCCAAGCATAAACAAGTATCTCTTGGAAAAAATATACATAAAACTTGAAAAAAATTCATAATATTGATACAAGCAGACATATAAATAATAGAAAAGAATACAGAAATTAAATACAAAAAAATAAAAGCATAAGTTAAAAAAAAATCCGGAAAATTCAATATAGAGATTAAGAGTTCTTGCAAATTACAGAAAATTACAATACAAAATCAAAAGAAAGTAAAGAAGTAGCATAAAAGAATGAATACACAAGAAAACTAGATCTAAAACAAAGCCAATTTAAACATCCTTAAAAGTACGAAGTAAAGAGGAGATAACTATGGTCGATTGAAGTAAATGAAACACGAGAAGCTTCTTGAAGAGCAATCTGAAATGCAGCAAGCTTGTTGATGTAATCTGAAGAGCAGCGAAAATGATAGAGCAGACTAATAAGAAAAAGCGAAAAAGAGGGAGTGAGAGAAGAGGACCGATGAAGAAGAAGAGTACCCACCAATGAAGCAGAGAACGACTGAGAAGAAGAGGAACAAAGAGGAGAGAGAAAATTTGAGAGAGTGACTGCGTGAGATTGAAATGAGATGAATAAGGGTTTTGATGTTAGGTTAGGTTACTTATATCATATAAGTGAGAAGATTTGGGCCGGTGTGGTTAAGCCCAACTTATAGCATCTTCCATTTGAAAAAATGTGGTTAACCCATTTAAAAAAAATCAGGTTAAGTGGGTCATTTTCAGGTTGAAAATTTCAACCTTAACCTAACCCATTTATCTTTCAGGCCGGGTTAGTGTCAACCCATTTAACTAATCGGGTTGAAAAGCTCAACCCAAACCCGCTATTTTCAGTTCGGGTTGGGTTATCAGGTTGGGTCAGGTTTTGCCAGGCCTAATAAACTCACGGCAATACAGATTATGCAAAGAAATAGATTTTTCGGCCTCAAAATATAATATTCACGATTTAAATACTCCGTACTAACAAACACGAAAATGCAAAAATAAATAAATCAATTAAATAAACCCATAAACAGTACTCAAAAATTATTCCAAGGCATGAAATACATACCACACACATAACATGCTTCACGAAAAATAATTTCAGCAAATATAAAATTCGTTCAATAATTATTTTACAAATAAGCCATAAACGCACAAATTACCAAATAAATCAAATAAATAAGAAAACTCAAACGAAAATTATTTTGCTGCACATAATATTCACACAGCATACATCAGAATATTCACGTAAATTTTCATCAATAATTTCATATAAAAAGTATTTTGAACAATTCCTAGCGTAATAATCTAATACCGAATAATACCCTAATCACTATCGTTCTAAGATAACTACTAGTTACCTGGATCGTTGCAGGCTAGCTGAATACTACTGGATACTCCCGTTATATGCGTGCACCCTTCTTCTTCCTTAAACCCCAAAGCACCACATACAAGAAAGAGGCAAGTAGAACAAGTCACGAACATTTGATGAAGAAAAGAAACGGAAAAATTTGAGAGAGAATGATGAAGATGAAGATGTCTGAAATTTTGTAAGAATGGCAGCAAGGAAATTTTGACTTTAATCAGATTTTTGGGGTGGTTAAAAGAATAAATAAAAGGATTTATGAAGAGAAATGATGAGGGGGGTTATGGAAGTGACAAAAATACAAAGAGGCACCAAAATAAAATGAGAGAATAAAAATAATATCTCCCCCTTCACTCCATATGGCCGGCTGACCCAAGCCTAATCTACACCAAATATTTTCGGCCCAAATCATCAAAGATCCATACGTCACAAGGCCGTTACGCGATAAATTCCTAAATCGTCTAAACTTTGAAAATACTTAATAGTAAAAATAATTCTATTAAACTATATTACAAATATAAATATAATACACACACTTAGCACACCATATAATAAAAATAATTCGACTCCCAGTAAGGCCCTGTTCTTTTGAACTTATTTTGGCTGAACTGAACTGAACTTATTTTATTTTGGCTGAACTTATTTTTGCTGAACTGAACTTATTTTGGCTGAACTGAACTTATTTTGGCTGAACTAAACTTATTTTTGCTGAACTGAACTTATTTTGGCTGAACTGAACTTATTTTTGCTGAACTGAACTGTATTAACATAATATTATCAATACTTATTATTATAATAATCAATAAATATTACCATAATATTATCAATACTTATTATTATTATTTTATAATAATAAATAATAAATAATAATAATAATATTAATAATAATAAATAATAAATAATAATAATAATATTAATAATAATAAATAATAAATAATAATAATAACTAATAAATAATAAATAATAACAAATAATAATAATAATAAATAATAATAATAAATAATAAATAATAAATAGTAATAATAATAAATAATAAATAGTAATAATAATAAATAATAATAGTAATAAATAGTAAATATTAAATAATAAATAATAAATAATAAATAATAATAATAAATAATAAATAATAAATAGTAAATAGTAAATAGTAAATAGTAAATAGTAAATAATAAATAATAAATAATAATAATAATAATAAATAATAAATAACAATAATAAATAAAAAATAATTATTAATAATAATAATAAATAATAATAAATAATAAAAAATAAATAATAATATTAATAATATTAATAAAAGATAAATAATAAATAATAAATAATAATAATAATAATAATAAATAATAAATAGTAAATTGTAAATAATAATATTAATAAAAATAAAACAAAAAATAAAAAAATACAAAAATTAAAAAATAAAAAAATGAAATAAAATAAAATAAAAAAATAAAAAAATAAAAAAAAATAATAAAAAAAAAAAATAAAAAAAAAATAAAAAAAAATAAAAAATAAAAAAATTTAAAATAATTACAAATTAATCGTTATTATAATTATAATATTATTAATAATAATAACAATATTAATAGTAATATTGAAAACAAATATAATAATTACAACATTATAGTATACTAAACTTATTTTTCCTGAACTGAACTTATTTTGGCTGAACTGAACTTATTTTTGCTGAACTGAAATTATTTTGGCTGAACTGAACTTATTTTTGCTGAACTGAACTTATTTTTACTTATTTTTGCTGAAATGAACTTATTTTTACTTATTTTTGCTGAACTGAACTTATTTTTACTTATTTTTGCTGAAAATAAGTCCAAAAGAACAGGGCCTAAATATAAAAATAAAAATCACTAATCTAATGAAAAAAATAGTGTTAGGGAATACTTTTGCGGAAAACTAAGCAAAAATTATGGGGTGTTACAGGCTTGATATTGGATTGGAATAGAGTTGGATTAGACTTGGATTGGGACTGGCATAGACTAGGGTTCACATAAAGATGCAAATGGGCCTAGGTTTTGACAAGAGCTAGACTTATATGGGCCTAAGATGGACTCTAATACTAGCGGGCCTAATATGAATGCATGGACTCGAATTAGATGGACCCAATATGAATGCAAAATGGACTATAATGCATATGGGCCTAGAATGAATGCAAGTGAATTGGGTCGATTGGATTGAATTGGATTGAAGGTTTTTGGAATGGGATTAGATTTTTTGAAATTCATTTTTGAAAGGAACCCCTTGTTTTATCTTTTATTGATTTGAATTTTTTTTTTGGAAAGGTCGTGGTATTATGATGATTAGTAAATGTTTTCGAACAAGGTAGAATAGAATATGGTGTAGGATTGATTTTGAAAAATATAAGTTTTTTGAAATTGGGGAATATTATAAGGTAGGATTGACAGAGGTAGCAGGGATGAAATGGGAAGAGGTAGATATGCATGACAACTCTAACTTTACCATGACCACTGTAGATGCACTTTTTAGGACAGACTCGACCTTGCATGAAAAGATTGACCCTCTTTTTTAATATGATATGATGCAAACTTGTTATCTTAGACTGGAATAAAGGTTAAACGACCAATAAGCATGGGACGAATAGATAGCGTGCCACGCTATTGGTGCACGCGACGCGCAGTCTATGCGTCTAGCGCAGAAGCGTTGCGCCAGGCGCAAATTAATGCGTTTGGCGCAATGCTCTGCGGCACGCATATTGATTAATTGACGAAGATTCGGGCAAAAACGACGATTTGTTTTAGACGCGATTTGCAATAATTTCAGGCGTAAAGCATATAAGCAGGCAAAAATTGCAATCACACATAAATGTCAGGTAACATGGATGCAAAAGTTCTACATTCAACTATTGGTCAGGTTTAGGTTAACGCTGAAAGGGTCCATGACTAAGAGATTGATCCCACGCTTCGTACCCCTGCTTAAAGAGGTGGCCACGTGTAAGACGCACTCCAGTCTCAAGTCAGGAACAAGAGAACAATGCCATGGTTGGGTAGGTTTGCTTATGACTAAGATCCAACACTATCGCTCAGGAAGCTTTTTGGAAGGACAAAGCGCAAACCCCTTGGGGGTGACCTCACACATAGAACATGTGCTAATGAGGCAAGGTAGATTGTCCTTATGGTGGTTGAACAATAGCCATGCGTATTCAAAACTGTATATTATTTAAAGGCATAAAAGAAGAATGAATCGTATTTTTCAAGTTTCACCCACTCATTTAAAAAATTAATTTTTTAAAATCCTCCCCAGTGGAGTCGCCAAATTGTAGGCATGTTTTTATTTCGCATACACGGTGTGAGCGCGTATTAGATTTGACTATCCCACTGTAAATGTTTTATTGAAAATTGTTTTGAAAGAAGTCGCCAACAAATTTTTTTTTAGGAAGAATCATAAACCTTATTGGATATGGGAAAACCGTAGGGACAAATTATCCAATGTACATTTCCCCGTCCTGACTCCATAGATGGTCAAAATGAACCAAAGATTAAGTTCGGGGGTGAGGGTACAAATATATTCAGGAACTATATTGCCCAAATTTGGCCTCTACTAAATATCGATTCATTATAGATTTTATGCCAAAGAATAATCAAATAACGTTTTAAACACCCTAAAAATATTTAGTCTGAATTGGTTCAGGAAACACATAAAAAGACTAATTTTTAGTGTTATTATGCAATCAATATTACAGGAAACCTAGCAGGTTGTCCAAATTAATCTGATTAATGTTAGAACAGTTCTTTAGGTCTTGCTTAGCAAAAATAACATGTGGGTGATAAAAGCAATAAGTCAGAACAATCATATAATATGCATAAAATAATCAGGCAAACATATAATATACAAAGGCATGAATAATAATAAAATAAAATAAAAGAAAGTATAGAAAAAGGGTTAGAATATACAATATAGCGATTTTACATTAAAGATCTACATCAGGAAAGAAAACTGTTAGTAACTTCAATATAAAAATAATTTATTTAAGGACCCTCAGGATTATACCGTGGCTTGGGTATGAGAGATTGACAACCTTCGGGACGAGCAATCGTGAAGCCTGAAAATCTGAATGTCTGAAAGTATGTAGATTGAATGTATTTGTGTTTGAAAGTATGAGTTTTTGTAGGGAAGTTTTGTAGTTCGTAGAGAGGTTCGTAAAGTATTCGTCGAGTTCGAAGCGTGTTAATGTGAAAAATCCGTTCTCAAATCTGTTTGGAAATCAGGCCTATTTATAGGGAAAACGGCATTGCGCCTCACGCACTGGCTGCGCTAGGCGCAACTGATGTGGCAAGCGCATGACGCGGCATGACCACTAAAAAGCGTAGACGTGGTACGTGCTTTTGAAAAAGATAAGAAAGAAATTCCGCGTCTCAAGCAGAGAACTGCGCTTGACGCAGGACTCTACATAAAACAGAAGTCTACGTGGCAGTTCTGGTGCGCTTAGCACAGTCTGTGCGCTAGGCGCAGCTTACGTGAAAGTCCATGTGGCAGGAGACTACGCTCAGCACAGTCAGCTGCGCTCAGTGCACCGCCTTGTTTTTGACACGTTTTGATAGTTTTTTGATATAAATGCGTTTTAAAGATTTTCTTTTTTCTTTTAACTCCGGAAATCTGATTTTACGGGATAAAATCCGATTATGAAAATATACAAAATATCTTTTGAAAATACTTATTTATTAAATTTATCAATTAATTATCAATTAATTGGGCATTTCAAAGAATTGGGCTCAAAATACAATTAATTATCATGAATAATTAATTGAGCTTTAAAATAGGACTTTAACACTTTTCGAAATGGTTTTGAATAGCTTTTCAGACTGCTCTGCCCTTGGATCGGACCAATTAAGACCACCGTATGTTTCATCATCGGATCCTTAAATGGGGAGACACGATTATGTGTCTACATTGGCCGACGATGAAACAAGACGCTATAAGGTATGTGACGAAATGCGACAGTTGCCAACGCCACGCAGGTATGACACATAAACCTTGTGAATTGTTACACAACTCCTTGGCCTTTCCTGAAATGGAGAACGAACATAGTTGGTAAACTACCACCAGCCCCAGGATAAAAGGTCTTTATGTTAGCACTAACGGACTATTGTTCTAAATGGATAGATGCAGATTCGTTCCAGCAGGTACGGGACAAAGAGGTGATCTCTTTCATACATACTGACCTTTTTTTGCAGGTTTGGAGTACCGTCAGAAATTATATACGACAATGGGTCGCAATTTATAAGCGATAAAACCAAACATTTCTTTGACGAACGGAACATCACTTTGCTAACGTCAACACCACGATACCCACAAGCCAATGGACAAGCATAATCCAGCAACAAGACTATCATTAAATCGTTGAAGAAACGCCTAAAAGCAAGAAAAGGGAAGTGGGCAGAAGAACTACCATCCATCCTATGGGCTAATCGAACGACGGCAAGGACAATAACGGGCCAAACGCCCTTTTCGTAAGTATATGGATGTGAAGCCGTCCTAATGTATGAAGTTAGCATCCCTGCTGCAAGGTATTGTCTCATGATGAAGTCGTAGAATCGAGACGAACTCATCCACGATCTAGACACATTAGACGAGGTCAGAGACGCAGCGCTAGTAAGAATAGCAGTTCAACAACCGATGGTCGCCAGAAGCTTTAACAAACATGTACAAGCCAAAACGTTCAGAGAAGGAGATTGGGTGCTGCAAAAGGTATTCCAAAATACTCAAGAATTGAATGCAGGAAAATTAGGAGCGTCGTGGGAAGGACCTTACCAAATCAAACGAGTCGTTGGTAATGAGGCATATCAACTGCGGCACCAATATGGATCAATGGTCCCACTGAGTTGTAATGCCATCCATCTGAAGAGATATAATTTTTAAACGATTAAGTTCATTTCATTTTTTTTCTTTGTTTCTTTTTTCCTTTCGCATTTATTCTTATATGATAAAATAAACGGTGACGTGAGCATTGTCTTGTCGTTGGCAGAACCAACGACCTAGGACTAAGAATGACATTTCAGGAATAAGTCCAGAGATTTATGGAAGACACTGTGGACAAATGTACTAGTCATGCAATTAATCACGATGAGCAAGGCGTAAATGCCTGAGTCGCGAGATGATAGCAGTCGTGACGAGCGATTGTGACGAGCCAGGGTCAATGACGTACAATCACAATAAAGGACAACGACGATGTGATGTCTGGATGGTATTTACACAAGTAAATCTTATTAATCTCTTTACTTTTTTTCTCATTGCGTAAGACGCACGATACTCATTAGCTTTGGTGCCAAATCTAACGATGATCTAATAGACAATTTCGAAATGCCTGAAATTATGGCAGACACCATAGACAAACAATAGTTTCCAATAGAATCATAAAAACCATAAGATATGGTCTCTCTTCCATGGGAGACCCAAAACGAAGTTATTCGAAAAACTTAACATTTTACCAACCGAAATATCAAAAGTACTTAGAAGTTTAATGATAAAATTCAAAAGACACAAAATTCAAAAGACACAAGTTCAAAACACTGGAATAATAAAACATCGACAGACGCATCTCCAGACGCTGCGACAAAAGCCATAGTCACATCAGCCTCTTCTCCTTGACCCCAGGTAAGACTTCAGCAACTTCATTAGTTACCTTAACTCCATCTGCTTCAGCCGTCTCGTCTATAGTCTTCGGAGGAGATGATTCAGCTGTTGTCTTCATCCCCTCGTCTCCTTGAAGATTTAATGTGTTGGAGATGGAAGTCAATGTCGTCGGAAGGCTTCCACTGGTCTGTCTGCTTCGTCAGAAATTGGTGCATCAGCTTGGCTTTGATCCTCGCAGTCGTTTCGGCTTCGACCAAATCCAATTCCTTTTCCAGCCTGCTGATTTTTTCCGTCAGTTATTTCATTTCGTCATCCTACTGCAGCATCAGCACTTTTACAGTATCTACCTCCGCGTTCGCTTCAATAATCCTCTGTTCCTGATTCAGCGCAAGTTCTTCCAACGATGCCACTTTGTCTTTCCAGCCTTGGACCTCTTCTTCTTTCTTCTTTGGCGACACTTCGAACTGTTCCAACCTTTTTGTTAGGGTTTGATGGCCCTTAACCATTCCATCTATCCCCTTTTTTACCATCAAGAAATGTTGTGTCGCCTGTTGACATGCATTAACGACATTTAAATAAAGAAAAGCGTTATGATGAAAGAGACGTCAAAGGCCATGCGATGAATACCTAGATCATTAGTTATGTCCCTTCCATCATGACGTTAGGCAGGGACTACTTTTTGAAGCGATGCTCAACTACAGGAAGGAGTAGACCCTCAGCGTCGGGCCACATATTTGTGTCAGGATCCAAGACGTTCTTTGGCAGGACGAGCATGTGCGACAAAGTTGACGGCACTTTGAAGGGTGTAGTCATCTTCGTAATTTTGCTCGGTTGGACAACAAGTCTGTCGCCTTCGGGCCTAACAGTGGTCTTGGTCCCCCCTTGATGGACTGAAGATGGAGGAGACGATACAGGTACCTCTTTTTCTTTCCCTTTTTCTTCATCTGGCCTTTTCCTTTTGGCCAGAAAAACCGACAGTTTGGCTAGGTCCATAGACCCTCTCTGACGCGATTGGCTAGATCCAGCTGCATGAAGAAAGAAGTAGTGTCGTGAGTAATAGACGATGGAGTACGACGAAGAGGAAAGTAAAAGAGCAAGTACCTGACGCCATCGATGAGCAACTCCCTTGGTCAGCGACGACGATCTTCTTAAAACTACGTTCTTGAAGTTCTATTAAGACGAATGCGTCGATTTTACTCCCAGAAGTTTCACAGTAGTCTAGAAGGTCAGTCTCGATACGTCCGAAAGATGTGAGCACCATGTTAATGACGCAAAGCACGACGACATGACAAAGGAGAAATAAAACGGACCTCCATAATTTCTTCCTTCTCTGATGAAATTTCCTAAATCTCCCAGTGACGCCTTCTCCACAAAGATGTATCGACTTCTCCAGCCCCTTTCGTTCACATTAGTCCCATCTACAAGCATACTCATACCAGGTCTGACATGCAAGGATAGCCTATCATTCTTCACCTTGACGTTATAGCTATACATCAGGTCTTGGATGGAAACCGAGTCTTCACATGTCGCAGTTACCCTTTCGATTACGCTTAGTACCCTCCAAACTTGGGGCATCAGTTGTTCCGGACTAACATCATAAATTCTCAATAAATTTCTCACTAGCGGAAAGAAAGGCAACCAAAAACCTATCTTAAAAGGGTATTGGTACAGTACGACCCAGTTTTTGGGGCAATTATCAGGGTGTTTGTCTTCGCCCACTGTCCTAACTATGGTAGTAATTGGCAGTAATTTCTAGAAAATTTCCCAAATCAAACGAGTCGTTGGCAATGAGGCATATCAACTGCGGCACCAATATGGATCAATGGTCCCACTGAGTTGGAATGCCATCCATCTGAAGAGATATCATTTTTAAACGATTAAGTTCATTTCATTTTTTTTCTTTTTTCTCTTTTCCTTTCGCATTTATTCTTATATGAAAAAATAAACGATGACGTGAGCATTGTCCTGTCGTTGGCAGAACCAACGACCTAGGACTAATAATGACATTTCAGGAATAAGTCCAGAGATTTATGGAAGACACTATGGACAGATAGACTAGTCATGCAATTAATCACGATGAGCAAGTCGTAAATGCCTGAGTTGCGAGATGATAGCAGTCGTGACGAGCGATCGTGACGAGCCATTGTCAATGACGTACGATCACAATAAAGGACAACGACGATGTGATGTCTGGAAGGTATTTACACAAGTAAGTCTTATTAATATCTTTACTTATTTTCTCATTGCCTAAGACGCACGACACTCATGCATTATGCTTTGGTGCCAAATCTAATGATGATCTAATAGACGATTTCGAAACGCCTGAAATTACGGCAGACACCATAGACAAACAATAGTTTCCAACAGAATCATAAAAACCATAAGATATGGTCTCTCTTCCATGGGAGACCCAAAACGAAGTTATTCGAAAAACTTAACATTTTACCAACCGAAATATCCAAAGTACTTAGAAGTTTAATGATAAAATTCAAAAGACACAAAATTTAAAAGACACAAGTTTAAAACACTGGAATAATAAAACATCGACGAACGCATCTCCAGACGCTACGACAGAAGCCATAGTCATATCAGCCTCTTCTCCTTGACCCCAGGTAAGACTTCATCAACTTCATTAGTTACCTTAACTCCATCTGTTTCAGTCATCTCATCTATAGTCTTCGGAGGAGATGATTAAGCTGTTATCTTCATCCCCTCGTCTCCTTGAAGAATTAATGTGTTGGAGATAGAAGTCAATGTCGTCGGGAGGCTTCCACTGGTCTGTCTGCTTCGTCAGAAATTGGTACATCAGCTTGGCTTTGATCCTCGCAGTCGTTTCGGCTTCGACCAAATCCAATTCCTTTTCCAGCCTGCTGATTTTGTCCGTCAGTTATTTCATTTCGTCATCCTACTGCAGCATCAGCGCTTTTACGGTATCTACCTCCGCGTTCGCGTCAACAATCCTCTGTTCCTGATTCAGCGCATGTTCTTCCAACGATGCCACTTTGTCTTTCAAGCCTTGGACCTCTTCTTCTTTCTTCTTTAGCGACACTTCGAACTGTTCCAACCTTTTTGTTAGGGTTTGGTGGCCCTTAACCATTCCATCTATCCCCTTTTTGACCATCAAGAAATGTTGTGTTGCCTCTTGACATGCATTAGCGACATTTAAATAAAGAAAAGCGTTATGATGAAAGAGACATCAAAGGCCATGCGATGAATACCTAGATCATTAGTTCTGTCCCTTCCATCATGACGTTGGGCAGGGACTAGTTTTTGAAGCGACGCTCAACTATAGGAAAGAGTAGACCCTCAGCGTCGGGCCACATATTTGTGTCAGGATCCAAGAAATTCTTAGGCACGACGAGCATGTGCGACAGAGTTGACGGCTCTTTGAAGGGTGTAGTCATCTTCGTAATTTTTCTCGGTTGGACAACAGGTCTGTCGCCCCTTGATGGACTGAAGATGGAGGAGACGATACAGGTACCTCTTTTTCTTTCCCTTTATCTTCATATGGCCTTTTCCTTTTGGCCAGAACAGCCGACAGTGTGGCTAGGTCCATAGACCCTCTCTGACGCGATTGGCTAGATCCAGCTGCATAAATAAAGTAGTAGTGTTTCGTGAGTAATATACGATGGAGTACGACAAAGTGGAAAGTAAAAGAGCAAGTACCTGACGCCAGCGATGAGCAACTCCCTTGGTTAGCGACGACGATCTTCTTAAAACTACGTTCTTGAAGTTCTATTAAGACGAATGCGTCGATTTTACTCCTAGAAGTTTCACAGTAGTCTAGAAGGTCAATCTCGATACGTCCGAAAGATTTGAGCACCATGTTAATGACGCAAAGCTCGACGGCATGACAAAGGAGAAATAAAACGGACCTCCAGAATTCCATTCTTCTCTGATGAAATTTCCTAAATCTCCCAGTGACGCCTTCTCCACAAAGACGTATCGACTTTTCCAACCCCTTTTGTTCACATTAGGTCTGACATGCAAGGATAGCCTATCATTCTTCACCTTGACGTTATAGCTATACATCAGGTCTTGGATGGAAACCAGGTCTTCACATGTCGCAGTTACCCATTCGATTACGCTTAGTACCCTCCAAACATGG
Source organism: Beta lomatogona (assembly GCA_947646795.1). Classification (NCBI taxonomy): domain Eukaryota; kingdom Viridiplantae; phylum Streptophyta; class Magnoliopsida; order Caryophyllales; family Amaranthaceae; genus Beta; species Beta lomatogona. The sequence continues at coordinate 1,114,406 of CANSNZ010001069.1, forward strand.
GGCATTAGTTGTTCCGAACTGACATCATAAATTCTCAGCAAATCTCTCACTAGCGGAGAGAAAGGCAACCAAAAACCTATCTTAAAAGGGTATTCGTACAGTACGACCCAGTTTTTAGGGCAATTCTCAGGGTGTTTGTCTTCGCCCACTGTCCTAGCTGTGGTAGCAATTGGCAGTAATTTCTAGAAAATTTCCCAATTCCCTTTCTGTAATTGAGGATTTAACACTTGAGGATTTATCATCATCGATTATAATTGGTTCAGTTTCTGTCGTTTCTTTTCTTATTTTTTTTCTCTATCATTCATTGGACTAGTGGCTACTCTAGTGCTACGACGACGGGGAGGCATGATTTGGAAGAAGAAAAGGTGAATTAACAAGAAATCAGTCGGAAAATTACCTGGGTCACCGGAGTTCTCTAGCGAATTTCTTGACACTCTAAGCTGACTCGAGAACTTTCGAAATTTGGGAATTGCGTGCGAGAATGGAGGAAGACGAGATGTAGCGTTGCATTTATAGGGGCTCGTTCTACAATGTCAACATTGCTTTAGGCCTCTAACGGATATAAAATTGGGCTTTAAATGATAACTTTTCGGATTTTTTCTTCGAAAATTTTATCTTTTGTCTTTTGGTTTATCTCTTGATAACTACTAATGGTTATCTTTTTGATGAATAAGCAGAGTTTATTGTCTCATGAGCATGCTAACATCCCCACTTAACATTTGGGGGTAAATTGTTATGGTCAATTTTGCTATGCAGGGTTAGACCAAGGTAACGACTGTCAATCCGTTTAGACCGTATGACTATGCAGATTGTCCAATTGAGGAAGACTAAGGCAACTATTGTAGGCGTAGGATTTTGAATCCCTTTAATGCCTACACGCGGTGTGAGCGCGTTTATTGACTACCCCATTGTTAAGGTTTTATTAAAAATACGTTTTGAAGTCGCCAACAATTCTTTAAAGGAAGAATTATAAACCTAATTGGATTGATACGGAAGGGACATCTTAGGGACTTATCCAATGTAGATTTCCCCGTCATGACTCCATATATGGTCAGGAACCAAAAAGTGAGTTCGAGGGTGAGGGTAAAATATAGTCAGGAACTATATTGCCCATTGCTGGCCTCTACTAAATAGCAATTCACAGCAGATTTTATGCAATAGAACAATCAAACAATATTTTTAATACACCCTAAAATAATTAATCTAGATGGGTTCAATAAACACACAAAAGACTAATTATTTAATGACCAGTTATTAAGCAATCATTTTACAAGGTTTCTAATAGGTTGTCCAAATTATCTGAATTCATTAGAACAATTCTTTAGGTCTTGTTTAGCATAATAATATATGGGTGATAGAGGCATGCAAGGCAATCATAATAACAGGAGTATTATATACAGAAAATATAAGAAAAGAGGTTAGAATTTACAAACGGACCACAGTAATTAATTAAAAATCTACATCATGACAAGAAAAGTGTTAGTAACTTCAATGAAATAAATATGATTATTCAAGAGCCCTCAGGATTATACCTATGCGGTTTAGATCGAAGAGCGAAATGACCTTCAGTCGAAGCAATCTTGAAACCATAAATATAGTAAAATCAGGAACCAGAATCGATGTAGAAAATCAAAAGGGTTTTGTATGTTTTGTATTCGAAGTGTGTTTCGGAGTTTTTTGATAGTATTTGAGTGCGTAAAAAAATAATTCGAAGCTGTCTTTGATTCGGGAAATCAGCCCGTATTTATTGGTAAACAAGCGCGTGCGTCTGACGCACACCCTGCGCCTGGCGCAAGCCTACGTGGCAGGCTCGAGGACACGTGTCAGGCGCAGGTTGGCCTCCTGACGTGGTCCGTCCAATTAAAACATTGCACATGGAAACGCGTTTTTGAAAAGATAAATTTTTATGTTGCGTCTCACACAAGACTTGCGCTAGGCGCAGGACTGTGTGTGAGTCACAAGTCCAGGTGTCAGGCGCTCATTGGAGTGCTTGACGCAATATGGCCAATGTGCTGGACGCACGTGGCGCGCTGAGCTCAGCTGCCGTGTCCGGCGAAAAATCCGGAATATTCGAGAATATTCCTTTTTTAATGTTACACGTGCTTTTAAGATGCCTTTTTATCCCGAAAAATCCGGAGATCGAATTTTCCGGGTTGAAAATATGTTTTATGAGTAAAAGATAATAATAAAAGCTTTTAGGAAAATATTTATCAAAACAATAAATATTAGAAAAATATTCATGAATAATAAATATTCAGTTGGGCTTTTAAAATGGACTTTAGAAAGCATTTCACTGGTTGAACTTACAATTAATCATCATGAATGATTAATAGGGCTTTTATAATATTATTTTAAAACACACATTGTCTGGTTATTCGGACTGCTCTTCCATTGGGTCATGCCAACTAAAACCGTGGTATATTTCATCATTTGACCCTTAAATGGGGAGACACGATTATGTGTCTACAGAAGCCCCCACTTTGATCGAGGTTTGTAAAACCGAAAGTCAAAGTATACGTGTTGGGACGGAGAATGACTCTGGATGCTCTGCAATCCAAAATCACTCTTTTGCGCCAGTACCTGCAAAACAAGTAAAAGTTTCAGGAACAGACATATACAAAACAAATTTGCAAAATAAATGTAAGTTTGCAAAAATGAAACGATAAGGGTGAAAAGAAATCATGAGCTATTATGGTCCAGCTCATGTCGAGATAGAGCTATTATGGTCTCGCTCCAGGGTGTTGACGACGTGTAGAGCTATTATGGTCCCACTCCGGGGTGTTGATGATGTGTAGAGCTATTATGGTCCCGCTCCGGGGTGTTGATGATGTGCAGATCTATTAATGGTGTAACACTCCGTCCTTTTTATAAACATAAAATAAACAAAATATAACATTTTATTAAGGAGATGGCGATAGCGGAAATATCGCCTGACAGAAATGTCACTCTAACAAAGGTTAAATTAAACTATATAAAATTAAAACCCAATTAAGATAATCCAAAATATCCATAAGGAGACAAAACAACCTCATAAACCCAATGCAATAACTATAAATGAAATAAAACGTCTCAAACAAAAATCCTAAATAGCCTTTCACTCATTTCCCATAACACGAAATAATCACTTGCAAAATATATCAACAAACATCCACAATCAGTGGGGAGTAACTAACAGCTCTCCCAGCCCAACTAGGATCCATATAAGAGTTATAAAAGCCTTAATAATTAAGTCACACAAAAACATCTCAATAGTAAACTTCAGATAACCAAATAAAACACTTAAACAAAGATAATACAACATAACTTATATATATAAACTCAAGTATCAATACCATACACCATCAAAGTTTTAAAGTAATAAAAATAATATAATTAGTTTGAGAGAGAGAGCTGAACGCTAGTGGACAACCCACTTCCTATGGTAATGCGAGACAACCTCCAGACAGCCTATGGGTTGCGTTCCCTACTGCCTGTGTCTAAGAATGGCCATACTCCCGATGCGGTGTAGGATTACGTCCCCACCGACGTCTCGGACGACAACCAAACCAAGGTATACCTAGGATTACGTCCTATGGTTTGCATGTTCTTCACCTCGGGATTACGTCCCTCCGGATAATCTTGCTCTCAAACAATAATAATAATAAAATAATACTCAATCATCAAATCACACGGATGCCCTTAAGGCCTTACACCAAGTCAGCAAAAATCTAGAATCGCAACCCAAGAATTTCAATTCCAAATAGCATTCTTCCCAAAATAATAATAGTATTATTAAATTAATAATAATAATAACTCCAAGATAAATAAATAAATATGTATATATAATATAACTCAACGCATACTCACCACAAAATAATTATGACATACTTATAAACTGCTTATAAAAATAACCATAATACAATGCTCATAGCCCAATATGCCAAACAATCATCATGTTTTGTAATAATAAAGTTATAATCTAAATGCTAAATAAATAAGCAATGTCATAATGCTATATAGATGACTTTCATTCTAACAAAAAGAAGAAACGAGATGTAACCTGCAATAAATTAAAAAAATGTAGATCCAATACAAGGAAACACACATAAAGCACTTAAGACTTGTTAAAACTAAAAAGTTTAGCCCAGCCTAAACATGGTCTCATGCAAGAATTATGATATAAACTTCCACATACTACAACCCACACAACACCAACAACAACGACAAGGCAACACGATAGAAGACAGAAGACAAAACAACAGTCCACGAACAACAGAAGACAACAACAACCCGGCAGCAACATAAGTGACCTCCAACGTCAACCACGAACCCACCCAAACTTCACCCACATAACTCACAACAATCTACCTCCAACATACCTTATACGTCACGTAAAACTAACTTAGAAACAATGTAACTCGTGTTTAATCATGTAAATACAAACTATACAAATATGAGCATAGCAAAAGAAGAAAACAAAGTAATTATAATTATGATTATCAAACAAGATCTCCTGAATTTGGCAAGAACACAGCACACATAAACACATAATTTTTCCTACCCAAATTCCTTGCATGATACTAACCCACTTAACTATTAAAAACAATTATAATTCCTATTCAAATACTAATCGCTCTAGGAACGCCATTAGTTACCTTGATTTTTTTGGTGGAAAATAATACTCGAATGGCAGAGAAGGAAGAGAATAACATCGCTCCCGAAAACTCCAGAAAACCCGGTTGACTCGTCTAATTGGAATGAAAACTGCAGTCACGTATTTCACTTTCTTCAAAAACAAATCACACCACGAGCAAGATATCTCCGAGTAGATGAATTTCGACTACTCACACGCCCAAATCCGATAAGAAACGAAGGAGATACGATGCAAACATGTTAGGTGTGCAGAAATGGCCGAAAATGCGAAAGAGAGAAGAAGAAGAGTCGTGAAGCACGTTTCGTTTTTTTTCCTGATTGCTTCCAGCAGCAAAGTGGAGTTAAAAAAAAGGGGTTACAAAGCTTAAAGGATGGAGTTTAAGTTGGGTAATAAATTGGGGGTTACAAGAGGTTAAAAATTGATTAAAACCCTTCAAGTTTTTCCCTCCTTTACCAGAAATTTTGAGCAGCACTTTAGTAAAAGAGGCGGACTAAATTTCGTTACGCAAACGGTCCAAAATGCGACAAAAATCGAGTAAATAAAAATAGTAGCTCAAACGCGCATTTCTAAATACTAGAAAATATATAATTTCTCATCAAATAAATAATATAAATATAACATTTTAAAAGTTGAAAAACAAATAACATAGGATATAATATTTTCAAGAAGTAAAATATTCTAATTTTAACGGAAAATAATAATGAAGGGTAAAATAACACGAAAATTTAGGAGCGAAATTTCGGGGTGTTACAAATGGTCCGGCTCACGACGGGATAAAGCTAATTATGGTCCGGCTCATGACAGGATAGATAATTTGTGAAGCTATTAATGGTCCGGCCCACGACGGGATAGAGCTATTAATGGTCCGGCTCATGACGGGATAAATAATTTGTGAAGCTATTAATGGTCCGGCTCACGACGGGATGAGCTATTAATGGTCCGGTTCATGACGGGATAGATAATTTGTTTAGCTATTAATGGTCCGGCTCACGACGGGATAGAGCTATTAACTGTCCGGCTCATGACGGGATAGATAATTTGTGAGGCTATTAATTGTCCGGCTCACGATGGGATAGAGCTATTAATGGTCCGGCTCATGACGGGATATATAATTTGTGAGGCTATTAATGGTCCGGCTCACGACGGGATAGAGCTATTAATGGTCCGGCTCATGACGGGATAGATAATTTGTGAAGCTATGAATGGTCCCGCTCCTGGGTAATGTGTTGTGATGATGGTCCGTAGACCTAACGATGTGTTTTCCGCTGTTAATACTCCTGAGTACTTGTTGTCTCTCGAGCATGAACATGGGAATTCATTTGGATTTAAACGTGTGGGCCCCACTTGACTAAGAAGCCCCTGTATAGGATTTTGCGCCAGGCGCTGGTTCATGCGCTTGACATGTAACACTGGGCGCAGGTCATTAAATGACCTAAAAAGACCGGCGCTACTCTTCTTCCCCATTTCTCTTCTTCTTCGCCATTTTTCTTTCATTTCTCTCTCTCTCCTGAACCCAACTCCATTTTCGAAAATTTTGAAGCTTGAAACTCCTTATTTCTTGAGCATTTCTTCAGATCTACTTGGAAGGAGTGATTATTTTTGCTTAATTATTACTTTTGCGGTATGTTTGGACGTTTTTTGAGTGATTTTCGAAGGGCTTGGGATGCGCAAAATTTCGAAGTCTTTGACCCCAGTTTTTTGGGCTGTTTCCGGTGATTTCCCCGGCGATTTTCGGGCAATTCAGGTATTTCTTGCTTCTTCCTTCTTTATTTTTTTTTTGTTTCGGGCGGTTTAACACAATGAATTCAAATTTTTTTTTTTGAACGGCCGGCAAAGTGCTCTGTTTGGGCTACATTTTCCGGTAAATCTTTGGCGGGTCTTCGGCGGTTTTCGGCGAGCTCCGGCAAGTTTTCGGGGAGTTTTCCGGCGAGCTCCGGCGAGTTTCCGGTGAGTTTTGTTATTTTTCACGAGTTTGATACTCATTTTACGTGAGTTTGTTGTTCAATAATTCTGTAGATCATGAATCTAGAATTATAGTGTTTAACGTAATTTCTAAATCTGGAACTTAGAAATATGTTTAGGGAACTTTGCATGTGTGATGATTCTTGAATGACGGATCTTGGAATCAAGATTAGCATAGCTACTAAATTTGGAACTTAGGAACATGCTTAGGGAACTTTGACTGTATGATGATTCTTGGATCATGAATCTCAGAATCGAGATTAGCGTAGTTTCTAAGTTTGGAACCTAGAAATATGCTTAGGGAACTTTGAATGTGTGATGATTCTGCTGGTAGAAATCATGTTTTATGCAATGCACGTATGTTGACGGATTCTGGGAATCTCATGTAGTAGTGACGCTTTGAAGCGTTTTGTTTTATTTTGCCGATTCATGAAATCTGGTAGTTTAGAGTCAGGAACTCCTTGATTCTTAGTTTCGTTTATGATGTTCAATCCGATTAGCATGTCATCGGGAGAATTAGGCGGGGAGGACGATGGTAGAGCAGCTTCCGGATCAAGGAGGGCGTGGAAGGCAGTGGGGTGGACTCCCGACCAGTTGTACTTTGATCCGGAGCATCATATTTCACACCGTCCGCTCTCGGGCATCGTAAATATTGTACATCATACCGACTTCATTTCACACGATAGCCTAGGCATTTGATTGATTATTCTTACATTTGCAGGACGAGGGTAACACTCGCCATTTTGGGACTTTTGACTTTACCTGGCTCAGGAAAGTCCGAAAGGTCCGAGATCAAGCCGTCCTCATCGAGTAGAGTGGTCTGTCCTCTTTTCTTGATGTTTATGAGAGTATGGGAGAGGTTCATTCCTCTCAGATTGTCGTTCGAGGTTTGTTGGAGTGGTGGTGGGACACTACCAACTCCTTTCACATGCGTCGTGGGGAGTTGTCCATCACTCCGCTGGATTTCTCCTTGATTTTCGGCTTGTCTTTCACCGGCGTCCGGGTGCCGATAGGTGAATCGTTGCCGTTCAAGTCGGCGGTGGTCCGAGGTTTGATAGGCCCGGTTGCCGATATGCTCCCTCCGAACGCGTCTTATGCTCCCCGGTCTAAAGTGGCCAGAGGACTCACCCTTAAGGGGACTACTGAGGAGCAGAAGGTACGCATCTGCTGTGGTTGGCTGTCTGTGGCCTGTTGCGCACTGACAGGGGATCGCGCGTCTCGACGCGATATCTGCATCCCTTGAGGGAGTTGTCTCAGGTGTCGACCTATGACTGGGCCGAGCTGGGCTATTGCAGTCTTTTGTACTGCATGCGTACTGCTTGCAGGCAGTTGGGTGACAGTGGACCAGTCTCCCTTTTTGGTCCATGGAGACTTTTGGAGGTATGACTGTACACATCGTCTATTTTTTGTTTCGTTACCTTGATCAGCACTAAGGTAATCTTATTGTTACAGACTTGGTTGTATGAGTATTTTCAGGGATTGGCCCCGGAAATGGTTCGTGACCCTACATTTCCTGCCGGCTTGTCCTGGGCGGGGCGCGGGATGACCCGGTACAGTGCTGTAGAGAGTGTCCGGAAGGCTATCCGGCGGGTAAAAGACAACAAGGTAATCGTAGTGAATCAATCTTGTCCCTTGTGTGTATGTAATAGGTGTTAACTTTTCTTTGCTTTTCAGGTTACCTCTCATCATTGGGCGTCATTTCCGGAGATGCCAGCTTGGGCTCATAGGGCCCGCATTCTGACTCGCGAGAGAGTCATTTTTTATGGAGAGTCATACCCTGTTTGGTATCTGGGTGAGAGGGTGACCTGTCAACATGACGGGACGAGGTTATTACTGGTGCCTCATGACCCCCCGTTACTATGATGGATAGGGTTGCTCTCGTTCAGGCTATCGAGGGAGGGACGACGCTTCGGGTGAGCTATCACGACTTTGTTTTTCGTGATCGCGATTACCAAGCTGTCCTTTTGCCTCTCTTGGTTCCTCCTGTCAAGTTGAACGAGGTATGTACATTGAGTTTGTTTGTTTTCTGTTTACTTTGACATGATCAAAGTATTGAATGTTATTGTTTTGTTGCTTTTGCCAGGAGGCTGCTGCGGCTCGTATCTCTTTCGTTTTGGATCTGAGAATCCAGTATACTGGAGATTCCGGGCCTGTTGAGGAGACGATCGATGTTGCCCCAGAGACAGAGCAGCACGCTGTTCGTGCTATGCCGGCCCATGTGAGCTCAGTAAGTGTTGAAAGTCAAGAACTTTCATTGTTCATCTTGCTTTGTAGTTACTCATGTACTGTTTATTTCCAGGTTCCTCGAGAGACTGTCGTTCAGATTCTCCTAGTGGTCGACTCGCTGAAGCATGGGATGGCCAAGCTGAAGAGGAGCATGTCCTGCCGCCGCAGCGACGCGTATAGCCAGGTAAACTGACCCATTACTCTTTGGTTTTATTTGTTTTTGTTGTATTCCTTTTGCTAATGCTTCGTGACCTTTTGTGCAGCGCCGCCCTCAGGAGAGTGGGCCTCGTCCCGAGGCGAGGGTATCGACCCAGTCTAGGCTTTCGACTCATACTCCTCGAGAATCGACGTTTGAGAGGCCTCCGTCGGGTCCGTTTACTGGGCAGTTTGGCATTGGCAGCATGGGTTTTATGGGGGGGGCAGGCCTTGGGCCTTCTCCGATGTGGATGGAGCAGATGCAGATGCAGCAGATGCAACAACAGATGTTGGGGATGCAGCAATTGTATCCGACGCGGCCGACTCAGCTAGTGAATCCCTTGATGCAGCCTGGGATTGGCTATCACGTGGGTGAATCGAGCGGGGTCCGGATTGAAGAACCGGAGGACTCCTCTTCGAGGGAGAAGGGTCCTTATTCCCCTTAGATGTCTGCATTATTTTATTCTTGTTTACCTGTGGCCTGTGCTTTTGTTAGAATGTATTTTTTTTCATGTTGATATGTTTTGCGTCTTTTGTTCAAACATTATGACCATTGGTGTTGTTTCTTTTCCATGCTTATTAGTGAGACTTTGTTAGCAGTGACTCGTATTCTAAAATGCCATGAATAAATGCAATGCGACTGACTCAGTTTAAAGCAAGTTTGAATGGAGCGTAGCCGACCTTCTCCCAACAACAAAAAAAGAAAATGAAAATAGGAGAGCGAAAAAGGTTTGGGCGGGTGGGTTTACAAAGATGGCCTGAAAATGTGGACATTAAGTAAGAAAACAGTTTTTTTATCCGAAGTTGAAGGGGAGTGGCCCGAAATCTTGTGAGAGATCATAATCCGATGCGGCACATGTGAAACGAGATTGTGCGCTGAGCGCGTGTTTGCGGCGCCTGGCGCCCGATCTTGCGTTGGGCGCGGGTTTACAGAGTCTGGCGCACCCTTGTGCGCTCGGCGCAGCTTTAGCGTATAACGCGTTTTTCGTCTGGAACGGTAAGTCCGAATCCGTTTAGAGTTGAGAAGCGAAGTCGTTATAAATAGGCGAATATGTACGTTTTTTCAGTATTACGAGTTCAATATTTTTCTTTGCACTTTTCTCTGTAATACTTTGCTGCTACTTTTGACTGTTTGCCATGGCTTTTGAACCGACTTTAAGTGGGTGGTTGTCATCATTGACCATTGCTGAAAAACACGAGCTAGGCAGACGGCATATGGATGTATTCGCGTCCTTAAGGTTTGTTCAGTTAGACTATAATTTCCTTTATGCAGCTGTTAATTTTTGGGATGTCACCAATCATTGTTTTTGTTTTGGGAAACACGAATTAACGATTTTGCCTGAGGAATTTGGTGCTATAATTGGATGGCCCTGTAGTCAATTACCCAGTGTCCCTAGTTTGGAGGAATTTTTTTTAAGGACTTCGAGAGGTTCATGGACTTAAAGGAAGAAAATATGTCCAAAATCGTGTATGGTAGGAGGGTTAATTTGACTAGGCTAGCTGCATTGTATAGTCCTCCTACTGAAAGGGCTAGGAAGACATATCGTATGCGGGCGTTGGTATTTTGCCTGCTTAGCCATTTTCTGTTTGCTTCCTTGATTACTATAGCGGAGCAATTGGAGGTAGGAAGGACACCGATGCCACTCTGCGTAGGGGAGATGATCTCCAGTCTGGATGCTGTGAAGAAGGACCCAAAAGGGCAGATTTCAGGGAACCCCCAACTGTTGCGGGTAAAGTATATATTGTTTTAGTCATGAACCAAAGAAATAATAATAATTTTTTTTATTTGATCATATTATGACTCTATGCGAAGTAATAATACATAATAAATTTTTTTGACTATGACGGCTGTATTGGATAATGGAATTATGATATTACATCCCAAAAAAAACAATGTAAAAACGAATAGAATATGAAAAAGTAATGCGTGTTGGGCGCAGACAGTTGCATCTGGCGTCTGTCGGCGCGTCTTTGTGGGTCAGGCGCGGTTTTTACGGACACTCGTATTATTACTCTATAGGAAGTATTATGAGGTTTTTTTTTTTTTACTATCACTCGTCATGAAGCGATAAAGGTCGCTCGTATTATTACTCTTTGAGAAGCAATAGTGAAATAGTGTATATGTATTATTACTCGTCAGGAAGCAATAATAATATATACTACCTCCGTCCCAAAATAGTCTAAACACTTTCCTTTTATGTTTGTCCCAAATTAGTTTGAACACTTCCATTCTTAGCATGGTCCCACCATTAATATATTATTTCTTTTACACATCTTTGGCCCACACTCTACCTTTTATCAATAAAAAGTTACACAACTTCTCTCTCCTCTAATAAAAAAAATACCCCACCAACTCCTATCACATCTACTTTTTAAATAAAAAAACATTTGATAACCACACCAGAACTTATCACCTTAAACTACGTGTCCCAACAAGTGTTCAGATCTTTCTGGGACGGAGGGATTATATTTTCTTTGTTGCTGCAGATTTGGCTGATGGAACATTTGAGGTTGATTGATCCTCCTGAAAATATGGAGAGATATAATAAGAAGGGTTTCATCGGCAGGAGGAAAATCTTCACGAAGAAAGCGTTTGAAGACTGGACCCTTTCTTTGGGGATGATGATCTGAGTGTTAGATGGGTAGTGCCATGGTGGAGGATTGGGTCCATGGTAGGGATTCGTGATGATTCATCCTATGTGAGGTTGTGTGCAGTTTGTATACCATGACCTTTTATTTTCCGTCGAGGGTGTAAAGACAATATGGATACCGCCAATTGATCCCTGCTGACGATACTATTGCTCCAAGAATATATGGTCTGACCTAGAGTGGAATTAAGAGGTGGAAGAAATATTAGGGAGAGCACCCACTTTGGTATACTCAGGAAAGAATAGAGTCTGAGAAGGTGTCTAAGAGCTATATTGTATGGATGCTGACTAGGGACCCTGCTGTGAGGAAAGAGATGAGGGTGAAGGAGTCTGCCGAGGTGACAAAGAAACAGAAGTTTATTCCCCGAACTGTGGGGAAAACTTGTGAGACTTTGGATAACAGGGGCAAGAGGCCAGTTGGACACTCATCTGCAGGGAAGAGCAGCCAGAAGCCTGTTACTAAAACTTCCTCTGTGAAGGAACGTTTAGGTCCAAAGGTAGCACCAGCGCGAGAACGACTTGGGCCGCGGATGCTACCTACAAAGAGAAGACTATGCTTAGGGGGCGTAGTAATCAGGGAACGGGCCGACACAGGAAAGGTGACTCAACAGACATACACTTTTTACCTGCAATGGGAAAGAACCTATGGTGTACTGGGAAAAAAGGAAGGCTCCTAGACCAAAACTACAGATGGAAAAGGGAGAAACTTCTACTATGGGGGAAAAAGCTGAGAAGGGGAAAGAAAAGAAGGATTGATTGCAACAATGTCTGCAGCGTTTATGTTTTTATGGTGATTTATTGCTTTCAATAAGGCTTTCATGCCACATAGTTATATTATAGTGTAGTCATAACTTATGTTTCATGTTTTATTTTCAATTAGCAATTTGAATAAAAACAAAGTTTATTTTTATGTAGACCGAAGTGAATCTAAATATGTCGCAAAATATCGTTGTATTTGAGCATTTTAACGAATGCCGGAAAAACATTCGAAGGGTTAGTGCGCTAGACGCGACAATGTGCGTCTGGCGCACTGCACAGAGCTAGGTGCAGCATTGTTGCGTCTGGCGCAATTAACCATACTATTATTTTTTGATATTTGTAAATTCATATGAACCGCAAGAGGTTTTGGTTAATGAGGGGGGGCCGAACCTTGTACAAGGTTGCCTACGTATCCAAATAGGAATCAGGCCGCACGTAGTTCATGCTTAAAAAAACATTGGATAACTAATACCAATCAAAGAATTGGTTGTGTTTTACACATAAAATTTCTTGAGTTGATCAAGATTGGTTAGGTTATGAAATTCAGTGCCGTCCATGTCAATGAGTTGAGCTGCTCCTCCAGATAGGATTGTCTTGATAATGTATGGGCCGGCCCAAGTAGGTCTGAATTTACCTCGAGGATCAAACACATTTTTTCTTAATGCTTTGAGCACTAAGTCACCCTCTTTAATATTTTGGGGTTTGACCTCGTATTGAAAGATCTTGCAATACGATTTTGATAAACTTGCACATGATGCAAGGCAGCTAATCTTCGTTCATCAAGTGAAATGAGCTCTTCGAATCTAGCTTTGACCCAGTCAGCTTCAGGAATTTGACTTTCTAGGACAATGCGTAAGGATGGTATTTCTAGTTCAACAGGTTGAACAGCTTCTATGCCATAGACAAGAGAATAAGGTGTAGCTCCGGTAGATGTTCGGATAGAAGTGCGGTATCCCCATAAGGCGAAGTGTAGCTTATCGGGCCAATCTTTATAATTTTCGGTTATTTTCTGTATAATAACCTTGATATTTTTGTTAGCAGCCTCCACAACACCATTGGCCTGGGGTCTGTATGGGGAAGAGCGATGGTGTTTGATGCTATATTTCTCAAGGATTTGTTCGCATTCAGCTTGGAAATGGGTACCTTGGTCACTGATGACCTCGTGGGGTACTCCATAGCGGCAAATTATGGTCTTTTCTAAGAAGGCAGCGACATGTTTGGCTGTCAACTTAGCATAGGATGCTACTTCTACCCATTTAGTGAAGTAATCTATGGCCACAAGGATGAATTCATCCCCCCAAGTACCAGGTGGTGTTATTTTACCAATAATGTCAATACCCCAGGCTGAAAATGGCTAAGGTGAAGTGATGGTATATAACAGGAAATTCATATTCTTCGCGAGATTCATCTACAGGGAAATCTGCTAAGAAGTCAAAAACAGCGTTGCCTTTGATGGACTTATGAGGGATAAATTTTAAATCAAATTCGGCCAACATTACTACCCAGCGGGAGAGTCTTCCATTAAGGACTGGCTTTTCGAACAAGAACATAAGAGGGTCCAGTCGTGACACTATATGGATGGTGTGAGTAAACATATAATGTGGAAGCTTCTTAGCGGCCCAGACTAGTGCAAGACAGAGCTTTTCTAAGGGGGTGTAACGGGATTCGTAGTCTAAGAGCTTCTTACTAAGGTAGTAAATGGCGCACTCTTTCCCATCAATCTCTTGTGCCAACATGGCCCCAGCCGCTGTCTTAGTCACAATCAAGTAAAGCCTTAAAGGTATGTCAGGTAAGGCAGGTGCTAAGACAGGTGGGTTGGATAAATATTCTTTGATTTTGTCAAAGGATTTTTGGCAATCCTCATCCCAATCGGCAGCGACACTTTTCTTAAGCTTTTTAAAGATGGGCTCACACACCATAGTCAGTTTAGAGATGAATCTACTGATGTACTGGATTGTACCCAAGAAGCCCCTGATTTGTTTTTCATTCTTAGGCAGAGTCATGGTCATTATGGCAGTTATTTTAATAGGGTCAATTTCAATCCCTCTAGAACTGATGACATAACCTAGGAGTTTCCCCGAAGGCGCATTTTTGTGTATTAAGTCTCATGTTGTATTTGCGAAGTCTCATGAAGCACTTCTCAAGGGCGGTATGGTGTCCCTCTCTATCTTTGGACTTAACTATCATGTCATCTACGTAAACTTCTACCTCTTTATGCATCATGTCATGGAGAAGGGTAGTCGTGGTTCTTTGATAGGTGGCCCCAGTATTTTTTAACCCAAAAGGCATAACGGTATAGCAAAAGGTCCCCCACGGTGTGATGAAGGTAGTCTTTTCCATATCTTCCTCGACCATATTTACTTGATTATACCCTGCATACCCGTCCATAAAAGAGAGAAGGGCATGGTTGGCAGTATTGTCTACTAGGACATCTATATGAGGTAAGGGAAAACCATCTTTAGGACTCGCTTTATTGAGGTCTCTATAATCGACGCACATCCTAACTCTCCCATCCTTTTTAGGTACAAGCACAACATTAGCAATCCAGTCAGGGTAGCTAGCGACTTTTATAAAACCTGCATTAAGTTGTTTAATGACCTCTTCTTTGATTTTGAGAGCTACATCTGGCTTCATTCTGCGCAACTTTTGTTTGACAGGCTTCATCCCTTCGATTAGGGGAATGGTATGCTGAGCAAGTTCGCGATCAATGCCTGGCATGTCCTGGTAGGACCATGCGAATACGTCGATATATTCAACTAACGTTTTGATTAATTGAGTGCGTTTGTACTCGCTTAAAGTTAATCCAATTCGTACCTCCTTTGGTTCATTATCATTTGAAAGATTAATTTTTTCTGTTTCCTCAATGATTGGAGTTTTATTTTCATGTTCTTCTACCGCTTTAATTATTTCTTTTTCAGATTCATTGTTGCAATCAAAAGGAGAAGGAGAGGAGGAAGTTGAGATATTGCACAAGTTATAGGCAAATGAGTTCATATTATTGAAATCGAAAATCATAGAATTGAACAATGACTCAGCAGAAACTAAAAACTCTACTTGAACACTAAAATTAATAGACTTAGAAATAGTCCCAACCGGGATACTAGACTCAATAAACTCATATTCAGACTCAGACTCTAACTCGGATGACTCGGACTCTTCAAACATTGGTCCTTCCCCGCTGGTGAAGATCATCTTCCATCCGTTTGGAGTAGCCAACTTGATAGTATTCCTCCATCCTTGCATAATGCCACTTGCAGGAGTGATCAGCATGGTAGGATCGAAGCCTTCATTTTGTAGCACAGCCTGGATATGAGCAGTATCATTTCGGCATTTAACTCGTTCTTGACCGAATAGAAGTCCCAATGCCTTGTAATCTAAACAGTCTTCAGTGAACTGTTTAATTTGGGGATCAGGAATCCCTTCTTCCAAAAAGTGACAATCCAGAAACACTTCAAATCCGGGGTTGAACACTCCCTCCTGAGCCTGATAGAATGGTTCAGGGAATTCATAGTAAGGATAATCTTCTCCTTCCCTTAGAAATTGCCCATTCAAAGTGGGTTGATAGGGAGGAAAAGGATATTGTCCTTGTCCTTGGTATTGCGATATGCTATGCGTTGTGCAATACGTTATGCGAGCTCCTTCCTGGTAGGCTTGTATCCCAAGCCAAACAAAATTTCTACTGACTTAGAGTCAGTGACAGGAGGTGCTCTAGACTTCTTATTATCTAGTGACATGCCTGAGAAATGTCCCTTCTTGCGCATGATGTAGTTGACTGCTAGATTGGAGAAGCAATCAAAATCAAATGGCGCTAAATCCTCTTCAACGAGGGTTACTTCTTCGGGAACGAATCCTCGAAGATCTTCATCCTCCTCATCATGGTCTATGTGGATGAGAGGTTTGCCTATTACTTGTACCTTCATTGTAGAGACATTAAGAGTTATGGGAATGTCAACCACAATAATCTTAAGCTTTTGATGCAAGGAAGACGGGACTGCACCAAGCTCATGAAGCCATGGTCGTCCTAAAAGTAAGTTGAATGAGGCCTTGATGTCAATGACCTGAAAAATCGTGCGCTTTTCTATAACCCCTGCAGAGATGTTTAGGGCTATAGTTCCCAAGGATTGACGACGAGAATTGTCGTATGCTCGGATGCCTTGGTGATAGGGACTGAAATCCTCATCTTTGAAACCTAGACGGCGCGCAGTTCGCAATGGACATACGTTGATGGCAGATCCATTGTCTACTAATGTCATTGGGACATTCATGCCTACACATGCTACAGTGAGATGTAGGGCTTTGTTGTGTTTACTTCCTTCAAAAGGAAGGCCATCATCAGTAAAAGAAATAGTGTTTCCTCGGATTGGCTTATCAGCAGTCAGGAAATTGACCAATCCTTCAGGAGAAGTGTCAGATGACACATTCATCTTGGTGAGGGCATTTAATAATGCCATGCGATGCCCATGAGAGGAGGCTATCAATTGTCAAATGTTAACATCAGCTTTTGTTTCATGAGCTGTTGAATGATAGAGTTTTCTTTGGGAAGAACTCCTTCATGAAATGCAGATGATGTGGGAGGATCCTGAACCGGCTGAGCGAATCTTCTAGTTCGAGTAAGTACTCATACCGCCTCCTCATCATTTTTGTACCAATCATTGCCAAAGTAAAGCGATCAGTTTTAGGGCTAATGACTTCATCATCGTCATATGTTCCCCGTATATAGTCACTTTCTTCTGTGGCAAACTCGTCTTCTTCATCACTATCCCAAATACCATTGATATCTGGTGAGGTGCTAGCAATAATGATAGCGGGGACTGGATCCCCTATTGGTGTAATCAAGAGAAGTGGATTATAGCATTACTGATCCTCAGAGATAGCCAGAACCTTATTTAATGGTCTTTCTTGATTATTAGGCTTCTTCCCTGCAGGAGGAATGGGGAGTCTACCTTCGTCGATCATGTCTTGAATGGCATTCTTCAATTTGAAACAGTCCTCTGTCTTGTGACCATTCCCTCTATGATATTTGCAGTAGAAATTTTTATCCCAAAATTGACTCCTTTTACTTTCTTCTGGATCAAGAGTTGGCCCAATGGGAAACAAAGCACCCTTCGAATTGAGGCGATCAAAAGCAGTGGCATATGACATGCCTATTGGAGTGAAAGTCCTTCTCATATTCCTCTGGAAGGTTTTTTGGGGTGCCTCAAGAAGGTTCACCTCTCCACCTTTAGAAGTGGATCCGTAATCATTCTTCTTGTTGTTATTATTGCCCTTATAACGATTGTTGTCATTTTGGGCATTTTTCAACAAGTCGTCTTCAATTTGCACACCTATGTCGTACAACTTGGTGAAATTATCGATACCCAAGTATTTGAGATGAGTTTTGTACTTAGGTAACAAGTTGTTAACAAATATGCGGACGAGGTCCTTGTCAGTAGGTCTGGAGACCATGTAAGCAGACTTTTCTCTCCACCTGTTAAGGTAGGTGGTAAAGCCTTCATTGCTATCTTGCTTTAACACTTCCAATTGCCTTAGTGAGGTTTGGATTACAGTGTTATGTTCATATTGTTTCATGAACTCTCTAGTGATATCACCTCATGTTTCAACATGTTTGGGGTCCAGGGAGTAGAACCAGTTTTGACAGGCAGGGTCCAACGACATCGGGAATACCATTGGATAAAGATTAGGGTCCACAGACTTAATGATCATAGTGGCCTTGAAATTCCTCAAGTGATACTTGCGATTGTCAGTAGGTTTGAACTTAGGAAAGTCACTTGTGGAAAACTTTTCAGGTAGTTTTCCTTTGAATTTGCTGTTCTCATCCAAATCAAAGTAGGACTCCTTATTGGTGACCTTTTGGACAACATTTTCCATTTGTTTGGCGAATACAGTATTTTCACCACTTTCAACTTGGTGCAGACGGAGAGTGACCTCCTCCAAGTTCTTAGCCATTCGTTCGATGATGTTGGTCAATTCAGTAACCTTTCCGTCACCCATCACTACTAAAAAAATGGTCTTTAGTATCGGAAACTAATTGATACTAAAGGCCCTTTTTCGGATACTAAAGGTCTTTAGTATCCGAAATAATTTTCGATACTCAACTGATACTAGTACTCCCGTGGCTAAAGGGTCGGCATCGGTTATTTTTTCTGATACTAAAGGGGGCTAGCTTTAGTATCAGAAAACTCATTAGTATCGGAGAATTGCATCCGAACATCTGATACAAAAAATAAAAGTTATTAGCATCGGATGTAACTTCCGATACTAAAGATATTTATAGTATTAGAAAATTTCTAATACTAAAGATGACATCAGTATCGGATGTAAATTCTGATACTAAAGGTCACATTAGTATCGGAAATTTCTGATACTAAAGTGTTAAAAAAAATTAAAAAAAATAATAATAACAATAATAATAATAATAATAATATTATTATTATCATCATCATCATCATAGGGAGAAGGTTATTAGTTGAAGGTGATTAATCATCCAGCAGGAATTCAACCACCATCGGCCACTGCCACATCAACCACCCACCGAACCACCTGTCACTACCCCAAACCCACACCCACACCCACCACTGCCACCATCAGCCACCATTGCCACTACCCCCCAAAACCCACACCCATCAATAGAACCCCCATCAAACCACCCTACAAACCCCGCCCATTCAAACCCCCTTCAAACCCAACCCGAAAACCCACATCCATACCAAAACCCAAACACACACCCACTTCGAACCCCCCCATTCACGCCAACCCCTTCGAGCCCCCTTACGAACCACCAACCACCCAATTCAAGCCCCCTTTCGAACCACCAAACCAACCCACAACCACCACTTCAAACCCCCAAATCGATCCACAAATCCCAAAAAATCGAACCAAAAAACGCCAATTTTAACCAAAATTCGAACCTAATTTCAAACCCAATTTCGAACCCTAGCCCAATTTCAACCCAAAAACCAAAAAAACCAAGAACATTTTTCGGAAAATTCGAACAAAAACCCCAAATTTACCCCCCAAAAAACCCCAATTTTTACCCAAAAACCCCAGTTAACCCGAAATAACCCATTTTTACCCGAAAAAACGAATCAAATACACAAATTTCGACCAAAAAAATCCCAAAACAAACCAAAGGAAATCGAATTTCACCCCTAGAAAACCCCAAATTTTCGTAAAAAAATACCCCAATTTGAACCCAAAAGCCCCAGATCTAAAACCTAAAATTCGAGAAAACAAACACCAGATCTAAAAAAAAATCGAGAAAATAAACACCAAAAACCAACACAAAATAAATTAAACCCAATATCCATAACCCAAAATCGAAAACCCCAAAAAAAAATCCCAGAAACTCGACCAAAAATTTACCCTAAATTAGAACACAAAAAACCCCAAATCTTAATAAATAAACCCGAAAAAAAATCAAAACAGAAACGAAAAAAATCAGAAGTAAAAGAAAACGAAAACTTACACGGGGGAACAGTGGCGGCGACAGATGAATGAAGGGAGGAGGAAGAAAGGAGAAGAAGGGAGAAGAGAGAATGAAGAGATGAAGATGAACGAAGTGATGAGTGAGATGAGAGAGAAAAATGAACGAATTTGGGCCAGCTTTATTGAAAATTTCGGTGAGGCGCGTTTTTTAAATTTTTTGGGAAACAAAGGGGCGGGTTTTGGAAAAAAATTTGGGGGAACAAAATTGTTTAAAAAAACTTAACTTTTAGTATCGAAAAGAATTTATCCGATACTAATGAACATCTTAGTATCAGAAAGTTCCGTGACTAATGAAACATTTTAGTATCGAAAAAAATACTGATACTATAATACTCTTTGGTATCGGATAACATCTGATACTATTATATCATTAGTACCGGATTGAAAATTTTCCGATACTAAAGTGAATGTCATACGATGATTTTAATATATAGTAAATTGAATAGTGTCGAAAATTAATATTCGATACTAAAGTGAACCTTTAGTATCGGTTATGTTTTCTGATACTAAATTTTCTGATACTAAAAACCCTTTTTTTAGTAGTGATTGTTGCTTCAACAGTTGACCGCTCTTTAGCCGGTGGAACAGATCTAGCCTTTCGCGCACGTGGACGACCTATCGAGACTGTTTTCTCAACTAATTGTTTGACAAGGACACATTGACTTAGGACGCACTCCAAAAATGGATAGGGTGAGAAATGACAATAATTTCAAAAATATCATTTTAATTCGTTCAAAACTCCTGCCAAAAGGAGGGGACATTTATGGAAGGAAATTTATTTTGTGGATGATATATGAATTTATTTTGCGGAGGAGAATGAATATGATATAGTGGATGTTATGGATTTTATTGTGTGGGGAAAAATGGATAATGATATATTGGTCGTGATGGACTTTATTTTGTGGAGGAAAATGGATAATGATATATTGGCAAGAGTTTATCATCAATCAAAATGCAATTTTGGATAAGATGGGATAATTTGTTGGGAGGATAGGAATATCCGACTTTCTCAAAAAAAAAAACAAAAAAAAAACAAAATATGACCATGCACCTAGATGAGACCTGATAATGATAAAACTCTAAAACAAAGACTCGCTTTTGTGTTTTAGGTGAAGTGAAACATGAGATGGTTTGAATAGTCAATGACTCAAATGGACGAAGTATCATATGGAATTGATCACCACATTGCCTAAAGTGACGGAAAACGAGAGATGCACAACAATACGCCATACAGCAAATTTGCGTGTGACGCAGAGCGTGCGTCTGGCGCAGGCCAACAACGTCAGGCGCAGCCTCATGCGTCCAACGTGCTGGATCTACTCTCATGTTCGTGGCAGTTTAGGCGATGTTTTGATAAATTTGGTATAATTTCGAGACGCGAAGACTGACGCACTAATTAAAAAAATAATTTAAGACGCACTAAGTTTAGGACTTACTAATTGACGCAATTTGTTGAAGTGATCAATGGTCAGAAGACCAATTTGCATGGGACGAAAAGACTGCTTGTCACGCAACAGATGTGTGCGGCTCACAATCTTTGCTTCTGGCGCAGGGGCATTCCGCCAGGCGCAACTTAATGCGTTTGGCGCAATACTCAGCGGCAGGCATATAGGTAATTTGACAAGTGTTCGGCAAAACAACGACAGTTTTTTAGACGCGAAGGGTATTAGTTTTAGGCGCAATACATATCAACATGTTAATAAAATATGATCAGGCAAAAATTGCAGTCACACATAAATGTCAAGTAACATGGATGCAGAAGTTCTCAACCTAAAGTCCAGTTCTACATTCAACTATTGGTCAGGTTTAGGTTAAGGCTGAAAAGGGTCTATGACTAAGAGATTGATCCCACGCTTCGTACCCCTGCTTAAAGAGGTGGCCACGTGTAAGACGCACTCCAGTCTCAAGTCAAGTTGGGTAGGTTTGCTTATGACTAAGATCCAACACTATTGCTTAGGATGCTTTTGGAAGGACAAAGCGCAAACCCCCCGGGGGTGACCTCACACATAGAACATGTGTTAATGAGGCAAGGTAGATTGTCCTTATGATGGCTAATAGCCATGCACATGCAAAACAGTATATCATTCTAAGGCATAAAAATAAGAGCGAATTGTATTTTTCAAGTGTCACCCACTCATATAAAAAAAAAAAATTTTTTAGATCCTCCCCAGTGAAGTCGCCAAATTGTAGGCGTAGGATTTTCAATTCCTTTAATTCCTACACGCTGTGTGAGCGCGTTTATATGACTACCGCATTGTTAAGGTTTTATTAAAAATACGTTTTGAAGTCGCCAACAATTCTTTAGAGGAAGAATCATAAACCTAATTGGATTGATACGGAACGGACATCTTAGGGACTTATCCAATGTAGATTTCCCCGTCATGACTCCATAGATGGTTAGGAACCAAAAAGTGAGTTCGGGGGTGAGGGTACAATATAGTCAGGAACTATATTGCCCATTGCTGGCCTCTACTAAATAGCAATTCACAGTAGATTTTATGCAATAGAACAATCAAACAATATTTTTATACACCCTAAAATAATTAAACTAGATGGGTTCAATAAACACACAAAAGACTAATTATTTAATGACCAGTTATTAAGCAATCATTTTTACTAGGTTCCTAATAGGTTGTCCAAATTATCTGAATTAATTAGAACAGTTCTTTAGGTCTTGTTTAGCATAATAATATATGGGTGATAAAGGCATGCAAGGCAATCATAATAACAGGAGTATTATATACAGAAAATATAAGAAAAGAGGTTAGAATTTACAAAAGGACCACAGTTATTAATTAAAAATCTACATCATGACAAGAAAAGAGTTAGTAACTTCAATGAAATAAATATGATTGTTCAAGAGCCCTCAGGATTATACCTATGCGGTTTAGATCGAAGAGCCTAATGACCTTCAGTCGAAGCAATCTTGAAACCAGGAATATAGTAAAATCAGGAACCAAAATCGATGTAGAAAATCAAAAGGGTTTTGTATGTTTTGTATTCGAAGTGTGTTTCGGAGTTTTTTGGGAGTATTTGAGTGCGTAAAAAAATAATTCGAAGCTGTCTTTAATTCGGGAAATCAGCCCGTCTTTATAGGCAAACAAGCGCCTGCGTCTGACGCACACCCTGCGCCTGGCGCAAGCCTACGTGGTAGGCGCGAGGACACACGTCAGGCGCAGGTTGGCCTCTGTACGTGGTCCGTCCAATTAAAACATTGCACATGGCAACGCGTTTTTTAAAAGATAAATATTTATGTTGCGTCTCACACAAGACTTACGCTAGGCGCAGGACTCTGTGTGAGTCACAAGTCCAGGTGTCAGGCGCTCATTGGAGTGCTTGACGCAATACGACCAATGTGCTGGACGCACGTGGCGCGCTGAGCGCAGCTGCCGCGTCCGGCGCAAAATCCAGAATATTCGAGAATATTCCTTTTTTAATGTTACGCGTGCTTTTAAGATGCCTTTTTATCCCGAAAAATCCGGAGATCGAATTTTCCGGGTTGAAAATCTGTTTTATGGGTAAGAGATAATAATAAAAGCTTTTAGTAAAATATTTATCAAAACAATAAATATTAGAAAAATATTCATGAATAATAAATATTCAGTTGGGCTTTTAAAATAGACTTTAGAAAGCATTTCACGGGTTGAACTTACAATTAATCATCATGAATGATTAATTAGGCTTTTATAATATTATTTTAAAACACACATTGTCTGGTTATTCGGACTGCTCTTCCATCCGGTCATGCCAACTAAAACCGCGGTGTATTTCATCATTGGACCCTTAAATGGGGAGACACGATTATGTGTCTATAGCTATGAGGAGCATGCAAGTAGAAGTGGGATAATATTCAAACGAAGTCTAAGAGCTGTTGGGATTTTCCCTAGATCTCGCCTTTGTTTGTGGAACCGCCAGGACATGCAGTCAAGAGTATAAAAGGAAGGGGAATCTGAAGACCAAGGATCTCTCTACGACATTCATTCTATTCTAAGTTATCTAGCAAAATATTCACAAAGCATACTTTTTTTTTACTTTGAGCAAACTACATTTACATTCGTGAATAGTATTCATTAGTCATGGTTAGCATTAGATTTGTATTGACTATCGTACATCATCGACGATAGTTGCATTAGTGGATTGGTGGACTCATAGCCACCCCCGGTTTTTTACCCATCTTCATTGGGGTTTTTCCGCGTCAACATTTCCTTGTGTTCTTTCCTTATTTTCCCCTTCGTCCATCTCACTTCAATCGTAATATAATCTAGTTGTCGTCGTCCCTCCGATCGATGTTGCCTTCGGGCAGATTTTCACCTAAACAATGGTGCTAAATGTAATGTTGGGTACTGTTATTGAGATTTCTTCGACATTGGTTATTTTTCGTTTCTTTGCTGCTATGATAAAGTAATGAAAGCGAAGGAAAGTAGGCAAACCCGTATGCCTGCGCTAAGCACGCGCTCTGCTTTGGTAGTTTCTTTCGTCAGTTTTAATTATGAGTTGTCCTACGTTAATGTGATGGTTAATGATAATTTTTGCTCATTCTACGCTTGATGTTAATAATAGATTTTCAGTTTTAGCATGTTGTTGATACCGTAAGGATAGGAGTTAGCTCAAGTGGATAGAGCACTCCCCCTTGGCCCCTGAGGTCAAGGGTTCGATCCTTACCCCCAGCATTATGCTGGGGTGTTTCTTTAGCATGCTATGCATGCCTTACCAGCCAATGTGTTGGTGTTTCCTACAGGCTTGTAGCCTTGTAGGGGTTAGCCCTTGGGCTGACTTAATCTCCTAATCAAAAAAAACAAAAAAAACAAAAAAAAAATTGTTGTTGATACCGTAATACTTGTACATTCTAAAGTTGTGGCCAAGATTATTTCTTTTTGTGCATTGTTGAATTAGTTTGGATTATTGATGTGTTGTTATTTGTATTGCTGAAATTAATCTTTATAAGTTGAGGCCATTTGAGCATGTGCATTATTTTATGGTTGCCTTTTGGTATGGCATTGTGGTTTCAAGGGTGATTTTCTTAGTTTTAATAAGTTGTCGACGTCATAGTACTCGAGGAAGAATATGTAATATCCTAAAAATTGAATCATGCTTAATTAACTAATTAAATATGATAAGAGGTAAAATTTCTATTATTGTTTAACTAATTAGGCAATGACATAAAATTTTAAGCAAACTAATCACGTAAGTCACAAGTAGGAATGATCATGGGTCCAGGTCTCTCACTACAACCTATTGGACCAGACCCTAAATTTAGGATCTTGGTCCAAATTTTTCTAGACCCTAAGGGTCTGGGTCTGGATCCAAGTGAACCTTTTAGGATCTTGGCATGGGTCTTAATATTCTAGACCCATGCCCTACTCAGACCCTACACTTGGACTCTAATTTATTTAATATTCTTTTTGCCTTTTGTGTTTTAGAGAAAAACTTTCGTATTTATCATAAAATTTCAACTTTTGTCATTTGGACCCTAAACCCTAGACCCAGACCATAGACCTTATAGATCATAGGCACTATCGAAAGTCAAGAACTATAAATGATATTGAAAATTGGGAACATTAAAGGAAATAGGCTAGACTATAGGCCCTGACCCTAGACCCTATGGACTTAAAGGTCTGGGTCCGGGTCCAGCTTTTCTAGACCCTTAGGGTCCGGGTTTGGGTCCAAGAAAAAGGGAAATTCTTAATGGCAACCCTGTATTCTTCCTTTTTCTCTTTGGTAGCCAAACTTAATTTCAAATCTCAATGGTAAACCCGTGTTTATGGTTATCCTTGAAAAAGTGGTATTATTAATAATTTTTCATTATATACAATTGCTAAAAGGAATGTTTTCAAACTAAGTAAGTATTTTACAGTGTAGATGGACATAACTTTCCTTTGAAAAACGACATTTTCATTCATCGCTTTCTAAATACGGGAATAAAATAGGTTTTCAATGAGAGAAAAAGGAAAATTATTTTTTTCTCAGGAAACTTATGTCATTTAGTTTAAAGAACCTTAATTAGTTTATAAACAACTCTTTCACCAACTCTTTATAACAACAAATGGCTATTAATACCACTTTCTCAAATATAACCATAAACACGGGGTTACCATTGAGAATTAAAATTAACTTTGGCTACTAAAGAGAAAAGGCCATATTTCAGAGTTACCATTGAAAATTTCCCTTTTCCTTTATGTTAACAATCCAAAGATGTACCCATTCGTTATTCTATTTACAACTTATGACTAGGGATGAGCGTGGGTAGGGTTTGGGTCGAGTCGGGTCCGGCCAGACCCTAGAACTATACCCTAAAATTTTTGTTGGACCCAGACCCGGACCCTAAGGGTCTAGAAAAGCTGGACCCGGACTCAGACTTTTAAGTCTACAAGGTCTAGGGTCCGGGTCTAGGGTGAAGCCTATTTCCATTAATTTTCCCAATTTTCAATATCATTTTTAGTTCTTGACTTTCAATAGTGCCTATGATCCATAGGGTCTACGGTCTATGTCTAGCGTTTAGGGTCCAAATGACAAAAGTTGAATTTTTTTGATAAATACGAAGGTTTTTCTCTAAAACACAAAAGGCAAAAAGAATATTAAATAACTTTAGGGTCCAAGTGTAGGGTCTGAGTAGGGTATGGGTATAGAATATTAAGACCCATACCTGGACCGTAAAAGGTTCACTTGGACCCAGACCCGGACCCTTAGGGTCTAGAAAAATTTGGACCAAGATCCTAAATTTAGGGCCGGGTCCAATAGGTTGCGGTTAGAGTCCTGGACCCATGACCATTCCTACTTGTGACTTACGTGATTAGTTTGCTCAAAATTTTATGTCATTGCCGAATTAGTTAAACAATAATAGAAATTTAATCTCTTATCATATTTAATTAGTTATTTAAGCGTGATTAAATTTTTAGGATATTACATATTCTCCCCCGAGTACTATGACGTCAACAACTTATTAAAACTAAGAAAATCACCCTTGAAACCACAATGCCATACCAAAAGGCAACCATAAAATAATGCAGATGCTCAAATGGCCTCAACTTATAAAGATTAATTTCAGCAATACAAATAACAACACATCAATAATTCAAACTAACTCAACAATGCACAAAAAGAAATAATCTTGGCAACAACTTTAGAATGTACAAGTATTACGGTATCAACAACATGCTAAAACTGAAAATCTATTATTAACATCAAGCGTAGAATGAGCAAGAATTATCATTAACCATCACATTAACGCAAAACAACTCATAAATAAAACAGACGAAAGAAACTACCAAAGCAGAGCGTGCGCTTAGCGCAGGCATACGGGTTTGCCTACTTTCCTTCGCTTTCGTTATTTTATCATAGCAGCAAAGAAACGAAAAATAACCAATGCCGAAGGCATCTCAATACCAGTACCCAACATTACATTAGCACCATTGTTTAGGTGAAAATCTACCCTAAGGCAATGTCGATCGAAAGGACGACGAGAACTAGATTATACTACGATTGAAGTGAGATGGACGAAGGGGAAAACAGGGACTGAACACAAGCAAATGTTGACGCGGAAAAACCCCAATGAAGATGGGTAAAAAATCGCGGGTGGTTATGAGTCCACTACTAATGCAACTATTATCGATGATGTACGATAGTCAATACAAATCTAATGCTAACAATGACTAATGAATACGATTCACGAATGTAAATGTAGTTTGCTCAAAGTAAAAAAAAAAGTATGCTTTGTGAATATTTTGCTTGATAACTTAGAATAGAATGAATGCCAAAGAGAGATCCTTGGTCTTCAGATTTCCCTTCCTTTTGTACTCTTGACTGCACGTCCTGGCGGTTCCACAAACAAAGGCGAGATCTAGGGAAAATCCCAACAGCTCTTAGACTACGTTTGTATATTATCCCAATTCTACTTGCACGCTCCTCATAGCTGACTTAGTCTTCCTCAATTGTAGGCCATAAGTTATAGGCTTGGTCTGGACAATCTGCATAGTCATACGGTCTAGACGGATTGACAGTCGTTACCTTGGTCTAACCCTCCATAGCAAAATTGATCATAACAATTTGCCCCCAATTGTTATGTGGGGATGTCAGCATGCTCATGAGACAATTGAACTCTGCTTATACATCAAAAAGATAACCATTAGTACTTATCAAGAGATAAACCAAAAGACAAAAGATAGAATTTTCAAAGAAAACATCCAAAAAGTTATCATTTAAAGCCCAATTCTATATCCGTTAGAGGCCTAAAGCAATCATGACATCGTAGAACGATCCCCTATAAAAGCAACGCTACTTCTCGTCTTTCTCCATTCTCGCACGCAATTCCCAAATTTCGAAAGTTCTCGAGTCAGCTCAGAGTGTCAAGAAATTCGCTAGAGAACTCCAGTGACCCAGGTAATTTTCCGACTGATTTCTTGTTAATTCGTCTTTTCTTCTTCCAAATCATGCCTCCCTGTCGTCGTAGCACTAGAGTAGCCACTGATTCGGTGAATGATAGAGAAAAAATAAGAAAAGAAACGACATAAACTGAACCAATTATAATCGATGATGTGTAATAGCCCCGATTTCTAAACCGTCTTATTTATTGTTAATTATCATTATTAGCCATATTATATATTAAATACTCTTATTTTATTTGAGTTGAAATATGAATATTATATTTACTAACAGTCTTCTATTATTTCATTGATGCTGATATTATATTTATTATACATATCAAGTAATATTTTAATGTGCGATTATGCATAAGCTAATATAAAAAAAACCTAGCCTCCTCTCTCTTTTTTTTGTCTCGAACCCTAGCCTCCCATACCCCTTCTTCATCAGTTAGGGGCTATCATGGATGATTTCATCCATGGTAAGCCCCTTTTCCCTTTTTATTTTCAGTTTTTAGTTCATTTATTTCTTGTTTTGTTGAATAAATTAGTCTCTCTTTATGATATTTTTTCAAACCCTGTTATGGGGATTTTAGTATCTGTTGTGGAGATCTCGTTCTCCCCTATGGGAGTTGTGAGTATGGTTTTTTGGTCTTTAGGTATGAAAAATTGCTCTCATTGGTTGAAGTTCGAGACTCAACATGAAGGTATTGGAATCTCGGATGCGGACAACGTGGCTCGATCAAGAATGCTCTTCCCTAACTATGTCAGAATGATAGACTTCCTCATCAATAGCTGCTTGATTCAGCAAATACAAGGGGGTTGCGCTGTATTGCTCGATCTGGTTCATTGTACTTTCTTCGAAGACGAATTTGATTTAACATTGTTTGATTGTATCTTGTTTTTCTTTAATACCTATTGTAGATGTCGTTTGGCCTTCAATTAATGAAATTTCTCTTTCAAAAACAAAATGCATAAGCTAATATTTTGATGGCTTAATTATTCTATTCTATTTCCGAAATCCTTTTGAGTAATTTGGATTATTAATATATTTATATGCTGATTTATTATCTTATTTGAAAGTTATTTACTAAGTGAATTTGTTAAGTTATAGTGTCGTTTTATTTTATGTGTATGTTTAAATGAAATAAGTCTACTTAAGTCTAGGTGTTAGAGTCCAAAGAAAAAGGAAACCTTCTTCTTCTCCCAACTTAGGGGCTTACTCACCAAAAGGCAAAGAAACCTCCTGCTTCACCTTCTTCGTGTCCTCATCTCCTTTTGCCACAGATTTTCTTGTGCTCCCCTCATCACCAAGTTATACAAATTTGATTCTTCACTCAATTAAACATCAAAAGAACTGTCGTATCATCTGCTTTCTGCCTCGTCGGAATCCCGTCGTTGCCTCGCCGGTGATGCGTGATGTTGTCTCGTCGTCGATGCAGCCGAATTTGTTGTTGCTGCTGCCTGCTGCCATAGTTTTCTCTCTCCCCTGCCTCGTGTTCTCCACTTCTCCCCCTCTCGCTGACTGCTGCTGCCACGGCCGTGCGCTGCCGTGGCTGTGGTTCTTGCCGCTGCTCGTGGCTGAGTGGTGGTGTTATTGTTCCATTGTTGTTGCGCCGCTATCGTTGTTGTGTTGTTGTGCTCTGTTCTGCTCTCCCCTCTCTCCTCCTCTCGCGCTGCTGTTACCGCTAGTTGTTGTGGGTTATGCGGTGGTCCTACCGCCATGTGCTGGTGTTGCAGCAAAGTACCGAAGGTACCTACCCTCCCTATGATTTTGTGCGTGTGGTGGTGTTGTGGTTGTGGTAATTGTGATTGTTATGTTGTTGCTGTTGTTGCGTAGTTGTTGTTGTGTTGTGTTGTTGCTATTGTTGTTCTTTAGTAGTTGTTGTTGGATTATGATGATATGTATATTAGGCTTTCACTAGTTTGAATTCATCGAACTTAATTAGTTTATGGTTTTATTAGTTAAGTTGTAAAGGAAACTATATTATAATTATAATCAGTGTTGTTTGAAAGATTATTAAATATCACATAGGTAACTTGGTTACATGTAGAGATTATATTTCTGAAATATATATATAGTATACATTCTTGTTTCTATTATGATAAGTAATTTGGTCTCTGTTTTGAATATTTATTTAGGGAATGTCAATTGAGTTAGTTTAGAGAACTTTAAACATTTAGGAAGTATAATGTCATTCTAAACTCGCACTGTAAAACTAATACTTTGAGTTCCGTGAGTTTTATATGCCAACCTATAATTAGAGTTCGATTTATAACAAGAATTATTTTGATTAAGGTGACTTAGTTTTATGGAGTTCAAATGTTATTAGTTAGTAGGAGGTAATCGAAGTTTATTTGGTTCTAATGTTGATAGAATGCTTTTTATCTCTAAATAGTATTCATGTGTCATATATAGTAGTAATTCAAGTTCTGAGTTGTAAGCGTAAAAGATAGCAATTAAGAAGTTTATTATGATAATGTGTTGATTAGTCAATAATAACTATATGTTAGGTGAATTGATTAGGTGAGTTCACTCACCTAAAGTTTGGAAAGGGATTGACTAATCATTACCAATAAGGTGGAGATCATTAGTGGTTGTTTAATAAGTCATATAATCCATTAGCGGGGTTTATTTGGGAATATATATAAGTGAATGTGGTCATCAGATATTTCTACAAATAAATTAACATAGTTGAGTTAGAATATGGTTTAGAGTTACTAAAAGGGATTTGATAAGTTTTTTTTTTAGTAATTCATACCAAGCTAAACCAGTTACCTTAATATACAACTTTCATGTAGTTTAATGTTCTAAAGTGGAATATTACAACTCTTCGTTTAAGCGGGTTACGGTTGAGCTAGTTAAAGTAACTTGTGAGTTATTTAGTTCGGTTGGTTTTTAAAAGGAGGATGTCAATTAGTTGGAGAAGAATTATTTATAAGATGGATAATTAGACTAATATGTGCTAGTAAACTTATGGTTATGATTGAAACTCGAGTTATGAATTAATTAATTCTTAAAAGAGATGGATTCAAGTAAGTTATTATAGAACTTAGCCTAAATATGATTTGCTGGGTAATATTAAGTTGAGAAGATAGCTCATGTATTCGGATATTAGATTTAGAAGAAATTGTTGTTGTGGAGTTTCGGCTAAGTATCATTATAGTTAATTCATAGCGGAAACCCATTGTCGCTATTGTTATAATTGTTTATCGGTTCTGTTGTTCATGTTACGTATGTGTATTGATTTGGAGTTGTATTGGTTATATAAACCGTATTGCTGAAAAAGAAAGTGATTAGAGAACTAATCCTGTAAAGTGAAAGAATGGCAAAGGTTAGAAGGAGCCAATGAGGATCGCTTCTGGTGGGCCCCTCATAGGTTATGAGCACATGATGAAAGACTTAGGGCTACTCTGGTGGTCGACCCTAAGGACCTTAAGGATTACTCTCTGGTGGAGTGTCTTAAGGGGAAACCCTCTGGTGGGGTATTATGAGAGTCGCCTTGGAAGTATTACCTCTGGTGGGTTGCTTCAAGGGGTGTATACACTAAAGACTACGGTAGGCCTTATTCTAAGATGGGAAGACGTTCCCTGATAAGCGATGTGTCTGCAATCTTGTGTTGCTACCTTCGCGTCGTTCCCTTACCTATTGCCAAGTAATTGTGTTAAAGAAATGGAAAGTATGTGAATGTCTGTAAAGGAATTGTTTGAAATGAATAAAGATTGTTCCTTATGTGAATGTCTATAAAGGAATTGTTTGAAATGAATAAAGATTGTTCCTTATGTGAATGTCTGTAAAGGAATTGTTTGAAATGAATAACGATTGTTCCGCGAGGAACCATGAGGTCCCCAAGGGTATTGGATGACAAGTTTAAAGCATGTGATGCTATTGTGATTGTTCTGTAAAGAATTGTGAAGTCTCCAAGAGTATTGGATGACAAGTATAAAGCATGTTTGCTGTAAAGATTGTTTCGTAAGGAACCGTTAAGTCACCAAGGTTATTGGATGACAAGTTAAAAGCATGTGTAGTTGTTGTTGTTGTTATTGATATTGTTATTGTTGGTGGTGTTGTGACTCTAATTGAGTAGTTTTCAAGTAAAGGAGCACCAAAGCATGTTTTAAATGAGTTTATGGGTTAGTACTCAGCTTTGCTGATGTATGTATGTTTTGTTTTGTCATTTTTGTGGCCTGTCACTTGGTGGGTGGCGTCCTATTTGTTGCAGGTTCAAGACTTGGAGTTTGTTATTTAATGTTGAAGGTCTGGGAATGCTAGAAGTGTGATTATAATGTTATATTTGTTTTCGAAGCGAGGTCACTCATGTTATAGTTAGTCGCTAATTAGTTGTTTACGTTTTTGTATTTAAGGGGAGTTAATGCGTTTGATTCTCTCTTGGTATTGCTCCACGAAAGCGTTGAGGCTGTTGGGTGTTGGGATTGGGAATATTTTATTTTATTTTAATTGTGAACAGGTTTAAATTATTTCCCACTTTAGGGTTATTATATTTTCAATGGAAACTCTGTCGGATTTGGTAGAGGAATTTATAGAGTTTGAGAATCAAAGAATTGTTGTAATAGTTTAATTCAAATTAAATAGAGTTTAGATTTTTGGTTTCCACATCCTCTGATATAGTTCAGTGAGTGTGATGGTAGCAGTTAGTCAGCTCGACCAGATTATTTAATTTCACTGTACATTAATCCTCTGTAAGCTGGTCGAGAATGACCGCCTATTACATTATGATAAATCCTCAAGTGTTAAATCCTCAATTACTGAAAAGGAATTGGGAAAATTTTCTAGAAATTACTGCCAATTACTACCATAGTTAAGACAGTGGGTGAAGACAACCGCCCTGAGAATCGCCCTAAAAACTAGGTCGTACTGTACGAATACCCTTCTAAGATAGGTTTTAGGTTGCCTTTCTCTCCGCTAGTGAGAGATTTGCTGAGAATTTATGATGTCAGTCCGGGACAACTGATGCCCCAAGTTTGGAGGGTATTAAGCGTAATCGAAAGGGTAACTGCGACATGTGAAGACCCGATTTCCATCCAAGACCTGACGTGTAGCTTTAACGTCAAGGTGAAGAATGATAGGCTATCCTTGCATGTATGACTACGCTTGTAGATGGGACAAATGTGAACGAAAGGGGCTGGAAAAGTCGATACTTCTTTGTGGAGAAGGCATCACTAGGAGATTTAGGAAATTTCATCAGAGAAGGATGGAATTCTGGAGGTCCGTTTTATTTCTCCTTTGTCATTTCGTCGAGCTTTGCGTCATTAACTTGATGCTCACACCTTTGTCTTCGGACGTATCGAGACTGACCTTCTGGAATACTGTGAAACTTCTAGGAGTAAAATCGACATGTTCGTCTGAATAGAACTTCAAGAACGTAGTTTTAAGAAGATCGTCGTCGCTGACCAAGGGAGTTGCTCATCGATGGCGTCAGGTACTTGCTCTTTTACTTTCCTCTTCGTCGTACTCCATCGTCTATTACTCACGACACTGCTTCTTTCTTTATGCAGCTGGATCTAGCCAATCGCGTCAGAGATGGTCTATGTACCTAGCCACACTGTCGGCTGTTCAGGCCAAAAGGAAAAGGCCAGATAAAGAAAATGGGAAAGAAAAAGAGGTACATGTATTGTCTCCTGTATCTTCAGTCCATCAAGGGGGGACCAACACCATTGTTAGGCCCGAAGGCGACAGACCTATTGTCCAACCGCACAAAATTACGAAGGTGACTACACCCTTCAAAGAGTCGTCAACTCTATCGCACACGCTCGTTGTGCCTAAGAACTTCTTGGATCATGACACAAATATGTGGCCCAACGCTGAGGGTCTACTCTTTCCTATAGCTGAGCATCGCTTCAAAAACTAGTCCCTGCTCAACGTCATAATGGAAGGGACAAAACTAATGATCTAGGTATTCATCGCATGGCCTTTGACGTCTCTTTTATCATAACGCTTTTCTTTATTTAAATGTCGCTAATGCATGTCAACAGGCGACACAACATTTCTTGATGGTAAAAAAGGGGATAGATGGAATGGTCAAGGGCCATCAAACCCTAACAAAAAGGTTAGAACAGTTCGAAGAGTCGCTAAAGAAGAAAGAAGAAAAGGTCCAAGTCTGCAAAGACAAATTAAAGTGGCATAGTTGGAAGAACTTGCGCTGAATCAGGAACAGAGGATTGTCAACGCGAACGCAGTGGTAGATACGGTAACAGCGCTGATGCTGCAGCAGGATGACGAAATCAAATCACTGACGGACAAAATCAGCAGGCTGGAAAAGGAATTGGATTTGGTCGAAGCCGAAACGACTGTGAGGATCAAAGCCAAGCT
Organism: Beta lomatogona; assembly: GCA_947646795.1. Classification (NCBI taxonomy): domain Eukaryota; kingdom Viridiplantae; phylum Streptophyta; class Magnoliopsida; order Caryophyllales; family Amaranthaceae; genus Beta; species Beta lomatogona. Next base: position 1,149,002 of record CANSNZ010001069.1, read on the forward strand.
AATGTACCAATTTCTGACGAAGTAGACAGACCAGTGGAAGCCTTCCGACGACATTGACTTTTATCTCCAACACATTAGATCTTCAAGGAGACAAAGGGATGAAGACAACAGCTGAATCGTCTCCTCCGAAGACTATAGACGAGACGACTGAAGCAGATGGAGTTAAGGTAACTAATGAAGCTGTTGAAGTCTTCCCTGGGGTTAAGGAGAAGAGGCTGATGTGACTATGGCTTCTGTCGCAGCGTCTGGAGATGCGTCCGTCGATGTTTTATTTTTCCAGTCTTTTGAACTTTTGTCTTTTGAATTTTGTGTCTTTTGAATTTTATCATTAAACTTCTAAGTACTTTGGATATTTCGGTTGGTAGAATGTTAGATTTTTCGAATAACTTTGTTTTGGGTCTCCCATGGGAGAGACCCTATCTTATGGTTTTTATGATTATGTTGGAGACTATTGTTTGTCTATGGTGTCTGGCGTAATTTCATGCGTTTCTAAATCGTCTATTAGATCATCGTTCGATTTGGCACCAAAGCATCGTGAGTGTCGTGCGTCTTAGCAATGAGAAAATAAGTAAAGAGATTAATAAGACTTACTTGTGTAAAATACCATCCAGACATCACATCGTCGTTGTCCTTTGTCGTGATCGTACGTCATTGACCCTGGCTCGTCACGATCGCTCGTCACGACTGCTATCATCTCACGACTCAAGCATTTACGGCTTGTTCATCGTGATTGATTGCATGACTAGTCCATCTGTCCACAGTGTCTTCCATAAATCTCTGGACTTATTCCTGAAATGTCATTATTAGTCCTAGGTCGTTGGTTCTGCCAACGACAGGACGATGCTCACGTCATCGTTTATTTTATCACATAAGAATAAATGCGAAAGGAAAAAAGAAAAATAGAAAAAAACGAAATGAACTTAATCATTTAAAAATGATATCTCTTCAGATGGATGGCATTCCAACTCAGTGGGACCATTGACAATATTGGTGCCGCAGTTGATATGCCTCATTGCCAACGACTCGTTCGATTTGGTAAGGTCCTTCCCATGACGCTCCTAATTTTCCTGCATTCAATTCTTGACTATTTTGGAATACCTTTCGTACCAACCAATCTCCTTCTCTGGATGACTTGGCTTGTACATGTTTGTTAAAGCTTTTGGCGACCATCTGCTGTTGAGTTGCCATTCTTACTAGCGCCGCGTCTCTGACCTCGTCTAATGTGTCTAGATCGTGTATGAGTTCGTCTCGATTCTGCGACTCCGTCATGAGACCATACCTTGCAGTAGGGACGCTAACTTCAGACTGTAGGACGGCTTCACATCCATATAGTAACGAAAAGGGCGTTTGCCCCGTTGCTGTCCTTGGCGTCGTTCGATTAGCCCATAGGATGGATGGTAGTTAATCTGCCCACTTCCCTTTTCTTGCTTTTAGGTGTTTCTTCAACGATTTAATGATAGTCTTGTTGCTGGATTATGCTTGTCCATTGGCTTGTGGGTATCGTGGTGTTGACGTTAGCAAAGGGATGTTCCATTCGTCAAAGAAATGTTTGGTTTTATCGCTTATAAATTACGACCCATTGTCGCATATAATTTTTGACGGTACTCCAAACCTGCAAAAAATGTTAGTATGTATGAAAGAGATGACCTCTTTGTCACGTACCTGCTGGAGCGAATCTGCTTCTATCCATTTAGAAAAATAGTCTGTTAGTGCTAACATAAAGACCTTCTGTCCTGGGGCTAGTGGTAGTTTACCAACTATGTCCATTCCCCATTTCATGAAAGGCCAAGGAGTTAAGGTTGGGTGTAACAATTCACAAGGTTTGTGCGTCATACCTGCGTGGTGTTGGCAACTATCGCATTTCGTCACATACCTTATAGCGTCTTGTTTCATCGTCGGCCAATAATATCCCATCCTTAATGCACGATTAGAGAGGCTACGCCCACCAGAGTGATTTCCACATGTGCCGTCGTGGAGTTCTTGTAAGACTTGTGGCCATTGGTCACGTTCTAGGAAACGCAAATAGGGGCCTGCTACTGATTTTTTGAACAGGACTCCTTGTATGACTATGAACCGCGACCCTTTAAATCTTATTCTCCTTGCCTCATTCCTGTCGCTTGGTAGAGTATCGTTCGTCAAATAATCTAAAAGGGGTTTAGTCCAATTGATACTTACCTCGTCTTCGTCTTCTCCTATAGTTTCGACAGACTGGACGTCCACGGTTGTCGTCGCCTTGTCGATGGCTGGTTTCTCCAAATGGACGAGAGGAATGGAGTTGAATGTTGGATCTCTTAGAGATGAGCCCAAATTGGCAAGTGCATCTGCTTGGGCATTTTGGTCTCTTGGTACCTGCGTTATTGAAAAAGTATCAAACAATTTACTCTTACCTTTAGCGACCTCCAAGTACGACGTCATTTTTGAATCTTTTGCTGCAAATTCTCCTCTGAGTTGGCTAACAATTAGGACCAAAGTTAATTTTAATTCTCAATGGTAACCCCGTGTTTATGGTTATGTTTGAGAAAGTGGTATTAATAGCCAGTTGTTGTTATAAAGAGTTGGTGAAAGGGTTGTTTATAAACTAACTAGCTTTTAACCCGTGCAAAAATGCACGGGAGGTTTTATGTAGATATGATTTGGACCTGCGCATTATGCACGGGGATTGTTTTGTTTATTAAGTAGTTGTTTTTGTTCCTAATTTATTGAATCCATAAATATTAAAATTCATGTATTTAAGGTTGAAAGAATATAAAATGTAAAATTATATTTCATGATATATAAAAATCCTTTGTTACAACATTTTAACTTTAAAAATCGTACAATCGTGATATATACATCTATAAATACGAAAATGAAACAAAAAAATACATTAAAATGCACAGGAATATTATATTTTATAAACTTTAGATTTTAGGATGTTTCTCCTAAAATCATGGTTTCAATATTAGCTCATGATTTAAAGTTTTTATAATCATATCATGTATTAAAAAAATATTTTAAAACTGGCTTATGACCCGTGCGTTCATTGACTGATTGATTGTAGCTAATGTCATGAAAAAGTGCATGGGAAGTTTTTTGTTGATTAGAACTGGCTTATGACCCGTAAATATTATTTATTAGTACTATTATATGAAAAGTTACTTAATAGGGAAATTGTACATGTATTGTGAAACATTACAAAGTGGAAAATGGTGCAGTTATTTAGTAGCAGAGGAAGTATTACATATATAAACTTTATAAGATACATAGTTAACTCATTTCCAATAACAAATATATAAATCATTACATTCTTACTTAATTAATTATATCTGATATCATTATTAAGGTATGAAGATTTCAATAGTATTTTACTCTATCAAGTTCTTTCTAATAAAACGTTCGAGTCTGGCTACAAAATAGGCTATATGTAGGTTTAAAAAAAAGATTTAACTGACCATGTTCCATATGAATTTTCGAGGAAGTTCCTGACCGCTTATGTACTAATACACTTTAACATACACCCAAATTACTTATTCTCACCCTTTCACCCTGACATAAACCACCCTATGTAGTATCTTACCCATACATTTCACAAAACTAAGTGATTGAATTGTTCGACCCAAATTGTCCTATCCTTAATCTGACCCCAACGGTCGAACCAAGAGCCTACTTACCCAAATATGATTTGTACTCCTATAGACCCATAACCATAACTGAAAATATCATCACTTGCATCTGACCCAATAAAAGAAAAGGGATTGAAGTTGCTAGTGCTCAAACAATGACTCAATAGAAAACCTACTACGTTAATTGTGCGTAATAAACAGGTTCGTTGTGGACGAAGGGATGACATTAACTCATACTCTATTTTACCATTAGGTAGTATAAGTATATTTTTTGATCGATCGTTTATATTAGATCATTAAGATCAATTTATCATTCATATCAACTTTCTTCTTATACTATCTAACTAAAGCGAAAGATTTTATACATGCTAAAAATGTTGTTTAATTGATCGTTAGAGGAAGCACTCTTAATAATTGATCCTAATAATCTAATATAATTACTCCCTCCGTCCCTAAATAGAGTGCCCATTTTTCCATTTATGTTTGTCCCAAATAGATTTCCTATTTCCTTATTTGGTATGGGTCCATCAATGGTAATGTAAAATGGTTAATATAAAATAATTGATCCTTACTCCATCAGTATTTAGGCAAGTACATCAGTATTAACATTGTTTATTATTAGTTAGCTCCACAATTTGTGAAACATGTGGTTGTATTTGTGGTTCCATCAAAGATGAATTTCACTGTTGGGGCCTAGGTGTTTGATATATAAGAAGCTTTAAGAGGATGGTTATATGGAGTGTTGTTGAGCAATGATAAAAGGTGGAAGGTTTCGGCCCGTTATAAAGGATTTCATATTAAACCTAAAAAGTTGGTGTGTGAAATGTTAATTGTTTCTTTTACCTTTATTTTTCCACAATTTTTACTTTTTCTTGGTGGGTGAATTTTAAATTTTAAATAAAAACATTTAATTGTATTTGACCGGTAGCCATAATTTAGGCAGTTGTTTAAAACTTTCCACACTAATGTCATTGTTTGATTTGAAGGTAATTATTTTTGGAAGGCATTTATCAATTTTATAGCAAGCACTAACACTTGATTTGTGGAGTGGACACATCAGAAATTTTGGATGTGAACACGACATGTGGCATTCAACATGTTAGTATATTTCAGTAGATGACACTTGGCATAATGCATGATAGCTTGACATGTAGGATAGATGTACCTTGTTTTATATATGTATATAGATTAAGGTTCTTTAAACTAAATGACATAAGTTTCCTTAGAAAAAACTTATTCTCCTTTTTCTATCATTGAAAACCTATTTTATTCCCGTATTTAGAAAGAGATGAATGAAAATGTCTTTTTTAAAGGAAAGTTATGGCTATCTACAGTGTAAAATACTTATACTTAGTTTGAAAACATTCCTTTTAGCAATTGTATATAATGAAAAATTATTAATAATACCACTTTTTCAAGTATAACCATAAACACGGGTTTACCATTGAGATTTGAAATTAAGTTTGACTACCAAAAAGAAAAAGGCAGAATATAGGGTTACCATTGAGAATTTCCCGAAGGAAAAAGGATATAAAATTTTAGAAAATAAAAAAAGGTTGACTTTCTCTTTTCTCCACATCTCTTCTTCCTTCACGTCGTAACCAAATGTTCATCAGAAATTTTGCTTCATACCATCGATTTACTCCACCATAAACCCAAGTCAGCAAATTCAGTAGATATTTTTCCTTTCATCCATGGTTTTTACCAAAACCATCAAACAAGTTCATAGTTTTTAAGCCTTTTAGAAGCTTAAACATGGCTATAAATAGCCATGTTTACTCCATCAATCACCATTATTCACTCACCGCTCTACATCATTCTACCATCTCTAACTTACCGGAAAATTACCTTCAAATTTGCCGAAAACCACCAGCAAAAGAAGCCCGAAAGCCCCTTTCTTTAAATCTTTACCCCTCTCTCTCTCTCCTCTGTTTTAATTCAACGCCCAAACCACCGCACCACTGTGCTCGCCCCACAGCGTCACCACCCATGTCTGCCACCCTCCACCAAAGCACCACCGTGGGCCTCCCGCAGGACCAACTAACACAACCTTGCTCTCTTCTCTCTCCTCGCACTCTCTTTCTCCCATCCAGCACCTCTTCCTTCCCCTTTGTCTCGTGCTTCCCCACCGCAGCCAATGCTGCTCACGCCCAACTGATGCCACGAACACTGGTGCACTGTCGTCCCGTCACCGTCACGCTACCAGCTGTCCCCACTGTTGCCCGCAACCGCTCGCCTTGCGCACCTCCCACCCCTTGCTTCCTTCGAGAAATAGCATCAGGTATGTTATACTCCCTCCTAGTTCTCATTTTTTCATTTTTGTCTGTCCCAAATAGATTTTCCATTTCCTTATTTGATATAGGTCCACCAATTAAAATATTTTTTAGCTTTCACTTTGTTATATTACCCACTTCCCCACATTCTCTCTCCTAAATAAGCAATTCATGAATTGTGTACCAACTTCAATTTTTAATTGTGAATTAATACAACTGAGGTTCCACTTATTATTTCTCACTAATACGTGTGCCCAAAAGAAACGAGAACTCTATCTAGGGATGGAGGGCGTAAATATATTTATTTTATTTTGAGCCTAGGAGAATTCTAATGTGACTGATTATTAGGCTAACTCCTAATAATGAATTTTGGCTTAATTATTAGAGCTTTATTATGCTGTATCGGGCTAATTTTCCTAATCATTAGTTCAGTGAGTTTAGTTAAAAAACTCATCATGGTCTTAATATGTTTATTAATAATTGATATTGTATTTATCGGAATAAAACTATAGCTGATTTATATATGCTTATAATAATAGCTTCAATATATTGTTATAGCAACATATGTTTATAAACTCTAACTTGTATATATTTAATTAATAATATCGACTATGCTTCACTAATACTTATATCCACTTATAATGTTAAATTGAGCTGCTTCATCAATATATGTACGTGACTAAATGTTAATAAATTTATTTAATGATAAGTCATATTAGTATCATTTAAATAACGACTATGGACCATTTTATGGCAACTTCTAATTGAATTATTATGGTAATGCTAATGGATTTAATTTAGTAATATGAAATATATAGTTGGTAAATAAACGATTCATTGATGTCAACTTTGGACTCACATGGTAATCACTTTAGCATAATCAACTTTATTTATAACTAAATGAAGCAGTTATAATACCAAGTTATTAATATGAGTTGTGCTTATAAAATGGTTAATAATTCTAGAATGAAGATTGATAGAAAATATATTTTGTTACTCCACTTACTAGTTAATTAAAGAGTCACTTTAATAAGTTAAGAACAACTTAAATAATAGTAACCATGGACCTTCTTATGACTTAAAGTAAGTGTGACATTATAAGCAGGACAATGATAACATGATGGACCTTATTACTTTAACTTACGCCTAATAAGCTAGAATAAGTCAAACTTTGGTCAATCTGCCAAAAATAAGTCATACTTTTGATTAACCTAGAATAATCCAAACTTGTTGGGGGTATTTGCTACAAACAAGTTCAGGTGACTAGTAACCTGAACAATAGGTAAAATTTTCTAATTTTTTTTCTTCCTTTTGTCTACCTGCACAACACCTCTTTCATTCTACCACTACTAGACCACCTCCTCCAACCCTCTCTCACTCCACCGCCACCAGACCACCTCCTCTAACGGCTCTTTCTCCCTCCTCCCCACCATAACCCAATAACACAGCCTTACCCTCTCCTAACCATACCCACCTAAACCCTATCTCCCACCACCACCCACTAAAACCCATCCGAAAGCCCTTACCCCCACCAACTAAAAACCTCTCTCACCCATTGCCCAACCTACCCATGATAACCCTAGTTCTACTGTCGCCCAAACCCACCCTCTCTAAAACGCATGAAAATAGAGTGATGGGGACATCGGATATTTCAAACCAAAAACCCACTAATCACCTAAAAAAACAACCCCCTCCTCACTCTTTCTCTCTCTTCTACCCCATTCTCTAATTTGATCAACTGAAGTATGATGGCAGACCTAGGTTTGACCATAACTAAACCGTCGAGTTTGTCGGCGACCCAGACAACGTGCCATAATATCGTCATAAAGCTTGTGGAGGAGTATCAATTGTGAAGCATGTGGATGAATGAGATGGTGGGGGAAGCGGGATTAGTAGAGTTTTCCGGCGGTGGGGTGGAGTACAGTTGAGGGAGTTGAGAATGTTGACCATGAAAGAAAGAAGGGCATTTTTTTTGTGGGTTCGACTTGAAGAAGATGATGTGTTGGATGATTGAAAAAGAAGAGGATGACATTTTGATTTTGGTGGTGGTGGTGGCAATGGAGGAAAGAGAGTGGCAGCGGAGTAAAGTGAGTGAGTGGGAGAGTGGGGAGTTGAATTGCTGAAGAGTGGGCGAGGTGGAAAACATTTGGGGAGGGGGTTTTATTTTTAGGAAGAATTAGAACAAAATCTAAATACAACAAATCAAAACCAATTAAAAAGTGACATGTGGACAGGTAACCTGTTATAACAGGTTATTTACCTGTTGAACTCAATAAAAGTAAATACCCATATAAACTTCAATTACTCTAGGTTAATCAAAATTATGACTTAGTTTTAGCAGACTGGCTAAAGGTTAGCTTATTCTTGACAAATTTTTCCATTATACAAATGCATAAAAGCTAAGTAACTAATCATTTATTAATATCACAATTCTTGGCTAGATTAAGAAGGGGTAAAGGATATTACAAGCCTCCACCGGCTATCAAAGTTACTACGTAGGATTTCAGGTAATGTCTACTGCTAACACTCACACTCTCTTTCAAACTATGTTTTATGATGCTTTTATATGATGTTTATCCTATGTTATTTATGGTGTGCGAGACTGAAATCTCTTATGCCAATGATGTTGATGAATTTGATGCGATGACAACTACGATTTATGTATGAATGATTTGATATGATGCTCATATGATTTCTCAAAAACATTTAAAAGATACGAAACATGACAAATGAAAGTGAAAGATGGTTCATGGCAGTACTACGTTCTCTAGGTCGTGCAAGTGTTATTTTGTTATCTGGCAGCAACGCCACCTTATGATGGGGACAACATCCTTGGTAGCACCCGCATTATGGCATTATACCACCTTCTGATGGGGAGGCAATTTCCTCGTAGCTCTGCCTTTTGTTACTATTGGCATTATATGCCACATTATGATGGGGGACGAATGTCCTTGATGGCTTTGCCTTTTGTTACAATCTATGACATTATATGCCACCTTCTGATGGAGGACTTGGCTTTGCCTTTCGTTGTACTCGCCAAGTAACCAAAGAAAGTTTTCTGATAATGAATATGTTAATGATCAATGACAACATGAATGGTTCTTAAGTTCTTGATTTGAATTATGTGTTTATGAAATGGTTTTACTATATTATTCCTCCTCTGTTTGCAAATAAAATGAATTGAAATGAATTAACGTTGTTAGAGTAGTATATTACTGAGCCTCGGCTCATGATGTTTTGTTTTAGGTATGCATATGAAGATGGGATGGCGTAGCAGTGAGGAAATATTAACTTTTAAATTATGCCACTATGACAGTTATGTATTATAAAACCATTTACACTAAATTATGAAACTCTATTTAAGGTTAAGTTAATTATAGATTAATCATTATGATATGTTCAGTTTCACGAAATTATGTTGCCTTGTACCTTCCAGACGGGAGGTACGGCAGTAACGCACCAACTAAGTTAGGTCTTCCGCTGCTAATCACTAAATTAACTAACCTAATAAATATGCTTAGGAGTCGGGGCGTTACAAAATAATACTCCCTTCAGTACTACATCACGAAGAGTTATGTACCGAGAGTATTATGACTTACATTGTAATTAACCTTGTACCCAAACTCAGATGGCGAGCAGAATTGGGATGACTTGTTTATGACGTTGAAGGTTTCCTTTGTTTTAAATCTAGGAATTCATTAAGTAAATTACTTTTACTTTTGCGGGGTTTATGAACTCCTTAGCTATTATTATTATTTTATGAGGATATTTGAAGAAGAATGATTGGATTGAGTTTATTGGGTTGCGATACGGGATTTTTGCAGACTTAGGTGTAAGGCCTTAAGGACATCTTTGTGTATTTGATGAGTTGTTAATGATTATTGAAGAATATAATATTTCACTATTTTGTTTGAGATAGTTGATGGGCTAGACGTAGTCCCCGGTGAAGAACATGCTACCACCTAGGTTGCGATTTAGGGGTAAACCTTGGTTATGTTGTCGTTCGATTGGTTAGGAAGTATTGAGCTTGGTATTATCCTGCATCGGAAGTATGGGAATTCTTAGACACAGTAGGCAACGTAAGCCCATAGGCTTTCTCAAACTATGAAAATTTATATTATTTTTCTGAAATGAGCATTTTCCATTAATGGTGATGATGATGTTGTGGTTATGTATATTTTCCTATTATTTTGTTTAACTTTTTTAGTCGCCTAGTTGTGTGGAATTATCATGATATCATCTTGTTTTTGTATGGTGGTTGTTACTTGATTGTTATGACTTAATTCTTCTGTGAACCTTGATTGTTGGGTTGGGAGAACTATATGTTACTCCCTAATGACTGTGGATTATTTGTCTCATTCTATATATTTTGTAGATGGAACTGAAGGCTAGACTGATTACGATTTAGGCACGGGAAGTGATGATAGGGAATTTGTCTAAGTTCCTTGTTTTAGTCCTTGTAGATGACATTTATGATTGACATAGGAGGTCTTTTAGCCTCATAGGTATTAAGTAGTTTTGTTGGGTTTTGTGGTTGTTCTACCACGAGGGTTTTCATAGTACATTTCTATGTTTGGGATTTTAGAAGTTTCTTTCTTCTTAGTTGACTGTTTTGACTTGAGGATGTTTTCCTTATCTTAATGATAATGTTTTGAACCCATTAGAGTGACATATCCTTCTTGGCGATATTTTCTCTATCGTCCATTTATTAGTGTTTGTTGTCTATTTCTTTATTTCTATTCGGTATAATGACGGAGTGTTGCAGTTAGTTACAGAGAAAACGTTCCAAAAACTCTCTCTGAGTTGCTACATGTTCCATGTGAAATATGTAGTCTTGTAACAAGGATTACTAGTGTCTTGGGCTACAAGAAAAGTTCTTAGCGAGAGTTACTTGGGTAGGAAGAAAGCCTCGGGAATTATTTTTGTTAAATGAAGTGCTATATATTTCTTATGTATGTGGTTTGTTAAACGTCTATTACATTTTGTGGCATGCCTCCCCCATCGAATACTTGATGCATGAAAGGAAACCAAGCATTGAAAAAAGCCATCATGTCTCTTGCTGGCCGTAGACACATAATCGTGTCTCCCTATTTAAGGGTCCAATGATGAAATATACTGCGGTCTTAATTAGTCTGAAGAGCCAAAACTATTCTAAAAGTGTTAAAGCGTATTTTAATGATCAAAAAATCGTATTTTAAAGCCCATTTAATTTTTCATTGATAATTAATTGTTTTATTTAAATAAACAAATATTTTCAAAGATATTTTTATAATTAAAATCGAATTTTATCCAGTAAAATCAGATTTCCAGAGTTAAAAGATAAAAGAAAATCGTTAAAACGCGTTTTATAAAAAAGCTGTCAAAACGTGTCAAAAGCAAGGCGGTGCGCCTAGCGCACCAACGTGCGACTAGCGCACCAACGTGCGACAAGCGCACAAGCCAAGCTGTGTTAGGCGCACCAATGTGCGTCTGACACGTGGCCTTGTGAGTCACACAAAGTCGGGCGCCTAGCGCACTGCTTTGTGCGATGCACATGCTGACAATTACTCTCTCTGTCCCAGAATACTCTTTACACTTTCCTTTTTCATTTGTCCCAGAATACTCTTTACACTTCTATTTTTGGATATGACCCACTACTATTTTAATCCTTCTACCTTTTACCAATGGCCCACACTCTCTCTCCTCCAATTAAAATAATATCACTCCTATTACCTATCAACTCTAACTATTGGCCCTCACTCTTTCTCCAACAAATAAAGTAATACTACTTTTACTACCTACTAACTTCTATCACACCTACTTTTTCAATAAAATAACAATTTATAATCAAACAACAACTTATCATCTAAAACTACGTGTCCTGATAAGTGTCAAGAGTATTTTGGGAAGGAGCGAGTATATCTTTTTTGAAGCGTGTGCCACGTGTAAGCAGCTGATTGGGGATGTTGTGTCAGGTGCACCAATGTGCGCCTGACATGTGTAATTGTGCTTCGCACAAAGACGTGCGCCGAGCGCACTCTCTGCGTGACGCGCGGGTTTTGGTTTCTTATAAATAGGCTTCGATTTTCCGAATTAAACGGACGGGTTTTCTCATATAATTTTCATACGACTTTACACTTCAAACTCTACGAATATATTTACGAAACCTCTCTATGAAACTCATACTTTCATACTTTTCAAACATATAAACACATACTTTTAGACACACAGACATTCATATTTTCAGGCTTCACGATTGCTCGTCCCGAAGGTTGTCAACTCCCAGACCCAAGCCACGGTATAATCCTGAGGGTCCTTGAATAAATTCGTCATTTTTATTGAAGTTACTAACTGTTTCTTTCATGATGTAGATCTTTAATATAAAAATCGCTCTTTTGTACATTCTAATATATTTCTCTCTTTTTATTTATTATTGTATATGCTTGCCTGATTGTCCTGCTTGCTTTTTCATCACCACACATATTATTATTGCTAATCAAAGACCTAAATAAATGTCCTAATATTAATCAGATAATTTGGACAACCTATTAGGAACCTTGTAATTTTGATTGCCTAATAATATATCACTAAAAATAGTCTTTTTATGTGTTTCCTGAACCAATCTAGACTAAATTATTTTTAGGGTGCATGAAAATATTATTTGGTTATTCTATTGCATAAAACTTGACAGTACATGAATCGATGTTTAGTAAAGGCCAGCAATGGGCGAATGTGGTTCATTATGACCGTATTCGTACCTTCACCCCCGAACTAAATCTATGGTTAATTAACCATCTACGATCAGGACGGGGAAATCTACATTGGATAAGTCTCTAATTTGTCCTTACGATTTCCCAATATCAAATTAGGTTTATGAGTCTTCCTTTAAAGACTTATTGGCGACTTCAAAACATTTTTCAATAAAACCTTTACACTGGGGTAGTCAAATACGCGCTCACGCCGCATAGGCGAAATAAAAAGACACCTACACTGGCCGTAACTCTGCTCTTTATGGTGGGCAGTCAGTATTTGACAGGTTTGATCGCCATAGGCCACATACCAATGATAAAGAAGTTGATCCTGTGATTCTCGAGAGTTGGTTCCAGGAGATGGAGAAACTGTTTGCAGCTACTAGTTTTCCCTGCCGATGAGATGGTGCCCATTTGCAAGAGACATCGTAGTCAATTTCTTAAAGAGAGAAAGTCATATATTTTTGGAAATGACAAGAGAAACGCACGTGTTTTCAAACAAAAAACTAATTGGGCATGGGATTCAATCTCGTGTGTTGATTTCAATTTAATCTGATGGTTGTTACAAATTCTCTATTCTTATAGGGAAGGTTCTCATTGGAACCTTATTCTATATATATATATATATATATATATATACACCTAATTTCTTTAGCTTTATAACATTATAAATCGCCGTGCGTCAACATTGGCACAGTTAAATTCATAGCTTAATACTCAATATTTCTAGAGTCAAATCATATATAAGGATAGCCAAAGAACTAATAGGTACTTCAGATATCAAAACATAAGGTAATAGGAAAAATTGACATGAATAATCCTAACTTTCACCTGTCTTCTCAAAATAATCTCAACTTTGGATTATTCCAGAATAATCCTAACTTTTAAGGGGACCTTCTCAAAATAAACCAAACTATCACTTTTATTGCCTACACAAATTCGTTTTAGGTCTATAATATATTAATTTTTTGTTGGAAAAGACCTATTAAAATAGCCATTTTGTTGGGAAAGACCTAATAAAAACTTTTTTGTTGAAAAAGACCTATTATAATACTTTTCTTTGTTACTTAAGACCACTTCAACGTTTTTCGGCCAAAAAGTCAATTTTATGGCATTGACTTTTCTTCGCTTCCCTTTCTCATTAAATGGGACAACCTATTTTTTCGTATCATAATCCCTTGACCCTACCAAACGCCTTCCTCTTGCTTCCCATCTTAAGGGATTAGGATAAAAAAAAAAGAGTTTGGTCCCATTTATTAAGAAAGGGAGGGGAAGAAAAGTAAATGTCGAAAAATTGACTTTTTGGCCGCAAAACGTTGAGGTGGTGTTAATTAACAAAGGGAAGTATTATAATAGGTCTTTTTTAACAAAAAAAATTTATTAGGTCTTTCCCAACAAAATATCTATTTTAATAGGTCTTTTCCAACAAAAAGTTCATAATATATAGATAATTATTAGTTTAGATTATTTTGAAAAGGTACCCCTTAAAGTTGGGATTATTCTAAAATAATCCAAAGTTGGGATTGATTTTAAAAGACTGGTGAAAGTTGGGATTAATTATGTCAAGTTTTCCAAGGTAATATAGCTTAAAGTTTTATAATTTCATCAAAGTAACCTTCGGAAATAATTGTATTTTTTTTTCAAAATGAAAATTCATTCATTAATATGAAGTCATACGACATCTACAATTGAAGTCAGAAACTAAAAAATATAGATGATCAAATTAAAAGAAACTTAATTCTAATATGGCAAAACCACGAATTTTGAGCAAAAATAACCCTTCTAAATACCCTAGTTCACATCGCTATCTGATGCACCCTTTTACGAGGAGGTCTAACAATCTGATGTGGTTTTGATGTAGAACTAGAGTTAATTCAACCGGTTGTATGCGAAGTACTGACCATCGTAGCAATCACGTACAAAATCCTATCAACAAATCAACCTTCAACTGGAGACAGGGTCCAAACCCCGCTAACACACAAAGAAATCAAATTAATACACCCACAATAAAGGGAGTGACTACAAAACCCATAAAGGAGACTAAATCCATCACACGAATGGGACTTATTGAAAACTGCGAAAAAATTAAAAAGCAAGAAAATAAACTAGAAACTGCAAAAAGGAGAGAAAGAGGGGCTTACCATGGACGAAAACATCCATGCAACCCCTCTAGAGGATTTTCTGTGAAAAGAGGAGAGAGAGAGAGAGAGCGTGCGTGTAATCCCCCGTATTTTTATAAATTTTATAAATATATTTTAATATATAGTTATTTATATTTTAATATATATTAGCATTTTAATGATTTCATATTTCAAAGGTTGACCATTTTGAAAGTCAAAGGAATTATTTTAAGGATTTAAGGAAAATGTTTTGTTAGGCATGCTTTGAAAGATGTTACTAATTGGATTTGGAAAAGAAGTTTAAATGGGCTTAAGGAACCCAAATACTAATCCTAGTGATGTTAGGAGTTTCAATCATCAATCATATTCATCACCAAACTCTATTTAAAATCCAATTCTATTTTTCCCTATGCCCATAAAAGGGAAACTATAAATACCCATAAACCTAAATTATTTTACCACACAAATTTTCTCTTTCCTCCCTCACAATAACCGGCTCACTCTCTCTCTCTCTTTCACGTTCTTTTTCTTCTTCTCCAATTTTCTTTCTTCTTCTTCAAGTAACGCTTTCTTCTTCACCAAGAAACGTCACAAACACTCAACCACCAATCACCACCGCCGCCGATTGCTGCCGCCGCTGCCTAGTTGATGCCGGCACCTTTTTCCTCCGTGTTCTTCGATTCGTTGGTTTAATTCTTTTCTTCTTCCTCAAGTTTCAATTAAAGATCATATTTTTATGCTTTATTTTGGTACTAATCATGATTAATAACTTTAATTTACTGTTTTAATGATTAATCATGGTTTATATATATTGAGTATTAAAAGAATAAAATTTCAGATTTGATTATTATGTTTAGATTGAGTTTTTAATTATCAAAGCATGAATTTTTAGGGTGTAATGTTTAGATTGATTGAGTTTTTAACTATGAAATTGATTTAATTTATGAATTTAAGCATGTTTAAGTGTGTTTAAAGAGGGTTTTAATAAATTATATGTTGTTGGAATTTTTAGAAAAGATTTATTAAGGGAGTTTATTGGATTTTAATGACTAGTATAGTAATACTATGTTAGGGAGTATTAGTATTTGAAGTTGTAATGTTAAAAACAACTTTTAAATATTTTTAAAGAGGATTTAGAGTATTTTAAAGTTGCTGGAATTAAATTAGAGTATTGACTTTAAATTATATTAGTTGTTTTAGGCGGAGAATTTTCAGTTGGCGACTTTTAAACTGATTAACGATAGCCTATCAGTTTGTTATACAAGGTACGTACATACCTATGTGTTATGTGAGTAGTATCATGATTTTAGGAAGGAAAAGTTGTAGTATCATGTATAGGAACTTTGTAAGTTCATATATGATTTCTATTATGATTGGATTTTACATGTTTTATGCCTGTGTGCAAACATGTTGACTATAAGATTTGATTATGAGTTGAATATCATGTTTGTATGGAATAATGATGCAAGCATGTTGATTGGATTGGGAACTTTATTTATTAATTCACATGGGGGAATTAATATATTTAGTGAGTTGGATCATGTTTAAATCATGTGTTCCCTTATATTATTATTTCACTACTCTATGAGGATTGTAGGCCTTATTTGGTAAGTTGATCATTTATGTCTTTGAAAGGTAAGTTGATTGTTGGCTAGGTTCAACAAATAAGAAGGATTGGAATAAAAAGGGATTAATCTTAGATTGTAAGTTGTATGACCACTTATTTTAATCCTAAGATATAAAGAAGTTCAGTTGTGAATGTTTGATTTGAGATTTCTGTATTACTTGTGCGTCATAATAAGTAATAAATTGTAAATCACGTAAAGTATAGCTTGGATAGTAATAAACTTTAGACTGGTGCACGTCTGAAGTTGGATAATCAGGAGTTGGGGTACATGGTGAGCGTGCCATGGCTTTTTCTGGGAATTGGATTGATCACCGTTCCTCTTTTTATTCAAAGGTTCCTCGATATCGCAGGTCATTATGGAATACGGAGTCGCGCCAGTATTTCGTCTTCCTAAGGAAGGCTGGTTTTTAGTTAGACAACTCGGTCCAATAACTATTCCATTTAAAGTAATAAAAGATGATTAATGTTTAATTCAGTAGAAGTTATCTGCAGAATGTTATATTGTTATATTATCATTTATTCCTGTTTATTATTTCTTAGTAACATGTTAGGAATGTTTATGTATTGTTATGTAGTACTCAGCTTTGCTGATTACGTGCTTTGTTTGTATGTGTTGATCATGGCTTTGCCTTATTGATCCTGTGATGACCCATTTTGGTGAGCAGATTCTTTAGAGCATTGACTTCTACAGGTGTGCATATGTTGCATCATTGGGAATCTGGGATGTGGAGAGCTTGTATAACAAGTTGTGTTATCTATTGCTTTAGTAGGAACGTATTATGTTAAGTTTGGTTTTGGAAGTAGACAGTTATAATGTGTTGGTTATAAGTACTTTGTTGTTTATTATATTTGAAGTATGAAGTTTAGTTATATTTATACTTTCCGCTGCAAAATTCTGAATAAGCCGATACGTTTTCACACGGGCTGTAATACTTTGATAATTCTCTATGTTTTTTTTATAAAAAGAGTATTTTTGAAAAGAGAGAATTGTCGGGGTGTTACAAAGTGGTATCAGAGCTTTAGGTTATTTTCAAAAATTTTAGGCGCCTAACTAACTTACTAGTTATTTGAATAAACTCTTATAATTGCTCCTACTTATTCGTTTTGAGAAATTTTTTTTTTAAGAGGAGTCCGAATTTTTTTTATATATATATGGTTCGAAATATTTTGTCCGAAAATTTTAATATTTTTTATTTTATTGTCCGAAATTTTTTTTTTCTTTCGAAATTTATTTATGGCTCGAGACTTTTTTTTCAAGATGTCCGAAATTTTTTTTTAGTCGCAAATTTTTCGACACTTATTATTATTTTATTTGAAAGTATAAGGAGTGTCTGCATTATTTTATTACGTTTAAAGTTTTAGTTGTTGTATTATGAGATTGGGTAGTATAGGAAGGGCATATAAGATAGAAATATTATATGCCTGCATTAAATAGTTAGTTCAGCATGTTTTTATTTTTCTTCCCTGCTAACTGTTTATATCTTTCTTCCCTGCTGATTGTTACAATTTTGTGCCTATGATGCTAATGGCAACTTTTTATTGTTATTGTTGGGAATTGCGTACAGGGAGAGTGCTAAATATGTTATTGATTATATGTATTTGTTGTAGATCCTTAATCATGTCTGCCAGAATAGGAGGTTACCAAAATCTCATTGTAATAAGTTATGACGAAGGTGACGATAATAATGTACATGTCATTGATAATAACTATACCGGTTTCGAGTGGGTTATGCGTAAAATATTAAGGTCAGGGGCGGCCAGTGATGATGAGCTCATTGTGGAGTTCGGCTGTGCTAGGGGTCAGACTAGATCGGACATTTACCATGCATCTTTCAGGTTTGAAATTGATTCAGAGTCAGAGGATGAAGAGCCTCAACCTACAAGGAGATCTAAAAGACAAAGGAGATATGTCGAATATTATGATGAGGACATAGATGGGTTTGAATATGAGATCTTCGTGCCTGAACACTACAAGGAATCTGAGGACAAATATGATAATGTGGTACCTTAGGTTACTATTTATATAT
Source organism: Beta lomatogona (assembly GCA_947646795.1). NCBI lineage: Eukaryota > Viridiplantae > Streptophyta > Magnoliopsida > Caryophyllales > Amaranthaceae > Beta > Beta lomatogona. Next base: position 1,167,379 of record CANSNZ010001069.1, read on the forward strand.
TTGCGATTAGAGAAAACAATAGTATAATAATGTTGGATAGTTGGCCAACAGTGATTAGAGTTGTTTTTTTTAGTACCAATATTTTAGGAAAATATAATGATATACTATCAATTATTTAATAATACCCTTTTGGAGGAATAAAAGTTATTTATTTATATAAGTGAACAAGAATTTATTTTGGGCACGTGTTGGGAATCTTTTTATTATTTAATTTTTCTTATTATGTGATTAAATTTTTGTTTGTTTTACGTATGTGATCTGATGTGAATATTTTCTTCATGGATGATTATGTGGTTACTAAAGAACATTTTATGTTGTACTTGGAACTGTTTGAGAAATTGTTTGTTGAGGCGATCTTTGTTGATCAAATCAAATGTTGCCTTCTTAGATTAACACATAAGCTATATTGAAACCTAAAGTAGAGTCATATTACTTTCAGGTCACGAAGTAGGATGGCTAACAACAATGACTTAGCTGATGCTATTCGCCTCTTGGCGGAAAAATTGCCTCATGAGAGAGCTGAGCGTCCTGAGAGTGCTGGGGAAATGTTTGAAAGGCTAGCTAAGGTTAAGCCACCATACTATAAGGGACAAGCTGACCCTATCTTTCTAGAAAACTGGATTAGGGAATTTGAGAAAGTTTTTGGGGCTGTGAACTGTCCTGAGAATTTGAGAGTGGGTCAGGTTGTGTTGTACCTTAAGGATGAGGCTGATTTATGGTGGAGGGAGAATGGAGCTAGATTGAGTGTTGTGGAAGGATTCGATTGGGATGCGTTTGTGGTTGCCTTGAGAGGGAAGTTTTACCGTGCCTTTATGAGGAAGCAAAAGGCCCAAGAATTCATTAAACTTAAGATGGGTAGTATGACCATCTCTGAGTACTATAGTAAATTCATAGCATTGTCGAGGTTTCCACCTGAGGTTGTAGCCACTGAGGAGCTGAAGGCTCAGAGGTTTGAGCAAGGGTTGACTGATGAGATACAGTTGGGGTTAGGAGGTGAGACCTTTACATCCCTAGATATTGTGTATGGGAGAGCTGCCCACATTTATGGACTCCAGTCGAGGAGGGATAAAAAGAATATTGTGGTAGGTGAGCAAAGAAAGGACTTTAATGCTGGGGGAAACCAGGGGAATTTCAAGAAAAACAGAAATGGTAATGGGAATTTCCAAGGAAACAACAACCAGGATAACCGTAATAGAGGGTCGAGCTGAAAGAGTGTATCACTGCCAGAAGTGTAGCAACAGCCACCCTGGTAGAGACTGTAAGGGAGACCCAGTGACTTGTAACTACTGCTAGAAGAAGGGCCATAGGGAGTATGAGTGCTTTGCTAAACAAAAGAAAGAGAAAAATGGCAATGGGGGTAGTAACCAAGTGAGGTCTGGATTTAACCAGCCAGGAAATCAGAGTTCGAAGCCTGCAGGGGACCAGAACAATCAAGGGAGCTATAACAAGCCTACTGGTGAGAGCAACCAGAACAAGACTCCGGCCAAACTGTTCGTGATGAGTCGCAATGAAGCTGAACGATCTGCCGACGTAGTGTCTGGTTCTTTTTCTATTAACTCTGTGCTAGTTAAAGCATTATTTGATTCGGGGGCGACTTATTCTTTTGTTTTGTCGTCTGTTATTAAAAGTCTGTGGTTAGTAGATTTTGAGGTAATTGATTTGCCTTTTAGTATACCTACTGGTGAGACCATAAGGTGTACCAAGTTGTTTAGAAACTTGCCTCTGAAGAAAGGAGACTGTGTTTTTTCCTTCTAACTTGATAGAGTTTAATCTGGGAGACCTAGATGTAATTCTAGGGATGGATTGGCTAAGTTTATACAAGGCCAAGATAGATTGTGAAGTTCAGAAAGTAGTTTTAAGGAATCCTTTTGCTAAGCTGACTTCGTATAGAGGTTTTGGGAAATCCAAGAACTTTGGGGTTATCTCCGCAATAATGCAAGTAAAGAAGTTGATGAAGAAGGGGTGTGAGATATATTTTTGTAGTGTGCAAGATGTGAGTAAAGAAGCTGGGGTAAATATTGAAGATGTTCCGATCGTGAATGAGTTTATGGATGTGTTTTCGAGTGAGATTTTGGGTATGCCGCCTGTTAGAGCTGTTGAGTTTACCATAGACTTAGTTCATGGAACTGCACCTATATCTAAAGCACCCTATAGAATGGCACCTCTGGAGATGAGTGAGTTGAAGACGCAGTTGCAAAAATTGTTCGATAAGGGTTATATTAGACCTAGTGCATCACCTTAGGGAGCTCCTGTGTTGTTTTTTAAGAAGAAAGATGGGAGTATGAGGTTGTGTATCGATTATAGGGAATTGAATAACGTAACCATCAAGAACAAGAATCCTTTGCCTAGGATAGATGACTTATTCGATCAATTGAATGGAGCGAGTGTGTTCTCAAAGATCGATTTGCGTTCGAGGTATCACCAGTTGAGAGTAACTGATAAGGATATACCTAAGACTGCATTTAGGACTCGTTACGGTCATTATGAGTTCACTGTAATGCCTTTTGGGTTAACCAATGCAGCTGCCATATTTATGGACTTAATGAATAGGATTTTGCATGAGTTCTTAGATAAGTTTGTGGTTGTATTCATTGATGATATTCTGATCTATTCGAAGAATGAAAAAGAGCATGATGAGCACTTGAGGATCATATTGGAGACGCTTAGGAAGAATCAATTGTATGTCAAGTTCTCTAAGTGTGAGTTTCGTTTTGAGAAGGTAGCATTTTTGGGTCACTATGTGTCTAAGGAAGGAGTCTCTGTAGATCCTGCTAAGATTCAAGCTGTGAGTGAATGGCCAACTCCAAAGAATGTGTCTGATATTCGAAGTTTCCTGGGTCTAGCTGGCTATTATAGAAGATTTGTGAGAGATTTCTCGAAGATAGCGAGACCTATGACCAACTTGATGAAAAAGGAATCAAAATTCGAGTGGAGTGAGAAGTGTGAGGAAGCTTTTCAAATTTTAAAAGAACGTTTGACCTCCGCGCCTGTTTTGACCCTGCCTGATGGGAATGAGGGATTTGAGGTGTATAGTGATGCTTCGAAGAATGGTTTGGGATGTGTGTTACAATAGAATGGGAAGGTGATTGCGTATGCGTCGCGTTAATTGAAACCATATGAGGCTAATTACCCTACCCATCATCTAGAGTTAGCTGCTATTGTGTTCGCTTTGAAGATTTGGAGACACTACCTGTATGGGGTAACCTGTAAGATCTTTACCGACCATAAGAGTTTGAAGTACATTTTTACCCAGAATGACCTCAATATGAAGCAGAGGAGATGGCTAGAGTTGATAAAGGATTATGACTTAGACATCCAATATCATGAGGGGAAGGCAAATGTAGTCGATGATGCGTTGAGTAGAAAGACGAGTCCTAGCATGAACGCCTTGATAGTTCCTGAGAAGTTGTGTCGAGATATGCAAAGACTTAGCCTATAAATCCTAAATCCTGGGGAGATCGAGGCAAGATTGAGTGCTTTGTCATTGGGGTTGTCAATTTACGACGAGATCAAAGAGGGTCAAGTTGGGGATGAGCACCTAGAGAAGATTAAGGAAAAGATGGGCCAAGGTAAGGAAAGTGATTTTAAGATCCATGATGATGGTAGTCTGAGGTTTAAGAGAAGGTGGTGTGTACCACAAAAATGTGATGAGCTTAAAAGACGTCTTATGGATGAGGGCCATAACACACCGTACTCTGTGCACCCTGGGGGTGACAAGCTGTATAAGGACCTTAAACAGATCTATTGGTGGCCAAACATGAAGCGTGAGGTTGCCGAGTTCGTGTCCAAGTGTCTAACTTGTCAGAAAGTCAAAATAGATCATAAGCGACCCATGGGGAAAGTTCAATCCTTAGAGGTTCTAGAATGGAAGTGGGATTCCATATCGATGGATTTTGTGACTGCTTTGCCTAGAACAAGGAATGGCAATGATACTATTTAGGTTATTGTGGACAGTCTGACGAAGTCGGCCGTGTTCATACCAATCAAAGAGACATGGAAGAAGAAGCAACTTGCGAAGACGTATGTTAAGCATGTAGTGAGATTGCATGGGGTTCCAACTGATATTATTTCAGATCGTGATTCGAGATACCTCTCGAAATTTTGGTAAAAGGTTCAGTTGAATCTTGGGACAACGTTAAAAATGAGTACTAACTTTCATCCTGCGACTGATGGTCAGACTGAGAGGACTAACCAGAATATGGAAGATATGTTGAGAGCTTGTACTATTGATTTTCAGGGTAGTTGGGAAGACCAATTAGATTTGATTGAGTTTTCATACAACAATAGCTATCATGCGAGTATTAAGATGGCACCTTTTGAGGCATTATATGGAAGGAAATGTAGAAGTCCCATTTGCTGGAATGATTTTAGTGAGAACATAGTATTGGGGACAGAGTTCATTGAGGAGACTGTCAAGAGTGTGAAGTTGATTAAGGCTAGAATTCAAGCTGCTCAAGATAGGCAAAAGAGTTATGCCGATTTGAATCGAAGGGAAGATGAGTTCGAAGTGGGTGAGAAAGTATTTTTGAAAGTATCACCAACTAAGGGTGTGATGAGATTTGGGAAAAAGGGCAAATTGAGTGCCAAGTATGTAGGTCCATATGAGATTCTACAAAGAATTGGGAAGGTAGCTTATAGGTTGGCCTTGCCAATGGAGTTTGAGAAGATGCACGACGTATTTCATATTTCCCAACTCAAGCGTTATATCCCTGATGAGCATCATGTCTTGGAGCCTGAGAGGATCCAGATTGATAGTAGCCTCACGTATGAGGAAAGGCCTGTGAAAATTCTTGATAAGAAAGTGCGTAGTACACGCAATAAGGATGTCAGTATCGTGAAAGTGCTTTGGTCGAACCATGAGTCTGAAGAGGCAACGTAGGAAGCTAAAGCTGAAATGAAGAAGAAGTATCCAGATTTATTCCTTGAGGTGAGTTATGAGGGCGTAACTCGTTTTCTTTAAGGGGGGTAGAATGCGATAGAATTTCGCGCTTTTTACCTATTTTTGTAGTATTTTTATGCATTATTATGCTTATTTTGGCAATTTGCACATGTTGGTGCAAAATAAATAGATTCTCCGCATAAGAAAAAGTGTTCATTAGTAACACAGGTGATTTTAAGTTGGCAAAAGAGTGCACATGAGTGGCACAAGTATTTCTCCAATAGAAGTTGATTTGAAAAACTTTTAAAAAGGTGTGCGTTTTCGTGTCAAGTTTCGGGACGAAACTTCTTTTAAGAGGGGTAGACTGTAATCCCCCGAATTTTTATAAATTTTATAAATATATATTAATATATAGTTATTTATATTTTAATATATATTAGCATTTTAATGATTTCATATTTCAAAGGTTGACCATTTTGAAAGTCAAAGGAATTATTTTAAGGATTAAAGGAAAATGTTTTGTTAGGCATGCTTTGAAAAATGTTTGAAATACTAATTGAATTTGGAAAAGAAGTTTAAATGGGCTTGAGGAACCCAAATACTAATCCTAGTGATGTTAGGAGTTCAATCATCAATCCTATTCATCACCAAACTCTATTTAAAGTCCAATTCTATTTTTCCCTAAGCCCACAAAAGGGAAACTATAAATACCTATAAACCTAAATTATTTTACCACACAAATTTTCTCTCTCCTCCCTCACAATAACCGGCTCTCTCTCTCTCTCTCTTTCAAGTTCTTTTTCTTCTTCTCCAATTTTCTTTCTTCTTCTTCAAGTAACGCTTTCTTCTTCGCCAAGAAACGTCACAAACACTCAACCACCAATCACCACCGCCGCCGATTGCTGCCACCGCTGCCTAGTTGCTGCCGGCACCTTTTTCCTCCGTGTTCTTCGATTCGTTGGTTTAATTCTTTTCTTCTTCCTCAAGTTTCAATTAAAGATCATATTTTTATGCTTTATTTTGGTACTAATCATGATTAATAACTTTAATTTACTGTTTTAATGATTAATCATGGTTTATATATATTGAGTATTAAAAGAATAAAATTTCAGATTTGATTATTATGTTTAGATTGAGTTTTTAATTATCAAAGCACGAATTTTAGGGTGTTAAATATTGGAAAATCATAGTAGCATGTTATAAACTATGAAATTGATTTAATTTATGAATTTAAGCATGTTTAAGTGTGTTTAAAGAGGGTTTTAATAAATTATATGCTGCTGGAATTTTTAGAAAAGATTTATTAAGGGAGTTTATTGGATTTTAATGACTAGTATAGTAATACTATGTTATGGAGTATTAGTATTTGAAGTTTTAATGTTAAAAACAACTTTTAAATATTTTTAAAGAGGATTTAAAGTATTTTAAAGTTGCTGGAATTAAATTAGAATATTGACTTTAAATTATATTGGTTGTTTTAGGCGGAGAATTTTCAGTAGGCGACTTTTAAAGTGATTAACGGTGGCCTATCAGTTTGTTTATACAAGGTGCGTACATACCTATGTGTTATGTGAGTAGTATCATGATTTTAGGAAGGAAAAGTTGTAGTATCATGTATAGGAACTTTGTGAATTCATATATGATTTCTATTATGATTGGATTTTACATGTTTTATGCCTGTGTGCAAACATGTTGACTATAAGATTTGATTATGAGTTGAATATCATGTTTGTATGGAATAATGATGCAAGCATGTTAATTGGATTGGGAACTTTATTTATTAATTCACATGGGGGAATTAATATATTTAGTGAATTGGATCATGTTTAAATCATGTATTCCCTTATATTATTATTTCATAACTCTATGAGGACTGTGGGCCTTATTTGGTAAGTTGATCATTTATGCCTTTGAAAGGTAAGTTGATTGTTGGCTAGGTTAAACAAATAAGAAGGATTGGAATAAAAAGGGATTAATCTTGGATTGTAAGTTGTATGACCACTTATTTTAATCCTAAGATAAAAAGAAGTTCAGTTGTGAATGTTTGATTTGAGATTTCTGTATTACTTGTGTGTCATAATAAGTAATAAATTGTAAATCACGTAAAGTGTAACTTGGATAGTAATAAACTTTAGACTGGTGCACGTCTGAAGTTGGACAATCAGGAGTTGGGGTACATGGTGAGCGTGCCATGGCTTTTTCTGGGAATTGGATTGATCACCGTTCCTCTTTTTATTCAAAGGTTCCTCGATATCGCAGGTCATTATGGAATACGGAGTCGCGCCCGTATTTCGTCTTCCTAGGGAAGGCTGGTTTTTAGTTAGACAACTCGGTCCAATAACTATTCCATTTAAAGTAATAAAAGATGATTAAAGTTTAGTTCAGTAGAAGTTATCTGCAGAATGTTATATTGTTATATTATTATTTATTCTTGTTTATTATTTCTTAGTAACATGTTAGGAATGTTTATGTATTGTTATATAGTACTCAGCTTTGCTGATTACGTGCTTTGTTTGTATGTGTTGATCATGGCTTTGCCTTATTGATCCTGTGATGACCTATTTTGGTGAGCAGATTCTTTAGAGCATTGACGTCTACAGGTGTGCAGATGTTGCATCATTGGGAATCTGGGATGTGGAGAGCTTGTATAACAAGTTGTGTTATCTATTGCTTTAGTAGGAACGTATTATGTTAAGTTTGGTTTTGGAAGTAGACAGTTATAGTGTGTTGGTTATAAGTACTTTGTTGTTTATTATATTTGAAGTATGAAGTTTAGTTATATTTATACTTTCCACTGCAAAATTCTGAATAAGCCGATACGTTTTCACACGGGCGGTAATACTTTGATAATTCTCTATGTTTTATTATAAAAAGAGTATTTTAGAAAAGAGAGAATTGTCGGAGTGTTACAGCGCGGCTAGGGTTTTGTGTGGTTTTTTGAAAATGTATTTACCTTCGGAAAGAAATGTTATTACATAACTTTTAATTTTAACTCTTAAAACTAATATGACACACTAAGTATAACTTTAGACAACGAGTCATGGAGTAAGATAACTTGTAAGCTTGTAATCTCATTAAAATAACCTTTAGGGAAATATAGTAATACTCGAGCACCTAAACCCCTAATTGGGATCGTGTAGATCATCAGCAAATACGCATCTAGGACCAACAATGATCTCCACAAATCAATACAAGTTTTTACGGCCTGTATTGTCCTTGTGAACCCTGAAAACTTCTCATAGAGTATCAAATAGCAAATAAGCTCTCTTAAAGAAAGATGCACCTTATTTGTACAATTAGTACATTAAATCTTTTTCAAAACAATCATGGGAGTATGACATGAGTACTCAATTTTTAATTTATAAAACTATTTCGACAAAATTAGTATATGAAAAGTTCTTACATTAATACCCTTTAAATTTAGGATGATATGAATCACAAAAATTAGTGACCAGTAAAATGCCAATATGAGTGTGTGACTACAATAGCATATTCCGAAATCTCGAGGGCGTAACAAGTAGAGCACGAGCATCAAATAAAGTTATACTCTCTCCGTCCCAAAATATAGTTCCCATTTCCCTTTTTTCACGGTAATTTATGCAAGTAGAATCTAAGAGGGATAGTAAAGATTTTTTGTTTATTTAAATAAATGTTGTATGGGAAAAGATGATTTTAGGAGAGAGAATGGAGAATAATTGGTGAAAGAGCATTAATTGTAACACTTGGGTTGAATAAACAAAGCAAAAAACAAAATTCAAGAAGCAAATAAATGATGGAACATGGTTTTTCTAGATAAATTATGGAAAAATGTGGAACTAAATATGGAAATGGGAACTATATTTTGGGACACCCAAAATGAAAATGGGAACTGTATTTTGGGACACCGAAAAATGAAAATGGGAACTATATTTTGAGACGGAGGGAGTACTACTTAATTAGTGAGTTTCTTGCAAGCGCAAGAATCAAAGTAGAATATAAAACTTCATTGCTACCGCTCCTCGTAAACAACTTATATGGATTTGTTCCACAATAAATTAGTGTGAACTTAATGCCATTGCATGTGATTTATGAAAAAAGTGCCACTATGTCAAATATATATATATATATATATATATATATATATATAAAAGAGGAGTTGGTATAAATTGTAAAGGGTGACTATATGAGAAAAAAAATGTTACTATATTATAAAATGAAAATTTTATCATGATAAATTAATGTAAGAATATTTAACTATATGAAAAAAAATTGTCACTATGTTAGATAATAATATATTAATGTAAGCCAAGATTTTAAAAGGTTACTATATAAAAAGAAAGGATCACTATGTAATATTAGTGGCTTTGGTCCACAATAATATTAGTGTGGACCAGGTCCACCCAAGACTAGCTCCCGCTTCTCTACCATCTCACGAGCGCGAGATTTAGATAGATAAACTAGTATTTTACCCCGGGCGATGCCCTAGGTCAGTTACAATTATCAAATATATTATTCATAAATTTCAAAATTGATTCTATCAGCTTTTCGTAATATTTTGTCTAGTACGAAATTAGAAAATGGACGTTATGGCATGATAAGTTTTGTTCAAAAAAACTTTCTAAGGAATTGGGGATAAAAATAACAATTTTAATGGAATTCGGGTAAGCAAATTTTATTACTTAATAAAAGGGTTAAAGTTTAAAAAAATTGTCTACATGTTTTTATAAGGAAAATTTGACAAAATAAACCAACCTTGCCCGATTCGCCACATTTAAGTCAACCTTTTGAAAATCCAAAGATAATACAAGCTTTGCATCATTTAAGCCAATTTTAGGTTGACCTAAAATCTAACCTGCTAACCCAAGTAAACAATAGGTTAATGTTTAATTATGATTTTAATTATGATTAATTAACACCATTACCCTAACCTCACCACTAACCACCATTAACTCAACCCCACCACCAACCACCGATAATCATGGAATGTAGCCCCACCACCACTGTCAAGCCAGCCCCACCACCACCACCACTAACCCCACCACCAACCCGGCCCCACTAGCACTGAACCCAGCCCCACCATTCCTGTCAACCATCCCAAAACCACCCAAACCTCAAAACCACCATGTCCAACCAAACCCCAAAACCACCCAAACCCCAAACCACTAACCACTAACCACCATTAACCCAACCCCACCACCAATCACCGGTAACCACAGAACCCAACCCTACCACCACCACCACTAACCCAACCCTACCACCACCGCCACCGCCACTAACCCGGCTCCACCACTACCGTCAACCCAGGCCCCACCACCACCACTAACCCAGCCCCACCACCACCACCACCAACCCGACCCCACCAGCACTGAACCTAGCCCCACCATTACTGTCAACCATCCCAAAACCACCCAAACCCCAAACCACCCCCAGCCTCAAAACCAACCAAACCCCAGCCTGAAACCACCCAAACTCCCAACCCCAACCCAAACCCAAATCCCGAATCCACCATACCCACCCAAAAATCCAAAATCAACCACCTCCTGCACCAAAAATCCACCACCTCTTATCAACCTAAACCTATCCATCCACCAAAACCCGAAATTAACCACCTTCTCAACTGCCATAACCACCCACTGCTACCAATCATCCACCAATCCCACCCAAAATCCGACCAACCCCTGCCACTCCCCCCTTCACCAACCTCACCCACCAACTTAAATCGCCACCCCACCAGCTCGTCAAAAAAAGGAGGAGTTTCGAAACCCAGCCGAAGTCAGTGATGGTGGTGGTTGTGGTAGAAGAGAGAGAAGGAATTGATGGCGGTGGTTGGTGGTGGTGTAGCTGAGTGAAGAAGGAGGAGGAGGAAGAAAGAGGGAGTAACGTGGGAGGAGAAGAGAGAAAGAGGGAGGAGATCAGAAGTGGCGTGGATGTCGTCGAATGAAGTGGGAGGAGGAGAGAGAGATGGGGAGGTGAGAAGTGGGAGGAGATGGAGATTAATTAAAGAAAAAAGGGAAAAAAATCAGAACATTTTTAACCGGTTGTGAACAAGTTATGGGTAATCTGACCTAAATGTGGCTTAAATGATGGAAAGCTTGTATTATCTCTGAATTTTCAAAAGGTTGACTTAAATGTGGCGAATCGGGCAAAGGTTGGCTTATTTTTGTCAATTTTTCCTTTTTATAATTACATATAATTATGAGACTTTATTATGTTTTACTTTGAAACATTAAGCATTGAAATTGTATTGGATTAGTGATTAAACTCTCACATTTCATTTCAAGGGTCATGTGTTTGAATTCTTGTAACTACACATTGTCAGTATTTATTATTGAGATTATAAACATGTGTATTATAAAATTGAGAATAGTGTCATATGGCACTGTTCTTTTGATAGGAACGTCTTTTAATATATTTGTATAGATAACTCCATGTATAACAATGTCTAAATAATGATCCGCTAGCACTCTCCTTGTCCTTGTCTGCCCTCTTGTTTTTTCCATGGTTGTGTCAAAATGTGTTACTCAATTTCTTTAGACGCGTTGATCCATCTAATATACTCCATCCGTCCCATAATATAGTGCTTATTTCTCATTTTTTACGAGAATTTAGGAAAGTGGAACATAAAAGATAAACAATTAATGTTGTGGGAAAAAAGCTGATTTTAGGAGAGAGAATGGTGATAATGGGTGAAAGAGCATTATATATACGACTAATTCAACCCTTAGGTTCAATAAGCAAAGAAAAAAATATTTCCAAGGAGCAAATAAATGATGGTTGCATGGTTTTTTAGGCAAATCAAGTGGAATTGTGGGATCAAAAAATAGAAACAAGAACAATATTTTGGGACACCCAAAATGAAATGCAACACTATATTATGGGACGGAGGGAGTAATAAATAAGAGAATATTATCGATCACGAGCGCGAGATTTAGATAGATAAATTGTGAATAACCACCTGCCAGATACCCTTATTTCAAAATAACCACCCCAATTTCATTTGCGTTTAAATAACCACCTCTACTTAGCTTAACGTTTTTAAATACCCACCTCTTAACAGAAAAAGGTGACTCCGTTACCTCTGAGGCTTGTTGACACGCTTTTTATTAAATTTCCCGCCAATTTTCCTCGACTTTGACCTATATATATATCTCTAACATTGACAAACCTAATCTAAACAAATTTGGCAAAGATTTACTTCAATTCCACTGTGATTCCTCTTGAAGCTTAAAATTCAGGTATGTTCTTTGCAATTTCTAGGGTTTTAATGTATATATCTAGGGGAAATTAGGGCTTTTTCTTGTATTCTTATGAATTCTAAAAATTCTACCTTTATGAACTTGTTAGGAATTTGCTATGGCTGAAAGGGAATCAATTACTTGCCATTGTACTCTCCCTGTTGAAAGGGAATTTGCTATGGCTGAAAGGGAATCAATTACTAGCAGCATATGCATTCTCTGCCATTCCCCATAAATACCTCAAATTAATTAATTCTTTCTCTAATTGACAACTAAGGTAACTGAACCCCTCCTCATACTGAACCACCTTCCTCCCTTTAATAATCTTCTGAGCAAAATCCCCACCAACTTGAAGCCTAATTTGATATTTCGACATTTTAGCTAGCAAGGGGAAAACTGAAATTAGGATTCTACCAATTTCATAAGGCAATCAACAGCAATTAAAAATCAATCAAAAACGAAAAAGCAATTGCTTAACCAAGCTTCTAATTACTTAATTGAATAATTTATACATAGATTAGTATAGTATAAAGGTTAAAGTTTCAGTTTTTTACCTTGTTTAGGGCATATAATCAACTTCACTGGGCCCCAACTTCACGACACAATGCAGTAACACCACCGTCACTCACACCTTCTTCTGACTGTAAAAAACTGAGTTGCAGATTAGAGAGAGAAAAAAAAAATTTGTCCTGAAAATTGAATGAAGAATTTAAAATGGGGAGGGGAAGGTGAAACAATAATTGAATTTTGAAGAAGAAAGAGGAGAGAGGAAAGAGAGAATAGGAAGAAAAGTATGAAATGCGTGGTTTGTTGGAGGGAGATTAGGCCAGTCAAAAAAATGGGCCCCACTGTTAACGAAGTCACCTTTTTCTGTTAAAAGGTGGGTATTTAAAAACGTTAAGCTAAGTAGAGGTGGTTATTTAAATGCAAATGAAATTGGGGTGGTTATTTTGAAACAAGGGTATCTGACAGGTGGTTATTCACAATTTGAGCAAATAATTATCCGTTAGCACTCTCCTTGTCTACCCTCTTGTTCTTTTTCCATGGTTGTGTCAAAATGCTTTACTCAATTTCTTTAGACACGTTGGTCCACCCAATTTAATAAATAAGAGAATATTATCGATCCTTAATTTTTGTTCCAACAATCCAAATGGATAGAACATTGAGAGATGGGGCAGAGTACTACCAAAATTAACCCATTAGAGTAGCCCAAAAATGATCATATACCCATTTTTCTCTTGATCCACATACAACATGAACCAATTAACTTAGCTTGAAATCGATGCAAGCACCCGTGTGCCACCTATATAAAAGCCACCAAATCCAACACCAATAGATGATGACTCAACAAAACCAAAAAATAAAGGAAAAATGGAAACTAATAATCCCACCTTTGGCACGTCTTCTGAAAACAATCCCACCTCAACGGAATTTGGAAACAATCCCACCTTATACCCCCATATTATCAAAACAAGCCTTTTACCGATTTGTGAAATTGATAACTTATTTTAGAAGGTGACTTGCCACGTGTCACCTTATAATTGGTCTTCCCTCCCCTGTCGGAGTACCCATCCCCTGCCGGACCAGCCGCCGTCGATTCTCTCACTTCATCACCCCTACCTCCATAACAACCACCATATCCCGCCACCTCACCCCCTGACCACTACCCCACCACCCACAGCCCCACCTCGAAACCTCACTCAAACCAACCGAAACCCATCCTCCTCCCCCCTTCCCCGCCGCCCCCTCCCCATGCACCCCCCTCCACCCTCCCATTCCCGCGATCCCGTAACCCCCTTCCCCCCCCCCATGCCCCCGTCCCCTTCCACGCAGTCCAGTAACCCCTCCCCCCCTCCCCATGGCCCCCTCTCCTTCCACCGATTCGAAAAATGCATTGCGTGGGGAGGAGGGAAGGGGCTTCGAGGGTGGTGGGGAGGGGGAGGGGGGGCTCGGGGTGGTGGGGTAGTGGGGGGAAGGGGTGGGGGGCTGGTAGAAGGGAGGGGGAGGGGGTGGGGGTTGGGCTTAGGGGGTTGGGCTTAGGGGGTGGTGGTTGTGCCCATGGTGGGAAGAGAGATTAAAGGACCAAAAAAAAATATAACCTGTTAAACAGGTTGGAGGGAAAAAGACTTGTTTTAAGAATATGAGGGTATAAAGTGGGATTATTTCCAGATTTCGATGAGGTGGGATTGTTTCCAGAAGACGTGTCAAATGTGGGATTATTAGATTCCGTTTTTCCAAAAATAAAAAACAACTAAAAAAGGAAGAAAATCTTAAAGTATGAGCCAAAACTTGGTAAACTAAAATAATAATGCAGTAAACAACAATGATCACATGCAGGCATCTTATTATATTCCAACACAATGTCACATAAGCTTGTATGTATTTGAAGAAAACCCCAAACTATTGTCCGTAATAGTTCATACAATCCCATAATTTGCACGTGATACCCAGAAAAGATAAGTATCACTCTGTAACATATCCTAAAATTTAATGTGTTTCTGAAACCATCCCAACATATCCTGGTGAGCTTCCTCTGCAGACTTCACAGCTGCAGCATCTTCGGTATTGTATCTGACTGTCCATCCATGGGCAACACCAGGGAATATCTTAACAAAACCGTCGACCTGTGAACATCGACAGTACATTAGATAGCTGTAGGACATAAAATCAAGAACATTTTCCTTTCTGTAATAGGAGATCCGTTTTAAAAGGGCATTGAAGTTAAGAGTGCGGCCAAAAACCAAGTAGCATAATCTCTTTCGGAAATAAAGTCCTAGCAGATTCCCAAGCATCAAGCATAGATGTAGGCCTTTCTTTTTCACAACTTAATGGCGGATTACCTTTTTGACTCTTCGTTAGTGGTTAGGGGCACGAAGCCATCTTTGAGGGCGTACAAGGGTCTTGATTGTTGGAGATAGGTTTCAGTCAGCTAACTGAATTAATAGACTTGTATTTGGGCTTAACCCGCCTAACAACTAGCTTCACTTATTAATACAATTGTGTTTCTCTAATTTGAATCTACTCTCCAAATTAAAAGAATTGCAAAAAGAAACTCCAAGACTAAGTTATGGACACAATGTGTATTATTTATACCCAAAGGGCAAAGGCCTTTATATAGGCATCACTAAACCATTCCTAAAACTAACTAGAAACAAGGTAAACTACTTAACTGTAAATCCCAGGTGTACTCGGCAAATATCAAGCAAGCTAGCTAAACCTACGTAAACACTATAAAGGGAGCTAAAACTTACCAAACTCCAATGCCACTAAAAGAAATATCCTTCCATTGTTGTTTTGCTAGACAAAACAAATTTAACACACAATTGCTAGCTATTTAAATCTAAGCTAGGACATGCTGCCAACAAAGGTTTAAAGCCCCAAACAAATTGCAGAGAATGTAAAACTCCATCAAAACGTTATCAAATTGATGGTGATTGTCAAGCAAGAATTAAAGGATACAAAGCCCTGGTTGGTTAGTGTACTCCTCGTACAGTGCATAGTGAGATGTCACCTCCCTACACCAACACATGCTGCTGATGATAACTCAGCCACTCAGGTCCACAAATAGCCTCAGTATAGTTAATTTTAGCATTGTCCATGCAAATAAGTTCCTAGCAGACACACACTATGAGAATCATCAAAATATAACATAAAAAGCTTGACGATCTCCATACCTCAGGCTTAGCATTCAAGGCCTCCTCAAACTGCTTCACAAGCTCAGGTGGAGATAAGTGGTCAGTCTCAGCCCCTAGAACAGCAAGTGGTACCTTCACACCTGAAACAATTTGACCCACAAATAATGACTAAAATCAGTTTGAGTAAATTTTTAAGTTCTTCAGATTTAAGTTCAAAGGAAAACCAAATTATGATGAAAACTCGAGAACTAATTTCAACAATTCATTTTGCAAGATCAAGTCAAATATTATAAGGTTCATCAATAGCAGTTTTTTTCTATTTCCGGGAACTTCATGTAAGAAAGACTAAGGCACGCCAACCCTTGGATTATATGCAAGTTTCTAATCATTAGTCCGCCATTAGTGCCATGGAGACAATTGGTAACTAGGGGTGCCGTCATGACAACTGGTAAGGGGTAGGGGATCAGTCAACCCACTTCTGGAACGAGTGTGGGTCATTGCTTTAGTTTTCCCCTTTATTTCTATGACTTAGGGTCTATTTGGTTTGATGGAGAATATTTTCCATGGAAAACGTTTTCCGGTGCAAAACCCAAATGATATTAATTTTCCTTTGTTTGGTTAGATGGAGAACTATTAAGCTAAGATCGGGAAAATGGAGATGCTAAGAATAAGAGAGTGAAGGAAAATAGTTTTCCTTCAAATTTTGGAGGAAAATGTTTACAAAGGGATGAAAAACTCGTTTCGACCTTAGTTTTCCTTTTGAAATCCCTTGTCCAACCGAACAACGGAAAATGGGGAAAATTGTTTTCTAGCAAAACGTCTTCCTCCAAACGGAGCCTTATTGTTACCCTATCGTTTCCTATCTCTCTAAAGACTATCTCAAGTAGGGAGGATAAGAGAAAGTCGTTAAGGGGAGTAGGGCAAGGAGTGCCAAAGACTGGATAGTTGCACCATGGATGGAACTGCAAGTGTTATTATAGTTTCAATTGATGTAAATTAGTAGTTGCATGATGGGATGAAGCCAAACATGCCAATCTCTACTAGGACGAGAAATCTGTAAAAATAACCACATAAATCCATTCATTCATATACGTGTATACTAATGAGAAGGGGGCTTTTGAGAGAAGGCTGAGCTCTATCTTTCAAAATCTAAGGGATATCATACAATCTCATCAATGCAATTGTGTAAATCAATGTCCCATATTGAAGAGTATCAAGCTACCTCCAATTTTGAAACATCAAATAATATAAGAGCCCTTGCCATCTAACCTCTCCTCCCATTAAGCTTGTATAATACATACAAGCATCAACCCATGGATGAGGATGTAATCTCAATCATTTTCTTTCTACCGATAATAATTAATAAAAGGAATGTTCAGTCTCAAAGGAAACCCCCCTCCCGACACACACACACGTTCAAGCACGTGCCTGCATCAGACCCAGACACATGCATGTCATCGTGAGGATATATCTACCATTCAACTTTTCAACCTTTTACCAAATAAAGTATCATCGAAAGACTGGAGGACCTTGCATAAGAACCTCCCCCCCCCCCTCCTTTTACCCTTGTGCAAAGCATGCATTTGCACTCAGATTATTGGACATATTAGTGCAAATATCAATGTGAACCGACGGTGCAATCCCATGTTTACAGAGAAGTTACAAATCCATCCATCTCAAGCATCCTTAGAAAATACCGAAGATAGGCATCATTAGATATATTACTATGAGTTACATTGAACCTTACCTTTGATATCATCCACAGTAACAAACGAAGGATGTAGAAGAGCTCCTGCTTGTATATATTCTTGACTTTGTGCTAGTTGCACAACTACTTTGGCTGAATTGAGCAATGATTGAAAATACAATAAGAAAGAAAAGGCAAATGAGTGTCTACAATGACTTGGCAGATTCAACTAATATAAATAACCTGTACATAGAATGTTTTGGAAAAAACAAAGCACAAAACCTTACCTCCCCAACAAAAGCCAACTGCTCCGATCTTAGATATACCTTTCTGCTTCAGAGATTCAATAACTATCTTTGCCTCTTCACAGCCTTTGTCCTGAAAAATATGAAATGAAATGCAAGTCCGAATCATAATCAGCTGTAAAAAGGGACCCACAAACACTATGCAATACTCCCTTTGTCTGGATGTAATAGTTGTATACACAATTTTAAAATGTTGGGAAAAAAAATTGTCACTTTTCGTAATGTATTTTCAGTTTATGGTTAGGTTTTTTATGATACTTTATAATAGGTGATTGCGAGGTCAGAATAGTCAAACTATAAAGGATCTATTGGTATGATAGATTGACAAAGTGATGTATCCCCTGTAGCCTCACTTGCTGTTTGTGTGGAACTGAGAATAAGACCACTCAACATCTTTTCTTCTCTTGTTCTCATTCTGCTGATGCCTGGTACAAAATTCTCCTTTTGTTGATGATTGAGAGACTTAGGCTCTGTTCTTTTGGACTGAGAGAAACTAAACTGAGAGAAACTGAACTGAACTGAAATACTCAACTGAACTGAAAATAAGTCCAAAAGAACAGGGCCTTATTCAGATTTTTCAGAATGAAGTTGTTGTTGCTCTAAATGAGTGGAAAGAAAGCTGCTTATGCCAGAGTCTACATCATGTGTTACTGAGTATGTGTATAACATTTGGATCCAAAGAACAGTGATATGTTTGCGTGCTTTCCCTGATAGAGTTTCCAGGAGGTGTAAGATTGCTATAAGCAATTTCTGCTTCAGTAGCTATTTATATGGCGCCTTTGGCTGTCTGTTGGTGGTTGGTGAACTGATCCTTATTTCCACGTTTTAGTGATAATTTTTTTTAACTATCTAACAAAATAATGTTTGATGATCTTTTAGTAAAATCATGTCATGTTCTGAATTATTTTATATAGACGGGGTTAAGACTGTCTGATAATTGTTACAAAATGGAGAAAACAGAAAAGACGGAATAAGAATTGCTCTCAACACTCAACACATACAGTATGCTAAGAATATAAATACTTCAAGAAGAGTTTAGATGCTTATTATAAAAATTAGCTAACTCTGTCTGAGAGTTCGGCTACCATTTTGATTCCAAGACCATTAATTAGCTAGCTCATTAATATATGAACAAATCAACCAAACACAAATCACAGAGAATACCATAAGTAAATCAGCATAGAATACAAACACAAACTTACTGGTCCATGGTCTTTTATCCAAACTTGTATTGGTCTCTCAGTGTTCTGAGCATCATAGGGTTCCCCATGAAGGAAATCAGGGACAACGGCATAGTAACCGGCGGCAGCTACTTTGTCTGCCAGTTTCCTGAAGCACGACAGCATTGACGCCAGATTTTAACAGTGCAAACAGCACAAAGTAAGAATTACTATAAATGATACCAATATGCAGCCAAGGCAAAAAAAAATCCTCCAATAAAAAGTCCCACAATAACTAAGCAATTATCGAGGGTGCGTTCTCTTCACCTAGATTTATTTGCACTAATTAAACCTACTTTCACCTTGTGATTACTAATCAGTCTTGATCATACATGATCAGAACACATCCTGATGACGATTCAGATAGCAACTGAGCAAGTACTTAAAATTAAGCTGAAACATCAATTCACATATAAAAAAATTGTCCTATACACTTTCTGGAGGAAATGAAATTGACAACTAGCAGTTATACCTCAAGTTTGGAGCTTCATATCCTGCAAGCACCAGATAAGAAAGGGAAAGGAATGGTCAGACATTTCAATTCCCACAATACAAGAATCATCAAACAAAATAATCACCCACTCTAAATTTTTACTTCCTTTTTCTGAGTCAATATTTGTTCAATTAACTGTAAATTCCATCCATAAAAACATTTCAGGCTTGCCAATGCACAACTTTGACCATTAAATATATTTAATCATCTCTAAAAACTAATAGATTTCTCATCAAAGTTACTACAGTTAAGACTCAAAAGTTTTGCAATATTAAAAAAAAGGCAAAATTGGTCTCAGCACCACAGACTATGGTGCGGGTGCATCAACACCACCAACTTTGACTAATAGCCAAAACACCCAAAACTATTGGACTGGATGCAGTGAGTGTCATAAATGACATCGGAGCTAACTTTTCTTGCCGACGACAAGGGAATCCGTGTTAATTTTTTTTTTCCCATATTTCCTTTTTTTTTCATTTATCCTATTATTCAATTGATTAAACGTCAGGTAAACATGTGTCGAGAAAAGTTAGTTTTAAAGTACACTCACGCTGCATAAATCCAATTTTGGGGATCCCAACCAGATAAAATATAAAATAAATCTTGGGGCTCTAACAATCGCATTACGCGGAAGGTGACCCTCACGATTGGTTTTATATTCTATCACAAATTATTAGTATAATTTTTACTAGTTGATAACTAAAAACATCATCTTCTGAGCATATTGTGTAAAACTAGGCCAAGAAAAAAGATTAACAATAGTAGGAAGTAATTGAGACAAAAAATGAACGAAATGGGTTAAAGAAAAAAAGGGAGATTACCATAAACGTCAGAGATAAAAAGAACAGCAAGTTTGGTGTCAGAAGAGCCAGAAACATATGAATGGACCCCACCGATTTCTTGAACAAGGCCAACTCCACTGCTTGGGTTTAAAGTTGGGGGATTATCGCAGCACTGTGCCCCTGCCATTGGAATTTGGAGTGAGAATTTGTGATGAAATGTTTGTAAGAGAGCAGCAATGTAGTGAGTGGTTGAGGATGCTACTAGGAGATCATTCGTTGAAGAATAGTACCCCGAGTATTTAAAACTAACTTTGCCTTCTAGAATGAACGCCACTTTAATGCAATCAGAAACGGCCATTTGTCATTGACGACGGGGAGGAAAGAGGGTGGGAATATTCCACGAACTACCTGCTTTTTTTTCTTTTTTTTTTTTTACTTGCTACATTTCTTTGTGTAATTACAATTAAGGGATGATAATGAATCTGGCCGGGTTGCAAACAATTTGAGATCGATTTGGTCAAATCTTGACTCGCTGTGGCTCGGAACGGGTTCAGGTTCGGCTGGAGACTTTAACGAGCAAAGCCGAGCTAGGCAAAGCTCGGCTCGAAAAGCTCGTGAACAGCTCGATTATTATTTTATATTTAAAAATTATTTTATATATCTTTAAAATTATATTAGATTTTACATTTTGAATATTAACTAAGGTAATACATTGGGAAAAAAAACAATGAGTAAATAATACATTGAAAGAAAGAGAAATAGAAAAGATAAAATCAATTAAAAACAAAAACAAGAGTAAAGAAGAGTAAGTGACCTAAGTGATAATTAAACAATAAAACAAAACTAAAACCCTTCGTCCCTTTCTCTTCCCTCAATAACTTTGGTTTTTTATGCGTCGTCATCAGGGTCTTAGCCTATGAGGAGACTTCGAAGTTCGAGAACCTACCTGTAATGGCAAAGGCCATGGTGTGCCGACAACCGGCTTCCCTCAAAAACTTTGGTTTCTTTTGCGCCGTCGTCAGGGTCTTAGCCTCTTAGGAGACTTCGAAGTTCGAGCACCAACCCGTAACCCGACAACTGGCGACCACCACTACTATGAGCAGCAGAGCAGGTAAGTATAAATACTAATGCTTTACTTTCTTTTTCTAAAATTTTACTTTGGAAATTATATATGTTAGGGTTTTTATTAGACAATCTGAAATCGAGCTCGAGCCGAGCCGAGCATACGAACCGAGCTCGAGCCATAAGGTTCATTCACGAGCTCGAGCCGAGCTTAGCTTCCTCAAGCTTATCGAGCTCAAAGGCCGACCCGAGCTCACAAATAGTTAAACGAGCTCAAACCGAGCACATTGTCGCCGGGCTCGGCTCGTGCGATAAGCACCCCTAGTTACCGTGCCCAACAGAGAAGTATTAATATAGACGTATGTTTTTATTTATTATCTTCCTATTATAACTTTTAAATATTAACTGGTTCACTAAATCCTGCCCTGTATTTTTATTAGTGTCCCTCTAATACATACTATGAAAATACACCCACATTTCCCCTCTCTTTTCCCTTTCCTTATATTACAACCACCACCGAACCTTCTCCTAAACTCTCCCACTCCAGCCCCATAAGAGCCACCACCATCACACCACCATCACACCACCACCACCACCACCGGAACCATTCCAACTTCTTTTTCTCTTTCCTCTTTCCCCCCTTCCCTCACATTCTCTCTAACTCCTCTTTCTCCCTTTCCATGCACCACCACCACCAGTACAAGAGTGTCATATTGTATTCCCAATATATGACCATCTTCTTCTTTGATGTCGTGACTTCTTCTTCCCAAATTTCCCTCGCTTCCTCTGTCCATAAATTTCTGGCTAAAGGTCACTTTTTTTGTAATTTGAAAAAGGACATGACGTCGTCCTGACCTACGATTAGGCGTCTAAAATAAATTCTCCCAGTCAACCTAAAATCCCACCCACCCTCGAAACCACCACCCTCCCACCGGAACCACCACCATGCACCCTTTCTCCACCTCCGGCGCTGAACTCAAATCACCCTTACTAGGTTCCTTTACACCATATATTGCACTCTATGCTCCTTCTCAACTCTTTCTAGAATCTGGTGGGCCCACATCACTTCCTTCGGGTTCGAGTAGGGCCACAATATAATGATCCCATGACGACCGACAACAACTTTACTCGCAATCATCCGATTCTCCATAATTGAAGGTTGCAGGATTGTCGGAGCCAAATTCTTCAGGGTTCGGAAAAACGGATTGTAACCAAGGAAGAGTTTGAAGGTGTGGAATTAGGGGAGAATAAGAGGAAAAACACTAAACGAGAAAGTTGAAAACGTTAAAAGAGGCTAATTAAGCACTATAATCCATGAAGAATGAGCCAGAATAATGTCGCTAGAGATTTGATTGCGTAGTCACCGGAGCTATCAACTAACCGGAAACTGTAACTCCCCCAACCTGTAACTTGTTGTTAAAGCAAAGAGAGCTACTTCATTTTTTTGGTGGTGTGGAAGTGTGAGAGTTTGACTGCTTCAATTGTTCAACAATCGCGTTTGACTTGGGTTCAGCATCGATGGTGGAGAAAGGATGGAGGAAAAGGAGGACGACGTCAATGGTGTCGTATGGGGGCTAGGTGGGGTTTTAGTGAGAAAGAGAAGGGAGATGATTTGGCAGCACTAATAATTTTTGTTTTAACACAATTAACACAATTATCAATTCCATAGTTTTAATACCATACAAGTTTAGTGTTATCCGCGATAAGGGCGAAAATGTAAGGTGATTTAAAAAGAATTAAATGACCTAAATGTCAAAGTCTGAGATAATATCCCTTATATTTTTCGATAAATTATGCTCACCAACTCTACACCACACCTTTCTTATCTCCTAAATAAGTGTGCTCACAACAACGTAGCAAGTAATTAGTGCATATACCGCAAGGAATACCTAGAAATTAAATATGTGTTCCCATGTACATTTTTTTGCACATTCGTTGCACACACTGTTCATTAATGTGCATATATAAATTGTGTAACGAATGTGAGAAGGAACATTTAGTTCTAGGTGCTATTGAAAGCACTATAGAGAGTTGGAGACGTTGAGTAATAATTAAAGATAGAAGGAGTATATCGAGCACAAATAGGCATTACATTACTAGTAGTGATACTTAGGCTTTCTTTTTTTGTTTTTTAGTAGATCTGTAATAATATATACACAGGCTCTATTTTTCATCTGATCTACCTTTTTTTTTAGTTTTCTAAGGAGAAATGTCCTACTAGATAGAGCCTTTCACTGGTTAACTCAACCCCAGCTACAGGATAAGACCCTTCGAAAATGGGGGGAGGCAAAGGGGATCCCACCCCCAAAGTGCCTTTATTTAGTGAGGTTTGTCCCATGGGACAAATCTTACTATTAGTCCAAGTACTACTTGGTAAAATTTGTTTTTCATCTACTTAATTGCTATTACAACCTAACTATTATCAATATTATATAGGGAAAGACTCCCTGGTAGTCCCCTACTTTTGACTTTTATCTATATATGGTAGCACTTCTGATTTTTTTTTTCTCTCTCTCTCTCTCTCTAATAGCCCCAAACTACTGTGCATGTGATGTTATGGTTTTATATAGAGTTTTTCCCCCTACTTATAAGCTAAAACGGATGTTAATGGTGCTCTTAGGAGTCATTTTGTGCTAACTTTCTCCATCTAGTTGTGGTTTTCTGTTCTGTGTCAAATTG
This sequence comes from Beta lomatogona, assembly GCA_947646795.1. NCBI lineage: Eukaryota > Viridiplantae > Streptophyta > Magnoliopsida > Caryophyllales > Amaranthaceae > Beta > Beta lomatogona. The sequence goes on from CANSNZ010001069.1 coordinate 1,191,335, forward strand.
CAGGTTTTAGGGAGTTATTTCCCTATTTTCTTATATTATTTGACCACTACACTGGACTGAAGAGGTTTTATGCGGAGTTCCAAAGTCCCGAGGATACTTTACGGGACCCTTGTGCAAAGGAAGAATTGAAGACTTGGCATTTTAAGCCAAGAACAAAGAAAATGCGCCCAGGCCCGAACTGATCAGGCTGAACACCCCAGATCGGGCGCTCACAAGAGATAATTAGTTTTGTTGCGGGCCCAATCGGGTGGTTTCGCCCAATCGTTTGTTCGTTGCGAAGCCTGATCGGGCGTGTTCGAGCTATGTTCCGGGCGCGTTGCTAAAGAGTTCTGGGCCGCCCGATTTCATCGGGCGTGTCGGTGCGATTACATCGGGCGATGTCTTTTTTTGAGCGCTGCTGGTACATTGAGCCCGATTTCATCGGGCATACTTGGCCCGATCGGGCAACTTATCCGACACGCTCATTTAATAATTTTCGGGCTACTTTTTAGAGGACTTTTCCTAGTTGTTTTAGGTTTAGTATAAATAGCAAAATCAGAATATTACTATCTATCGATTATTTTAGTATTTATTTTTATTTCTCTCAAGAACCCTAGTTTACTACTTTTCACTTTGGATTCAAGATCAAACATTTGGATTGCTTGCAAGTTTAATATAGTTCTTGAATTCGGTAATCTTCTTCATTGTTTTCTCCATTATTGTTTGTTTTCTCTATTATTGATTGAATTGATTTCTTAATTATTTGCAATAGTTCAAAGTATGAATTTTTACATGGATTCTATTATTGTGTTCGCAAGCATGAGTGAGTAGTTTTATTTCTAGGATTGTGGGGATCTATGTATGCAATGAGGGATTGATAGATTAGTATAATTACCCTTTATTTCAATTGTTTCCTGTGAATGAATCGTTCATGCTAGATCTGTGAATTAGGCCTGATTTGTATTTCTATTATCGCAATATTGAATCTGCTTCGAGAGGAGAGATTTCGTATAGGCTTTCAATCATTAGGCATAGTGATCCTTGACCATGTGAGAGCGGCTAGGTGATCTTTGAGGGAGGTAATGTTCGAGAGAAATTACATGTGCCTTAGATAAATTGACTTATTGGGTGATTATTATTCGGCTCTGATTTCCCGAATTGTATGCATAGTGATCCATAGTCCTAGTTCTTTATTAATTGATTTATTTCCTCGTATTTAGTTCTGTCATTTGCTTAGTTCAGTAAAACAACCATTTACATCTGATTTAGTTAGTATAATATTAGAGTTCAGATACAATAGTGTAACTTTCTCACTGTGGATTCGATCCTCACTTCCCTGACTACTTGTTAGTGGACCTTTGGTTATTTTTGATAAGGTGATACGACTTTAGCCTGTCAGCATGCTCATTTCATAGCTTAGTTGCATTTTCGCCGTTAATTCTAAGTTATAAACGTTAATGTCACTAATCTAACCCAAGCTATATTTAATTACTAACCTACCCATTCCCCTCTAAATTGTATAATCAATTTCCCTCCTTCCAAAACCCCTACCCCTCTCACCTATTACCTATATAAAAACGATTGAATTCTGCTTTGTTTTTCATTTTTGTTTATTTTGCATTCAGATTAAGATCAATAATTCTTTTATATGGAATTATATGATAAGGGGCTATTGAAGCTATGGTTTTTCATATACCCTTTTTTTCACAATTGTACAAGTTATATGGTTATGCATATGTTCTTTTATAACTAAAATTCACTAAATAAAGGAAATTGAACTGAAGTAGTGAAATTCAATAATGCTACGTTTGGGAAAGTGAATTTCATTTGAAATCCTCGAATTTGTCAAATTAGTTGTTTTGATAACCAAGAATTTAAAATGTAGAATTTCATACAAATTCTACTAATAAGCCTATACAGGTCTAATTTTGAAGGATTTAAAATGTCAGGTTTTATGACGTCATTTGAAATTCCCAACAATCCACCCACTTCCTTTTTCTTCGACCGGCCCTAAGTCCTAACAAGTTGCCTTGTGATCTTCGTCACCATCTCACTATCAATATTGGATGATCATCAAATTATTCATTTGCCTTTCTCACTCTTCTTCTTCATAAAATCTGGGCTGCTTTGGTAAACTCCATCAGTATCATCATCTTCATCTTCTTAATTTGTTCATTTTTTATCATCCTGTTCAGATCTTTGTTTTTTTTAGGAGAGAGAAAAACAAAAGGTAGTATAGAAGTTTGGAATTCATCTTTGTTTTTCTTTTTTCTTTCTTTAAATAAAGAGAAGATTGATTTTTCATTTTCTTGTTCAATTGCATTTCTCTGTGAAGCTAGCAATTGAAAGTTTTATTTTACATCTAATATTCTACAGTAAAACTTTTCCATAAATAATAAGATGCGAAATTCCAGCATTGGAATTTTCATGATTTCCAAACATGGATTTTGGAATTGAAATCCAAGATTTTAAATGCTGAAATTCAAAAGAATTTGAAATGAATTGCAAGTTTCCATACACAACCTTAAGGAAATTCAGGAACTTGAAATGCATATAATTTCATTTGTATATAAAATCAGCATTGCATTGACAGAAAATTTATCACAACTAACATGACATTTGCATGAATTTGCTACAAAATTCAGCTAACACAAGTGCTGGTCATTAGTATAATGAACAAAAACCATCAATATGCTTGATGTGAATGTTGGGGTTGAAGGAGACGAAGGTCGAAGAGTGTACATGGGTGGGTAATTAAATTTTGATGGTTGAAGTGTCAATACTTAAGAATAGAGGTGTTCATAACCGGGTACCCGGATATGCGGATACCCGCATTTTCAGGTACTTGAAAACGTGCCCCATGACCCGATCCGGGAATACCGGGTACCCGATTTTTCCGGGTCCGGTCATAGGGTACCCGGCTCATTTAAGTAATTACAACAACTAAATTAATTTAGCATTATAGGCTTATAGCAACAAGCTAACAATCATGTGCAGTGTTAAGTAACAACATTATAACAACTGATAAAGACCATTTATACTTTTATAGCAATAGGAAAGTGAATATATCACAGCAACTAAATTAATTCAGCATTGCAAATATATTCAAATGTCACTTTTTTGAACACAAGGAAATAAGTATGTGATATTAAGCTATAACAGTAAACAGGAACTTGTGAAATCAACTTCAAACTTAGCTAACTTAAATCAAATTCCAATAAATCAAAGTCGAAAACCTTAAACTAAAAATGAAATACAACTAATTTCGCAATTTGCAAACCCTGAATTGAAAAATAAAAATTTGAAATTTGAAGATTTAATTTGCAGGCCCCGGTGGTGCGATGGTGGTGTGCGCAGCGGTGCTGAGGCTGGTGGGTGGTGGTGCGCGCTGCAGTGTTGGACGTTATGATGTGCTGAGTGAGTCAGACGTGTTGGTGAACCTGGTGGAGTGAGGAGTGAGGAGTGAGGAGTGAGGAGAGAGGAGAGATAGATTAGAGATTAGGGTTTTCATGGCTAAGTTCCTAGTCTTCCTACTTCGCTACTTCCTAGTTCCTAAGTTCTATGTGGGCTATCAGGCCCAAAATCTCAAAACAGAAAAGCAGCCAAGCATCCAGTTTGCTGGTCCGAAATTAAAAAAAAAAACAAGGAAATCCAAACCCAGCCGGGTACCGGGTACCCGCATGTATTGTATCTGGCGGCCCATTACCCGACCCGGATTTCCTTGTTTTTTTCGGGTCGGGTAGTTAAGAATTAGATGGGCAGTGGGTTTTTTTTCCTTTTACGAGGTAGTAGGGTTTATAATGTTGAGCATAAGAAAAAACTACTAACCTAGGTTAAGGATTCTAACTTAGGTTAGCCCAACTAATGACACACTAACAGCAACTTAACATTAATCTTCAAATAAGCCTATGAAATTAGCAATTACAGTAGTTTGGGGTTATTAGAGAGAGAAAATAAATAAAAAGTGCTACCGTAGAGAAAAAAAAAAGTAGAGGGCTATCAGGGAGAATTTCTTTATTATATATTAGCATTACTATGCCCACGGACACAATGAATAAGATCCACATAAGTTGCGAACTCACTCCATTCTATATTGTTTCACCTATAAAATAAGTGAAACAAATTTATTTTTTATTGATGTTTTTTCGCAACGTCAAACACCTCTGTTAATTAATACTTAAATTTTGAATTAGTACGAAGGGTAATATATTAGATGAATACTAAAATCTTCCACTTTATAGAGACGATATACAACAAAAGTATGTCCTATATATATATATATATATATATATATATATATATATATATATATATATATATATATTGGACATGGTGAAAGGAGACCAAGAGCCCCACAATATGGAGGCCACACTCCTACTTTATGAGTCATTTGATATTTTTTTTTTAGGGGTGGTAATGGATATAATTAACCGTTTCCGTTACCTTTGATTTGGTATATTATGGTGGTAAGGAATACCTAGAGGTGATCAAATAGAGGGTTGGGCTCCCATTAGTCGAGTCAGGAAGAGCCAAAATTTGGGCCAAAATTTGGTGCCCAAAGCCCGCTATTTCGTGCCAACGGGCTTTTCGAGCCAAAAACGGATAGGGCAGAAATTTAGACAAAAAGTCATTTTCGGCTTGCCCAAAACCCGTCCTAAAGCCAAAAAAAATCATGTTCCGGGACAAAAAATTCTGCCCAAGCCCGGGAAAATTCAGGGAAGGCCAGCCGGGCTAATTTGATCAGCTCCTGCAATACCGTTTTCAGAGGGTTTTTGTTTCTGGCCAAATGTTACCCCTCGAAAAGTTACTGAAACGAATAATGTTACCGTCCTCAAACGAATGAAACTCCTCACGCGTGTAGTCTCTCATTCTTTCTCTCTCTCTCTCTCCTTCCCCCCCCCCTCTCTCTCCTCTCAAGCCCTAATCTCTCTTTTCTCCTCTCTAATCACTCATTCATCCGGCAACATTGGGTTTTAGCAGATTATTATTGAGCATCTAATAAAGGAAATATCTCCTCTCCATTATTGCAAACTTGTGTACCAAACAAGAAGAAAAGGAATCCCAAACAAGTAGTGATTCCTTTCTGTTGTTGAACCAAACACCCAATAAAAGCAACAATTATTATTGACATATTTCCCCTCTACTTGATTTTATTCCCCTTCCATTCCTCTATTTGAACTAAACGCCCCCTTAATTTTTCTCCTACCTTTATTTTTCTTTCTAACACCCATACTGTAGACACATAATTGTGTCTTCCCATTTAAGGATCCAACAATGAAACATACCGCGGTCTTACTTGGTCCGACCCAAGGGCAAGGCAGTCCAAAGAGCCAAAACTATTTTTAAAAGTTTTAAAGTCTAGTTTTATGATCCAAAATCGTATTTTAAAGCCCAATTAATAATTAATAATATTTTGAGCCCAACTCTTTGAAAAAGCCCAATTAATTGTTTTATTTAAATAAAGTAAATATTTTCAAAGATATTTTTATAATTAAAATCGGATTTTATCCCGTAAAAATCAGATTTTCGGAGTTCAAAGATAAAAGAAAATCGTTAAACTACGTTTTATAAAAAAAACTGTCAAAACGTGTCATAAGCAAGGCGGTGCGCCTAGCGCACAAGCCAAGCTGTGTTAGGCGCACCAATGTACGTCTGACACGTGGCCCTGTGAGTCACATAGAGTCGTGCGCCTGGCGCACTCCTCTTTGCAACACGCAGGCTGTCAATTCTATCTTTTTTAAAGCGTGTGCCACGTGGGCGCAGCTGACTGGTCAAGGTGCGTCATGCGCAACAATGTGCGCCTAACACATGCAATTGTGTGTCACGTAGAGATGTGCGCTTGGCGCACTCTCTGCGTGACGCGCAGGTTTCAGTTTCTTATAAATAAGTGTAATTTTCCAAATTAAATAGAACGGGGTTTTCCATATAATTTTTATACGATTTTACATTTCGAACTCTACGAATATACTTACGAATTCTCTCTACAAAACTCATACTTTTCAAATCTACAAACACACAAAAACAAAAACATTCAAACCTACATACACATTCATATTTTCAGGCTTCACGATTGCTCGTCCCGAAGGTTGTCAATCTCTCATACCCAAGCCACGGTATAATCCTGAGGGTCCTTGAATAAATTTATTATTTTTATATTGAAGTTACTAACTATTTCTTTCCTGATGTAGATCTTTGATATAAAAATCGTTCCTTTGTACATTCTAATCCTCTTTCCTTCTTTGTATTTATTTTATTATTATATACATTGCTATGATTGTCCTACTTGCCTTTTCATCACACACATGTTATTATTGCTAATCAAAGACCTAAAGAACTGTTCTAACATTAATGAGATAATTTGGACAACCTGTTAGGTTCCCTGTAATTTTGATTGCTTAATAACATATCACTAAACCATAGTCTTTTATGTGTTTCCTGAACCAACATAGACTAAATTATTTTTAGGGTGCATGAAAATATTATTTGGTTATTATATTGCATAAAAATTGACATGAATCGATATTTCGTAGAGGCCAGCAATGGGCGAATGTGGTTCATTATGACTGAGTTCGTACCCTCACCCCCGACTTCAATCTATGATTCATTGACCATCTATGTAGTCAGGACGGGGAAATCTACATTGGATAAGTCCCTAATTTGTCCCTACAATTTCCCAATATCCAATTAGGTTTATGAGTCTTCCTTTAAAGACTTGTTGGCGACTTCAAAACATTTTCAATAAAACTTTTACAATGAGGTAGTCAAATACGTGCTCACACCGCATAAGCGAAATAAAAACACGCCTACAATTTGGCGACTTCACTGGGGAGGATTTAAAAAAAAAAAAAACGAGTGGGTGAAACTCGAAAAATACGATTCATACTCTTTTTATGCTTTAGAATGACATTACAGTTTTGCATGTGCATGGCTATTGTTTAAGCCACCATAAGGGCAATCTACCTTGCCTCATTAGTGCATGTTCTATGCGTGAGGCCACCCCCGGGGGGTTTGCGCTTTGTCCTTCCAAAAAGCTTTCTGAGCGATAGTGTTGGATCTTAGTCATAAGCAAACCTATCCAACCATGGCATTGTTCTCTTGTTCTTGACATGAGAACTGGAGTGCGTCTTACATGTGGCCACCTCTTTAAGTAGAGGTACGAAGCGTGGGATCAATCTCTTAGTCATGGACCATTTTCAGCCTTAACTCAAACCTGACCATAGTTTCAAACACAGAACTAGACTTTAGGTTGGAACTTTTGCATCCATGTTTACATAACATTTGCTTGTGATTGCGATTTTTGCCTGTTATTAACTTGTCAAATTTTCGTTGTTATGCATTGCGTCTAAAATCGCGTCTAGAAAAAACAAATAAAAGATCGACAATTGGCCAAAACCTCGCCTAAATCTTCGAAAAACATGTCGGGGAGCAGTGCGCCAAGCGCATTAAGTTGCGCCTGGCGCACCTCTCCCGTGCCAGACGCACGACTGTGTGCCGCGCGCAGCAATGCTGTGTGGTACGCAGTTTGTGCATCGTAAGGTTTTCGTCGATTTAGTCGTCGTGATGGTCGATCCTATGTTCGGTCCATCTGCATCTGCGTAAAAGTATGTTAATTCTAGAGGTCTCACCTAATTCAAGCAAAAAAAATCAGTCTTTTCATACAAGGTCGAGTATGTCCTAAAAAAGGTGCATCCAGAAAAGTGGTCATGGCAGAGTTAGAATTGTCATGCATGTCTACCTTCTCCCTACTATCCAACTAATTTCCCTATCAATCCTACCCTATCATATACAATCTATTTAAAAAAAAAACTTGCATCTTTCAAAATCAATCCTACACCCATTTCTATTCTATATCTTTTTAAAAGTGCATTTACTAACCATCATCATACAAGACATTTACAAAAATATTTTCAAAATTAATGTGTCATCTTTTCTTAACAAAAAATAAAAAACAAGGGGTTCTTTTCAAAAACGAATTTCGAAAATTCTAAGCCCAGTCCAAACACCTTCAGTCAATATAATCCCATCAATCCAATCCATTTGCATTCATTTTTAGGCCTATATGCATTATAGTCCATTTTGCATTCATATTAGGCCCGTCTAAATTTGAGTTCATACATTCACTAGCATTAGGTCAATCTTAGGCCCATATAATCTAGTACATGCCTAAATCTAGGCCCAAGTCTATTCCTAGTCCATTCCAATCTAAGTCTAATTCTAATCCAATTCAAAGCTTAGGTCTATTTAGGCCCAATTCATTCCCTAGGTCTAGTTTGCATCTATATGTAAACCCTTGTTAAGTCTTCGGACTATAAAAGTTCATTCCCTAGGTCTAGTTTGCATTTCTATGTAAACCCTAGTTAAGTCTTAGGACTATAAAAGTTCATTCCCTAGGTCTAGTTTGCATCTCTATGTGAACCCTAGTTAAGTCTTTGGAGTATAAAAGCCCAACCTTAGGTCTAGTTTGCATCTCTATGTAAACCCTAGTCAAGTGTTCGGACTATAAAATATCAGTTCATACCCTTAGCCTAGCCCGCTTGCTCTCCTGTAAGTTCAGAGTCTAGTCTAGTCTGATTGCAAGTTCAAAGTCCAATCCAGCCCATATCTGCATATGCATATAGTTAGACCCAGTCAGCATCATGGTCAATCCCATACTAGTCCAAAAATCCCTAACCATTTCTAATCCTCCA